>CM039629.1:5365875-6592375 GCA_022457165.1 Juglans mandshurica | reverse complement strand
AGTTCTCACCGAGCTGCTCTAGAGAGCGGTTCTCACCAGGCTGCTCCAGCAAATAACCCCTTGAGAGGTAATTTCTTGAGATTTCTAAGGTCCTTCCTCATTTTCATTGTGTTCATTTAAACCAAAGATAACAGAATCTCGCCTTCTTCTCTTTTTTTTTTTTTTAAGGCCCTGGTAAAGGAGATGAGGCTAACATTGCCATCGCCTTTTTTTTCCTTCGACTTTTGACCAACCGGCGTCTCGAAGTTCTGATCCAGCGATAGGAGCCTTCCCCTCCTTTGAGGAGGTTCTTAATCAGGGAGAGGTTCCACCACGCAAGTTGCCAACTCCTTTCGACAAAAGACTTGCTGAGGTTGAAGTTTCCTTCGGGGAATGTTTGAACAACTCCTTCATTCCGCCTCTAGAATTCTCAGGTCTCACTCCTCCCAGCTTTCCTTCAGTCTCCATTTCAACTATTGATGCACTCCTCCAGTTCCGCCTTTGGGGTCGGACTTGGAGGTTACTCCTCTTGGAGACAAGGTACTAACTCCTCCCGAGACTGTGGAACCTTGTTCCGAGGAGATTGCGGAACTAATTTCTTTTGATGTTCCAGTTCCCTCATCATATTGGAACCGACCCTCGAGCCGGTTCCCCTAGTAATCCCAGAAGTTACCTCCTCTCCTCCAGTCTTTCAGGTATTGGCTTCTTGCACCTTTGCTTGAATCTTCTTCTCCTTTTTTTTTTATGATTGTATCTGATGCCAAGTTGCTTACTTGTTTCAGGAGTGCCCAATTCCTCAAGCCAAGACGACTCCTCTGTTACAGGAAGATGTTGTTATGGTGGAGGTCAATTCTTCCTCCACTTCCCGTTCATTTGGGAACGGTTCTTCCTATTTTGGTGTTGCTCAGGGTGAGAGTTCGGCTTAGAATGAGGAATGGCCAAGCTCTCCGCCTGTTGTTCCCTAGGCTTTCCAAGTCGAAGTTCCTCCCCAACGTGAAGGGGAACCTGGCCTGCCTTCCATACCCACTGAAGTTATTATGCTGTTGGTATGCGTAGAACCCTCCTCTTCTTCTGGGAAAGAAAACTCGCAGATTTTTGCCCTTTTACCCCTTAATTTTACCTTTTGCTTTCCTCTCAGGCCGCAGACCAACTTGCTGATATGGTTTCTAGAGAGCAGGAAGCTATCTGGAAATCAAAGAAGCCTAAATCATATGTTTGTTTGTTTATAACATGGAGGAGCTAGCCAAAGTACTCCATCACATGGAAATCAAAGAAGCCTAAATCATGTGTTTGTTTGTTTATAATTTTTTATTTTTATAATTTTTTTTAGAGGTGTGTTTTTTCTGACCAAGCTTATGATTAAGAAACAAGATCAATAATATTAGATACAGTTATGGGTTGTGTAAGTGTCATGCACTCTTTTTGAAAAAGAGTATGGTCTATCATTAAAGAGTAATGCTACATACAGTAGTGAAGTGTACAAGCGCTGTGCAATCATTTTGAAAAAGAATGGAGTCCACTATTAAAAAAATAATTTTTTTCATATGGGTCTCGTATTTAGTCGCTTGTTTCAAAGAGATTACATGGCGCTTGCGCATTCCACGACTGCAAATATCATTTCTCATCATTAAAAAATTAATTTTATAATATTGATCTCATATTTACTCACTTTTTTTAAAATCAGTGCTCGGCACTTATGCACTTTATTACTGTAAATATCATTTCTCCTGCAACAAAAAATGGGTATTAGGGAAGCTCAAAATGGGCAATTATGATAGAAAAACCCCTTTGTAATGTCTAGGAAGTCCATATCAACAAAATATAAAGTTGGTCGCTTAATATTCAAAAGTGCATGTTAGATCTACACATCTTACAATATAAATTTACAAATTAACATAATTTTAATATAATTTATTTTATAACAAAAAATACTTTACAATTTGTTTTGGACGTGTTTCACACTCTGCTCGCCCCGACCTGCAACCAAAGGAACGTGTATATATGCTTGAAAGGTGTAGAAACACCTCCGATATATAAATCAGATGTATTGCTCAATGATTGAGAGCAGGAGTTCTGTTAACATACCTAAAGGATGGTCATCGATGAATATATATATATATATATATATAGAGAGAGAGAGAGAGAGAGAGAGAGAGAGAGAGTAAGGAGGGGACCCCTTGAGCCTCGTAACAAACTGACATCCCATTTGGAACCAAGCCCGTACGTTCTTATTTGAACTTCCCTTGCCACTTGGATCTTGTCTTATCTTATCCTTTGTTGGGGAGTTTGAATGAGACATTTTCCCGCAGGCCGCGGGCGGTGTAAATAATTGCCAGTGTTTGCAGGCCGTTTGAGGTGTTTGGCTAAGGCCCACTTCTCTGGGCTACGAAGCAAGCTCTTGTGAAGGGAGATCTAACCCTTCCGCAATCGTAAAAAAAAACATCATATTGTAAACTTTCTTGTTTTGGTAGATCCAAGCATTTTGAATGGTGATGAAGTACAATGAATCAGTAGCAACCAACCACGAAGATTCCTAAGGATCAGGAGCGGCCACTCGACTAAGCGCGCGCGTCTGCAACTCAAACAGATGAGATAGAATTCACCGCAAATCATTCCCATTCTTCCATGGGACCCATCACTTTCCCCACCAATCACGCCACTTACTATTATTGTTATTGTTTTCAATTAAACTAAAACCAGTTTTTGTCACAATGAAAAGGCCCCCAACTACCGTATATTTCATCCTTGTTCATTTTTACACTCCATTCTTATTGTTTTTTTTTTTTTTAGAGCGTGGGGTATTTGTTTTATAGTGTGAGGATATTTTTCATGAGTAATTCTACATACAATCGTGAAGTGCGTAAACGCCGTGTAACCGCTTTGAAAAATAGTGAGGTCCACTATTAAAAAATTAATTTTTTTAATGTGGATCCCATGTTTTATTCACTTTTTTCAAAGCGATTACGCGGCGGTTGCACAACTCACGGTTGCAAATATATTTTCTCATTTTTCATAGGATATAGAGTGTGGAGTGTAGAGTGGTGAATAGTAACTGATGAGAAAAAAATTTCTAATTTAAATCGAGTCAAACTTAGCCAAAATATAAATAAAGAATAAAGAATATACTTATAATTTGCAATTAAGTTTTTTTTAGAAATGATTTATACAGTTTTTTAATATGCAAGTCTCATGCACTCTATTTGGAAAAAAGTAGGTAAATTACGGCTATGTTTAGTTGGTTGAGTGATTTCAAACAAATCATTAATGAAACTCACTACTTTTTTTAACTTTTCATAAAAAAGTTAAATTCATCTCAGTCTATTTCATACATTTACACACACATCTCAAATTTATTCACATTCAAACAAATCTTAATGGGATCCACAACATACTAATATTTACAGATTATCTGAGATCATCTCAACATCTAAATACAACGTAGACAACTATTTTCACTAACTCTTAATACAAGCCGCTTTTTAATTGGTAAACTATATTATATTTTAAAAAAAGTGCACTCACACATGTTGAAGCTACATCTAACATTAGGATAAGTTTTTGATTTGTCAAGCTAGCTAAGTAGATAATAGAGTGGTGAGCATGGAAGGGAAGAGGCTGAAAAGAAAAGGAGTGCATGTGGGTTATGATTGGTGAGAGTGTATTGGAATTGGAAACATCTATTATCAAGTTTGCAACGATGGATTGTAGTTGCATCAGTGCTGCTGTTTTTCTCACTTTTGCACCACCAAACTCTCACTTTTTTTTCTTTTTTTCTTTTTTGAGGTCACTTCTTTTGCCTACTTCTTTGCTTAAACCTCAAACCTATAAAAGTGGACTGAACATGAGCTTAATTAATGCCCCCTCGGGCCTCAACCCCAAAAAGTAAGGGTGGTCCTGCGGCCACCGCTCCCAATCCGCTGAAATGTAAAATATAATATTTTTTTATTTTATTTTTTTATACATATATTCTTTTAATATTGTAAAATATTTTTAAAAAATATTATAATATTATTAAAAAATATTTATTTAATCATTAAGTAAAAATAAATTATTAAAAAAATTAAAAAAATATAGCAGGATTAAGAGCAGTGAGACTAGGGTGAGTTTGGATCCCAAACTCATCTCAACTCATCATTACAACTTTTTCAAATTTCAATACAAAATATAATAAATAATTCAACTTTTTTAAATCCCAAAATAATAATAATATTAAAAAATAATATTCTAACAATATTTTATCATCTAAACTCAACTCAACTCACTTCAACATCCAAACACACCTAACTTTACTCAAAAAATAAACAAATTTTAATGACCTTACAACTTAAATAAAAATATCACAATATGCAAATATATATATATATATATATATATATAATAATGATATTTTCTCGTTTTAAATTTATTATTCTTTGTGATATTTATTTATATTATAAGTAAATCCTTACAATATGAAAATTATAGGTAAAGAATAGAGATTTATGAATTTTTTTCATAAATTTTTTTCATATATGCACCACAATAATACTACAAGTCGTCAAATAACATTTCTATTTCAAGCTCGTATTTAATATTTAATTTGAAAAACAAAAACAAAATTTGTAGATGCAATTGTTGAATCGAAATCACAATCATAAATAGTTTTAAATAATACAAAATAAATAAAAAATAATTAAGGAAACAATATTTGAAGTGATTTGGGTCTAAGATGTATGGCCACAAGTGGTTACATATCTTATAACTTTATCTAATATTTATTTATTGAAAAATGAAGAATACAAAATAATTTTCACAATATATTTTATAATCATGTTTTAAAATGCGTGTTATTATTGTAAAATATCATATAAAAAATCATATGAATTTATTAATATTTAATTCATTGAAAATTATAAAATATAGAAAGATTTGAATAAAATTGTACAGTTTTCTTTTTGTCGAATTTTGAATTATTTTTTATAAATTTATTTTTTATTTTATTTACGAGTGAGTTTAGAGGATATATAATTTAAATAAGATTTAATTTAAATTTTGTTATTTCAAAGAGGTGAATTTTCGAGTTATCATGATGCTACTGATCTACTCAAGTGCCATGGAAGTTGGAAGGGCATGTGGATAATAGAGTGGAGAGTACACTGCAGGGTGGGACTGTCAGTAGTCATTCACAGACTCTGCACAATCATAACTCTTCCCATAGTTAACTAGAACCGATGGATTATGTTCTCTACTAAAATCCAACGGCTATAAGCTACCAATCGGCTTCCCCGGAACAAGTGGAGAAAAGGATTGCCATGGGACCCAATAATAAAGCAGAGGTGTTGAAGAACATAAAAGAACTTCAAAGGAAAAAGAACAAAAAAATATGGCAATGATCATGTAGTTGCAACCACGTCTAATCGGGCAGCCTTAATTGAACATTAAAATACCTCTATTTTGATTATAAAAAAAAAAGAACTTCCCTTAAATAAGTGCTCTATGTTATCTTAAAAAAATCAAACACCATTTTGCACACAATTAATAATAAATTATTAATTATATATATATAATTAATATATATATATATATATATTTATATAGAAATAGCTTAGCTTTTATTTTTAAAATAAGAAAATTCTTTTCATTAGTCACTATTTACTATCTCATACTCCACATTCTATGAAAAACACCCCACATCTTGTGAAAAAAAAATTATCAAATGTGAGATATGAGAATGAATTGTGACTGATGCATGACATTTCTCTTAAAATGATGATTGTTTTTTCATATAGTAAGCTTGCAACTAGTAAACATGATTTGTTTTTTTATTGAGGTCAAAGTCCCTTTGTTTTTGTTAAAAAAATTATTGATTGTAACTGAAGAAAATCATAGTTACATCTAACAACACCTTGGAGATACAGCAAAAATCCAAACCCAGGTGGAGAAGGCCTTAAAGACATCATTTGTTTGACTAAAGTAGACTTTTAAAATTTCGTTTCCTCAATTTTTTCAAGTTTTTACTCAAAACTTAAAGAAATTTGAGCAATATTACGAAAATTTAGATAGACAATAATAATTATTATAAAATTATTCTGTGCGTATAAGTTTCTCTTGATTAGAATATTTAAATTTAGACAAAAATTTGTGAAAATCTGTCTCCAAATGTGAAACCCTGAAGCTTTAACACCACTAAGGCTAAGATTTTTCTATTAACTAAAAAAAAATACAGCTGGGATTTTCAATGATATTGATGAACTCGAGGGATTAATTAATCCATCATCAATTCCCTCCGATGTATGTGGGGAGACCCAATAAATAGACGAGGGAATTGCAGTTGCAGAACCAAAACCAAACACTATTTTCTTTTGTTCTTTTCGGATGGTAAATAAACAAACAGACAAAACTGTTTCATATAGCGGAAGGAGGCTTAGGTTAAGCCAGTAGAAACAGTGTTGCCAATTGAAAAATATAACAAAAACCAGGACCCACGCTAATGGCAATGATCAGTAAACCGAGCTTACAACTGAGACCAGTTTTTGCTTCCAAAAGGGGCGACTTTTTGCTCTCTTTAAAAATCGAAATACTCCGGATTCCCTGCCTGTACCGACGTGCTCACCTTGATGCCTGTCGGCTATCCCTCTTTACTTTCGCCTCTCCTCTCTCTGCAAGTCTTTGCCTTTTTTGTTCCACACATCCTGTAGCCTACAGGTGAAATTTAAAGTTGTCGTTTTCCTTGGTTTAGTCAAAATCTTATACCAAACCACGTTGTTCACTTCCAAAAGAGTGGCCTATTTATGTACAGCTACGTTTGTTGGACGCATTCACTACTTGGGTTTCACATTTGGCCCTCAAAGTTCGAATTTTTGAAGCTGGTTTTTGTTTGTAGTTTTGGACTGGAAGTGGGTTTTGTGTTGTTGTCTGGAACTGAGTTTGGTATAACCAACGTAAGGTTAGTCTCTTCGTTTTCGTTGTCATTTCGTTTATTTCTGTTTGGTTTCCGGGAAACCATGGGAAAAGGAAAGGGGATAAAGCCAAGAGAGCAGTATCAATCTCTCAGCTCAGTCTAATACATTAACTTTTCAGTTTTGCATAAGAATTTTCTTTTACTTTGACTAAGTTTTCTCAGCAATTAAAAAATGGGTGTCAAATTATACAGCTTTTGATGCTTTTAAGGAATGGTTGCCCTTTTTCTCTATAAATCTTAATACAATGCGACTACTGGTGGAGATTCAGGCAGAATGTGCTTTTGTCGATGATAAGGAATTTCAGTGTCTAGTTTATTAGTCAGGTGATAATCCAGTCTGTGCAGAGGTGTGGCAACGGACTACGGGTTTTGTGCTTTTTGATGATCTTCTATAGCCCCAAATAGAGCGGAATATTTTATTAAAATAGAGCCATCTGGTATTTTACTGTTGCGAGCTGGACTCTCTCTCTCTCTCTCCATCATACTCCGAACCACATTTTCTGGTGTTATCATTGATTTTTTTTGTGGTTTTATAATTCAAATTGTCCGGATTTTGATACATCTCTGATGTTGAGCTCTTAGAAGAGTTAAAGTTTGGTTCTCAGAATTGGGAATGGTTCCTCCTCTGGTGCTTGCTTTGCCCTTTACTTGTAACTATTAGTTTTTCTTTATTTGTCATGAAATCAGTCATCTTGGTTGTTTCAGGAACTCCGAGTTGCAAATTTCTCTATAATGGGAACGATGACTAAATCTTCTACACTGCCCATCCCTCATGAAGCTTCTAACTTTGATGAGGTTTCAATGCATCAGAGCTTGCTTTTCTCTGATAGTCTCAAGGTACTCCAGCTCCTTTTGCACTTTATTGATTGGTAATCAGGCTTGCGAGTTAAGTCCATCTGGTCAAATATAGGATTTTAGGTGCAACCCTTTTGTTTGTTGGGGAAATTGAATTTGCAGCAGTTTGTAAAGCTTGCCATAAATTTAAACTTAATGAAATCAGGCTTGTTGAACTTGTTTTTTATCATATTACGTGGTTATTTAGGATCTGAAAAATCTGAGGACACAGTTGTACTCGGCAGCTGAGTATTTTGAACTATCATACACCAATGATGATCAAAAACAATTGTGAGTTCATATGATTCTCTGCCGGAATTACTAAATGGCCTTTCATTTCTATCTCTTTTCTTTTTACCATCATGAAAGAAACTAACCTTCCTATATGTGCAGAGTGATAGAAACATTAAAAGAGTATGCTATTAAAGCAATTGTGAATACCGTGGACCATTTGGGTTCTGTTACATATAAGGTTAATGATCTTTTGGATGAGAAGGTTGATGAAGTTTCTGGAACAGAGCTCCGTGTGTCTTGCCTTGAGCAGGTGAGCATGGATTGTTTTTTGTTTTCCTTTTATAAGTAAGATATCTGTAAAAAGACCCCGTATTAACGTTTGTGGTAGGGATTCTCATCAACGACCATTAATATTAATTTGCCTCGAGTTTATTCTAGAGTTGAGTGAAAATTGATTTTGCTGGGCTTTGGTAAAAGATAAGTAACATTTTATTAAAGGGCGTTCCTGTAAGTTGGCTCTGTCTTATATTGCCTACGTCAGCTAGTACTTGGTAAAAAGTAGATTCTGGAAAAGAGGTAGTTCCTATTTTAGGAAGGTTCATACTTTGTATTTGGCAAAGAGTCATTTCCCTTGGGAGATTTAGGTTCTTTACATTTCTAAAACAATGGAAAGGAATTATTGGTCAAGTGGCCCTTGCACCAAAGTAAAGCGAAGCGATATATTACATAAAAAATACAGCCTGTCTTCATGGATCGGTTACTTCTATACGATATTATATTGTTATCCTATCATATATTTGGCAATCTGAAACTGAAAGTCCAGCAATCTGGAGATATGAAGACCGATTTATAATGACATTTGATCCAAGGCCAGCACAGACTGGCAAATAAAAATTAGAAAGGGTCATGCTCATACCCTGGTGAGATTGAACATGCATTATAAATTAGAAAGGGTTCTGCTCATTGTGCTCTGTAAAGATATACCACATAAATGCCTTTCATTTTTTAATTTAAGGCCTTTTCCTGCATACAATGCCAACCCAACTCTACTGAATGCGGCCATCAAACCTGTTTGCAAATAATCTAACTGATGGCCTTGATTAAATATGTCCGCCAAACCTTTTTTGCTTTTGCTCTGAGCCATTAAAACTTGAAGCTGACCCGGACTACATTGAGTTAAGCATATGACCCATTACTGTCTTATTTTGACAATGTGGCCCCGCTGTTGGTTCTCTTGCCAAAACATTGATAGCAACTCACAGATGTGGGATTTGAGAGGCAGATTATGGATGCTTGTTGCCCAAAAATGTGCCAAGTATAACCTAGTTAGTAGCAATGTTTGTATGCCATTACTGAACATAACTGACTTCATGATTGCCCTATATTAGCATTATTATTACTGGACATAATGAAACTGACAATTGCACCATACCAAACACTGTTTGTGATACTAGGTAGACTTCTGAGTCTATAGAGAGCAAAAGTTTCACACATTATACTCATTTTCATTGAAACTTTGCTGTGATATGCTAGAGACTAAGGACATGCAAAGAGTATATTGATCACGAGGGCCTTTCTCAACAGTCATTGGTGATAAATACGCCTAACTACCACAAGCGGTACATCTTGCCAGGCAAATATATCTCTCCACTTTTTATTTTATACCAGTCGAATTTTCCTTTTTAATTCTAGAATCCTGGATGAATGGTTTTTATCCTTACCATTCCTTGAATTCATTTTAGTTGGGGAGACAATGCGTGGTGCCAACCGTACGAAATCAAAGTATCAGGGTTGCAGCCTGGATGATGAAGATGACTGGCATCAATTTAGGAATGGTAGTGTGCTTTATCTCCTGTTTGGTTTAAAACATATATCATGTGCAGGACTTGTAACATAAACTAATTCTTCCCATCTGATTGATTTCGTGAAGCTGTTCGAGCTACAATTACAGAAACCCCAACATCTACGACCAGGTATGTACTATTGTTATATCTTCTTATGTGTTAAGTTGATAACCATGGTTTGATCATGATAATCTAAGTTATGTTTCGTGCAGTAGAGGGCGTTCTCCTTCCCCTTCTCCACGACCATCCCAACGATCTGCAATTTTTTCCTTTACTGCTACCATGCCCAAAAAAGAATCAGGTTTGTATGAATGAAGAATATTGAAATGCGATAAATATAAATCTTGTTGATGTTCTTTATTCAACTTTTTTCCCTAAATAAGATCTTTGCTTATATGCATACATGTTCTATTGCTATTCTGCTGATGATCTTTACATAAATATCAGAGAAGAGAACAGTTTCACCATATCGGTTTCCGCTTTTACGTTCTGGATCTCTTTCAAGAAGGCCAATGACCCCAAATTCAGTGCGGCCCACTACTCCAAACTCTAGTACGCCAACCACTCCGAATTCTAATGCAAGTCGAAGGGTGAGTACATAAATTACCTGCATTAATAGTTAAATTGATTGTAATATGCCATTTTACTCACAGATATACCTTTCTCTTCAGCTAAGACAAGACTTTAAAATATACAAGATAAATATATATATATATATATATATGTATTGCCAATTTTATTCTAAGTTGAAAAGCTGAAATTTGTTATACTTGTGGCAGTACCCTTCAGAGCCTCGAAAATCAGCTTCGATGCGGTTACCTGCAGAAAGGGAGAATTGCAAAGACGTTGAACAATACCCTAGTAAAAGTAAACGTCTCCTGAAAGCATTGCTCAGTCGACGCAAGTCAAAGAAAGATGACACTCTATACACATACTTGGACGAATACTGAAAAATAGAATAAAATGCTCTAAGAAAGAAGCCATGGGAGCAGGGCTTCAGACCAGAGACTTTGGTTTCAGTTTTGCCCTTTTGTTTGATACTGGTTTGGTACTTTTTCTCCTTCTGAGTGGTAGATCTATACGGTAAAGTATTTTCTCTTGTTTCTTTCCCTCTTTCAATATATTGAATTTTCCTTTTGTAACTCTCAAGCAAATCCATTGGTCATATGATGTACCATTCTGAGCTACCTTGTAGTAATGTATTTGACCATAATGTTATGTAGGACATTTTCTTTCTACTGAATACATATAATGATGAGCACAAACCATGTTGTGTTTGAAGTTTGTATATGACAGATGAACCTTGCTGCATTAAAGACATCCATCAAGATTAGAGACATATTAGACAGGTTATAAGGCTGAGTTGAATAAAATATTATTAGAATATTATTTTTAATATTATTATTATTTTGGAATTTGAAAAGTTAAATTATTTATTATTATTATATTTTGTGTGAAAATTTGAGAAAGTTATAATGATAAAATGAGATGAGGTGAGTTTCAAATTCAAACGAGGCCTAAATTTGCAGTTATCGGTTCCTTCCATAATCACATTACCCCCGTTGCAACAATGCCAAAATCCATTTCATTTTCAGAAAAGGCAATTCCCCCACTTCATATTCATCTAAGATTTGTACCCCAAGAAGGGAATCAACTTAATTTCCTGGAAGCTGGTTAACAAACCTAAAGAGAACCTTTTCCATGAATGGAATCTATTGAGACCCTCAAGAAACCTGTCCTGTACGATGCAACAGCTGAGATATCCATCACCTTAGCATGACGACAATCTTTGATGCTGGAAAATGGTTGCAACTAAGCATCTTGTATTGGCGTGTAAAATCAAATCCTCCAATGTATAAGCGCCTGGACAGTGCTTGGTGAATATGTTTTTGTGTTTTAATCTTTGAGAGGGGGATATTATGTTTGGGAAATACTCTAGCTACAAAGAGATTACACAAAAGTAATCCCACAAAGTGACGTGGTTTGATGTGGTTCATCAGATTATAAAATTACTTGCACTTTAAACAACTAAGTTTTGGCAGTTTGTATCCTCTTCGGGTCATGCTAGAGCCACCGACAGTGGGTCCCGATGATTCCTACCAATGAATGCAAAATGTATTTTTTTTTATTTTGTTTTTTTTTTGAAGTATTTTTTAAATCTCTTTAAACATTTTTTAAAAAAATAAATGTTCTCATTATTCTTTTTGCAAATGCAAGACCTTGTTCTTTTAAGCTTTTCTGAAGTTATCTTAACACCTTTTCTCATTATCAAGACATGTAAGGTCTAATCCTTTTGTCGTGTAACTTTCTCGAGCTGTTGTAAAGAAATTTTCAAGGCCTCATCATAATCTCTAGGCCCTTTCCTTTGGATTCTCACCTCTCTTTCCCTCTCTCTTTCTCTTTCTCCAAGCCCTTTTATCTCATCTCTTTGTTTTTGGCTCTTAAATTTACCGCCCTTCGTTTGTCATCGTCATTTCACACATCCTAGCACCATCTTTTTCTTTATTTGTTTTTGCCGTATCTGAGCCGATTTGGAGAAAGTGTCAAAACACAGCAATCTAACACACACCCAACATGAGATGAGAGGATTAAGATTGAGATATTTAGCTTGTTTAATTAAAAGGGTGTAGTTAAGTTGACTCGTATATGATTCGTACTCTTGATGTAAACAAAACTCGACATACCATAATCAGATATGGCAATTTTTATCACAACTTGCAAACCAACAAAAAACTTAATGGGTTAGGTTTGACAAATCTGTTCCTTTTAATTAAATGAGTTGACGCATATATGATCCAAGTCCAACGTAATAATATGAATTGCCGATCTTATTTCAAATTTAGGGGTGTAAAAAAAAGTAGAAAATCAGTTGAACCGACCGAATTTGTCCTGTTCGTAATCGATTCGGTCCGGTACTGGTTTTGATGATGAATTGATCCATTACAATTCTTAAATTTTCAAAACTGGCATATTTCAATTCAATTTCAAAATTTATTCAAAATCTGACCGGTTACACTGCACAAGCTATCGCATGGTTGCAAATTTTCCTACAAATTATCAATTTCTTCAATCACACTCCAAACTATAGAAAGTCTCAATGTACCTCTTTTCTCTTTAAAAAGTCCCAAAAACTAATTTCAACATAGTTATCAAATCCATTTTGACCTTTTAGCTACTTTGATAGGTGCAATTGATGTGGCTCGCAAACAATAAATCTTTTGAGCTATTAATCGAATTCCAAATGGAATCTCCTTATGTGATATCACATCCATTTCCCACTATCCTTAAAAATTTTAAATAAGACAATATATTAACCTTATTAAATTAAAAAGGAAAAGACCATGACAACACCGTGGTTTTTTTTTTTTTTTTTTTTTCAATTTTTTATGAAGGGCTTTTGTGTCAATCTCTTTTTTTTTTTACAAAAGAGTACAATACGATTTTTGGATAGTTTAGTTAGTGACCGTCAAAATTAATAATTTGAGGTGGTTGAAATTGTAAGAAACTATTCCTCACCACGTCAAGCCAAAAAGTCGGCTACCATATTGTCTTCCCTAAATTGATGAGAAATAGAGAAAGAAAGCCCAATTGAAATTGTAAGAAACTCTTCCCAAAAATCCCACAAATACCAAATTGTGCATCGTCGAGCTTTAATCCAATCTACCACAATTTTAGAATCACATTCAATTTCAACATGCAAGAAACCCAATTCTTTCCACAGTTTCTCCCCCTCCATCAATGCCCTTAGCTCGGCTTCATTGTTGGTGTTGTGGCCAAAATGCTTAGAGAAAGCACCCAAAAAGGTACATCTTTTTCAAAACCACCTAAAAAGGTACATCTTGTATAGGGCCTCATCACTAAGTCCTTTCAAGTATATATATATATATATATATATATATATATATATATATATATATATATATATATAAATCACTTATAATCATTTTCATCGTAAATAACTTACTAATTTTTTTAAATTTTTTTTTAGCAATAGTAGTATATATTACATGACTACATGATCCTTTCAATGATTTTCTCTTTAATTATTATCCAAGTCAAAGCATTGGTTATCTCAAGTACGGATGCTTAACTCCAGCAAACGATAAAAAATAAAAATGAAGTGGGTTATGATTTTAATGACTTGTTTGCATGATTTTTTTTTCTTTAATTACTTTGTTTGAATTGGAGAAAAACCTAAAAGAATCTCACTCTTGGGGTGCACCCCCTAGTTCCTCTCTTACTGCAAGTAGTTTGTAACAAGCGGGACCATTCCTACCGTTGGGGATTACTAGGGCGTCGTCGATTGAGGAAGAGAGGAGATTGATGATCGGTTTGGTGGAAGAATAGGGGAAATTGAATTGGAAACCCTAAGGCTCGACGGATGAAGATGAAGGAAGAAGGGCCATGGGCTGTGGGCCAAGTCACTGGGCCGTTATTCTTAATTGATTACTTGTAGTATCTTTATTTACTTTGGGTTGTCTTATCTTTTATTAGAGTCTGTAAGGCCTCAGGACTACAAGTAGGCTTATAAGCCCATTTAGTATATGTTTGTTAATTCCTTAAGTGTTACACACAATGCATGTTAGAATTCCTCTAGAGTTTGTTATGTCAGATATAAGGAATTGTAGTGGGAGGAGTCCCCTATCGAATATAAATACATAAATCATTTCTCTCAATTTCTCTCTTCTCTCATTGTCTCTGGAGGTGCTCACTCTCGAAGTGGGTAATTTCCTTAATTGTTCTAACAAGCGTGTAACAGTTGGCATCAGAGCTGGTCATTCCTTGGCATCAGCTAAACTACCATGGTTGAGGGAACTTGCATCAATCAGTTGTGGGAAGGTCTGAGTGGGCTGAAGAGGTCTACTAAATCATAGCTGAAAACATTGGAAACAGAGGTATTAGCCTTGAAACGACAATCAGATGCTATGGTGCAGCAGTTAGTAGCATTAACAGTTGAATTACAAAAGAAAAATGCAGATCCTAATAGAGAGGAGTCCTCATTGAGGGTGAATCTCAACAGGCAGGAAGGGTTTGGAGAGGTGAATGGGGAGATAGTAGCCAGATTTGCCAGGATCAATTTCCTTTCCTTTCAAGGAGAGGATCCATTGGGGTGGCTCTATAAGGTAAACTAATTTTTCTTATTCTATAATACACCTCCTTACCACAAGCTACGGCTAGCTTCCTTCCACATGGAAGGAAAAGCCATGGTATGGTTTCAGGATATTGAGAGTACTGGAACTGTCACTGATTGGGAGGGTTTTGTAAGGGTTTTCTTGGCTAGATTTGGTCCAAACTCATATGATGACCCTATGGAGACCTTAACTAGACTAAGACAAACTGGTTCAGTGGAGGAGTATAAGGTGGAGTTTGAGGCAATTTTGCAACAGATTATGTAGGCTATCAAATTCTCACAAATTTGGTTGTTTTCTAAGTGGCCTAAAGGATGAAATTAAGTTTCAGGTGAGAATGTTCAATCCTCTAGATCTGTTAGCTGCTTTTAGTTTGGCTAAGTTACAAGAGGAGCACCTGAAGTCTAGCAAAAAGGGGGTCAAAAACTTCTTTACTAGCAACACAGAATCTAGTATCCATATAGGGCAGGGAAATTAGCAAGTAGTAGGTGGAAGTAAGGCAGTAGTTCCAGTACAGAAAATAAATGCTGGAGAAATAAAAGAAAGAAGGGACAAGGGTCTATGTTACTACTGTGATTCAAAGAGGAATCTTGGCCACAAATGCAAAAAACCCCAAAACTGTTTTTAATAGAAGAAGTGGAGGAAGATGAAGGGGGGAGGGATGTTAGAAAGTAGACCCCAAATGGTGATGGTGCAAGAAGGTGAGGAAGAAATGGTAAGAGTGGAAGAACCCTTAAAACCAAAGATATCCCTACATGCATTGATAGGACCCAGTAACCCACAAACCATGAGGGTTATGGGTAGAGTGGTTGGGCTGTGGATGGCAATTCTGATAGACTCGGGTAGTACCCATAATTTCTTAGACAGTGGGGTGGCTAGAAGGGTGAAACTACCTATATGTGCAGACAAGAAGGTAAAAGTGAGAGTGGCCAATGGTGACCAAGTGGTTAGAAGGGTTGGGCAAAAATGTTAAAGTATTGGTCTAGGGAAATGCATTCACTATTGATTTATTTGTAATGGAGCTAGTGGAGTGCCACATGGTGTTAGGCATACAATGGTTGCAATCTTTGGGAACAATAACTTGGGATTTCAAGAAACTCACCATGAGATTTCCTGGGCAAGGGCAAGAAGTGGTGCTCCAAGGGTTGATATCTTCCTAGTTTATTGAAGAAGGGTCCTATACCAAAATCAGCAAGTTAGAGAAAAAGGGGTGATACTACAGATGATTAACAAGGAAGATAAGGAGGAAGAACAGAACATGTCACAAGTTATGAGGGCAGTTTTGGAATAGTTTAGTGATGTGTTCCAGGAACCCAAGGGTTTACCACCCATTAGAGCCCATGATCATGCAATCAACTTGCTGCCTGGGGCTATACCTGTGTCTATCAGACCATACAGGTATCTTTTTTTTTCTTTTCAAAATGATGAGATTAAGAAGATAATTAAGGAGTTACTTGGGACAGGGGTCATAAAACCTAGTTACATTCCATATTCTTCACCAGTCCTTTTGGTGAGAAAGGCTGATGGCTAATGGCGCATGTGTGTTGACTATATGGCACTAAACCAAGTTACAATTAAGGACATATTTCCTATACCCATGGTAGAGGAACTACTTGATGAATGAGGTCTTTAGGCCTTTTTTAAGAAGGTTTATTTTGGTGTTCTTTAATAACATTTTGGTATACAGTAGAGGAGAGGAAGAGCATCTAGAGCATCTAAAACTCACACTGAGTGTGCTCAGGAAACAAATTGTTTGCTAAGGAGTCCAAATGTAAGTTTGGCTGCTCTGAAGTAGGGTACTTGGGCCACATCATATCTGACCAAAGGGTCAAGGCAGATTATGAAAAAATTAAAGCTATGCTAGAATGGCCTAGACCAAGAAACATAAAAGGACTAAGAGGGTTTCTGGGGCTGATTGGTTATTATAAAAGGTTTATAAAAAACTATGGGGTTATTGCTTCTGCCCTAACTGCCTTACTAAAAAAGAATAATTTTGGGTGGAATGAAGAAGCTAAGAAGGCATTTGTTGAATTAAAAAAAGGCAGTAACTTTGCCTCTAGTGTTGACACTACTAGATTTTTCTCAACCCTTTGTGATAGAGTGTGATACCTCAGGAAGAGGAGTGGGGGCAGTGTTGATGCAAAAGGGAAGGCCAGTATCATTTTTCAGTCAAGCTCTCAAGGGAAAAACACTACTTATGTCCACTTATAAGAAAGAAGTTGTATGCCCTCATTACAGCAGTCCAAAAATGGAGACCATATTTACTTGGTAGGCCCTTTGTGGTGAGGACTGACAACCACAGTCTAAAATACCTATTGGATCATAAAATTGGCACTCGAATGCAACAGAAGTGGTTGAGTAAGCTACTTGGGTATGACTTGTTAGTTGAGTATAAAAAGGGTCCTGAAAACAAGGTTGATGATGCCTTGTCCAGGGTAGAAGGGGAAGAGCATGTGTCCTTGGCACTCATCTCAGTACCATCCTTAGAGTGGTTAGAGGAGCTAAAAAAGGGAATTGAAGGGGACTCGAATCTAAAGGCTTTAATGTTGAAGTGTCAAAATCAAGAGTTATCCTCTCATTATTTTATAAGAGAGGGGATATTTTACAAAGGAAGGATTTATGTGGCTAATTCCCTAGACCATAGAAAAAAAGGTTTTACAATTCCTTTATAACAGTTCTTGGGGGGGTCACTCAAGGGGAGACAAGACCATTTTACAAGTTCAGAAGGATTTCTTTTGGCCAGGAATGAAGGCTGAGGTTCGAGCTCACATAAGAAGTTGTGAGATTTGTCAGCAACAAAAATTAGAACATGCTCTTCCTAGTGGGCTTTTACAGCCATTGCCAGTTCCTTCAAAACCATGGTCTCACATAATCGTGGATTTTATCGAAGGACTACCAGTTTCTAATGGGTTCAGTACCTTGTGAATGGTTGTGGATAGGCTAACTAAATACAGTCACTTCATAGCATTAGGGCATCCCTACACAGCTAAGTCCATAGCCCAGCTTTTCATCAAGCACATAGCACCTTCACAAGTTCTTTTTGGAAGGAACTGTTCAAGGCTTAAGTTGTTCAACTCGAGTTCAGCACAACATACCGTCCTCAGACTGATGGACAGTCTGAGCCAGTAAACAAATGTCTCGAAACTTACTTGAGATGTTTTGTGGGGGACAGGCCAAAGGACTGGGTTCGATGGGTTCCATTGGCTGAGTGGTGCTACAATACAACCCACCATTCAGCCACCAAAATCACACCTTTCGAAGGGTTGTATGGGTACCCTCCACCTAGGCTGAGTTCCTACATACCAGGAACTACTAGGGTCGAGGCAGTGGACATGGAATTATAAACCAGAGAGCAGATTTCTACTTTACTAAGAGATAACATAATCAAGGCCCAAGACAGGATGCCAAGATATGCTAATATGAAGCGAAAGGAACAAACTTTTAAGGTTGGTGATGAAGTTTACCTGAAGCTACAACCTTACAGACAAACGTCGGTCTCACAGTGCCGAAATTTGAAGCTAGCTCGCTGGTATTATGGACCTTTTGAGGTGTTGAAACGTGTTGGGAAGGTGGCTTAGAGATTGAAACTGCCCCCAACATCGCAAGTCCATTCTGCTTTCCACATCTCACAGTTGAAGAAGAGGTTGGGAGAAGGCATCGTTCTTACAACTGCACTACCTCCAACAGATCAACAAGGAGCCTTACAGCCAAATCCAGTGGAAATCTTGGCCAGAAGAGTTAGGCCACTCAACAATCATCCGATGACAGAGCTTTTGGTTAGGTGGCAAGGGCAAGGTTCGGAGGATGCGACTTGGGAAGGGTATTACCAGTTGAAAAATGCCTACCCACACTTTGTGGGCAAGGTGTTTTAATGAGAGAGTTAACAAGCGGGACCATTCCTACCGTTGGGGATTACCAGGGCGTCACCGATGGAGGAAGAGAAGAGATTGAGGATCGGATTGGTGGAAGAAAATGGGAAATTGAATTGGGAACCCTAAGGCTCGACGGATGAAGATGATGGAAGAAGGGCCATGGGTCGTGAGCCAAGTTACTGGGCCGTTATTCTTAATTAATTACTTAGTATCTTTATTTGCTTTGGGTTGTCTTGTCTTTTATTAGTCTGTAAGGCCTCAGGCCCATAAGTAGGCTTATAAGCCCATTTAGTATATGTTTGTTAATTCCTTAAGTGTTACGCACAGTGCATGTTAGAATTCTTCTAGAGTTTGTTATGTCAGATATAAGGAATTGTAGTGGGAGGAGTCCCCTATCGAATATTAATACAGAAATCATTTTTCTCAATTTCTCTCTTCTCTCATCGTCTCTGGAGATGCTCACCCACGAAGTAGGTAAATTCCTTAATTGTTGTAACAGGCGTGTAACATAGTTCAAGTCATTGGTTAGATGCATGGCTAGCCTAGCCTACTTCCTTGGGCCATGTGGTTTTGGTGCTACCTTGTTCAAGGGAGACCAAAAACCTAGTAAATGGGAAAAAATGGGGATTCTACTAAATAATATCAAATCAAGAATTTTATTTGATTTTCATAATTATTATGATATTTATCTTATCTTATCGCAATGTAATTTTTTTATAAATAGGAATCATCTATGTTTTGTATTCAACAACAATTGAGAATAATGAAGATGCGTTTTTTCTGATTCAATGGTTTATAGCTAGTCAAATGACTTACAGAGTCATTGATAGAAATTTAGATATAAAAAAAATGTAAACAAAGAAGAGAGGAGGAGAATGCAAGAGGTTTTAAAGGTTATATCTTTCTTATTCTCAATCTTTGATTTGATATTATCTTCAACAGTGATAGACAGTACTTGCGTTGATCTTGTTGATTTACATGTATAGTTTGGCGACATAAATATATTGCAGGAAATAAATGAGACACCAAAATTTGATATGGTTTGACATTGTGACCCACATGTGATGAGATTTAGAAGTAATATTCACTGTAAATAGGTAAAATACAAAGCTCTCGAACTTCCATTTGCTCCCTGTTACGATGAGAATGGGAAGAAGATAAACTTGGGAGAAATAAAGAAAGAAAGAAAGCTAGCCCATTAAGGTCCCTAAGTGCTGAATTACCCTTTATTTTCAAGTGTTCTTTTATCGCACTTTCTTGGTTTTTGCGCATTTCTTGTTCCGTCAAAACTTTATTAAAGTCTGTATCGTTTTATCTCTAACAATTCAATACGTTAACGATTATTTTTGGGCCAATGTCATACCCAACAAAATCAATGATGATGTACTTTGTTCTATTATTTGTACACAGGAACCATATATGAAATGTTTTATTATTTTATTTACATGTATTAGTAATTTATGTAGGTATTTAATATATGGTTGTTATGGATACATATCAACTAGTTATATATTAATTATTTATTATTTATTTATAATTTTCTAATTCAATAAAGAGTACTTGTTAGTTGTAAAAATTTCAGTAAATTAATTTTCTTTTATCTAATTTCTTAATTATATTAAATCTATATTCAAAAACTAAAAAATAAACAATTCCGGCTCGGCTCGACTCGAACTTGTTTTTAGATCGAACGCAAATTCGAGTTGAAAGTTTAGTTCACCGAGCCGAACTTGAACAAAGATTAGATAAAAATCTCGAGCTCAACCTTAAATTTTTTGAGCCGAGCTGAGCTCGGCAATCTAAACAACAAGCATTGTGCCGTTTGAAGAAATTAGCTAGGGTTTTGGATTAAAAACCTGAGTTGGGATGTTCTTGCAGTACTAGTTTATGCTTGTTTTATGTGAGGGGAGGGGAGAGGAGGGACCGGAGGGTAGGAAGCTGGTTGTTTATTTTAGGACAGTACAAAATCCCAAGTCTTTACGTGGTTTTTGGTTTCAACAACTTATCTCTTCATATTAAAAAAGAAAATATTATTTATTTTTCTTTTAATAAAAATATTATAAACCACACTCACATCCAGCTTGTATCCCATTATATTTATGAGAAATTTAAAGTCTTAAGAGTGTGTAAGTTTTGTACACTCCTTTTGAAAAAAATGGATAAATATGAAATCCACATGAAAAAACTAATTTTTTAATAGTGGACTTCACTTTTTTTCAAAGGAAGTGAATGAGACTTGCACACCCTAGAACTGTATCTAGCATTACTCATAACATTACTTTTTTCATCAAATAAGTGGGCGATAAGTAAAAGATGACAAATAGTTATCTAATCATTTGATGCCACGTCAAGAGATTATGAAAAAATAATGGTCAAAACGATGACGAATAACACTTTATAGAGTAAAGAAGATATATATATTTAAGTAGGTTCAAATACAATATTGTCAGCTCGCAAAGCTAGAGTTAAGTCATGGATATGTTTTTAAGAAGAGAAGATATGTGGGAGTTGTTTTCATTTCTCTCTCTCTCATTTCAGCTTTGCAATTGCTGTGTGTGTGAGAGAGAGAGAGATGAAATGGTATGGAGGTTCAATTCCATACTTTGCTGATGGTATGGAGGTTTGTGATGATTAATGAAATGGTATATGGTTGAGAAGTGGAACTAATGACCCAAGTTATGAGTGAACCATATAATAAAACTGCCCCCTGTAATAAGCTCTTGGAAAAATAAGAAAAGAGAAAGTGGACGGGGGGTGATTGTTTGGCTTGCAATATTGTCCATTGGGCATATTGGTATATTCCCGCAGTATATCTGGCATCACTTAACCAACGCCAGAAGATCCTGCACATATTCCTTCTTATAGCTTACCACATTCTATATTTAATTTGCACCACCAGCACCAAGGGACTCTCTCTCTCTCTCTCAATATCTCTCTGAAGTTTTCTTTCTTGCTTTCGTTTTTTTGTCCTGAGAAGAAATCTTATGAGCCTCAATGGGATGTTCGTCTCTCAGCAACAATTGTCAGGCACGTTTCCCTCTCTCTCTCTCTCTCTCTCTCTCTCTCTCTCTCATGTTTCTGTAACTCTGTTGGAACAATCTCATGTGGTAGGGTGTTCTTTCCTTGCAAGCTGTTTTCTTTAAACAAATAGTGGGATGATAATAACATTTAACATTTGTTTTGGCTTACATTATGAGTCTTTGGTTTCATTCATTTTAACTAGTAAGATATGATTGGATCACCTGAATGAAACATTCTCTGGAAGTGCTTGATGTCTGACTTTATCATTTTGCTGCTGCTCCTCATACAAGACATTGTTGGTGGAGTTTGATTCTAGTGTCGTCATTGGATGGTTAACTTCGGGTACTTGTAAATATTGATTTCTGTGGGACATCCGGGAGGAAATAATGATGCTTCTTCGTCTACTTAAGGTCCAGTTCCAACATATTTTTAGATAAGCCAATATGGTTGTGGATTTTCTGGCCAATGAAGGAACGAAATGAAGGATTATAGATTGAAAAATGCTACTTTGTCCACTCAATTTGCCCCCTCAATTTGACACCTCATGTATTTTAATTTTTTTTTTATTTTTTTTTTTACTTAATAGTGAAGGAAGTAACTATTAGTATATTGATTTTTTTATATGTATTTTTTTAAAATGTTTTAAAATAATAAAAAAAAATATGAATAAAAAAATTAGAAAAAAATAAAAATGAAATTTTTAACTAGCGGTAAGATGAAGCGGTGCACTCTGAGCGACAGAGTAGCACCGCTCTTATAGATTTTATGGGAGAAGATCATGTGCAAGGAAAACTTTGGGGTTTAGTTCGATTGAATAAATTGGGATTTCCTTATATTGGAATTTGATCTAAAGTTTTTCTTTAATTCTTTGTATTCATGGTTGTTCTTCCGCTTCAGTGAGAGTTTTTTATAATAAGAGGCTTTGACCTCGTCTTTTATTATTAATATATATATATATATATATATATATATCACAATAGTAATGAACACTTGGTTCTTCTTATAGATTAATGAGATGTTTAGATTCAGAGATGAGTTGAAATAGTTTGTAAATGATAGAATAAAAGTTGAATTATTTATTATATTTAGTGTGAAAATTTGGAAAAGTTATTTTGAGATTTGAAAAAATTGAATTATTTATTATATTTTGTGTGAAAATTTAAAAAAATTATAATAATGATATGAGATGAATTGAGGTAGATTTTGAATCCAAACAACTCTTAAGTTGGTTGAAATTTCTGTATTGTTCTTGATAAGCACATTACATTATTTTAATAGGTAGGTAGGTAGGTTGGTCGGTCAATTTCCATCGACCTGGTCAAGCATTTTTATCATGTAGTTACACTTTGTGATGAAGAGATTCTAAAACAGTGATTTATTCTCTATCTTGTGAAAGCAAAAGGGTCCAAAGCAAAGAGATCAAATAAACATTTTTCTCTCTTTTGAATTGCACTAAAAAAGTAGTGAGTGGAGAGTTCATTGTAGATACAGAGTGATTTTGTCAGCAAAATATTTTCCAGTAAACATGAACTGAAGGCACCGGGAGAGGGATCCATATAAATACTGGTTGTCCACTCTCCCGCCATTTCTGCCTCCAACTGCTTTGAAAAATGAAGATTTCCGAATATGTAGTCCTCACATCTTGTTAAAAATGTCGTTTCAAGAATCCTGTGTGTTCATCATCCTGGTTTCCTTGGTATTGAGGTAATGGAAGGGAGACAAATCAATAAACCCTGAAAAGAAGGGAAAAGGCTGTGCTTGAGCTTCTCTTGCACATGATTTTAGACAGGAAAAAAGAGATGGGAATTTAAGAGTAGAGAATTACCAGTAAGAAATAAGGGATCATTGACTATCAGCTATTGCAAGGGAAGGCCCAACTCTAACTGGTTTTAAACTTCTTACAGCCTTTCGTCCGTAGTTGAATACCACAAAAAGGAGACCAAAGAGGTATAACACAAAGAGATGGAGCTTCGATAGCAAATAAAACATGAGAGAGGTATTGCTTTCACCCTCTGTGTTTACTCTGATTAATGGCATCCTTGTACCTATCCACCCTGCCAAAAGAACAACATATATCAACACAAGATCACAAAAAAGAAGGTAGATTCTCTAGTGGATACGTGATACAGCGATTGTCGCCAATTGGACTTCCCTGTGATCTGGGTAATTACAGTTTTGGTTAGTTCCTTGATTCATCACAAAATTCCCATCCAGAAATCAATTAAACGAGCCCAATATGGTAAATCATGAAATATTGGGCTAGATTAGAACATAATTATGGGACTAGAGAACCTGGTGGTCTCAGATTACTGACTAATGATTCCTTCTCTACAGCTAAAATTCATGCTGTAATCGGGTCAAACGGAAGGGGAGAGAGAGTCTTTTATCTACACTGTAGAATACTTACCAGAGGTTTTCTTCGGCAAATTAGTCCAATCATGAGGATTGATCTTCACTTCTGATGCCTTGATCAATTCAAGAAGCGCTTGATTGACCTATAATTTTAGGGGGAAAGTAAATTAGTTGAGATTCCTTTTTCCTTCCAAGTACAGAAAAATCAAGTCGTGAAGTAAATGTCAAACCCATTGGTATTAATACTACTGATTACTGAAAAACTATCCAATCTAATGACCTGCTGAATCAAAATCAAACAAATAGTGTGAAATATACCTCTTCGGTTCTCTCATGGCTCACTAGATGACCTCCATGAAGTTCTATCATTCTAGCAACAGGCTGCATCTTCTCTGCAAGTCTCCTTCCATAATATAGTTGAGCAATTATATCATGCCTACACATTCAAAGAGTATTCTTAAGTGGAGAACATAAATAAATGAGATCCAAAGTCAGATGTTGTAAATTCCATCTCATTTAAAGCTTAGAAACTTGTTTTTTCAAGGTCATTACATCTCATATAAAAACAGAATATATTATCTTGACACAGAACAGAGTAACAACTATGCTCGAGTGCAATGAGAAAAGGGGCTGAGTATAGATTTTGTGTGACTAATTTATACAAAGGATATGGCTGCACACCTCCCATGAATGACTGAAACAAGAAATCCAGCAGAACGGATCACTTCAATTTCCGATCGTGTCATTTTGTGTGTCCAGCAAGCATTGACTTGGCCCTCAAAACCATTGTTAGACTGCATTCCAGTTGATGATATAGATCTTACATATTCCTGCAGAGATCAGTTGTAGGTCAAGTTAGGGACATCTTAATTTATAAGTCTGAACAATTAGTGAAGAATTGTTTACTACTGAAGGACATTGCTTTCAGCAACTGACGTGACACCAACCCTACCAGGTGCAACCCTATGTTTATTGTCAACACTTCTATGTGATGTTTGCAACCATGTACGACAATGGATAAAGGAAAGTTACTAAGAAGCTGCTAGTAAGTTGTTACATACCAAGCTATGTTAGCATCGGTTGGAAATATGATGCTACATGCTTCTGAGTCATCAAATAAAATATGGCCAAAACAGGAGTGATGATGCCTACAACTAGTTTAGTAGATCAATTATTTTTGCCCTTCTTTAATTCTATTGTCAAGTATCTGTTGTACTGCAATAATGCGTATCAACAAAGGAGGAAATCAAACAATCCGTTGAAAGCAAAATTACCATCATCTCATTGCCAACTAATGATAGTAGAAAAAGTCAGTATATCCACTTTCATCTGTTAATAAAATTATTGTACGAGGACTAGTCACCATTAATAATCTTTAACATTTGTTGCTTGATATAATATTGATGAGCTTTTAACATCTCTTACTTGATATAAGATTGTTTTTCTCGTGTTAGGTCCAACATATTCCTCAAGGTATTCCTGCATGTAATGTACAAAGTGAAATTGTAGAAGTTAAATTAGCCACAGAAAGAATGAAATTAAATTTGTAGTTTAGAATAAGTGAATATAAAATAAGTGTAAAATTTTTTTGCAATGATATCAAGATAGTCTTCAACAAATATTAAAAGTTCACCATGTGGAAGCAGGGAACTCATAATATGGATAGTTTTACAAAGATGCGAATTACAGCCGGACAAATTCATATTACTTTTACTGACTATTTCATATAAAACATTTTTCTTCACCAGTCAAATATCCAGAATACATTAATAACAAAACTAGGAACAAATATAGAACATCTTTTACCTTTGAGTAGTGGGTGTCCAAGTCAACAGCTGCCCGTTGCTCAGGAGTTTTGGCCCGTAAGAAACGGATTGCAACAGATAATGTTTGTCGATCAAGCTGCTAAAAAAGGGAATAATTAGACCATCCTTCTAAGAATAAGTTCGTAGGCCAAATTGAGTTATTGAAGGTAATAAACTTTATATCTAGATGATGATTTTGGATAATTTATATTTAGATGATGATTTTGCATAATTTATCGCTCCAATGTAGCTTTTGATTAGGATATCCAGCAGATACCTATAACTAGAACATATCATGTGCCCATGTGAATGAAAATGTGCAAAATCTCTACTTGCCTCTACCCTCTTCTAGTCTCTTCCTTTTTATGTATTACATTGCCACTCTCTGCTGTGGCATCGACTAATAAGGAATTGGAGTTGAAAACCATATTTAGAACAAACCAGGCATTTTCAGGTTGCCCCTAATAACCTACAAATGATTAATGCTTTTCCTTATGCAGATCCTATTTCAATGAGAACTTGATGAGTTGATCCACCTACATGTAGTTAGAGTGTTAAAACACATTTGGATTTAATAGATCTAAGGATTACATTTGCTTTTCATAAGCTTATCAAAAAACAAAATAATTATCTTTTTAGAAAGGTTTTCTAATTTATATAGGCCTGTAAGTCTCTACCAAAGTGATAGCAAGTTTTGCAATTGTGAGTGTTGTCCGCTCGTATCTCTTTATAATGTTTGCAATCTTTCTCTGCTTCCTTATTCTCTCTGTGGTCCTCAACTTTCTACAATACTTTGTTCTCCAGTTATAAAACAGAACTAATTTCTTTATTTGTCTATAACCAAAAGTCTTATTTCCATAGCCCTGACCTTTCTACACTAAGCCATCTTCACAACACCACAAAAGCTGCTACCCTGATATTCCAGCACTGTAATTCTTTATTTTCTGGCTCCTCTTTTCACCACCAGCTTTTCACCCAAATATGCTGTTTACCAGCAGTCAGAAACATAATCCACCACCTTTCTTCAGTCAGACAGTCCATGGCCTCAGCGATTCCAAGGTTGTCAGTTATGAACCCAGTTAAGGCACAAGATAAAACAATATCTCTAATGAGATATAATTGATAGCATATTTCCAATTAGCTTCAATTATGCAATTAGCCATTTCCTTTTATATTTTCATGGTTGACAAGGAAAATAGTTCCCATTTGGAGAGATCTTTAACATATCAATCAAAGTCTATTATCAATGGTTTCTCTATATCAATGCTCTATTTACGTCGAATAAAATAATGAAAAAAAATTATTCTCTCAAAGTATTTTCATCTTGTATCAAAATTTGGAGGTCCGGTTCCCTTAAAGGTGCCATTTCCTTACTCTTCTCCTCAACCTATTCAAAAATGGGTTCCAAAACCTCTAATACCACTGGATCCATACCATTGTCTTTTGTCCCTATTCCTATCGATTTACTATAATGCCTTCTGCCCTTTAAACTTTAAAGGTTTCCCATAGCTGAACCCTATACCATGTTACGAGTTCTCAACTTAAGCTGCTTTCTTATTTTTTTTCTTTTTAAAGTCCAATGTCGTGAAGTCCCAGCCCATAAAGTTCGTTGTGAAAAATGGCCAAAGTAAAAATCACTTCGGAAAGTTCAGGATTGATTTCTGCTCCCTCTTGCAGGAGGCTAAATACAACAGTGAAAGGAAGCATCTGCCAAGCATTGCAAAATCGAGCAGTCTTCCAATCCTGCACCTCCAAGCTCATTTTATCTCCTTCAGCTGACAAGAAGTGATGACACATCTGGTCGACCCAGTATCAAAATACCATGGGTAATTTAACCCCCATTAAGTTTTCTATGATCCTGAAATTGCTTTGGCGTACATAATAAAACATATCTTAGTTCTTCTGGTTCTAAGACAAACTACGACAGTAATGCAACTAAAGTCAACCGTATGCAGTCATACTTGATGCTCAAGTCATGTACTTGCAATTCTAGTTCCAGAAATTTCATTGTGAAAAGCCATGATTCTACACCAACATTGGAGTGTGGCCATAAGTAAACATTAAAATTACAAGCTTTGATTTTGTAGAGGATATTTGGAAGAATATCTCCCCAACTAGAGTCATTTAATGCAGTCTTCTAAGATGACTTTAAAAATAATGAGCAAATTAAAGTGAAGGATGACGATAAATGTTTCAGGAGAAAAAGAAAAGCGCACTAAATGATAGGCATAATATTTATATTCTACAATTCAAAAGGAATTGAAGAAAGTCTAACTGAGTGGTGCCAAAAGATATCCAATACCTTGGGAAAACATTCAAAACCTCCACCTGTTACATTAATTAAAGCCAGCGACAGAACTCTTTCAGGCGCCATTGCTGCTAACTTGCAAGCTATCATAGCTCCTGTTTTCAAAGTACCAAAAAAAAACTCAAAACGAATTTGATTAACTATCTATATAAAAGAGTCATTTTCAACGCACGTGACTTAAGCTTATGTTATACTAGTAAAAAAAGAAAATCTAGCTTATGTTACCAAAGCATTAAGAAAATCAACCCTTTGCTCAATTCTCGTTGGTCTTGCTACAAACCATTTAGAGAATTATTAAGTTGAACTTCAAATGTTCAACAAATCATAAATTACTAAATTTTCATCCAAAGTGGACATTTTTATCTCATGAATTACAGCTAAACCAGCAAGAGTCGTAACCTGATTTATCCTAAATATACTATTCTAATTTAAGGGAGCTTCCTGTATATAAACCTAATCAAAGTCTATACATAGAAACTCAGGGTCATAGGCTCACCCATTGAATGTCCAAAAATATGTGCATTTTTCCAGCCCAAATGATCCAACAAGGCAATTGCGTCCTTCGCCATAAGCTTTGTTCTGCATCCAACAATTACAGGCCATTTTGTTTAAGGAGCTAACATTCAGGAAAATAGATGTTTGGTAACTTAGAAAATAAAATTATAAGAAAAAATATATGATTCAACTGTCTCTTGATTGAATTCAAGATGATGGAAAACTAGTAATTTAGTAGGCTCAATCAGATATCTCAATTACGCGTTAAAACTTGTAAACTCAATTCAACAAATTTTACAAGAATATTCACACGAACCGAGAGAAACTACTACAATCAATCGTACACGTGGACGTGCACACACACAATGCAAATGTGGATTCAGAAACCAACCATTAGAAAGAAATGGATTATGGACCCGAAAATTACACGAACTTGAATCAACAAAATTCAGTACCATTGAGAGCCAAACAAAACTTAGAATTCAAAAAGAAAAGAAAAGAAAAGAAAATTTCAAACGTGAAGTTCAACAAACCCAGTAAAGAAATAAAATAACTACTGCTTCAAATTATGAAATAGAAACGAAGAAAACTCACGTGTATTCGGACTTTTTGGTAGGTACGGAGCTCCGACCCATTCCACGGTTGTCAAACGCGCATATCTGGATACCACCGCCACTCTCATAGTCATCTGAGTTCCAATCGCCGCTCCTCGTTTCATCATCATTGGGCGTATCGGTCCCCGCCAGACCTTTGATCTGTGGGCCCCAGGAACCGTGAGTCCCCGCCAATCCTGACCATTCATCATTGTAACTATCAACGACCCAGAATATATACATATATTCATTTTATATAAAAGATGGATTAAATTCTGAGCTGAAATACGATCTCGCCAATCAATCAAGTGGGTTGAAACGGGGTGTCACACCAGAAATTCCGACGACCCAGAAAAACTCGACCAAAACCCACTTCAATAATCAAAATACAAATATAAGAAATCCTTAAATAGAAAACAGAATCTGATGGGGGATACCTATGATGAGGAGGACCTTGGTGGGCCCCTGACCGTAAGTTCTGTAAAAGATACTGACTCCATTGTCGCCGGCTTTGAGCTTCGTGTCTTCGCCGCCTTGCTGCGTCGAAACCGTGCAAAAAGGCATTGTGACGACAGAGAGATTTGGAGGGGGAAAGAAATGAAAAAGAGGTTCCGGTTTGGTTTGGTTTCGTTGTATATAGTTTTTCTGGTAATTCTGTCTCACAGAGGAGAGAGGAGAGAGGCGAGAGAGAGAAGGGAGAGGGAAGCACAGGGTGGCTGGGTGAGTGCTTTTAAAGGGGTTGCCGGTTGGCTAGCGAACGCGTGGCGGTTAAAAAAAAGGTCGGTTGGTGCCAACTGGGATGGTCGGCTTCTCCAATGAGTCAGAGTCAATACCCACCACTCCTTGCAAGAGGAGGACACCCAGAAGCATATTGGAAGGCAACCTTAATAGTTAATAATACTCTGAAAAATCAATTAATCCTTAGGTTTTTTTATTTTAGCGGTGGGAATTAATGAAGGTGGAGAAGAAGATCTTGAAAATGGACAATGGGCCTTTTGGGGGTCCATCTACAACCTCATGCTTTTGAATAATTCCTACACTTTTTGTTGAAAGTTTTGACTTTTTTTTTTTTTCTTTTTGTAGTATTTTATTGGTCTCTTGCTGAGATGCCGTGGACAGAAATATTGGGTGATTTGAAGCGTCATACAAGTTGATGTTATTTGATTCTTAATGTGAACTATATGTCTTTTTTCTCCTAAAGCTGAATTTGAATCAAACAAAAAGTTACCAATTTCAAGTTGATATTGCATTATGGGAATAAAGTTCCATGGCCAATATAAAAGTATATTATAGACTTAAGGCTTAGGGTAAAAAATTAAAATAAAAAAAAAAAGTTAAAAGGGTCAATGGATAGATAAATAAAAGTCCATATTTTTTAATAGATATCAATGATCTAATGTTTGCATCAGAAATATGGATACGTTTCTTTCATTGTGATGTCCTATATTAGGTGGCGTATGAGATATAATATTGCTTGAAAATAAAAAGTTCTTACTTTTTATAATATTTTAGTGAAGCTCTAATTGGAATATTGACTAGTCTTTTTTTTTAAATATAAGTCATGTAGTTTGGACTTTTTTCTAAAATTATGTTTTCTCTCATTTAATAATGTGACTGCACATGCAGTCCCCACTTAAAGACTGTAAATAGAATTTCTCATTTATATTCATGTATCTATTATATTCTAAAGATTAAATACGTGTGAGTCTAATTTTAATCCGAAATAAATCCTTATCAACAGATAGATAGATGTCTAGGGTGGGATGTTTCAATTTTGTAGCACGTGGTGGATAAGGAGAAATAAGAAAGGAAGGGGGGGGGGGGGGGGGGGTGTACTTGGTCATGTTGACAGTTGGCTCATCCAGGTGGTCAAGGTCCACTTTGGCTGTTGGCTCTTACACCTATCCCCCATTATTGGACCTTTTTTGTTCGTTGACAAAGCCATCTATTCATTATTATACCGTCATCATCATATAAATATTGGATTCTAGAAGGGGGATGGATTGCCTAACATGATGTTTCCTCCTAAAGGCTATCATTAGACAAAAATTAAATAATAGTACGTGTTTTTATTAAAAAAAAAAAAGTGAATAAATATGAAACTTTTATAAAAGAAAATAATATTTTTTTAATAATAAACTCTACTCTTTTTAAAAATGAATATACGACATTTACACAACTCATGACTGTATATATAAAAACTCATTATAATTCTAAGATCATGGGTTCAATGTTAAGTATTAGGAGATCTTGATCCATTGTAGTATTCGTTCAAGAATGTAAAATAAGGTAAATTTGACTTCGAATAGATGTTAATGAGTGTGATAAATACTATAGTGTCCATTTTATTTGTTTATTTTTTTCTTCCACTTTAGAGGATCTTAGAAGATTTGAATCCTCTTAATTATATTTTTCGAAGAAGAGAGGCATAGTTCAACAATCTTATATTCTATGGATATATGTAGTAGTGTGATGAAGTGTACCAAAAGATGCATATGTTCCATACAAATGGTGTTGCTGGTTCACAACACACATCTTGATAAACCGGCAGAAATAGGTAGAAGCAGTAAATCTAAAAATATCAAACTTTAGAGAAAAAAAAATTACCAATTCCAACATCACAAAAAATGCACAAGATATTGCTAAAGGCATAATACCCAAACCTTCAAAATGGAGGTCTTGGATTCGACCCCCCTCTCTTGCACGAGATATTATAGTTCAAGATTGGGGGAGACGCAAAATCGAGGTTTGAAAATCTTGTATCAAATCCAAGAGTAAGCAAAGGAGATACAGATTGGAGGAAGGTGATGGAGTCGACTTGTGCAAATCCAAAATATGAACACATGATTTTTCTTTTTCTGTTCACTTGTCTATTTGATAATAACTCATTGAGTTGGGGACTTACAATTGTTAGTTCACGAGCAAGTCTTATGGCTTATAGCTAAGGTCCATTGATGGGCTTTGCTCATAGGTTGACAGCCCGAATTGAGTTCATCAGAGATTTTTCAGTCCAGGCCCAACTCAAGGTTTTCCAAATCCCACGTTGCTCTTGTGATAGCAACTCAACAGTCCCGAAGATCTTTATAATGAATGCAGCAACGTGCACATCCCCCTCACAGGCCAGTTAAACATAGAAGGAAAAGAATAATGTTATTTTGTCTATTTCATTTGCCCCTCATTTTGACACCTCATTTTTTTTTTTTTCTTTACGTAATAGTTAAGAAAATAGTATTGATATTTTTTATATATTTTTTAAAAATATTTTAAAATGATAAAAATATGAATAAATAAATTGAAAAAAAAATAATAAATAAATTTTAAACTAGTAGTAAGATGGTGCGGTGCACTCTGAGTGGCAGAGTAGCACCACTCAAGGAAAACTCTACAAATCACACTCACATCTCAATCCCATCCCACCATGATAAGGTAGCATTACCCATCAACTTTTAAATTTTTACATAAAAGATCATCCGAAGATAATAAAAGTAACATATTTTACATAGTTAGATAAGAGTGAGATGAGAGTGTGGTTAGTAGCATTACTCATAAAGGAAAATTCTACAAACCACACCCACATCTCAATCTCAGCTCACTATGATAAGGTGGCATTACTCATCAACTTTCAAATTTTTACATGAAGGATGATCCAAAGATAATAAAAGTGACATATTTTAAATAGTGGGATAAGAGTGAGACATGAGTGTGGTTAATAGCATTACTCAAACACAGACGAAATTAAGGAGATGAAATGGTCAGATATTACCTCTCCCTACCAACCGTGAGAAAGATGTGGAGGGTTAGATATATGAATGATTATATGCAATTAATATTGGATCCTTTCTTTGTATTTCATTCTAAGCATGGACAATCTTTTCTGCAGTGGGAACTTCTCGTTCTTCCTACCCAGTTTGTCCAAGTAGTAGAGAGTTTTTTTCAGGGTTTCCATGACCTCTTCACTCTCATGGCCAAACTCTCTCTCTTGGATACTCAGAAGTCTCTTGAGCAGCTCCAACAACTCTCCGTCATCCCTCCCCAACCTAGTCTGGATGGATGCCAAACAGTCCAGTGCCTCCCCTGCCATACAAATCAGAAAACATCTCATAGAGGTTCAGGAAAAAATTTTGAATGCTTTTTGCAACCCTTCAAGAAGGTCCATGGCCAGATTTGATTAGATGAAGGAATGGCTATCCAACATGAATGGGGAGCGTGATAGACAAGACGGGAAGTATTTGAGCACCAAGCAAAAGGTACAAAACAAGCTTACCAACAGGAAGAGAATCTTTTCCAAATGCCTTTTCACGGATGCGCAAAACGTCCAAGGCAAGTTGCTCAGCTTCTTCATTCCGTCTTAGATTGTAGAGGGTAACTGCAAGATGCAACATTGGATAGGTGAGGGATTGATCATCAGGGCCCACAGTCTTCCCCATGATTTCCAAACTCGTCCTCAGCAAGCGTTCAGCCTCCACAAAATTCTTTGAGCGTGAATAGGAGGTTGCAAGATTCACAAGGTGCGTCACTAAGCTGGGATGCTCTTTTCCTTTATACTTCTCAGTGATCAACAAGGATTCCTCTAACATTTCTCGGCCTTCTTTTCCCCTGAGAGCAATGAGATGACAATGAAGGAAAAGCAAACTGATCAATAAGAAAGATTACAACTAGTACAAAAGGAAATTACATGGTCAAAACTCAGAAGCTTCTATTACTTACTAGAGTTTCAGCCAGCAACAAACTATATCAAGTTCGATTACATTCTAGCTACCATTTAGTAAAGGTACTATAAGCAAAGGTATGTCAGAATCTCAATTATCAAGTGCCAAGATCAGACATCTCATCCAAACTTGTCACAACAAAGAGAAGCAGAACATTTTGTTTAAGAAGCTCAGGAGTGTTTTTTTTATTCAGCATCTACCGCTCAAGAGTATTATAAGCCTAATGCATGCCCCGTTCTGGGTTTGAAGTCAACCCAAGGTCCCAAACTCAAAATTCTGAGAAAATCACAGGAGATTCAATGATATAACCATGTAACCACCATTTTTTTGTACACCGACCAATCAATGTTATTGAATGTCGATATAGGCAAATCTAGTCACTGTCAAGTCACTTCAACTAGTAATGTAGAACTATGACAAAATGGAAAGCAGTAATTGCATAAAATTACTTTTTTTTTTTCATTTGTATTGCATTAAATTACTTGAGATGCCTCTATATCCGTTTTCATATGCGATCCCAGTGAGAATTTGACATTACCTTCCTACAACATGAAGTAGCTCTGCCAAATCTATCCTCATCTTCTCCATTACGCTGTCATCTAAAGCCATATAGTTTGAATCCTTGATGACCTGGAGAGCATTCTTATATAATCCAATGGCTTCATCAGCATTCCCTGTGTAAGATTTGCACAAGAATCAAGCTGTTTGGGAAACAGATTAATTGATGAACAAGGTTGATCTGCTGACCCAAAGGCCTAAGGCCCAAGGCCCTTGAATTTCACACGTTAGCAGAGGAATTTCCTCAGCAAACCAAAAAATTCTGAGCAACGTAGGATTCTCATCATCCATGAATAAACTTGATTTGCATCAGTAGCCATCTTACTTTTTAATAATTAACCCCTAGGGATTGGCTAAAGTAGTAAGAATCATGGTCTTGGTGATATGCTCCTTCTAGATCTAAGGTTCGAACCTTGGGTGCAAACAATTCTAGGGGCCATCGGACCAGGGTAATTTTCCTTTAAATTACCCGAGGTGCAGTTGTGGGAAACTCCTTGTCGAGAGCTTGTGCACTCCTAGGATTAGTCAAAACTTTGTTTCGGATACCCAATGCCAATTAAAAAACCATTATAATAATAAGAATTTTTTTTTTTATAAGTAAAACATTTACTAATCAAACCAACTGTCAATTACAAAGTCAAATATGCCCTATTTATGTAGGTGCATTAGAAACTAAGAAGTCATGAAGGTCCATACCATTAAAGTCCACAGCAATGGCCCAAGTACAAAGAATCCTAAAAAATAAAATTTTTAGCTCCGCCATAGATCTCTCTGTCTTCAAAAGTCCTCTCATTGCGCTCCTGCCACAAGCACCACATTATACAGATAGGGATCATCTTCCAAACCACTTTGATCTGTCGCACACCTCGAATTGAGGTCCAGCAAGCCAATAAATCCAACATGGTTTCCAGAATAACCCACGCTAGGTTCATCTTTTAAACATCTCATCCCATAGAGTCTTGGCTATCTCGCAATGTAAAAGTAAATGATTCACCGACTCACCCCCTCTTTTACACATGCAACACCAGTATGCAATAATTATCCTCCTCTTTCTCAGATTATCCGTAGTGAGAATCTTGCCCAAGGACGCTGTCCACACAAAGAAAGAAGCTTTGGAAGGAGCCTTATGACGCCAAAGTCTTCTCCAGGGAAACTGTATCTCAAGAACTTGTGTGAGGACCTTATAAAAGGAACGAACAGTGAACACCCCTTTCCCTGCAGGACTCCACAACAAATCGTTTACATGCTGGAGATTTGGATGACAAAAATACAAGACTATAAAAATCTACAAAACTCTCCATCTCCCAAACCTGTGCTGCCCGGTTGAAATTGATGTTCCAGTGAATGCTCCTTTCTAAGACTTCCATAACCTTCGCCACTATGGCATCTTTGGCACTTGCGATCAAGAAAAATGTAGGAAACAAATGTTGTAGAGCACTATTGCTACACCAAGCATCCTTCCAAAATCTGATCTTGGAGCCTGTACCCAACTGCAATCTAGTGTGATGATGGAAGACCTCCCACCCTCTTCTAATATGTTTCCATAGCCCCATTCCAGAGGCCCCTCTAACTTCTCTAGTACACCATCCCTCCCCTAAATCACCATATTTGTTCACGATCACAGTCTTCCATAAGGCTTCTGGTTCCTTAATATATCGCCACAACCATTTTCCAAGTAACGCCTGATTGAACAACCTCAAATTTCTAATACCCAAACCACCGTTAGAATACGACGGCACACCATTTTCCACTTGACTAGATGAAATTTAAACTCTTCTCCTAAACCCCCCCACAGAAAATCTCTCTGTAGCTTCTCAAGTCAACCCACCATGCTTGCCGGTATAGGGAATAAGGATAAGAAATAGGTGGGTAGGTTAGAAAGTGTACTTTTGATTAACGTAATTCGACCCCCTTTCGACAAGTACATTCTCTTCCACCCTGCCAGTCTCCTCTCTACTTTTTCAATCACTGTATCCCAAATCAAGCGCGCTCTCGAAGGTATACCCAGCGGTAGTCCCAGATAAGTCATAGGGAGAGAAGCTATCATGCAACCCAATGTGCCAGCCAACTCTCTTATATTTTGAACTACTCCAATCGGCACCAATTCGGATTTATCATAATTCAGTTTTAAACCAGACACTGCTTCAAAACAAAGTAGCAGCGCCTTCATAGCCCTCAGCTGGTCTTGATCACCCTTGCACATAATAAGCATATCGTCTGCAAACAACAAATGAGAAATAGTAGTAATACCCCTACTCGGCAATCCAATCTGGAAGCCACTAACAAACCCATCAGTCACTAAAGCCGAGATCATCCTACTTAGTGCCTCCATAACAATAACTAAAAGTAAAGGAGAAAACGGATTCCCTTGTCTCAAACCACAAGAGCTCGAGAAGAATCCCTCTGGGCTGCCATTGATCAACACAGAGAACCTTACCGTGGATATACACCAGCTGATCCAATACCTCCACCTTTCTCCAAACCCACACCTTTCTCCAAACCCACACCTACCCAGTAGATATAAAAGGAAATTCCAATTAACATGATCATACGCCTTTTCCATATATAACTTACACATAATCCCTGAGCTGCCAGCCTTCAATCTACTGTCCAAACATTCATTGGCAATTAGAGCCGCATCAAGAATCTGTCTACCCTTAGCAAAAGCATTTTGAGGCTTAGTAACAATCTTCCCCAAGACCTCACTTAACCGATTAGCAAGCACTTTTGCAATAATCTTGTATGCACCATTCACTAAGGGCTCGTTTGTTTTCGGAGATGAAATGAGATTAGATGAGTTGAGTTGAGTTGAGATTAGATGAGTTGAGATTAAAGTTAAAAAGTTGAATAAAGTATTGTTATAATATATTTTATAATATTATTTTTGTTTTAGGATTTGAAAAAGTCGAATTGTTTATTTTATTTTGTATTGGAAGTTGGGAAAGTTGTAATGATTAGATGAGATGAGATGTTTCTTGAAAACAAACGAGGCCTAAGCTAATAGGCTGAAAATCTGTGATCTCAATGGCCCATACCTTTTTAGGGATTAATGCAAGAAAAGTAGTGTTGAGACTTTTCTCAAATTTCCCTACCAAGAAAAACTCCTAAAATACCTTCAAAAGATCTTCTTTAATCACCTCCCAACATTCTTGGAAGAAACCCATAGAGAACCCATCAGGGCCGGGGGCCTTATCTTTTACCATTTTCCTTACTACATCATAGACCTCTTCCTCTTCGAAAGCCCTCTCCATCCTAGCTACGTCCCCCGGCTCAATAGTGTCAAAAACCAATCTATCAAGAGTAGGCCTCCACCCCACCTGCTCAATGAGGAGCTTTTCAAAGAAATCGACCACGTGTTCTTGAATAACCTCTTCTTCTCTGCACTCCATCCCTCAATTTTCAGCACCTCAATGTTATTATTTCTTCTATGAGAGTTTGCAATTCTATGGAAGAACTTCGTGCTCCGATCCCCTTCCTTTAACCAAAGTGCTCTTGATTTTTGGCGCCATGACATTTCTTCTTGTAGGATTATCCTCTCAAGATCTGCGACCAGCAAAGTTTTATGTGCTTGCTCCTCCTCAGTAAGTGGCCTCCCTTCTTGCAGTCTTTCTAAATCCTGTATTTCCATCCACTTGGTATTTTTGTTCTCCTCTACATTTCCGAAAGATTATTTATTCCACTCCTTTAAGTCTCTTTTTAAGACTTTCAGTTTGTTCGCAAAAATGAAACTGGGTGTACCCTCGAAATGATACGAAATCCACCATTGTTTGACCCTTTCCACAAAACCTTCTAACTTCAACCACATGTTCTCGAACTTAAAATACCTTCTACCGCTACGAATACCTCCACAATCAAGCAAAATAGGCCAATGATCTGAGGCTAGGCGTACCAAACGCTTTTGCCATACATCCGGAAAATGGCTTTCCCACTCAGGTGAAATTAAGAAACGATCCAAGGGGGACTAGGTCCGATTATTCGACCATGTGGCTGAACCCCCTGCAAGTGGAAGGTCTATCAAGTTCAAGTCAAAGATACACTCTGAGAACTCCAAACTTGCTGGCCTCAATCTTCAACTTCCAAAACTTTCACTTTGGAATCTAACCACATTGAAATCCCCCCCAATACACCAAGGAAGCTCCCACCAGCTATGTACCCTTGCAAGCTCATCCCACAATAATCTTCTGTCGACATCTAGATTAGGCCCATACACACCTGCAAATGCCCACAAGAAACCAACCAACACACTTTTAAAAGAACATGCTACCATATGCCTCCCTATATAATCCTCCACTTTCTCTACCATCCGCCTATCCCACATCATCACAACTTCTCCCGATGCCCCTAAAGAGGCAAAGTAAACCCAATCTACATAATTACTGCTCCATAAACTCTGCACAGTCTTCCTACTGAAATTATGGCCAAACAATTTTTTTTTTTTTTTATAAGTAAACGGTAGTATGAATAAGGATAGGCATAGTCCAAGTACACAAGAAGGTATACAAGAGATAAGGCCTATCTAGGTCGTTATAGAAGAAAGAAAATCATGTACATTTAGGCCATTAAAATCTACAGTTATAGCCCAAAGAAATAAGGTGCAAAAAAATAAAGCTCGAAGCTCCTCTAGTGTCCGCTCCTTGTCTTCAAATGTCCGCTCGTTACGCTCTCACCATATGCACCGCATAATGCAGGTAGGGACCATCTTCCACACAGCTTTGATTTGTGGAGCACCACCCGGCATCACCCAACTGGCCAATAACTCAACCACTGTGGCAAACATCACCCAGTTTAACCCTATTCGACTGAACACTTCCCTCCACACGGCTCTCGCTGTCTCACAATGTAGCAAGAGATGATTCATTGTCTCGCCAGTTTTCTTGCACATGCAACACCAATCTAAGATAATTACCCGGCGCTTTTGCAGATTATCGGTAGTCAAAATCTTATCCAGGGCTGATGTCCAAGAGATGAAGAGTGCTTTGGGAGGCGCCTTATTCCTCCGCAATCTTCTCCATGGGAAATGAGTGTTTGGGAAACAAATTAATTGATGAACAAGGTTGATCTACTGACCCAAAGGCCTAAGGCCCAAGGCCCTTGAATTTCACACATTAGCAAAGGGCATTTCCCAAACAAACCAAAAACTTCTGAGCAACGTGGGACTCTCATCATCCATGAATAAACTTGATTTGTATCAGTAGCCATCTTACTTTTTAATAATTAACCCCTAGGGATTGGCTAAAGTAGTAAGAATCATGGTCTTGATGATATGCTCCTTCTAGATCTAAGGTTCAATCAAACCTTGGGTGCAAACAATTCTAGGGGCCATCGGACTAGGGTAATTTTCCTTTGAATTACACGAGGTGCACTTGCGAGAAACTCCTTGTCGTGAGCCTGTGCATTCCTGGGATTAGTAGAGACTCTATTTCGGATGTTTCGGACACCCAATGCCAATCAAAAAACATTATAATAATAAGAAATTATGGCCAAACAGTTTTTTCTGTTATGGGAGCACATTTTTAAGGTGAGCGTCTGTGAAATGTAATGCATGAAAGTGAAAAAGGCATTAATCTAAAAAATAAAGGAAATACAAACAAAAATATTAACAGGAGAGAGATTAAAGGTACCCTTTGCACACTTCACATGGGCTAGGGAACACATAGCCATTCCAACTCTTCCGTCATTTTCTCCATATAACTTCTTATACAAGGTTAAGATTCTACAAAAGAAAAATAGAATATGAGTGTGAATAGTCAATCTAAGCTTAGCTCAATCCAGTCAATATGTGTAAGAAAGCAAAGCAAAATATATATAGCCGCAATGGAAGCTGTAGGGATAATGGGTCAAACAATGTTAGACCCAAAAAATAATTATTTTTAAGTAAAACCCAAAGAATACTGTTAAGTCACCAGACAAAAAATATATATAAAATTTCTCTAAATACTTGGAAGTCTTGAGACTTTTTTTTCCCCATAGGCCACATCACAAAGCTAACCCCAGTAACAAATATTACCAAAATACCCTTAAAACAAGCAAAAATAAGCTGAAACACATGAAAATCAATACTTATGGAATTTTGACCAGTGCTCTCAGGTTTTACTTCCTAACCATTTTTCCAAATATAAAGGAAGTACTTGTTCCACATCAGTACCCTCCACTTGAATATAACTCATCCGCGAGTTATGATTGGAACAAGTCATCTGATCTAGAGGATGGTACTTCAACCATTCACCAAATCACGATTCATCATAACTGAATCTCCATTACATTTTAAAGCTTCATATAAATAAGTGAAATTTGCATCGAGAGATGCTTCCTTCTTTTCCTAACAACCGATTACTTGGGATAATCTCAAGATAATGCTTTTCATGATCTTGTACCGCACTTTGGTTCCCTTCATGTGTAGATGTGTAAAAATTACATCAACATCCTTAGAGTCTATATCTGAACTTCTTGCTTCTTCACATAAAGAGCATCTTCAGCCACCTTCACCACCATCTCATCTGCTAGAACACGCATTACATGCCGTAACGTAAATGCAACTCCATCAAACTGAGATAGCTAAAGATTAGATTTAATCTGGTTGAAAATCTTGTTATGCCAGTCTCCAAAATCCAGAACTCTAGAAGTAGCAACAATAGTACAACACACCAAGGAATCTATGTCCTTCACTTCAACATTATCTAACAGTATATTTGATAAAAGACCCCTCTCCTGTCAAACATAAGGAAGTCACGAGGAACATTCATTGCCTTTCCCTTGCAATGCAAATAACTTTGGTGAATTTCTAGAGAATAGTTTAGTGGCACTTTGAGTGTGGATCTGTAGGGTAACAAGCCAGACTCAAGAGAGAAAACTCCAACCTCTTTATTCTATATAATTTCCCCACCGTTTCTACCTTAGGTAAAAGCAATATTGTTGCAAACTCAGTACTGGCACTAGATTTGCATAACGTTGAACATGTCTAACTAATGGTGACTTGTTTGGCAATTCATCCAACGTAAAATCACCAACTTCCTCATCATTTAAAGGTTCTTGTCATATAACCTCTTTAACCAACTCCCAGATTTGCTTCAGGGAAGGTTCTTCATTCACTACCACATAGGGGTTAGCCATGGTTTGAGTGATTGCCTCTCTACTTTAGAAATTTTGGTTTGTTGCCCTTCACAAGTCTCTTCAACATCAAATTCTTGTAAGTATCGTAAACCACAATTTAATCAGGTACCTTCAATTGATTAAAAAAATATTGTGGTACTTGATAAACCTACTTGCATAGGTGACAATAAAGTTGTTGTTCCCCTTATCAAATTGCTCTCCTCCTTCTTTCGATTAGATTTACCTCATGTGCAGATTGTGGACAGAAATAACTCCAAATTGTTATCTCCGTAGCATGTGAGTCGTTGAACTTTGGTGTGAGCCAACTGGCTGGCCAAGAGCAACATCTTCGGAGCGTCTTCTAATGATGGATTGATAATGAGTGTGGCTCTTAGTAAGTCAGCTTTGAAAGAAATATTCGGTGCGTGTCCTATTGTCAATTTCATTTTTGTGGACGTTGAGCCCCAGTTTGGCTAGCAAATTGCTAATCTTAGCCCTTGTTCTGCCATCTCTTGGCATTGTTCCACCATATGCCACCTTTGTTTCACAAGATTTGCTACAAGCAACATTGATGAGAATTTTACTTCAAATTTGTTGTTGCACATCTTGCCAGGTAAATCCTCACTCTGATACCAATTGATGTAGTGGAAGGTAGGGATAATGGGTCAAGCAACATTAAACTCAAAGCAAAATGGAATCAACCATAAAATAGAGAAACCTCTTTGAACAACTTCAAAGTCAATTGATGACTAATTATTCAAGAATGAATAACAAGTCTTACGCATGCTATTATATAGGCCACTAACAAAACCAAATTCGAATAGCAACATAGTACTAAATATCCTTACGGACAAGTGAAAATAAGCTAAAAGCGTGAGAAGATCAATAATTCCGAAATTGTTGCTGCAACACAGTAAAGGTAGGGTTCTACTGAACATAGACCACATAATGTTTTCAAGCTCCGATTTGGCTGATGAATGGACTTAACTTCAACCAATACACTAAGGTTTTATTAGCTTTATTCCAGATACAGAGGGTGTACTCATCCTACACCATATATATCTGTGTGTGTGTGTGTGTGTGCATATCTATATATATAGAGAGACAGACAGACAGACAGACAGATATACAGATAGACAGAGAGAGACAGAGAAGAAAGTAACCTGATGAAATGAGGTTCTGCATCTGTCGATCTTCCTTCTTTGAGCAAAAGATTTCCAAGACCAAATAAAGCTATAACCAAATCCTCACTTGCAGCCCCTTTGCTCAATTCCAAAATAGTAACTGCACGATGATAGATTTCAACTGCTTTTGTTGATCTGCCAATGGATCCAAGTGCTTTTGCCATCCCTAACAATGGAGTGACAAGAAAAATGCTATTTTTCCCTGAAGAAAAAGTTTCAAGGCAACCACTGAGTTCCTGTCTTGCACTCTTGCTCTTTTCATGAAGTTTGGGACAGCAATTAAATATCAAACATGCAACAGCAGTAACAGAATCTTAAGGAACAAATATAGGCTCAACATAAAAAGCAACGACAAAAATTCAGAAAAAAAAAATGTATTTGACTTTTCTTGGCACGGTAGGAAAGAATAGGAATCATAAGCACAGTTTCTTAAGATTTGATGGCTTTGGTCCAGTGGTCTTCTCCTTTTGGGGAGTATAAAAGGTTTACAGATGCCTAGCTTCAACAGTGGACTTTAGCCTTGTGATTTGTAGGATTAGAAATAAAAGATAAAGATACACAATTTTACAATATAATAAGCTAGAAAGTAGAGCCATTCAATTGGGCATTTAGCATATTGATCTAGAGGTCTGACAACACTAACTACAACTGTTTAACAATTAAAATAAATACCTAGAACCAGGCAAATAGTTTGTGATTCAAGTTGTTACACGACATGAGCAAAAACAAACAATAACAATTACATAAAAGTTTAGGTGCCAATTACCATATCTGTTCTCTAGAATATCAATAGACCTCCGGTACACAAGCAATGATTTATCAAACTTCCCCAAAGCCGAAAACAAACTTCCCATATGCATGAGCACAACATCCAGAAGTGGTTCGTTGTCCTTTAGACTGTCAACAACCTCAGCCAACTGCCATCAACAAAAATGTACAGGAAAAAGGAAATAAAGGTTTAATGAATGAAAATTAAGGAGATGCAAAAAGCTTGAAACAATCCTCTGCACATAACACATGACCTCCCATAGGTACAGTTTCAAAAAAATGCCCCATAAATGGTTTAGTGTCACACTGACAATAGCCCCTATATGAATAACACAGTGTTTGTGGCCTACTCACAGAATAAAGAGCCAACAGTTAATCTGGATTGAAAAACGCAATGTTCAAATAAGACAAGTTTGTGTGAAGATGAGCTTGTGTGGGTCCATATGCTTGTCAAGGACACGCTTTTTCTTTGTTGGTCATTAATCATTATATAATCAATTTAGACCAAATATATATACAAGGAAGTCAGCAGCAAATAGATCAACATTAAAAAGGGGAGAAAGAAAAGAAAGGAAGAGAAACCAATTGAATAAGACTCTTCTCTATCCTACATCCTCATATAACAGACAAGAGTCCTGAAATCCAAGGCCTTTAATCTTAAAACTGATTATAACTTATAAATAGCTTGAAACTTGAATAAAAAACAATCCTACCATTCTTTTTCTTTTACCATAACAAAAAGAGATTTTATTACTAGGAAACCCGAAAGTCTCAGAATGAATGATATCAGAGTATTATCACAACGCCTATGGAAGAAGCAATTACCATAGCCAGTAGCGAAGCAACAAACTTCAAATCTCCAACAGCCATATAACCAAGGGTAATGATGTCAAGAAGTGCAGCTTCTTCAATGCCTTTGCTACCTTTATTCATCTGTTCTATCACAGCTTCATAGTTTGCTTTAAGTAGGTCCATGGCATCGTTTCTGTTCCCCATCATAATCATTCTTTTGACTTCATCAAATAATTCTTGCAGCTGTTTCTCAAAATTAGTCATGTCATCCAAGGGGTAATTTGTCTGGTCAAAAGACATTCTAGACCTGCAAATCATAAGTATGTTGCAATGATGATTCTTATTTTGAAACTATACAAGTTTAGAATGCTTTCTACAGAATCTTATATCCATACATTCTGAGATTAAATTCTTAACGCTATTTTAAGAAGATTTTACACAACAAAATTTTAGATTCCTAGAAATTACATTAAATCACCATTGTCGTTGAAGGAAAAAACCATTGCAATTGGTTTGATAAGTAAAAACCATTGCAATTACTTAAATTATCCCACCTCTGAGAGTTGTTTGGAGTTGAAACACCAGGAGGAGCATCATTTCCGTGGCTTGCCACATCTGCTTCTAATGACCCAACTGATGCAAAAGTTCTATAGACACGGTGACGGGAAACGGCTTTGATGGGTATCATGTAATGCTTGATATTGCATTTCTGCTTCAGGAGACAAACTGAGAAGCAATTTATAGCTTTCCGTAAATGTTCTGACTGCATGTGTAGACACACTTGGCTCATCCTAAAATGTTCAAGTTAGAAAAATAAAGAACAGAACTCCAAAAGCACGACGCAAAGTCCAAGACCAAGCACATATGTACACATTCAAATGGAAACCGGTTTTAGCAGAAACATCAATTTTCTCAATTAATAATTAAATGTTTTAGGCCTGGTTTGAATAGTGAGATGAGATGATTTGAAATGATCTGTAAATAGTAGTGAAAAGGTTTGTGAATAGTAGTGAAATTGTTTGAATTAATATGTTTTATAGAGTTTTGAGAAAAAACAGAGAAAAAGTTGAATAAAAATATTATAAAGTTAAAATATTATTATAATGTAATTTTGTAATATTATTTTTATTTTGAGATTTGAAAAAATTGAATTATTTTTTATATTTTGTTTAGAAGTTTGGGAAAATTATAATGATTAGATAAAAAATTTGAAAATTTGAAATTAAAGTGTTTGTATTTCTGGTGTTTGGATATTGAGATGAGATGAGATGGTATAGGATGGGATCAACGATCATGGGATGAGTTGGGAGTACTTTGCTATCCAAACCAGGCCTTATAGAAACTAGTAAAATGGGAATTCTTCCGCTGTTGGAGAGAGCATTTAATCATATACTCAACCAGTTCGGAATATCAGAAGTACAGTGGTGCAGCTAGAAGAAACAAAATCAATTAAATAAATATAAAATAATGTCATTTATCTAGCAGGAGCAAAACCCAATACTGAAGAGTCCCAGAAAAATAGAACTACCTAAGAAACCTTGAAGGCTAACCAACAAACCCACAGAGAACCTTCCACAGGGTAAATTTCAGGACATAAACATAGAAAATATGGAGAGAGAGAGAGAGAGTACCTGTAGTTGTTGGTAGATGGGGAGAGGGAAATAAGGGAAGTTGCCATTGGAGGAGTTTGCAGGGCAGAGACAGGTCAGTTGAAACCTAATGGCGTGATGCTTTAAAAGGAAAACTGAGTGGGCGAGTTGACTCGGCGAGTCACTAACGGCATGGATCTACACCAACCTCGTTTACAAAACTACAAGGGAAGAGAGTATCAGAATGTTGGAGAGATAGAAAAGCAGAGACTTTGGCAGGGATGCTGAAAATGGAAGCTAAATGGGGGAAGACAGGTGAGTCAGCAAAATAAACCCAAATTCAGGACCAACCACAAAGTACAGAGAAAGATAGAGAAAAGTACAGAGCAATGGGTGTCCCAAGCAAGCCAGACAGTTGAGAAGTGACCCCAACCAAGCTTGCTCTGGACAACGTAGCGGCCGATTCGGACTGCGTTAGAGACACTTAAAAATATTTACTTAAACAAATTCCAAACAGAGAGAAACGGGAGAGAGAGACAATTACCGAAAGGCCGGTGGCGACAGGGAGACGTCGGCAGAAACTCGAAGGCTAATGTTTCACCGTTTCGGCGCGAGGGAGAGAGCAGAGATAGAAAGACAGATCGCGGGGGATATGTTGTAACTAAAACATAAAACGACGTCGAAAGATTAATTATTAAGCATATAGCCCAAAACGACGTCACAGTGTTAGGCATTTGTAATAATCACCAGTGAAATAGACTAGAAAATGTAAAAACTCAGAGAGGGTGAGAGACCTCAGAGAAGGAGAGAGAAAGAAAGAGAAAATTATAGAACTTGATTCAGATAATTCTTATAGGGAATACGATGGATGATAAGTGGAACATCTAACAGTTTCCACAGAGCATCAGCCAATCACTGACAATTACTAACAATAGACTAAAAAATGATAAAATAGTCATAACATCTACTACTAATGGTCGTGCAAGGCCTTAGAGGAATTAAAACAATACAATAACCCAAAACAACAACTAAGCCCCTTAGCCCGATTCCCAACAGATGCATGTCTTCAATCCTCCACGTTGAACCCAATCCATGTCCTGGCCCACGAATGGCCCAATACGTGAGACAAAGCCCTCCTGTTAGAACACATTGCCCACAAGGTGTGGATAGGCTTCCTACAACTACCCGTAGGGCTCCTAGGTAGCATCCTTCGCCAGCTGCCCTTGCCATCATATCAGAAGCTCCACAACCGGTAAGTTCTTCGATTTCTTCATTCTCCTTGCAATTACTTCTTTTGGTTCTGGTTTAAGTGTCTCGTATGTGTCGGTTGGGAATAGGGTTTGCTGGGCTACAAGGTCTTGCCCCAATTTCTTCTTAATTTGTGATATGTGAAATACGGGATGTATGGATGATGAAGGGGGTAGCTCTAATTTGTAAGTTACGTCTCCAATCTTTTGTATGATTTGGTAAGGGCCATAAAATCTAGGGGATAGCTTTAGGCTTTGGCAATTGGCCACTGAGTACTGCCTATTGGGCTGGAGTCTTAAGTAGACTCACTCCCCCACCTCAAGCTGTTGTTCATTCTTCTTAAGATCAGCATACCTCTCCATTCGACATTGAGCCCTCTGTTGATTATGCTTGAGTAATTGTAAGATCTGATCTTGGGACCTCAGGTCCTCATTCACAGCTTCAACCTTAGTGGTTCTAGGGGTGTAGGGCAGGAGATTAGGTGGGGCATAGCAGTATAAAGCCTCAAAAGGGGTGATGCGTGTTGAGGAATGGTAGGTGGTATTATACGACCATTCTGCTAGGGGAATCCAGTGGGCCCAAGCTTTTGGCTTATCACCTTAAGTAATTTTCTAGGCACTTATTCACTGCCTCACTTTGACCATCAGTTTGTGGATGGTATGAGGTGCTTAGTGCAAGCTGAATTCCTTGTATCCTGAAGAGCTCTTGCCAAAATAAATTGGTGAAAACACTTCCTCTGTCTAAGACAATCGACTAAGGCATGCCATGTAATCTCAAAATTTGCTTAACAAAAAGTTGGACCATTGATTTGGCTGAGAAAGGGTGGGTGATAGGAGTGAAGTGAGCATACTTAGTGAGGCGATCCACAACTACCCACACACTGTCAAACCCCTGAGATTTAGGTAACCCCTCTAAAAAATCCATAGAAATATGTAACCAAGGTTGATAAGGGATTGGGAGGGGTTGCAACATCCCATTGGGCTTAGACTGATCTGCCTTAACCCTTTGACACACTCCACATTCCCTTATAAAACTCTTCATTTTTTACATAGTCTAGTCCAATAGAACTCTTTCTTCACCCTATGAAGGGTTTTATCATAACCAGAGTGTCCCCCAATGGTCTACTATGCAGGATTTGCAACAACTTTTGTCTAGAATCTCCATGCTCAACAACAAACAGTCTATTCTTGTAAAAGAGCAGGCCCCATTTTCTGTAAAATTCTGAGGTAGTTGCCCCAGTGTAGACTGCTCGAGTAGCTTAACTGCATAAGGTTCTTGTTTGTACCCCTATTTAACCTCATCCCACCACTCAGTTGTGGGAATAGATAGGGCATCAACACTCAGGCCCAGCTCCTATTTAGTGGTCTCATCCTTCCTAGATAGAGCATCAGCAACTCGATTCTCTACCCCTTTCTTGTATTTAACCCTTATGTCATACCCTAGCAACTTGGACACTCATTTTCTCTATAGAGGCGTTCCTATCTTTTGCTCAAGCAGAAATTTTAAACTTTGATGATCTATTCTGATAGTGAATATTTGTCCAATGAGATACAATGAGATAGGGTCTCCACTTTTATATGTCAGCCACTAAGGCATAAAGTTCATTCTCATAGATCAACCAAGATAGAATCCTCCCCTTCAGGGTCTGATTGAAATAAGCAATAAGCTTGTTTTTTTGCATCAACACAGCCTCAATAGCCTTCCCTGAGGCATCACACCCAATCACAAAGGATTGAGTGAAATCAGGTAGTGCTACCACAAGGGGTTTTGTGACTGTTGCCTTCAATTTAAGGAAGGCCTCCTTGGCTTCTGGTGTCCACACTAACTGGTTCTTCTTCAATAAACTAGTTAAAGGGCCAGCAATACTCCTATAACCTCTGATGAATTTTCTGTAATACCATGTGAGGCCTAGAAAGCCCCTGAGTCCCTTAAGTGATGTAGGAAAAGGTCATTCCTCCATGGATTTAATCTTCTCAGAATCTGCCCTTACCCCTTTAGCTTATATCAAGTGTCCCAAGTAAGCCACTTTAGCACAAGCAAAGGTACATTTAGAGGTCTTAGCTAGCAATTGATATTGTTTTAGTATTCCTAAGCTCACTTTCAAATGTTGCAAGTGATCCTCTACTGTCCTATTGTACACTAGGTCTCGTTTGTTTTCAGAGAAGAGATGAGATTTTTTTAGATATGTGTGAATAGTATTGAGATATATTGAGTATAGATAAGATAAGATGAGATAAGATAAAATATATGTTGTTTATAGAGATGAGATGAGATTAGTTTGATTTTTTTGTGAAGTATTTATGGTTGTGGGACCCACAGCCATTTTACATTTTTTTTTTTTTTGCTTTTTCCTGTGTTGCGTTTTTGTTTTTGTTTTTTGTTTTTTTTTTTTTCTTTCCTAACAGTTCGGCGTTTTGTGCTTTTTTTTTCCTAACATTTCGGCGTTTTCCTGCTACTAGGACCCCACTAACTCTTGAGTATGTGTTGCGTTTTGCTCTTCTTTTTTTTTTCCTCCTAACATTCGGCATTTTCCTACCAAACCCACTGGGACCCACTCATAAAAGCAATATGCTGCCGAAAAATAAACACAAGAGAAACAAAGGATAGGCTAGCAGCTTTTTTTGTGTATAGTACAGTTGACGAATAGTGATAAAATAATGAGAGATGAAATGAGATGAGATAAAATGAAATAAAAAATGCGCGTTTGTTTTCAGAGAGTATCTGACCGTACAAAACTTAGAAAAGTTTTCAAAATTTTGTGTTTCATCTCTCAAAGCAAACGAGGAATATCATTAAAGAAAACCTGAATAAATAATCTCAAATAAGGCCTAAATATTTCATTTATTAGACTTTGAAAAGTAGAGGGGGGATTAGTTAGCCCAAAGGGCATAACTAGAAATTCGTAATGCCCCTCATGTGTCCTAAAAGAAGTTTTAGGAACATCTTCTGTTTTTACTCGGATCTGGTGGTAACTGAATCATAGGTCCAGTTTTGAGAAGACCCTTGCCCCACTGAGCTCATCCAGCAGTTCTCAACCACCGAGATTGAGTAATTGTCCTTCACAGTGACTTTGTTAAGTGCCCTATAATCCACACACATTCTCCAAGAGCCATCTGCCTTCCACACTAGTAGCACTAGTGATGAGTAGAGACTTTGACTTGGCTAGATCACACTTGTTTTCAATAGTTCCTGAAAAATTTTCTCTATTTTATCCTATTGAAAGTAAGGATATATGTACCTTACCGACACAGGTAATGTGTTAGGTAATAAGGTTATAGAGTGATCATGTGATCTGCTGGGTCAGGGTGGTAGACCTTGGGGTTCTCCAAAAATATTTGCAAACTCCCTCAAAAGTTCCCTAACAGATTCAGGGATCTACTGTGATTCTTAAGATTTTTTGGCTTCTATGAGCTGTAACCATACTCCTCTTTTCTAGCTTATTATATTTATGAAGGCCCTTTCTTCAATATTGGTGGAGGGACACAATCCCTTTAGCAAAACCTTTTTGTCCCCTTGCAGGAAGCTCATAGTCAAGTCACCAAAGTTTCACAATATTGGCCTTAATTCTCTCAATCATTGCACCCCTAACACCATATCACAACCTACTAAAATCAGGACATGCACTTCTGTTTCAAATTCAACACCTTGCAATTTAAACTTCAATTTAGGGCACCTTCCTTCACTTGAAACTTCTTCCCCATTGGCCAACTTGACCTCCACCCTTTCATTCTCAAATACTGAAATATTCTCCTTCCACACCACTGAAGGGTCTAGGAAGTCATGGGTGCTGCCTAAGATTATAAGAATTACTATAGCTTAACTTTCCATCTTACCCTTAATTCTCATTGTCTTAGGATTTTGGGAGCCCACCAAGGCATGCAGTGAAATTTCTGGTTGGATATCAGTTAACTATAGATTCCCAAACTCTTCCCCCACTGCATCATCAAGTTGCCCAGTCTCCTCATAATTTCCCTCATCCACTTCTTCAATTAGAAACAACTTGAAATTAGGGCATTTATGGTCAGGATTTCACTTGGAATCACAATAGTAGCAGAGGCCTTTTTCTCTCCTATCTTTCATATGAGTTTGGTTTATTGTTTTGAATTGGGACTAGGGCTTCTGAGGGTCTTTTTAGGGCTGTAGTATGGTTAATAGGTTGGTATTTTGAAGCTCCCTGTGAGGAGGGGCATAATCTCCTATAACTTATTTAGGTTACTCCCAAATGTTCTTCCTGAATTTTTGCCAAACTATAAGCAGTTAACAAATTGTTGGGCTTAAACATCTTCACTGGTAATCTTATGTCATCATCGAATCCGTTTGCTTCTTTAGAGTCAAGATATTAGTCTTTACATTTTTGAATTGGGAATCAGTGGATCTTGTGAGGTTGACTAAGCCTTCCTGCCTCTGGCTCATGCGTATGCCCTCAACCATTGTCACAGTTTAGAGATTGAAATCTCTGATACCAAATATAACAATCACCAGTGAAATGACTAGAAAATGTAACACAGCTCACACAGCTCACTTAGAGGGTGAGAGACCTTCGGAGAACGAGAGAGAAGAAGAGAAAATTCTAAAATTTGATTCAAATAATTCTTCAGATAATTCTTACAGGGAATTTGATAGAAAATAAGTGGAATCTCTCTAATGGTTTCCACAAAGCATCAATCAATCACTGGCAATTACTAACAATAGATTAAAAAAGGGTTACATAGATTGAAAATATTTGTTATTATATGAACTGCCACGTAGACTGATCCCGAGATGGATGTATGAAAATTATGTCTCTATTATTTTAATGTAATGAGATCTCTGGAATTTAAGGGTTAAAAAGAAGAACATGGTCGGACTCTTAAGAGTAATTCTACATACAACTGTGAAGTGCGTAAACGCTGCGTAATCGCTTTGAAAAACAGTGGGGTCCACTATTAAAAAATTAATTTATTTTATGTGGGTCTCATGTCTTATTCACTTTTTTCAAAGCGATTACGCGGCGGTTACACAATTCACAGTTGTAAATATCTTTTCTCTTTTCAAAATACAGGACTCACTTTATAAAGAATAATGCTACTTGTTCCGATAAATGGGTCTTGACATGGGTCCCGACAATTTTTTTTTATTATTTTGTGATTAAAAAAATGTTTTTAAATGATGTTATGATTTTTTTTTAATGTGTAAAGGCATAAAAAAAAAATCAATGAAAAAAAATCAAAATAAAAAAAGGACAAATGACCTTATCGAGGACACATCCTCAGGCTACACCATCGGTGGGTGTGGCACCATCCCATTATAAATGTGACATTTTCCATCATTTTTAGATTATTTAGTATTGTTTTAAAAAATAAATTTGAAAATTGACAGGTAATATGATTTCGAGTGAAATGGCGTTGTATACATGTAAAAATTTTCTCAGATTACAAAGGGATAACATTGCTAAATGCAATAGATCGATCAGTGATGCAAGGCAGAAAATATGAGCTCCAGTCTGCTCAACACCAATAAATGTACAATTTATTCTCACTCCAAATCATCCACGTGAGGCAAAAGAGAGCTGCATTTCAAAATAAGCCTTTCCCGTTCAAAATCAATGCTCATTACTCTTTAAAGATTCAAACAAAAAAAATTAGAGAACATTGTTTATTATTTGGCAGCAGAACTCGCAACTGAGAAAAAAAAGGGCCTCTGTTATGGTCACATATCAACTTTTGAACTTTCTTTTAACTTCAAATACAAAGCTTGACCACCACGATAATTAATCACATACTTGCCAAGATTTGATCCGATAACATTATGGGATAAGGTTGCTTGCTTGTCAAGCTAAACAGAGAACCACTGTTTATTTACCCTTCCCCCGGATTTTAACATCTAGAGTCCACTGAACCTTCCCCTCCGGCAATGGGATAGACTTCGGCAAGCGTAGTGGCACCTCAAACTCACCAAAAGTGGTCAAAGGAGAAGGTAGATGCAGGTTTTCAGGCTCAATTCGCACAGAAAGCTGCCTTTCCACCTGAAATGGCAAAAAATCTGGCATCAGTGGGACAAATAAGAGGAGGGGGGGGGGGGGGGGGGGGGGGGGATTATTAGACCTAGAGAATAAAACATCTGTCCCCAATTTTCATCCCAGATATTTATAGGGTAACTTCCTCCATTCCATTCCAAAACTAGTCACACTGAAAAGGGTCTTTAGAAGAAACATTTTAAATCCAAGTCTTCGGTAGTAAGTGGTCCTTTTCCTACTCGAGACCCTCAAGTTATCAGTGGAAGGTAATACTTCTTGTAACTTACCTATAAAAAGACCTACAAAAAAAGATAATGTAATTTGATCACACTCAGCTTTTGACCTACAAAGTACACTAAGGTGTGTTCCTTTTTTCCGTGGATAAGATCTGATTATTGACCGATTAAAGGTGTTTGTGGAAACCAATGATTAATCACATACTAGTCACACTGAAAAGGGTCTTTAGCCATATGTCCTAAGATTCAAAAACTATTTTTTGAAAAGTTTTTTTTATATAAGTGATTCAAAAAATGTCAGGGTGCATTAAACCAATTACAGGGCCCTCAAATGAAAATGCTACTCAGATTTAAGAGGAAACCAATGATTATTACCACCTTTGCTCCCCCAGAAATAACTTATTAAGCTTAAGGCCAGCCATGCTCTTTGGTATAGAAAGTTAAGTTTGTTAAGAAGCAATATGTTAATGAATTCAGCTTCATCAAAATAAGAACCCTGAGATGGATGGGCAAAAGAAGTAGGAATAATAAAATAGGGAGTGAAGTCATCCCTTCAAAGGTATGAGTGACTCCCAATTTTGAAAAAGATGGAGGAGAGTCGCTATAGTTGGTTTGTGCATGTAAAAGGGAAACTGTGACGAACCAAAGGAAGCTCAAGCCACATGGGGGCTTATACTAAAAAAGACTAGTCAAGGTTGTAGTTAGAGCTCATTTGACTCATTATAAACTGCAAGAGAATGAGATCTTATTCACTACCATTCTCAAACTCAATTCGGGCTATTACAACCTCCTCCACTCAAATCACTGATGTGACCGTTAGGTCATTCAAGAGATGGCACAACTCAAGTCTCACTTCAAATTAGAGACTAGCTTTGATACCATTTGTAACAATCTAAGAAATACCAAGTTATATATGAGCTAAGGATACAATTGGAGCTCCTTAATACTATTATAACATGCAAGAAGTTCTACCTACTAGGCTGTGTATAATCTCAATCACCACCCTTCTAAACTCGATGATGAGGACATCTCCTCCTATTAATGTTTTAGTTATTTTATTAATGTTTTGTCTATTTTATTTAGGGTTGTTTTGCCCTACCATTTACAGATATTTTCTATTTTGTCATTTTATTAATGTGTTAGTTATTTCATTTAGGGTTTGTGTTGCCCTACTACTTAAAGACACTTGAAGGAATTTTAGAGATAGTTGATTTGGAATAGAAAACTGATGCGCTAGCCGCCAAACCCTTCCAGTCCCGATTGCTTTCTTCTTCTTCCTCCCTCCTCTCTCGTTCATTTCTTTTCTCTATTCTCTTAATATTCTGTTCTCCCTCTTGTCTCACTATTATCCTACATCACTCGATACTCGATCTAGAGTGCTGTAGGCACATTGATTAACACAGTGATGAGAAAGAGTGTTATAGGTCAAGTTAAGGAAGTGAAAGGAGGTAGGAGAGTTAAAATATGGGGGTGGGAGAGGTGCGAAAGGATATGTTACTTAAGGAGGTAACATAAAATGTGAATTTAGATAGGATAGAATAGGAAAAAGAAAACCATGTAGACATTGATTAACACACTGATGAGAAAGAGTGTTATAGGTCAAGTTAAGGAAGTGAAAGGAGATAGGAGAGTTAAAATATGTGGGTGGGAGAGATGCGAAAGGATATGTTACTTAAGGAGGTAACATCAAATGTGAATTTAGATAGGATAGAACAGGGAAAAGAAATACATTTGGCCACCCGAGTAGTTGGTAACGATCCATAAGTTGCCCTAATTTCTATTCAATTATCAAACATGTAGAATAAAAGCCAAACCTCAGCTATGATATCATCCTTTGTTACAGGGGAACGCAATTCTATAGGCTCATCTTTTGTGGCACGTGAACGAAATTTATCAACATTGATCAAACTCCGCAATACCTGCAAAAACCCATACTAGTTAGATACTGAAATCTAAATGTAAATGCAATCAATATTGAATTATTGCATCAAAGACATTCACAAATTAATTTAATGATTGAATAACCTGAGATTGGACAACAGCCTATCAACTTTGATGGGCATGCAGCCATTCTCTCCAACATGACATTATTTATAGATCCAAATTATCTAAATAAATCGATCGTGCACAAGGTACACAATCATGAAATTTAACTTAAACTAGTGGAGTAGAAGAATCTATATCTTTTACTATATCAGCATGTAAAATGGAAAGGTTGAGTTTTTCCCTATTCTAATGACTCAGGGAAAGCCTAGGCCACATTTGGGTTTATACCCCAATAGAACTAGTCAATGTTATGATTGAAACTCCTTGAAACCATTCTAAATGGCAAGAACTTCTCCACCGTAGTAAAGTTGGGATCTCATTCACCACCCTCCTATAATCACTCAAACCAAGGTATTATTATTCCACCTTAAAATCTTTGATGGCCGAAGGAAAGTCCAAGCCACATCTAGACTTATACTCCAATGTGACAATTGGAACCATTATAAATTTCAAGACCTTTTTGTTCTAAGGAATTAGGATGTCATCCACCACCCTCGTATATTCACTCAAGCCAGCGTAGTATTCCTATCATAGTATATCCATTCAAAACCATTTTTTATTGGCACCGGGAATATCCATTCAAAACCTTACATAACTTTATGAGCATAACACAACATGATGTGCATATTATATTTTTATTAGGTACATATAACATGATGTACATATAATATTTTTACTAGGTACTTTTAGGGCTTGTTTGGGAAGTGAGATGAGATGAGAATTCTGTGAATAGTAGTGAAATGATTTGAGTTAAGATGTTTTATTGGGTTTTGGGAAATGAGAGAGAAAAAGTTGAATAAAAATATTTTAAAGTTAAAATATAATTTTTTAACATTTTTTTTAAATTTGAAAAAGTTGAATTGTTTTGTGTTTTGTTTGGAATTTTGGAAAAGTTGTATTGTTTTGTGTTTTGTTTGGAATTTTGAAAAAGTTGTAATGATTAGGTAATGATTAGATGAAAAAGTAGAATATTTGAAATTGAAAAGTGTTTTTGTGTTTGAGTGATGTTTGGGAAGAAAATTATGAGAAGCTTTGAGAAGAGATGAGATCATCTCACTTCCCAAACAAGACCTTAAGGTCTTCAAATATGATACCCAAATTAGAAAACCAAAGAAACAACACATATGGATCAAGATTTAATTAGGACAGAACAAAGGAGTGTATAGCATACGATTAAATGGAATCTCATCCCCTATCCTGATTTTAAGAGCAATGAGTTTAGGCACAAACCAGTTTAGATTTATCTAGACGTCTTGCTGCCTTTTCATATTCTTTCATCTTATCTTCCTTAGACTCTTTAACCACTTTAACTTCCTCTTCTTCCTCCTCAGGTTGGTAGATCTGAAGCAAATAAATGAGAAGCAGATGATCAGCAATACATCACAATTTTTATTTTTTTTATGAATATCAATAGATCACATAACATAAGAAAGGCATGGTTGTCTCATTTTTTGGAAGAGACTTTGATCTGAAGTCAGAATTCATATGTACAACTACGCAGATAATATGAGAAAAAATAAAATAAAATAAACAATCAGCTCATACTTCACTAATTTTTTTTTTTTTTTGATGTTGGGGAACCTCTCCAAGGCAAGGCCCTTCGGACCCACCCCTGCAGATTAAACCCCGATCCCGTGCACCGCACCCTCAGAAGTTTCTCTACACGGAACTGGTTAAATCACTGGCTTTTCACCAGGGGGTGTGGCCCCAAAGGATTGTTTGCACCCATGAGGTGTTGAACCTTGGACCTTGAAGAGAGTGATACCCCAAGACCAAGACCAAGGCCTTCACCACTTGGGCCAACCACTTGGGCCAACCCCTTGGGGTTCATACTTCACTAAAATTAAGAAAGATAAAGAGTAGACACTGAAAGAACACTTAATTTCTTGTGCATTAGAAGTAATGTCACCTTAACGTTACAAGAGCATATGTACTGGCACTAACATGATATGAAGTTATACTAGCAGTATTCAACTACGAGTTGGTTGCACAAGTGCAATAACATCCTATCCTAAAGACAGATTCAAAATTTGCATGTGTAAGATCATATTTGCATAGGTGCACGTTTCTGTGAGCGTTCATAAAACTACTGATAAGATCTGTGCAACAGAAAAGAACCTTGCGCTGTTCCCTGACAAGAAAAGCATATTTCTCAATATTTGGGACCGCCAGCAACTTAGGCATAAGGTGGTTGCGGAAATATCCCGGAGCAACTTTCACTGTCTCACCTGCTTTCCCAAGCTTCCCTATGCTCTGAGTTTGTCAATGCCACTCAACAGTCAATAAAAATCCAACCGACAAAAAAATTGGAAAGCAGATGCAAGAAAATCCTTAAATCCCTCTACTCACCGTTGTTAGAATGACTTCCAACTTCCTATATCGAAGCCCTTGAGAAGCATATAGCAATGGATTCAGCATTCGATCAGAGCTTTGTAGGCTAGTGTCTGTAATAATCTTCCGAAGAGCATTTCTTCCATATTGCATATAAGCCATATAAAGTCTCTATCTATATCCCTTCTACAACACCAAAAAGAAAACAAAAACAAAAATCTTTAACACATATCACATTAAAACACAAAAACACTTTGCACCAACTCATGCCAGTTAACAACTTTTGAACTGCCCTTCCTTCTAACCATAATCTCATTTCTGCATCATTTACAGCGTTAGAGAGAAATGGAGTGCTCTCATTCGGGGACATGTCAGGCACCCCATTAGAGTTCATAAACATAATCTCAAGAGAACCTATGAAAAGCAAAAAGAACAAAGATCATCTATGCCTACATTATTTGATTAGAAAAAATCCATGCCTACATTACAGTTCACATGCAATGGCAGGAAACAGAAAATTTCGCCAGGAAGTTTCAAAGCAATATTTTAAAGAACTCATTTGCAAGTTTTCCTCATCATTAGCAAGCCCATATAAAAAAACTCATTCACAAGAAATCAATCTCAGGGGACTGGGGAGATTACCGTGGGTTGACTGAAGTAGGAACCGACAGGGATGCCTAAGGAATCGACGGCGAGAATGGACCGAGAGGGGAGAAGGAGCCAGCGGCGAGGGGCAGTTCTAGGAGCTGCGGACGCGTAGTGGACTGAGAAGGGAGAGACGGGTCTGAGTAGGGTTGAGTGAGGTCGCGAGGGCGGGGGGGGGGGGGTCCGAGGAAGGCCGCACGGCGGGAGAAGAGAGAGACGGAGGAGAGATGGGTCTGAGAGTGGGGAGTGAGGTCGCGATCGGGGCGTGGGGCTGTTACACTGTTACCGTGTTTTAGAAACCAACCCTACCTGCTCCTCTACACACAAGGCCGTTTTTCTTACATTTGGGCTTGTCGTGCTGTTGACTGGCGCCGTTTCTTAAAACAGAATTTGGGCTGGGTTGAGCTTCCGCCGGACTGTTATAGTTTTGGACTTTTAATCTTAATTTTTTAAAAAATAATTCTTCCAATCAATTAATATTTATTATTTCATACTTCATATAAAATAAAATAAAATAAAAACTATAGATATAAATGTGAAATAAATAGTAATTGATGTATAACAAAATAAAAAATATTGGAAGCAGTCACTGTTGGCAGCAGCCATTGTTGTACACTCTATGTGGCATCATTCAAACCATACATCTCTAAAATTCAATATTACTACCGTGATGAGAGAGAGCAGAGATGAGAGAGAGACAATAAGAGAGAGTAGAGATGAGAGAGAGAGACCGAGATGAGAGAGATGATGAGAGAGAGCTCTTCTGAGAGAGAGATTTGATGTGAGAGAGAGTCGATGAGAGAGAAAGAGCCGGAGAGAGAGTTGATGAGAGAGAGCTGATGAGAGAGAGATGAGAGAGAGTTGATGAGAGAGACGTTGGAGAGAGATGATGAGAGAGAGAGAGGTAGAAGCCGTCTGTGCGTTTTGCACAAAAAAAAAGACCAAAAACAACCACGTAGTGTGTATAATGTGTGCATAACTACAATGACTGCTCTGTAGCAATACTCATAACAAAACCCTTTTTAAAATCCTAAATTTGATTTTAATCTTTATTTTAGTAATAATTTTTTTTATTTATGATCTTTATAATTCTTTTCAACATTAAACTCATCGCCAAGTCTCTTTCATGCTGTCACAAAGAGATGGAGAGAGACACAAAGAGAGTGACATAGAGAGAGATACCTGTCGGTGAGGGATAGGAATTTAGGAATTGGGAAGATGTCAGGAACGGAAACTGAGGGATAGGCCAATAAATTGATGAGTACTCATAGAGCATGTAAGAAACACATGATATTTCAATAGTTTAAATTAAAAAAAAATAAACTATAAAAAAAGCATATGTTTCACATATGTTCAATATACACTTGTCAGATTTAAGACTGAGCTTAAAGAAATTTCTTGCAACTTAGTTTGTACTAGGGGTGGATTTCGTGAAACTCAGGTTTGATCTATTTGCCTCTATATGATAGGCATGGGCAGGCAAGTAGGATTAGCATAAAAATACAAATGAGCGGCCAACGGAGTTGTTGGTTGAAATCACAAGTGCACGAATCGTAACAAGTAATAAAGTGAATGAGTACGAGTATCGTCCTACGAGGATTACAAAATTACTAATGAGTACCAGAATTTATTAAATTATGATGTGTTTGATAATTTGAATAAGAATGAATTGTTGAACTAGAAAATTTAAAATAACCAAATTTAAATAAGCAAATTGAGATCAAGAAAACAAGATTATAGAGTTTCCGATTCACCATAACTAATCCTATGCGAATTTCCTAATTGAATTAATTATAATTATTTCCTATTGTTGATAATCAAGTCTCTCTAATTTATTCATTAATCTTTCTCAAGCATTAATAAAATATCCAAACAAACAAATTTTCTACATCTCTTTAAAAATTTTAAACCTATCAAAATTCATTAAGAACAAAGAAACCCTCATAAAGATTACACAAGTCCATAGATATCTCTATCCTACAGATTCTTTATGGTATCTCGAACATTGGCTGAAACAATTATCACTTCTCGGTCTCAAATTGAATCATAAATCATGTAAACGGTGATCAATCATTCACAAACATTAAGTCCAGAGTGATGAGAGAGAGAGAGAGACGAAGAAGACACAGTGGGAGAAGATCGATGTGGGCTTACCAGAGCGGCACAAGGGTGACAGGAAGGGGGCTGGTCGGCGTCACTTGACTTCATTATGTCGTGGTGGCTAGTTTTGTGTCTCACGGTGGGGAAAACAAATACCCTATTTCGGTGTAGGGAAACAGGGGATGATGGAGGCTTGCTAGGCTGCTCCTACATGTGGTTCAGGGTTGGCTATGGTGGCATGGGTCTACAGTGGTGTAAGGAAGAGGCTTGAGGCAGTGGGCCTGGCAGCTTTCCATCGTGCAGGAGCAATGGCTGCTTGTGCTTGGTGTCTCATGTGGTGCTTCCACTTCGATTTTTCGTGAGATGGAGGTGGTGAACATGGGGCTGAGGAAAATGAATGTGCTACTGTGACAAATGGAGGAACTCCTTCTACAACTACACATATATGCCATGAATATATATGCGGTAACCTAGGGTAGAGAAAGAAAACTTGCCATGTGATCTTGTGTTTGAGAGGAAGGAATGTGCATGAATGTGTATAAGGTGTACATATATATAGTGCTGCTATGAACCCTAGCGGAAGGAGACGTACTGGTGGGGAGTTTATAAAAAAAAACTGAACGTTGGGTCTCCCGATTTAGAGTAAAAGGGTGTGCGTCTTAGGGTGACCGGGTAGGGTTCATTTCAAATATTTGAGCCCAAGTCTTGGGTAGAGTATGAACCTAACAAATTGGTTGGGCCGGTTATAGCAATCCAAAATAATCTCTTTGGTTTGTCCGTATTTTTATGGGTCGAGCATTTAATAAATAATAATGGGTCTTGACTCAACTACTAAGACAGTTCAACTTGTCCCGTAAATTTTTTGGACCAATTCCCAAATAAATAGATCTCACTTGGTCCATTAAGTTGCATTTGGATGTTGAGCTGAGTTGAGTTCTCTATGAATAATAGTGAGTTGAGATGGTTGAGTAAGTTATGTAAAGTCTATCTAAGATGAATTTAGATGTGTTTGGATGTTAAGATGATCTTAGATTTATTTATGAAAAGTTAAAAAATGTTGTAAGTACTACATGTAAAGAGGTGTTGTGTTGAAAAGAGTTGTGGGTCCCACGTGTAAAGAGGTTTTGAGTTGTAATGAGTTTAATGATTTGAGAGTTATGTGTTTAGATGTTAGAAGATGTCTAAATCTGAACTGAACTCAACTGAGTCAAGGAACCAAATGCAACATTATGATCTTAACCTAATTATCAAGCCCAATAAAAATTCATATTCCGTCAAAATAAATTTTGCCCCCGTAGCTTATTTAGAATTACTCGCTAAATCTCAAGTGGGTTTCCTATACATATTAACCTAAAAAATAAAATAAAAATGATACTTGTAGTCGTGAGTGTGCAAGCGTCGTGCAGTCATTTTGAAAAAAAATGAATAAATATGGGACCCACATGAAAATAAATTAATTTTTAAATAGTGGACCACACTCTTTTTCAAAGTGACTGCACGGCGTTTGCGCATTCCACGACTGTATGTAGTATTACTCAAAATAAAATTTATAGAACTCATGTTTGGCTTGGACTTGGTGCTAAGCCTGGGTGTTACAAAAATATTAAATACTTTTTTAATTTCAAATATTCAACTTTTTCATCTAATCATTATCTAATTATTATATGATCATTACAATTTTCTCAAATTCTCAAACAAAACATAAAATATAATACAAGTTTTTCAAATTTCAAAACAAAATTATATTCAAACAAGATTTTAACTTTATAATATTTTATTAAAACTTTTCTCTCTCATTTCACAAAACTCAATACATCTTAACTCAAATTATTTTAGTACTATTCATAAATTTTATGAGATATTCTAAATATATATATATATATATATATATATATATATCCAACGGGCATGCTTAGGGAATGATCAAATAGATGAGAATTTTATGAATATAAGTAAAATGGTTTGTAAATATTAGTGAGATATTTTGACTTACGTATTTATTGGATTTTGGAAAAGGAGAAAAAAAAATTGAATAAAAAATAATATAAAGTTAAAATATTGTTAGAATATAATTTTTAATATAATGTTTATTTTTAGATTTGAAACAATTGAATTATTTTTTGTGTTTTGTTTGGAAGTTTGGGAAAGTTGTAATGATTAGTTTGAAAGTGTTTGTCATGTTTGAATGATATTTGAAAAGAAAATGAGATAGAATGAGATAAAATAAAATGGGAGGAGATAAAAATTATTTCCAAACAATCCCTAAATCTCTCAAAGGAAACCACTACATCATTAGAATGATATTAAGCTCAGAAATCATTGTTTACTATTCTTTTCGAACTGCACTTTCATTTCTCCACAAGCTAGAGTTCATCAGCCTATGCTTACAAATCTTATTAAGAAAAATGCCACTTGCAAGCGCATGGTGTAAATGCCTTGCAATCGGGATAGCCACGTCAATGTGTTTTCATTTTTCCTTCTCTCTTAATTTCGTTCTATTTCTCTTTCGTAATTTTCAGTTGTAATCCCTCCCTCTCCTCGCCTCCGATCAGCCGACCAATCCCTTTCCTTTCTCCTCCAACCGACCTCTCCCTCTCTCTCTCTCTCTCTCTCCATTTCGTTTCTCTCTCCCTCTCCATATAAGCAGACAACCACCATTCTAAACAAACTTCAATTACTATTTTTTTTTCAGTGTTTCTTTGTTTGCATTTGCGCACAGAGTAACTAAAAGATTGGATTTTGTTTTGCTTTCTAATATTTTGGTATTTAGCATTGGATTTAAGGGAGTGAAGGCGAACTCAAGGTTGAAAGAGCTCTCGATTTGAGCCTATGAAGTTTCTCTAACTTTTCTTGATTCTGGGTTTAGGCTTTTGGATTAGCATTATGAGTGCAAGTGTCTGAGATGGGGTAACACCGAAAAGCACCCAGAGAGAGAGAGAGAGAGATGGGAACCGCGGGAGAGGCTGAGGCTGAAGCTGAGGCAAGCTCCATTCTAAAGCTACCACTCCTTTCAGTCCCACCCATGATGCAGTCAACAGATCCTTCTGGGATGCAAACCCCACCACTCCACCCCTCAGCCTTAGTCCCATTTTGATGGGAAGAAGAACCAGGCAAGCCCCTGCCCTGCACCACTGTCACCAACCTCACCACCAAGTGCTTGGAACTTCCTCCAAGGTTGCTCTTCAATACAAATTTTCCTTCCCCCACCACTGTCTTGGAGGGTCCTTTTGTGTGCAGGTCTCGATTCCAGTCTACTTCCTTTAGAATCACTTATGGAGAGTGCTATGGAACAATCTTTGAATGTTGCAAAGTCCGGCCACAATGGGAAGAAAAAAGAGAGAGAGAAGAGAGGGGTCTTATTTATTTATTTTTTTACTTTTTCTTTTTTGCTTTCTTTTTATTTTTTTTATTCCACGTAAGACCTAATAAATAGCTGGTTACTTGCCGCTTGCACGCCTCACTTGTACCCAGCAGAACTATTTTATTAAGGCCCCGTTTGGATTGGGAAACCATCTCAACTCATCTTATCATTACAACTTTATTAAATTCTCACACAAAATACAATAAACAATTCAATTTTTTCAAATCTCAATTCAATTTTTTCAAATCTCAAAATAATAATAATATTAAAAAATAATATTCTAACAATATTTTATTCAACTTTTAACTATTCGAAATGATTTTCACATCGTTACTACAAAAGAACTATTTATTTGTGACAAATTATTTTCAGTAAAAATGATTATTTCTTATTAAAATGAGTCTGTATTTTTCACAAATAATCGTTATCGTCGCAAATATTAATCTGTCGCTGTCTGTCAACTATTTTTTGTGCACCTTTCTCATTTTGATAAAAGCTCCTTCCCCATTCTATGGTGTCACCCCAACACATTTGTTGATGATCTCATACCACAACATTAAAATTACATGATAACAATTAAGATGAAGAGCGGCATTGTCATTCTCCTTTTGCCTTGGTTTTGACTTGTGTGAAGCCGAACGGACTGGAAAACTTTGCCGCTACAGCAGCAAACCTTTTTCATATGAACTGGCCGGCCGGGGCTAAGCTTTTGCTACTAAGATTTGTATTCATGTGTCAGTTGGGGTTTGTCGTCTCAGCTCATGTCTAGCTATATAAATTTGAGCTTCTGGCAATAGATACAAATCAACATAGATTCCCATTTGCCACGTTCTCTATCTGTATATGATTGTTGTACATGCATGCCTCACACCTTTATAATGCTGGTTTATGAAACTTAGAATAATCTATAAGAAGAGCTCTGTTGAAGCATATTAACTGTAATCTAAACTGTGGTTTTTGGGTCCAGGCTATAGAAAGCTTGGTCACTAGTGTTCACTATCTTTGAATCCTTCCCTCGCTCGGTGGATCGGACATGATGTACTTGATTCAATTAAGGGAAAGGGGGCCGAGGATTTTTAAGGATCCCAAATGTGATCTTGCAAAGGGAAGAGGGGATGTTATCCTGTTGAACAGTAGTACGGGTTATATACAGAAAATTAATATTCTAGTTTCCTTGAGAATCCATATTCAAGCAAAAGTAAAAAGAAAAAACTAAAAATTCTTTCTTCATCACAAAGGCCACATAGACTAGGCAATTGGATATATGTCACTATCAAAGATTAGTTCATGGAAGTTCTATCCATGAAGGTGCATATATAGACGAAAGTATGCAGATCCAAAACAGAGTCTATGGAAGAGATTAATTAAATATATGCTGTAGAGTTTTCTATTAACAGTACAATGATCAGCCACGGTCATTTGATGGTTAAGGTGAAATGGGTCACACTAATTAGTTTAAAACCTATATATATATATATATATATACATATATATGTGGTAAAATAAGAGGAAGGGTGGGGGAAAAAACTGAAGTCAGCACTGAAGATCACTTGTAAAGAAATTGAGTCTCACAGGCGAGCTGAGGTTGATCATAAGAAGTTTGGTACGTACTTGAATCCATTATGGCCCGGCCAACGTCTTTGAATTCAGAAAAGGTTTTAGGATCATGTGGTTTCTATTTTTGTATATTATTCTAAGTCTGTATATATGTAGTGTTGGAAACAACCATTCACTACAAGAAAAACGAGTTTTTGTGATTAATTTATTGCAACCAAAAGGCTATTTCTAACTAATTTTAGTTGTAAATAGTCATTTCGCTGGAATTAACTGGTCGTAAATAAGCAGTTTTCTTGTAGTGATTAGGGAGACTTTTTTACCTGCTATATACTGGTGTGGATCTTTGAGTTTTGACCAGCAAGTAATTGATACAATCAATGGTTTTAATTGGTCAAAACATGAAGTGGATGGAACTACCTTACCAAAAGATACTTTAATTGGTGGATCCATCCCCCCCTCCCCCCACTATCTTCTAGCTAGGCACTATTGATATTCGCATTAATTTTCAGTGCTGTATTGAAACTACAAGTTGCCAGTCAAGGATGGTCAGAACATGAAATCATTGCAAGAAAGGAATTTTTGGATGGTGAGAACAAATCTTTCAGAAGATGTCAATGGCCAGATTTTAACAGTACTTAATCTTCTGATCTTCTTTCCCTTATAGGCTTTAGCATTTAGGCAAATTAGGTTAACTCTTTGAGTGATTGTGGAACTTGACCCTCTCTCTCTCTCTAAAGGAAGATTTAAAGAGAAAAAAAGAATTGGGAACTGCTGTATATGCCTATCAATGTAAATAATATTTAGACCTTGCAATAATAGATCGAGTACTCACAAAATCCCTGGCCAGACGTTTTCACTACTGATTGTACAATAATACATCGATCTGATTAGTGTTTTTGCTGAAAAAAGTATAAATATTGATGCAGTGATGATCAGCATGGCCTTTTTCTTGCTGCAGGTTTAGTAAACTCAGTACTCTTAATTAAGATTGGTCAACCAGCTGCAAACGTCTGCGCATGGTCTGATCCTAATTAAAGAATATATATGTATATAAATATCTTAATATGTATATCCTAATTAGGGCAAATGTCGATCTTCTCCGTTTTCTATTTTTTGGAATTGAATTTAAGCAAATGCAGAAATTTAATAATTTTATTCATGCATCATACATATATATCCAGGACAATTAACAATATATAGCAGCAGAACTGCTGCTGCATACATAGTAAACATCTGATATCATATATATAAATATATATATATATATATATATTTTTTTTTTCATGAAGGCCTTACAGTACATGCATGCATTCATGTCCACAACTAGGATTATATATATATGCATGGTTATATATCACTAGTAATTAATTAACTCATTTAGAATGCTACATATTACGAATATTCCACCTACAGGATCAAAACCTCTAGAGAGAGAGAGAGAGAGTAGCGTCTATATATATATATATATATAGATTATATAATTAGGTGATCCCAAAAGGCAGTAGTACTTAAGGGTTCCTGCCGTTGCCAGGTTTCTTCTTAGGAGGAGGGGAAGAGTAATCATGCTTAGTATTGGCACCTGCTTCATCGTAATCCAGTAGTGAATCAAGCTCTGGAAGCTTCCTGATCAACTTGAACCTGTTGCCATCCTTCACAAACAATTAACATTTATTTATTAGCTAGCAAAGAAGATGATCTGCAAGATCGATGTACCTACGTCATATATATATATAAAATATATATAATATATATATATATATATATATATCTAACGTCCTTAGGATGATATATATATATATAAGATCTAGACCATTATTAATGGTGAAAGTTGCATTTGTAAACGATCGAGTACTGTAATAATAATCAAGTCGTTCATGATCATCTTCATCTCTAACATTGTTTTTTCTTTTTGGGTGTGTGTTGTAATGTGTCTTTGACTTTCCTTGCATGTATTTAACCCTTCCTATATTTTCAATAAAATATACATACATACATATATATATACATACATATATATACATACATACATATATATATATATATATATATATATATATAACTAGTAAGCTACATACCTTGTAAAGTGAGTAACTGGGGTTTATGCGAACCTTGAATCCTTCAGCCATACCTACAAGAAACGTGCATGAGAATTCGTCAATAATCTCTTCAGTTAAAGATAGATGGAATATTTGAAAAAACAAAAAAGAAGAAGAGAGAGATTAGCTAGATATATAGGTAATATTAATGAGAACTTTCTCACCAGATAAGGGAATGAGGAGTATGAGGAGAAGTAAAAGAACAGTCTTGATTTTAAGAGCCATGGCTGATCTTCGATGATCTGGTTGATTGTTTGATATATATTTACTTGGATTAACGTACGTGAGGATTAATGGAACTAGATCGCAATGCCTAGCTTAAGCAGGGAAGGTTGGGGGGAGGGATATATGGTCTACTTTTATATATGCATACTGGGTGGTAGAAAATCATCATGTGGCATATTTGATCGAGAGCTAGCTGTTGTCATATATGGTGCACCCCACCTCATATCAACAGCATGATGATGATGAGATTTTAAAAAAGATGCATTAATCTTTAGCCACAAACCCTAAAGTCAACTTCACTATTAATTAATTTCACATAAAAAAAAAAAGAATAGTTTCACTACGAGAAAATTGATTATTTGTAGTCAGCTATTTCTTACGAAAATAAATTTGTTTTCGTCACAAATAATCATTATCGTCGCAAATAATCCATCATAAATATTCGTTTTTCTTGTAATATTTGTAATATTTGTAATATATATATATGCATGTGGACACAAAGAATTCCTTGCATGGCTCAAATTCTAGCCACTTTCAGCTTAGCTTTTGGGGGTATATATAATATGTCACCTTTTGTACTGGTCATTATGTAGTTATATCATGTCATTTAGGTTTGTCATGTTGGGTCAATCGGGTTTAGGTCATGATCAATTTGGCCTCGTGTTTAGATAGTGAGATGAAATGATTTTAACTTTTTGGTGATTTGATAAAGTAGTGGGTCCCACCAATTATTGAAAAGTAATTTTAATTATTGGGTGAAAAATATTATGAATATATTAAAAATAAAAGAAATGATATTTACAGTCATGGAATGTGCAAGCGCCGCGCACTCCTTTAAAAAAAATGAGTAAAGATGGAACCCACATGAAAAAATTAATTTTTTAATAATAGATTCCACTTTTTTTTAAAGGAGTGCACGATGCTTGCACAATCCATTACTGTATCTAGCATTACTCTAAAAATAAGTAATATCTATTATTAATTTAAAAACTCATAAATTATTTTTTGTAGTTGGCCGTGATTATTTCAATATTTCTAAATATGAACGCATTTCTTTGTTAAATTAAATTATTCTACTTATGACCTATTTATTATACTATATTTTATAAAATTCGAAATATATTTTTCTAATTATATATTACAATAAAATAAAAAATTCTAATAGATAATTATATATATTAAAAATGTGGTAGTTAGCATTATTGTATCGGTACTGTAGTGGTACTGTAGAGGCAGATGAAACTTTATAGCAGATCAACTGTAGAGGTACTGTATCGTTACTGTAGCAATGATTGAAAATTCAGAGATGGGACAAAATTTTGTATTTTGTCGTTTGGATAGACAGATAATTAAAGATGAAGTACAGCTCAGATGAGATAGGTTTATGTCAAATCAATTTCTTTTTGAATAATTCTATATACAACCGTGAAGTGTGTAAATATCGCGTAATCGTTTTGAAAAATAGTGGAGTCCACTATTAAAAAATTAATTTTTTTCATGTAGGTCCCATGTTTTATTCACTTTTTTTAAAGCGATTACGCGGCGGTTGCACAATTCACGATTGCAAATATATATATATATATATATATATATTTTATCACTGTCCCAAATCATACACATATTTTGATCTTATGGATCGACATGATTTATTATATCATTATTACCTTCTTTTTATTTCTGATTTGCTTTGTCACTCGCTCATTTGTGTACATAAATACATTAATGAAATCTATAAGATTTATAAATTTTTGGGACTAAGGAGAAATTCTTAAAACTTTAAGGAATTACACAAACAGCCAAGGAATTTCAAGAATTTGAGAAGCTAAAATCTTTCACGAATGCAAATGGGCATTTTTAAAATTTTGAGAAGCTGTTTATAAATATGGATTTTAGGGACAAAATTAGGTTATATTTCAATCTTTTTTTTGAGTGGGGGCTCCCCCACTATTTGTTAATTCATGCACAATGTTTAAGTAAAGATTATGAAAACGACTGATCATAAATTAAAGCATAAAAAGACATGAATGTGTCATGCAAAACCATTATAACCTCTTCGATCGATCTGGGCCGGTATGAAACACTTCCAACGACTAATAAGAGTACCTGGCCATATTATATATACATACGGCGATGGATCAAAGTAGCGAATGGTGGAATTGTTTCTGAAGAAAGATCCGTGGTACCAAACACCACTATATGGTGTGTGTGGTGCTTTTGGTCCTCATATTTCGGCTTTTATCACTAATTTCTAAGTCAATAAAAGAGACAAATTACATGGAATTAAAGTGGGCTACAGATGAAACCAAATGCCAAAAAAAAAAAAAAAAAGAAGAAAGAAAGAAGCATTATCTAGAATTATTAGCTGGTGGATCGGAATCAAGCACTAGGAGAAAAGGTTGATCACAACTCAACATTTTGACCTCCCAACACACTAATTTTATTTTACTCATACATTAAAACAAAACATAAGTTAAAGAAATCATCCTCATGGATCGAGAACCATTGTGGCTAATGATCATGATGTTTACATGGTGTACTTGTTGATTGTCTAATAAACTTGTTAGTACTTATATAGGATCTGATGTTGTGGAACAGATTATAATTAGAAGTCTAGCTGTTACTTGATTATCTGTTAGAAAGTGGGAGCCGGAGGGTTTGAATTGTAGATATGTGCGTTCCGATTATTTGCCCCTACGCGTTAGAGGTTTGCTTAGATTGTATTGTCTTGGTTTGCCTAGCTTGGTTACGTGTTTGAGTTTAATTAAGTACTTGTTTGGGGTTGATTGTTATATCTGTTGGTATTTTGTTTTACTTGTTATAGGTTTTCTTCCGCCATAAGTGAGGGTTTCATTCAATAAAGTATAGAGGTACCATCCTCTCTTTCTTTCTTTCTTTCTTTTTTCTTTTTTTAAATGATGATCTGTTAGAAGGGATGCATCCGATCGAGCATGTGTTGTTCTATAAATACTTTGCATTCCGAATTATCAAAATTGATACAATATTATTACAAGTAATCCCAATTATCACTTTTTGTCAAATGTCGACACGATCTTTAATTAATTTGCAATTCAAGTTTGACAGTTAGTTAAGATGGCAAAATATAGATCATAATGTTAATATTGATTCATGTTCGGTTGCATTTACGGTATTCCTCCGCTTCAAGTTAGGTTATTTTCAATAAAGGTGAAAATTAACGTTAAAATATCGAAACATGAGACGACCCTATTTGTAGTCGACAATACGCGGTAGTTAGAAGCTAGGTGCATATATACCATATCAAGTAGTACTACTATATATTAAATACTTTGAAAGTTCTAATAATTAGTTGATGGTGTTAATTGGAGGGTAAAATTTGAATTATATTTTCCTATCATGTAGAAGTAGTAGTTCATGATGCATGCACACGTACGCAAATGTGACCTGTGCCATATATACTTGTGAAATTAATGAGAAATATTAGTGAAGTATTACATGAATAGAATGAAATTTGGGGTTTGCCCTGCGTTTCAAGCCTCTAATTGTGATTAAATAGTTACAACACATTAATTATGGTCATGGAAGTATGAATGGGGGGGCTAGAGGGGCCTGGCCCCCAAACCCCCAAAATTTTGATTTTTTTTATTTTATATATATATGTGTGTGTGTGTGTGTGAATTCTGAAAGACCTAAAAAAAAAAAAAAAATCATGTGCATATCTTCTTGCATCTCCAAATATTTCTCAATATGGCCCATCAAGACTTACTAATCCGCTTGGACAAGCTGGGTATTCCCACGTTACGCTGTCGCTAATCTTTTTCTTACTTTTGTTGTTGCTTTCTTCAGGCTTATTTAGTTTTTTTCAAGTTTTGTTAGTTGTTTGGCTTAGGCTTGTTAGATTTTGTTTTGGTTTTTTTGGTTTATTTTGTCACTTGGTTTTGGGTTAGTTTATAGCGTTTATCATGTAAGCCCCCAAGTGTAATGATGTTACCACGGTATTCTTCCACCATAAGTGAGGGCTGATTAATAAACTTGGGACGGGGCTGCTATGTGTGTAGCTACCGGCTCTTTATAAAAAAAAAAAAAAAAAAAAAAAAGTCTTACTAAAAAAATTATATTTGATCCTTTTAAGAATAAAAGAAAATTACAATTCTTGGAGCTCATAACCTCTATTAGTTTACTTTTTTTTTTTTTACTGAACATTTTATCATTATCATTGCTAGCTACAAGAAAACTATTTATTTGTAGCCAGTTATTTTCTGCGAACATGACTATTTTCTACCAAAATGAGTATGTTTTCATCACAAATAGTCATTCTCATCACAGATAACCCGTCACAAATGTTCATTTTTATTGTAGTCATACTATTATATTTAACTTTTCATCTTTAATATCCTTTCTATATCTCTTTTTATCTCTATCTCTTTTTTTTTTTACAAAGATTCTATACTACTACTATCTTCTAATTATAAATTCAAGAAAATTCTGAATTTTATTTAGTTAATTATATGTGAACATGAGTTGTAAAAGTTTTCCTTTTCCCTCATGATATTATGCATTTACTAATTTAAAATAGCTTGATATTTATATTTGTCAATTTTGTAAAATGTTTCTCTTTTTTAATGACTACTGATTCCTTTCCCTCTTGTGCACTACTTGTCAATTAAACTTGACCTTTCGATTGTTTTTTTTTTTTTTCCATAAACATTGTCAAAAATTATTTTATTTTAAATAATAATTAAGTAAATGCATATAAATTGTAATGTAGTCTTGTTGTGTAGCTACCACACGTTGAAGATACATGAGCACAAGATGAATGAAGCCAAAAGGATAAGTACTGTGAGCAGCATTTTGCAAAAGTGCCACTAAATTTAACATTTCTCAGAGTGGTAGGTTCTGTTCATTTAGGATGCTTACTGTATTATTACTTCATTCATCATTTTTTTTCCCACTCCCCAATCATATTTTCCTTTTCTTTTTTTTTCCTCTCTCTCTCTCTTCTTCCATCATGTTCTTCTGTACTGCATGTAGTGTACGTATGGAAGGATTTTCATGGAGAAAGTTGCTGCACATAGAGTGATAGGTCAGGAGTTTCAGGAAAACGATAAAGAAATTAGGCAAACTTTTTCCCTCTCCACTGCTTTGATAGATATATATATGGAAGGTGGCAGTCACGTCACAGAGCGCCGCAGCACTTTCTCCATATACATTTTGGAAAATAAAAGTAAATCACAAACTTATAACGTGGCTTGATGTGGTATATCAGATTATAAAATTATAATTTTTATTATTTTTTATTATAAAATAAATCATCTAATGGATTTCATAAAAACACGTTAATTTGTATATTTATTTTTGTGTAATCCGATCTCTTTATATCTGTAATAATTTATATATGCAGTATCTTGCCAAACCACCTTCCATCTCTTCCCCCACAAGAGTTTTGTGGCCGGCCACCATCGGTGGACACCAAATTATATTTAATATTGAAGTCCATATATAGTACTGTTAAGTAGAATGTCACAAATACGTCCCTCCCTCTCAAAGCACAGCGCGCACTCTCGCGTCTATAAGAAAATAGGGAAATAATTTATACAAGTTCCAAATAAATAAGGCCCATACAAACTCTTGTAAAAAAATAAACTCCACAATAAAAAAAATGTAAAAAAAACTATTATTTATTAGTGAGATCTATTATTTTACAAAAAACTTGTACGAAACTTATCTATTTAGGACTTGTATCTAACATTACTCAAGAAAATAACACCCATAAATAGAAAAGTCTACTGGCTTCTCCCTTCCTTTACTTGATCCTACTCTTGATCCAACGGCCTCTCCTTGCTCGTGATCTTCCCCGTTTGCTCCATCTTCCTCCTGCTTTTGCACTCCATTTTTCTATTTTCTTCTAATTTATCTTTACTACCTTGATGAGCTAGAGATCATCTGCTGCTAATTAATTATCTACCAAATTAGTTAAATACCACTGTCCTTTAATTCTCTCCACCTCCTACCATGCATGAAGACGTTCTTTGACAGGCTTTTCTATTTCCAGCTAGCCTCTCATACTCAGGTCTTTTCCTTCATTTTTCTTCAGCTTGCGGCCTTGATGTTAAAAACCCTGATGATCTACCATCGTTCACTCTTCATGAGAGTTGATATACCTCTTCATGGTTACAAGTTGGGTCTCTTTTAATTTCAATGAACATAATACAACAAAAAATAACTAAAATAAACTTTAAACACTACAACACAATTTGTCTTTTGTGATAGAGGAAACCGTCACATAAACTAACCACAACGTCACTAAAAATATTTGGTGATGGTTAGAAACCGTCACCACGACTGTCACCTAATGTGCGTCACAGAAAATAATTGGTGACGGTTTACTGTTAAACCGTCACTAAAAATATTTTTAGTAACAGTTGGAGGTATTCTGTTTGGTGTAACGTTTGAACGTTCCCTTTTTTTGTGATGGTTGAGATCTGTCATAGAAAGTAACATTCGGAAGTCCAATCGAATGTTCGAACGTCAACCCCACCGATTGGCGTTAGTATGATAGAAGTTGACGTAATTTGATTATAGTTCGAATGTATCATATTTACTTTCGAACGTTTATGTGTCCGAACGTTAACTGCAATAAACATTTTAATTTCTGTTTGAACGTTAACGGTCCAATGTTCAAAGGTAACGGGTATAACGTTCAGACATTAGTTCGAATGTTAACAAAGAAGCGTTCGAACGCAAGTGATACGTTTGGAGGTTTGTTCGAACATTAATCGTTTAAACATTAGAACGTTTTGTTCGTTTGAGGGTGAGTACGTTCGAACGTTGAGTCGTACGTTTGAACGTTATTATATAATTTTTGTAATTACGTTCAAACGTTGGTTTGAATGTGAACCAATGTTCGAATATTTTTTATTTACATTCAAACATACAGATCATAAATATTAATTTCATAAAATTAAAAAGCATACCAGTTGTATCATATTACACACCATCAATTAACAATTAACAATGCCTTATAAAGTTTCAAAATTATATATTAAAATTAGTTATATACAATGATAAAATTGATAAAATTCATTTCTTCTTCTTTTCTCGCCCACCGCGATTCTGTTGCAACGACAAACACGCTTCATTTGCACCATCATCTTCCGCTGCACTTGCTCTTAAACTTCACTGCATATTTTTTCCTCCTAGTCTCTCTGTTGGTCCTGCAAATGCATCTCTAAATGAGACTGTCGCTATAAGAGAGACTCTACCTCTTGCTGTCTCGACCTCATATATTCATTCTTGTGCCATGCAGCTTCTAAATCTTTGATAAGATTATTAATTTGTGAAGTTGATGAGGTTGAGGAGGATGAACATCTATGTTTGGAAGATCGTCCCAAAACTCTTGCCATACTACACTGCGGCCCGAGCACTTGCATTGATATGTCTATGTCAATAGGAAAGGATTCCCTAGAAGCTGACTGCATCTCCATCATTTTTTCCTGTAATTTGAAAGAAAACATACAATAAGTAACGTATTAAAAGAAATACAAATAAAAAATAAATTATTCACATGTCGTATAATTTATTTAACAAAATTAACACCACTTACATAATTATCTGCAGCGGCATGATCTATCCACTCACTATACTCATTAGTGTGAGCAACAGCATAGACATGAATGAAGAAAAAGTTTTTAGCATCATCACGTTTCTAACAAAACGAAATTAGCAATTTTAAAAAGATAATGTTAGTACTTAAATAATAGAATATCAGAAAAATAAATGAATTCTGTAATTTTTTAATTACAATTTTTTTAGCAAGATGGTGGATAGTCAGAGCAGATCTATTCTGTGCATTTGTAAAACTTAAGTGCTACAAAATTAATTAAGAATGTTAATTGTAATATATATATACATATAATATATAGAACGAATATAAATATAAATAATTAAAAGATATAAATGTAGAATACCTGATAATTTGGAGATGCGAAAAGATCACAACACTTTCTCCAATCATCTAACTTCATCTGCTGGAAAGGGGATTGCACAGCCTCTTCCAACATCTCAAACTTCTTGAAGTGGTCAAGACATCGTCCCTTGTGACGTCGGAATAGTGTAGGCATCAACTCATTCACAGTTCTCAAATCCTCGCTACGGCCAAAGTCTAGGTCGAATTCATCCTACTAAGTGAATTAGGTCAAAAATATGATATACTAATCTAGGTGAAAAAAATGTACTCTCAAAGTAAACTCACTAGCACACGACTTAATTTGAATGCGCTCCTTAATCTCATTCGGAACATCTCGCCATGAGCGCACATAAAATGGAGTATAAGCTCAGACTACTGTGTCAACATAGGAGGAAAGCGCTGCTGCACTATCATCCACTCCTCCAGTAAAATTATCAGAAATTGTGATCTTGAGTTTTTCGTGCCTTTTATTTTTCTCAAGAGAGATGCCACGTGTATAATCACGATCGCGACGAGCGGATAGATCAACTATATGATAATAGTATAATTATAGTTATATAGTTATTGAGACAAAAATATTAATTATATAATTAATTATCAACGACATTTCCTTACTGGTAGGTGTTGACTGGCTATTGTTCTCTTACGTGTTAACTTGATTTTCAGGAGCGGACTCCTCGAGTGGGGAGTCCTCAATGGGTTCGAGACTTGGACTTGGTAGAGGAGGCATATTTCTTCGTTGTCGTTTTGGCGGCATCCTTGAAAATGATTAATTATATCAAAGAAAATTAATTAGAAGAAATTATTAAAAGTATAATAATCTATAGTCACCTATATGAATAAAATATTTAGTACTTTTTTTTAATCTTTGGATGTATTTTTCATGTTTGTTTTAGAATCTCCCTCAATAACATCTTCGTCGTCGTCATCAACCTTCTTCGTCCTCCTTATCCACTTCCTCCCTAGATTCTGATTCGTCTTCTTCTTCTAACTCTTCTTCTTCTGACTATTTTTCTTCTTCTTCCTCACTTACTTAAATTGAATGATTATTTAATATGGACGGGTCGAGATGGATGGGTGAGACGTCATCTCTACACAAGGGGAGCAACTCGAGTGCACTGAGGTCAACAAACAAGTTAATACCCTCTCCATCTTCTTGGTAAGCCTCTACAATCGGAGTGTCATTTTCATCTCCATTATTCTCATAATCTGCACTCGTTCCTGCTTCATATATATTTCAAATGATAAATTTTTATACAACTCGCCAAATTATCTCTCAACTATTTTTATCAACGTTTTTCATTGGATCAATTAAGTAATAGACTTGGGTAGCTTGACAAGCCAATAACGTATGGATCATCTTCGTACCATTTAGATGTAGTATAGACACTTGTAAAGTGATTATCCCTATACATCGAAACTCGACCATCGCCTAGATCCACCAATCACATTTAAAGACATATGTTACAGACCTACTTATATATTTCAATCCGATAATATCATGTATGACACCATAATAGTCAATATCATTTGTTTCATAACTCTCATTGACCAACACATCATAGTTTTGAGTTTTTCTATTACGTTCACGGTCCAGAGTATGGAATCTATTACCTCGAACTGTGCATGCAATGTATCAAAGTGCTCTATTTGAAGGACCACGGGCCAATGCATACAATTCAGGAGAAACTGATCAAGGATCATGAGCACGTTGTTCCAAAATCTAACAATTGAAATAATATATAATTATTAAAGTTAACCAGAGTTAAAAGTTTCAAAATGTAACATATATATAATTTTAGTTCACACACGTTGTTCAAACCATCCGGAAAATTCTTCCTCGTGTCTTGTCTCTATATTCTCTACGCCTTCCGTCCTAAGTTTGTCCATGTGCTCACTGTATATAAGTGCAAAAGAATATTATTTTGAGCACAATAGTTATAGTTAAACTTGAAGAAACTAGAATTATTCGAAGCATACAACGACATACATGAGATAATCATCAATCTCCTAGTAATTATTTAGCATATACCATCAAACTTTACCCAACTCTCCATCAATTAAATTGTAAACCATTTGTGCACCCGAGAGTCATACATTCTGGGAAAATACTAGTAGCTCATGAGGAGGCGGAGTAGTAAGATCAACATTTCGCATTTGACAATTAAATCGTATCTCAACACCATAAAGATATAGAATGCAAAATGTTAACCATTCATCATGTATATAGGCATCTGCTATTGAACCCTCAGCACTGGCTTTATTCCCAACAGTACGTTTCAATCGACCCAAATATCTTTCAACTGGATACATTCAACGGAACTGCACCGGTCCACCTCTCAAGGTAAATGTATTGCTAAATGGACCATGACATCAAAAAATGATAGTGGAAAGATCTGCTCAAATTTACATAGTATAATAGCAATGTCTTCTTCTAGTTTTTACAACATATCTCGATTTTCTACCCGAGTGCACAAATCCTTAAAAAATATACAAAGTTTGGATATGACGACATGTACATTAGATGTCAGCTTTCCATGAATTCTCACCGATAATAAATTCTGCAAAAATACGTGACAGACATGATTTTTCAATCCACTAATTTTCCAGTCATCAGGGGTCATGCATCTATCGATATTTGAAGCACAACTATTTGACAACTTCACACCTTGCAACCATTTGCAGAAGTCCATCCTTTCCTCTCTCGTCATTGTAAAACATGCATGCGGCATGACCACCCTGTTGCCTTCCACAAGCAAATGTAGATTATGTTTAATTCTCATTCTCTCAAGATCTTTCCTCGTCTTGATCGTGTCCTTCGTCTTTTTGTTAATGCTTATCAATATACCCAGTATATTATCACAGATATTCTTCTCTATGTGTATTACATCCAAACTATATCGCAACATGCAGGACGACCAATACGACAAGTTAAAAAAATACTACGTTTTGTCCAAATCAATTCTGTTGCACCTCGTTTTCTCTTGTTCTTTCCCCAACCTTTGCCAAAATTGTTTGCTCTAACATGTACCAATTGGTCCACTATCACTTCCCCAGACAGCTCATTTAGTGCAATTTTGTCCTCTACTCTCTCAGTATATTTGTTAGCTCCTCCACCTTGAACATTTGTGAAGGTCCACGAATGATTGTAAATCGATGTTGAAGGATCCCAAATGCACACTCTACATCCTTTCTTGCTGATTCCTGTGCTACTTTTCTTCTTATTCACTTGTGGAGATTTGTCTTTAGAAACGTTGACCACTTTGGATAAATATCATCCGCAAGGTAGTACCCCATAGTGTAGTCATTGTCATTGATTGAGTAATTTACTGGAGGAGAAAACCCTTGGGCAAGTTTCAAAATAAAAGATCTCTCTAGCACATTAATATCGTTATGCGAACTGGATATACCAAAAAATGCATGCTATATCCAAAGATCATATGAAACAGCTGCTTCTAAAATAATAGTTGGTTCCCGACAGTAGCCAGAGTACATACATTTCTAGGCAGCGGGATAATTTTTCCACCTCCAATGCATTAAATCAATGCTTCCCAGCATCCTTGGGAATCCTCTTTGTTCCCCAACTACCAACAATCGAGCAATATCATTGGCATTTGAAGACCGCAAATATTAATTTGAAAATAAATTTAAAATTGTCTTCACAAATTTTTTAAGGCTCTCAGTTGCGGTTCTTTCTCCAATGCATATGTATTCATCCATAAAATCACCAGTTACTACATACATTAGCATTCTAAGTGATGCAGTTATCTTTTGCATAGAAGATCAACCGAGTCTTTCAGCATTATCTCTTATCTGGATGAAGTAGGGCTCGTAAGTCTTTACATCATGTTGAATACGAAGAAATAGCAGACGACTCATACAAAATCTCATTCAAAATAGAGGGATATACTGGATTTCCTGCAAAATAGTTGCGAAAAGGTGTTCGTGCCCTTGAATATGATCACGCCGAATAAACTAACGACGTTGGTGATTACCACGATGTCTCGAGGATAAATTAAGAACAACATCCAACTCATCTTCAGAGGATAAATTAAGCAGCAATTTGCGAATGAACGAACGAGCCATTTAAAGAAGGGAGTGGAAGATGAGGCCAGAATGACAAATTTCGATTTGTAGATGAAATCAGACTTGGGTTCATGAGAATGTGAGTGAATGGAAGCAAAAACCCTATTTATATAGAAAAAAGTTAATATAGGACAAAAAATGTAATTACCGTTGGAGAAATGACAAAAAATGTTATCTTTTGAGAAAGGACAAAAAATGTTACCGTTTGATAAATGACAAAAAATGTTACCGTTTGAGAAAGAACAAAAAATGTTACCGTTGGAGAAAAAATAAAAAATGTTACTGTTGGAAAAAGGACAAAAGATTTTAACGTTAGAGAAATGATAAAAAAATGTTACCGTTAGAGAAATGACAAAAAATGTTATCATCATCATGCGGAGAAGATGTGTTACCATTGGAGAAAGGGAAAAAATATTACCATTATATAAAAGGACAAAAAATGTTACCGTTAGACAAATGAAAATAAAATATTACCATTATATACGCAGACAAAATCATATTAAAAATACCATCGCGTTGGAAAATGCACATATTAAAAAAATTATTATTTTTAATACCGAGAATAGTCTAAAAACTATTATTGTACCTAGGAAAAAAAATCGTATAAATATTTACAAAATTAGTATAATGTGATATTTGAAAATAAGAGAAAAAGACAAAAGAGTTAGTAGTTAAGAATAGAAATGGAAGTGAGAGAAAAAACTAATAAAGAAAGAATAGAAGAATATTATTTTAATATAATAGAGAATTGATAGGGAATGAGATGTATGAGGTTTTTAAAGATAATTAAAATTTAGGATAAAACTATAGAAAATGTCATTTTTAGCTAAAATTTAGGAAAAATTTTAAAGAACCATATGAGAATGCTCTTGTAAAACAAATATATCTTTATACTAGTGGATGGATGAATAAAAAATGCTTCATGTTCACTAAACTAAACCAATTATCTCCCTACTTTATATACCTAGCTAAGAGACATGCTACATACACACAGTAGTAGTGCTTTCAATATCTTCTTTAAACTTACAGTTTGTATAACATAATTAATTTTCTTACATATGGAAATGGCAACAACGACGATTTACTTTTGGTCCTACAGTCATGTTTACTATGCATCAATGGAAAATTTAGTACTTCCATAGAGATTGATTCACATAGAAAGATTTTCTGTGCTTGTTCCTTTTTTTTTCTCCATGTTCTTCTGTACTAAATGTTGAGAAATATTGTAATGTCCCAATTCCGAATGGGTCGGAGAGTTACTTCTTATCACTTAAAATTATATCTCACAGTACATATATAAACTCCAATTTCTCAATTACACAAATCTCATTGTTTTAAACTAACTACTTCCAAAATAATTAACTAAGAACGCCATCAACTCTCAAAATAAATGTCAATCTTCCAAAATATTAAGTCGATAGAGCAAAACAAAATTACTGAATAAAATTCTTCAGTAACCAAAGTACTCTCTTTGTACTTAATCAACTATACTCACATAGCCTTACCCATGCTCCCTATTCTTGAGCTTCAACTGAAACATCTCAAGCATCTGAAAATATTATAGAGATAAGGGGTGAGTTATCAATAACTCAGTAAGCAGAGAATATATACTAGTATGTAAACATGAACATTTTCACAAAGTTCAGAATGCAAAACAAAACATATTATTTTCAGAATGTAAAACCAAAACATGTTCTCAAAATATCAAAGCGATAGTTTAAAAATATTCATATTCAAAAGTCCTTAGGCATAGCATAACTGAGCATCATCATCATATCATCTCATGTCATATCGTATCAGAGCATCATATCAAAACAGATGCCATGTTTAACCCCATGGTAGAGTTGTACTATCCCCGGTGGCCAAACTGGGTAGAGACAGAAGTGAATCTTCCCTTTATTATTCTCGGAGCCCCGAGTGTGTACACAAGAAATACCATACTGAAAACCACTTTATTTCTAAAGTAAGTGCATTCAGAGACAGAGAAGTTGGTAGCAACCCAAACAGAGGCAATAGTTTTATACCTGTGGTAAGGTTAGAGCAAAGCAGAAACAGTGCCAGATACAGAATCAGAATGTCATACCAAAAGTTTTCAAATGCCACATCATATCAAAACAAAGTACTAAATAGAATCATATCATTTTCACATAACCAAAATAGATTCAGAGCATCTTCACATAACCATGCACAAATTTTCAGATTTCATATTTGTTCATTTTACACAAATCAAAAATAGAATTTCAAAAATATAGCTCATGTCTACACCAGTTATGACAGAAATATTTTTTTCTTTTATACAAATTTCATGAGTAATGCAAAACAAATAACTGAGGTTGTTTCAAATTTATTTTCATAACAAAATATGGATATATTTTTCCAAAATCAATCTCAGTCCATTTCTTTTATACAAAGTCTAATATAGGAACCCCGCTTACCTGAACTTTTTTTTTTTAACTTCTCTGATTTTTCTCACAACAGTGCTATGGGAATATCTATCATCACATATAAAATAGTCACGTAATTTATGTAAATTTTTAATTGAGCACATACTTCATAATTAAAACCTGATATATATATATATATATAAATCTATATTTCCTTAATACTTTGATTCTCATACAACATTCTCAAATAATTTAATGATTAATTCCTAAAACAAAATCACGTCAATCCATTGGTTGCTCTCAATCTTTCCACGTTTGTTTTTTTGTTTTTTTTTTTTGTGACTTTGCCTTTGACACCGCCTGAAATTTCTTAACTCGGAACCTAGGTGCAAACTCAAAATATGCATGGTGTTTCTTAGATGCAACCCGTACTCATAACACTAAATAACTCAAACCCATAACCCATTAAAATTACAAATACAACCCGTAATATATATATACATATATGTATATATATGTATACAGTACCAGGGAGGAAGAGAACATGATTTAACTTACATAAAGAGAGAGAGAGAGAGAGAGAGAGCGCTTGGCTGAGAGATATACAGAGAGAGTCACTGAGCAAGAGGGAGAGGACATGTCGGTTACTGTTTTGGTTCGTCTGTGTGTCTCTATGAAATGCTCAGCAACATGGGACCCTCCGATGGTGGTGTTGCAGCAATGCACGATGGAGGAATGAGCAAGAAACTTGCTCTAGTTATGGCTAGTTAAAACATGGGATCTTGAGGTTTGTGGTTGTTTATGGGTGGCTTTTGTCATGGTTGTTGCGTCTGAGATGGTGCAAAACATAGCTGTTTGGGGACGTGCGTGGGTGGTCGAACCTAGGGCAGAGTGTTCGATGGGTGGTTGCTTACGATGAAGGGGACCAGCGAACTAGGCCTGTGTTGGACATGGGCGATGGCTTGACAAAGGACTCAAAAGTGGTTCGCATGATATGGTCTGGTGCTTTACGATGACCATGACTTGGTTTAGCATGGAAGAGCATGTGGTGCGGTCGTTTCCGTTTGGTGTTGGGTGAAAGTGGTTGGCGACTGGGCTTTGGTGTTGTAGGGATGGTGGCCTGGTTGCAGCGGTGTGGAAAGGCGGCTCATTGGCTTCTCTGGCAAAGTTTTGAATATTATTTCGGTGGCCGTTTCAGTTAAGACACTGAAATGAAATATTTCGGGATAGTCTATATATAATAAATTAATTATATATGTATAAATTATATTTCAAAATAATATCAATACAAGTCTTAAAAAGTTAAAACACATATTTATAAAACTCAATAATACTTCTAAATTCTCAATCCAACTATTTAAAAAAATAATTACTCATTTTCATCACGAAAAGAGAAGTAGAGATTTGATTTTCAGTCATCGAGAAAAGGGGATTAAAAAAAGTTAAGAAAATAGTCTTCAGATGTGAGAATTTGAGTGAAAATTATGAAAAAGTTAGAATCTTTACATTAATTAAAATAATAATAATTTTGGCCAGTTCACCGAAACTGGCCAGTATTGACCGAAACACATCGATACGGCTGGTATTTGACCCAGTACGAAACACATACCTTTCTTGTACTAATCACTACCCCGATTCGGTAAATACCAACTGTACCAACTGATACGGTACGAAATTTAAAACTTTGTTCTTTGGTGCAACGTCGTCAAGTGCAGGAGTTGTGGTTTACGTTGGGCGGATGGTTTCACTGTGTAGTGGCGTGGGTCTTCATGGAGGCTGCCGGACTTCGCATAAGGGAGCTTCATGGTGGAACCGCTTGTGCAACTACATATAAGTTATGTGTGTGTATTTATATATATATATATATATATGCAGTATCCTAGGGCAGCAAAAGAAAAACGGCATGCATGCTACGAGGTTATAGTAGTTGGTACGGGTTAGGAATCTTAAAGGGAAGAGAACTCTAAAATAGTAATCCTAGTGGAAATGGGAGACGTGTGTGGCGTAGGGTTTTAGAGAAATGGTCATTAATTGGGCCTAACATGTTTTTGGATATGGGCCAAAAATTTAAAAATTTCAATTATTTCTAAAATACTAGCCCATTAATACCATCTCAATATTAATTTACTGAACCTTAACGGGTTTTAAATGAACTTTTTCTTTTGAATAAATATAGATAAAAATTACTATTGGGAACATCTATTTTGTACACATGATGTGACATCATCTAGACCACACATCTCTCCAAGTGAGTGTTGGGAACAATCAATTAGAAGCAGCCATGCAATGAGTACAAAGTGTGCATTGCTATAATGACTTCTCTCAAGCATTATCCTTTTCTTTTTATTCTTGGGCCTAATTAAAAATCCCAACTAACCAAAATTTTTGGCTGGTGGACATATAATAAATTTTCCAATCAATCTCAAATGAGGGTCCTGAAATATCGGCCCGTTAGACGAAATTTCTGACCAAAAGTTCATATTCCATCAAAATAAATCTTGAAGCTCGTAGCATATTCCAGAATTACTTGCTAAATCCCAAGTACATAATAACCCTAAAAAAAAATTTTATAGCCCTTAACTTGGTGTTGGGCCTGGGTGTTACAAATATTCTGGAGATCACTCTTCAAAGCTCATCATGGTAATCTTCATCAAGATCTTCATTGCTTTCGTGGTAGACTGTGTTATAGAAAACATGGTCGTGATTGAGCATCTCATCAAGTGTTAATTTCCCATCTTTGTTATCATCAGCCTGATGAAGGCACAAGTTAGAAAACCAAATGTGCATACTGTTCATGTTAAGAATATAATACAAATAATTAAATTTATATTTTTCCATCAACTTAAACTTTTGAGACAAGTGGTAATTTCACATGGTAAGCTCTAGAGCAGAAGTCCTGAGTTAGAACCCTGACTCTACACTCTATCTCATTTAATTAAATATTCCACGTGTTGGGCTCACTCATTGAGGGAGAGTCTGACTCACACGTGAGGGAGAATATTAAGAATATAATGCAAATAATTAAATCTACATCTTCCAATCAGCTTAAATTTTTGGAACAAGTGATAATTTCACAGATCATAAATCATTCCTTTAAGTCTTTTTTTTTTCCCGTTTTGGAACATTCATTTGCCCCATTTTGTTCACTAATATAGATTGATAACCAAGTAATTAGTAGATATCCCGGCTTTTACTTATGAGATCAAAATATGCAATGAGATTTTATCAAGTACATATTCTTACACTTGGTAATGCAAAGATAGAAAATTATAGCATAGCAACTGACCTGCCGAATTAGATGACTACTGTAATATTTTACATGTGACACTTCTCCTGGGTGAAGGTAATGGAGTATGGGTTTCAATTCTTCCACTGCCAAGAATCTGGAAAATGTTTTGTTGATCTGAAATAATTAGCAACTAACCTAAATATATATAACAAATAGCCTCCCAACAATAACATAAGACACTAAAAATATGATCCAATAGTGTGAAAGAAATTAAAAGTAGTTGAGCAATTGAAAAATTACTGTTACATATTGGTCCAACCCACTATCAAGAGTCATATCTCTTGGTTAAGCAAGTATTCTCTGGTATTCAGAGGATTTTATTATTACTTTTTACCTACTTTTTACTACTATTTAATATCCTATCATTACTTTTTTATTACTATTTATAGATTACTTCAGAATATCTCACTACTCAAACACAATCGAAAAGTGGTATGACTTATTCTTATCCATTATAGAGTATCGTACCACTTGATTTGTAACCCATTAATTTCACCGTGATTTGTATCGATCCCTTGGTTGTCTATATAAAAGATGTTATTTCAAACAATTCAGAACATAGAATTTTCTCTCATGATTTTCAATATATAATATTGAGATTGTGGGATGTTGTTTTGTTCTAATTGTAATAAAGCAACACCGTTTGAGCTTTTTACTTATTTTGGAAGTGAGAGGTATCATTGGGCGGTGCAGAGCACTTCCAAAGATCTTGGTTTGGTTGAATTCTATCAAGAAGGTGTGCAATATTCAGAAAACTCCATGTTTCTATATTTAAAGAACTTGTCTTGAGTTCATGAAGGCATGCATACTTGTCATTGTTCACATCAAGCATTGCAAAGTTCTCTTCGGCTGTGGGTACATAAGCCCCCGCAGTTTCAAAGTAAACATAATTCTTGAGAATATCATATGCTTGTTCAAGGAATTCTGCAAAATTGAGTTTCCCATCACCATCGAGGTCCATCAGCCTATCAAGAAAATCATCATGTTAAGGCACCAAGCTAATATTAAATTCTTGAGTTAAAGCAAGATTTCCAAAATTAGTTATCATTGGTTTGTTGAGTCAGTATATATGATGTAAACACTGATAAAGAAATTAACAACTTACTTGATCTTTTCTCTCAAAATCCAGTTTTGAACTTTTTCGTTGCTACTGTCTTCCGGATGCAGAAAACTGCATGAAAGTAGTGGTTTTAATGATCGATTTCCACGGATAAGATGAACAAACAAAGAGAGTAAAGGACACAGAAATTTTACTCTTTAAACTCATCAAAGCTAAGAGATCCATTTTGATCAGCATCTGCATTCTCAAGTTGCACCTTCCACCATCCAGCTTCACCATGCTCCATGCCATTTCTCTCTATTTCACACACTTCAATGTCAAACTATATCCAATACCATTCTTTAAATAAATTGAATCCACCATTTCCTAATAGCTCAACATTTATTCCAACATGCCGTAAATTCCTAGACTTATGTTATCATCGGCCATCTTTTAGGAAACCAAATGGAGCTTGCTTAAAAAAAAGCACATAAAAATCATTAACTACCTATATCTTCATTGGAAAAATGAGGTAGATACTCCATGAAAGATATGGCTCCATCACCATCTTTGTCACGCAATGCCAACTCTTTCTCTGTTCTATAATTCAATCTGGCATGCGCTTGTTGTGCAATCCAATCCTCTAGCTCCTTGAAACTAACAACCCCATCATTTGGTTCCGTGTCTAAGAAAGGAAACAAAACCATCAACCTCAATGTTACGTTCAATTTTCCTTCACTAAAATATTCGCGTGCTTCTGCAACCTCGTCGGTGAGGGAAACATCTTCGAGATTCAGTGGATTAACGGGGCCCCCCAGTTCATTTTTTTCGGCCGACCTCTCAATTTTAGCAACTAGAGGGTCGAAAGTAGAAACAGGAAAGTTGTGGCCAAGACGACGATGTAGGCCACGGCGGTCTCGACCGTGTTGTGAGGAGGGGGAGAAGACCATGATGATCAGGACGATGAAGGCAATAACTACGACGGTGCGAAACACCGCCTTCGCCATTAGAGACAAAGAGCGGTGCCCAAGGAAGAGGAATGGGCATAGGAGGATTTAGGCTGCTTCGTGTCTCTCTCTCTCTCTCTCCCTCTCTCTCGTTTTCTAAGGTGTCAAAATGAACCAGGTGGGGGTGGTGGGAAAAAACGGTTATTGACAGTTAAGATTGAGCGGCTAAAAGGATGAATGAGCCGTGAGTTTTAGCATGCTCAAAACTAGGAAGCCACCCACATAGGGAAAAGTAAAACAACACAAATGACAGACACACACACACATATATTCTCATTAGTTCTGGCAGTTGAAGAGAGAGAGAGAGAGGTGGAGGCTGCTTGCAACCCAATGACATAACTGCTGTCCAGTATCCAGCAGAGGTGGTGAGAGGACATGAGCCTCTCTGCTTCTTTCATTTCTGCTGTTCAAGTTTGAGATGGTTATATGTATAGGGAGATCCTGCAATTAAAAGGTTGTGTACGTTTCTTGATTGTGATTTTGCATTTAGAAAGTGCATGCATTCTTTTTTTCCCTTCTTTTCTTGTGATCGAGAGCTCCCAAATATAGACTCCGCCGCCTCAAACAGATATTATCTATTTTGAGTGAAATTGAGAGAATTTTTAGTTGGAATTAAGGGGAAAGGCTGTGCATGACACCATTGAAATCTATTATCCATCTATCCATCATTTTTTGCTGAATATTTCGTGTGTTGGTCCGATGCTTATCAGTTGTTGTGGGGGGAATCAACGGTTTCTCCACAGATGTTGTCTAACCAAAACAAGGCTAATAGGTAGAAACAACAAACAAATCACATAGCTGGAAGAAAGTCCTTTGTTTGGCTACTGGAAGAAAAGGTAACAATTGTTTATTGGCTGGTTTTGGGATGTAAGTTTAATTCGTGGCAGCTTAAAGTAACTACAAAAGCTTAGTAGATGCACATTGATTTGTTATTGTTGGATGATGCAGCGTGATGGTATAAGAAACCTTGTTGACTTCTTTAAAGAGTCGCACTGGTCAAGAAAGAAAAATGGATTTGTCACCAACATGACAGAAGATCTTTATGTGACTATTGTAAATAATGCAAGTTGGCTGTTATTCTAATGAGGTTGCATCATTGCATTCATGATTACTTTTGCTATCTATTATGATATTAATTTTCCATAACCTAAGCCTATTATTGTTGAAGAATAAAATGATGGATAAGTTAAATGAAATGGAATCAGAGAATCGGACAAAGGAGGCAGTGACATAAGTCTTTAGGGAGGTTCTTGGGCATAGATCAGGATATGCGAGGGGATTGGGTGAAATGGTGATTCCTGATGCATCGGGAAGAAAGCAATGTGAGCCGACAAAACATCGCAGGATGCTCGGTTTTACAAGGACCAACATGAGGAATTACGATCAAATGTTTGAGACCTTTTAGTGAAACAAGCAGAGTTTGAAAAATTCATGACATACTCTATTTCACAACAGCAATCCCAAGGAGAGTCTCCCTTGGAAACTCAGGAAACTGCATAAGTATTTGAAATGAAGGTTTTTTGGTTTTTTGTGAATTTTGCAGGGTCAAGATGGGAGGCCATTTTGGAAGTAAGAGTAGACAACTACATTTGGGTTTCAAAAGCATTGGCTGGGTATTCCCATGGCCGCAGTTGGGACTTTTGAAAAGTGTTGTATTATTTCATAGTTTTTGTGGTGTGGCATGTCCAAAGTTGACTTCATTTGATGGTGATGGGAGGACTATAGTCAACGTTGGTTTATTTTGGATTGTCATGGGCAGTCTCCATGCTTTTGTGGTTGGAGCACTCGAGAGGGACTGATTTCCTGCAGGACATAACTCTAAGCTTTCTTCTGGTGTCACACAAGCTCTCCCCATAAATTTGAAACTAGGGATTTGAGGTAACTAAATGCCACAACCTCACTCTTTTGCTTCTAATGTGTTTCTATAAATGAGTAAATTTGTGCTGTTGAGTGGGAAGATATGTGCAAGCCGATTTGTGATATGTATGGCTAGATTTATGTCAAAACTGTGAAGGTTATAAAAACAATGCTTATAGTTTTTTCTTAATACACCAGTTGGGGCTGCAGACAAATGGAACTTGAAAGCTGGGATTTTGATGACCAGGGATGCTTATAGTTTTTATATGTGATATGTGTATATAGCCCCATATTCCCATACTCTAGGTTTACCAAATTTGTTTGGTGGGATCTGTGTACCTATAAAATCAATTGTGCTAGTTTTACCAACTAAACCTGCTTATTTCATTCTTGTACAGTAATTTATTTAGTGTAGTAAAATGTAGTACTAGCTGATCAAACTTTGTCAAATAAATAGTATATTTGTCCAAAAATACTCAGTATAATTTTGTTCTTCATGCAAAACAAGGTAAAAAATATAATTTATTCAATGAGACGCATTGTTAATGCAATAAACGATGGGGCCTTTTAATTTTTTGCATCTAAGTTTATTTGCTATGAGCCTAATATTGTCGGAAAGGGCCACAAAAAGTTGGCTCACAAAGCCTTTTGCGCCGAAAAAGTTTTGTTTTTGTAATGACATACTAGGATAATTTGTGATGGCACAATTTAGTCAATAATTATGCTGCCTCACTACATATTATCAGATAATAGTTGGCGTACATTTGCGGCGCCATTTATTATTTGCGACGAACCAAATTTCGCCACGAAATGGAACATGTGTACATCAACGTAAATGCCTTTTTTGCTACCATTGGGTGGAGTATTTGTGGCACATACATCGTCAGAAATGGTTGTATCGTTTGTGTCCAGAATTCCATTTCGCCGCAAGAAAACTTATGAGACCTGTCATTTGTGTCCACTTTGCGGCGATAGAAATTGGATGTTAATAAGAAATGGCAACGAAATATATCACCTATCAATGCATGACTAATTGCAATTTGGATAATAGTTATTTTCCACATTATCCCATTCCAATGACTCATAAATACTTCAGATGGTACCATACGTACAACAATACATTGATCAACTACTTTGACAAGTTTAAGTTTTAGATATTCATCTAATGTTCAAATATCAATATCTACAAATACTTTGCGGGATTCGAGCAAGAAATGATATATTCTATTAAAGACAATCATTCATGTAGATTATATAGTTTTATAGATTGTATCCTCTCTCTGCATCTCTGGTTCGAGTGGAGGTTTTTGCTACTGCTTAGTGCAGGGTGGGTTTCTTTGTTCTGTGTTCCCTAGTTTGGGTAGTCTCTAGTGTTTCGACAGTATAGAGGAGAACTTGGATGTGCTGTATAAGAGATTATCTTTGACTGAGCAAGAGGAGGATGAAGTTTTTGTGGAGGATGCGCATTTGGAAGACATTTCCTTATGTGGGGGAAAGGGTTTGATTATGTTATTGTTGACTAACAAGTATTATAATCGCAATGCTTTTAAGAAGACAATGAAGAGGGCCTAGCGGCTTGCAAAAGGGGTGCGATTTCGGGATCTTAGTTCGACGTTAATCCTGTCAGATTTTGAAGATCGGTGCGATAAGGACTGTGTGGTTAGGGATGGTCCATGGTCTTTTGATAAACACCTGGTGCTTATTCAAGAAGTAGATGGTCGTCAGCAAGTTCAAAATATCAAGATCATTACGGCTACTTTTTGGGTGCGTCTTCATGATCTTCCATTGTGTGCTAGGAATGATTATGTGGGAGATAGGATTGGTAAGAAGATTGGAAGGGTTGAGTAGGTGGATGTTGAGAAAGGGAAAGTGGCCTGGGGGGAGGTCCAACGGGTAAGGGTCACTATGGATATTACAAAACCTTTGTTACGGGGCACAAAATTTTCAATGGGAGATGGGGATGTTTGTTGGGTTAGATTCTCCTCTGGGAGATTACCCAACTTTTGCTATTTGTGTGGTTGTTTGGGGCATGGGGATAAGAATTGTGGCTTGTGACAAAGTGATGCTCCACTGGAAAAGGAAGTTGTATTCCCATATGGACCTTGGTTACGAGCATCTAGCTATGGAGATTGGTTCACAGATGGTAAACCATGGGATCGCAAAGAAAGTCAAAAATTAGGGCCTCCGTCTACGGTGGCGTATTCAGCTTCTACGACTCAATTGTCGAAGGTTCAAGGTCATCCTCCAACAGTTCAAGCTGTGTTGGTTCAATCAGTTATGGCTCTTGATATTTCGCTAGTCCCGGAAGAAATGGAATTGACGGATGCGGGGAAATTGGCGAGTTCTGAGTGAGGGGAAATGGTGAAGAATCAACAACGGAATGTTGGTGGGGCCGATGCTACAGGATCAGTTACAGCGATTAACAAAAGAGAAGAAGATGGTGGCATTTTGGTGAGAATTACGAAGGGGGAAACAAAGTCGCTTCAAGAACAAAACCTCTCTAGGCTTTATGATTCTGATGGGCCAGGTAACACTAATGAGGATGATGGTTTCAGGCCTGCATTTGCTGGACTAGGTCAAAGTAAAAGTGACGGGGCCCATGGTTTGCTTAGTAAGAAGTGGAAACGACGGTTACGACCGTAAGGGAGATATTTTTGGACCTTCTCAATGGCCTCTAATTTCCCGAAAATGAAAGGAGCAACTACGGGTGGCTGGCTTCCATGGAAGGCCTTCGAAGAGGATCAATACTGATGGTGAGTGTGTGCTTATTGAGGTTCCCATTCAACAAGATGGATCGGTGGCCAGACTCCATGAAAATTTTAAGCTAGAATGCTCATCGGCTTGGGAACCCACAAGGCATTCGAACCCTCTGTGATTTGGTGAAGAGGGAAGCTCCCAACGTCTTGTTCTTGTAGGAAGCCAGATTGAAATCTCGTCAATTTGAGGTATGTAAGTTTAAGTCAGGGTTTTCCAATTGTTTGGATGTTGATTGTTGTGGGCGAAAAGGGGGTATTGCACTGCTTTGGGGAAGGGATGTAAATCTGTCGATTCTTAATTATTCTCATTATCAAGTGAATGCTGTTATTGATGAGGGTTATGTAATGGGAAGCTGGTTTTTAACTAGTATTTATGGCCATCTAGAAACAAGTCAAAGGTTTAAAACTTGAAATTTGTTAAGAAACCTTTGTACACAAAATGGGGATGCATGGGTGGTTTTAGGGGACTAGAACAAAATTTTGTACTCTCATGAGAAGTGGGGAGGTAGGGTTAGACCAGCATGGCAAATTGAAGCTTTCAGGGATGTAGTTGATGAATGTTCTCTTCAGGATTTGGGGTATAAGGGCCATAAGCTCACTTGGTGTAATAGGAGGCAGGGCTCTCATTGTATTCGTGAGAGACTCGATAGAGTAATGGCTAATTCTCAGTGGAGGAGCAGGTTTCCAAATGCCTGCGTAACATGGTTTGGCGGCATACTCTGATCATGTTCCTATTTGGCTATATATTGAGGGAGAAGGGGAGTATATTAGACCAAAGAGGAGGTTTAAATTTGAAGATATATGGGTAGGGGAGCAGGCATGTGAAGACATTATTAAATCTGTTTGGACAGGGGATAGGGTCTGTGATGATATGCATACTGTTATGGATTTAATAAAGGATTGTGGCACTCATTTGGACAGTTGGAATAAGACTACTTTTGGCAATGTTCAAAAGCAGTTACATAAAGCAAGTGTAGAATTGGAGAGGGTTTGTGAAGCTGATCTAGTGGGAGAGTTTTTAGATGATCAAAATGCGGCCCAAGAAGAGGTACAAAAATGGTTAAAAAGGGATGAGGTCATGTGGCGACAGAGATCTAAGGCCTTATGGCTTAAAGAGGGTGATCAAAATTCAAGGTATTTTCATATGAAGGCTTCTCAGCGAAGACGAAAAAACAGTTTGATTAAAGTTAAAGATGAGCAAGGGGCCTGGGAGTTTGGGGAGCAGAGGGATCAGATTATTCTTCATTATTTTGAGGAGCTCTTTTCTTCTTCTAGTCCAAGGGGTTCAACATATTTTCTTCAGCCAATTACTAGAAAAGTTACTGGTCTAATGAATGCTGCTCTCAGTCAAATTTATACAGAAACATAGGTGGTGGCTGCTTTGTCTCAAATGCATCCTTCCAAAGCTCCTGGTCCGAATGGAATGTCCCCAATGTTTTACCAAAAATATTGGCATGTAGTGGGCAATGTTGTCACAGGAGTAGTGTTAAAGGCTCTTAATACTGGTGAGTTCCCTTCATCTCTTAATCACACTCATATTACTCTTATTCCTAAGAAGAAACCCCCTACTACTATTGCTGATTATAGGTCCATTAGTTTGTGTAATGTGGCCTATAAATTGATTGCAAAGGTGATTTCTACTAGGCTAAAAACAGTGTTGCCTTCAATTATTAGTGAAAGTCAGAGTGCTTTTGTTCCGGGTCATTTAATCACTGATAATGTTCTTATTGCTCATGAATTGGTTCATTTTTTAAAGCATAAGAAAAAAAAGGCAAGAAAGGTTATATGTCTATTAAGTTGGATATGAGCAAGGCCTACGATCGTGTTAAATGGAGTTTTCTTCCACTATAATGGAGGTGATGAGTTTCCAACAGAGCTTTATTGATTTGATTATGTATTGTGTGAAATTTGTTACTTTTTCAATTTTTGTTAATGTAGAGCCAAAAGAGCCTATTATTCCTTCCAGGGGATTAATACAAAGGGACCCTTTGTCCCTTTATCTTTTTCTTCTCTGTACAGAAAGTCTTATTGCATTGTTAAAAGATGCAAGCTTAAGAAAAGAAATTTATGATATAAAATCTGTAGAGGGACTCCAAACATTAATCATTTGCTCTTTGCCAATCATAGCGTTATATTTTGCAAAGCTAATGTAGAAGAGAATAGAAGGGTGCAATCTATCTTAAACTTGTGTGAGTGTGTTTCGGGTCAAAAAATCAACAAGGAAAAAACAGTCATGGTCTTTAGTGATAATGTGGGTAGGGATTTGAGAGAAGAAATTAAACTTTTATGGAGTAATAGTGAGGTACAGCAATATGGGAAATATCTTGGTTTACCACCAATTGTTGGTAACTGAAAAATAAGGGCTTTTCAGTCCATTAAACAGAAGGTTTGGCAAAAACTTCAAAGTTGGAAGGAGAAGTTATTATCTCAAGGGGGTAAGAAGGTGCTTTTGAAGGCTGTAGCATTATCGATACCCATTTATTTTATGAGTTGCTTTCTTTTGCCTGCTGGTTTATGTTCTGAATTAGAAGGGCTAATGTCAAGGTTTTGGTGAGGACAGAGAGGTGAAGAAAAAAGGTTAGTTGGCGTAGAATGTGTAAGGGTAAGTCAAAAGGGGGCATGGGGTTTAAAGTCTTACGCACTTTCAACCTTGCTCTCTTTGCTAAGCAATGTTCGAGGCTTCTACAAGATAAGAACTCCTTGCTGTATAAGTTGTTAAACGCAAGATATTTTTCTACTACAGATTTCTTTGAAGCTAAGTTAGGAAACTATCCTTCAAATACATGGAGGGGGTATGGGAGGCTAAGAGATGGTTAAGAGAAAGGTGTCTATGGAGGATTGGGGATGGTCAAACTGCTCATTTTTGGACTGAAAAATGGATCCTAGGTTATAAGTCATTGAAGCAAGAAATTGGTTACTCAGATCAGTACAAAAGTGACTTAGTAGCCTCTATTATTGATGATTCTACTCAATGGTGGAATTTGGATAAAATTAGATATCTCTTCAATCCAAATGTATTGGAAAATATTTTGAAAGTGGTGATCTCTCCTAGAATTATGGCTAATAAGTGGATATGGGAGTGTGAAAGAAGTGGCCAGTTTTCTGTGAAAAGTTGTTACCGATTGATTATGCAACACAAGAATTCTAATTCAGTTGAAGGCTCTGATAGGATGAGGCAGCATAAATTATGGAAGGTTTTGTGGAATATTCATGTTCCTAATAAAGTTCGAGTTTTCGCATGGCGTGCTTGTAAAGAAGTTTTGCCTACTAAGGAAAATATGTTGAAGAAGCATGTTATAACTGAGGGGAACTTCTGCTTTTGTTTGAATTTAGTTGAATATTTGTATAATGCAATTTTTAGCTAAGTTCAGTTGAGAGAGATATGGCATCAGTTTTTTTCCATCTTTGGATAGCAATGTTCATGCAAATTTCTTTGATCTAGTATTGCAGCTCATTGAAGGTGAAGAGGTTGATAGATTAAGCTTATTCTTTAGTTTGGCCTGGGGATTATGGTATAAGAGGAATAAAAAAGAATTTGAGCAACATATTTTGAGTGTAAAGCATGTGACAGGACATGTTTTATGTCTTATAAGCTTGGGACTCTGTTTGGAGACCTTAATAAGGCAGGAATTGGGATGCTTCTTCATGATGCTGCAGGGAATGTGATCATGGCTGCTAGCAAGGCTGACAATGATGTTGAAAGTCCAGAAACTATTGAACTTTTAGCTGCTTTTTATAGGGCTACAACTCTGCTCCAGCATGGGTATAACTGATATAATTATTGAGAGTGATTGTTTGATGTTAGTGGAATATCTACAGCAAAATGACATGGTCGATTAAGTTATGGTTGTGCTGTTTGCAGAGGTTTCACAACTCAAAACTTACTTTGTAACATGTTCATTTAATCATGTTTGTACAGAGGGGAATAAAGCAGCCCATTAGTTAGCTAGAAATGCATGGAAAGTTGATAGTATTGAAATGTGGTGGGATTGTATTCCAGACTTTCTTTCTCAAACCATTTGGTTTGATAAACGTCTGTAATTGTCATCTCGTATGAATGAAATGAGTAATGCTACACAACCTCTCCAACCTCCACACACCACCTTTTTTTTAAATCATTACATTTTTTAATATTTTTTTTAGATTTTTTTTTGAGTTTATTCTTTTTAAAATAATTTTATTTTTCTATTCATTATTCATATATTAAAGATTTGATGAAAGAAAAAAATAATAAAAATTAAAAAATGTGTAGTGTGTGGAGGTTGGGAGGTTGTGTAGATTTTTTCTATGTGTTTATGAATCCAACATTATTAATCAATCCTCTTATGCCTACCAATTGATGTACTAAAGATTATTTCCTCTAACTTCCGATGATGACTTTATATGTACTGGATTAAAATGATAAGTCATTATAAAATTAGGATTCATTTCTTGTCGTAAACATTTACTTGTAGAATATCATAATTCAGTGAATTATAGTTAGTTAAAATTGGGTGAGTGTAAAATGTAAGTTGTTCAACCTTTACCACAGGCTCTCGGAAGGCAATATTGGCAAAAAGATTGATCGAAGGAACAGATACAAGATCTAATACAAAAAACTGCCATTATTATGTATGAGGTCCGTTGGCTGACCGACAAAATCCGACTCGTTTTCTTTAATCTCAAATGATCTTACCAAAGATCTTTTGCACTAAATATCAGCTCATAAAAAAAAAAATATATATATGATACCATACTACCTAAATTTGTCTTCTCAATTTGACCGCTCATATATTTTATTTTAATTTTTAAGTTTTTTTACCTAATAATTAAAGAAATGACTATTAATGTACTGATATTTTTTTTTCTAAACGTTTATATATATTTAAAAAATGTTTAAAAGAAAAAAGGGAAAAAAAAAGTACAATTTGCAATGGAGACACCCCAGCAGTCAAAGCTTAGTGGCATAGTAGCACACCCAAAAAAAAATGTGGGGCCCAGAAACAGTAAAAAAATAAAGATACAAGTCATGGAATCATAATAAAAATAAAACGAGAGAGGGAGAGGCTGTAAAACTAATCTGAGTGCTAATTCATCTGACAGGTATAACTAAGTTTTTAAAGTGTTATATATAACCATATACATCCACTAGAAGTTGGCCAAAAATAAGGAAAAGACCTTATAGCAGCAAAACTAATAAGCTCTCAGTCAATCTGCTTCCCTGCAGATTTCATCCAAGGCCAGTTTGCCTCACAGAGATCAGCAGGGGTGTTGCCATCATTGTCCTTTAAATTTGTTTCTGCATTTTGCTCCACAAGATATTTGACAATGCCTTCTCTCTCACACGTGACAGCATAATGCAATGGGGTTTGGCCATCATCGTCCTTCCAATAGGGAAAGAAGGAGACCATTTTAGCAAAAAAATAAAATGGAAGTTGAAAAAGTAAAGAAATCACTGAATGGAAGAAATCTGTTAAAGATCCGATGGGGCATGAGAAATGCCGCAGGGAGGACCATTGCAGGTTCTCCAACTCCAAATACTTATAAAAAATTAACAGTATAGGGAGACCAGAAGGCAGTTCAGAATGCCAATAACTGTTATATGCACTACCTTGGCATCCCATGGTTTTGGCCCAAGGAAAAGAAATAACGAGGTCGCGCGGGGTCAAGTCTTAAGTAGTTAAGTATATTTAGAATTTCAAACTACCTTTGCATCTACATCAGCATTACTTTTAACAAGCAATTCAATGATGTTAAGGTGGCCACGATCTACAGCCCAGTGCAATGGGGTCCGACCCTCGCCATCTGCAATTAATTTAGCCAAACTGTTTTAGAAGGCAACATAAATTTTGATAAAAGAGTGAATACTCATCAAACATAGAACTAAGGGTGGAAATCATCTACATCCACTTTCAAAGAAATCCAAAATGGAATCAATATCATTGAAAAATTGAACAAATGGAAACGGTTGCAAAGAAGAGTAAAAAACCTCTCAGATTTACTGAAATGCCGCTTTGAATACACTTGAGCAAATTATCCACCTCTCCCTCCCTGGCAAAGGCATGAATAGCATCCATTTTCCTGAAAGTAAAACAAGATACATTTAGCTCAGCCAAAAGAAAGAAAGAAAGCCTTTGAAATTGTTATCAATAATTTATTTCTTCCAATATATGGAAGTATTGCATAGCTCAAAGAAGCAAATCCATACGTAATACAGAAATCAGCTCAACTCATTACAGACTGTATGGCTAACATTCCACGCCCAGATTATAGGGCATACACACATGACACAACTACTAAATGTTTCCTTAATTAACGAAAGACACCTGTCAAAACCTTTATTGTTTTCACAAGTATCTGCCAAAAAAGTTGCTAAACAAGAGCAAGACTGAATCATGATACCTGTGCTCAATCAACAACTCCTAGGTCAGAGGAAACCCAAACCAAAAGAATCTTTGGCTTATCCTATTCATACAAAGCCTCTTCCAAAAGATTCCATGATGCAGTAAAATTAATAGTCCAAATCTGCAATGAACTCTAAAATTTCAGATTTTGATCAGTTAGAATCTTCAACCTTAAGCCATAACGGAGAGTTTAACAATCTTAGAACCATTTGATTTAAATTGAAAATGGGATGTAAGCTGTAAAGGCAGACAAAAAGGAATTATTAAAGGCCATCTCTCCACATGATACGATTTCAACCAGATAAGTCCATAGACCACCATCAAGTAATCAGATCAGATACTAAACATTGATAAAAAAAAAAAAACATTTTCAAAAGCAAGAAACAATAGAATTAAAACCAACTGTTTCCTTCTCGTGCTTTTGGTTGTTAAGGGGCCCACGGGGAGAGAGTAGAGGGGAAGAAATGTAACAGGCAACATGACAAATTTCTGCATCCCTTGCAATCGGAAAATCTATTAAAAATTGCTAATTTCCTCACCATATCTCATCAGTCATCAATATATAAGCTCTTGCAGCAGCCCATGCAATAAGGCTTAAGGGGTGCAGAAATCTGAACATGGAGCTTTGATGGGAAATTTTGTCAACCGTCAAGTCAATGTACTAATAAAATACCAACGAGAACAAGTCCTCAATGCTTACTCTTCCAAGACAGTTGTCCCCATTATATTATATAACTATAAGAGAGAAGAACAAACTTTTTTTTAGCAGTAAAGAGAGAAACAAACTCCAGGCTGCATTCGTGAAAGGTCCCCAAAAATACCTATTGAATGGGTATTCATTAATTTAAAATATAAGCAGAATCCTTGCACCAGATCAAAGCCAAGCCAGGACTACATGCTTACACTCTACATTTCTTTTCACATATACAAATACACAATAACATAAAATACACATCAACCACCTCTGCGAAGAAACTATTTAAGGGCTTAAAATAACAGCACTAATCCCCAAACATTAAGAAGTTCTAAGAACCTTACGACTCGTTTCCAGATTCTTCCTCATAGACATAAGTGCTGAAAACCGGTCCCATTGGTGCTTTAGCATCCATACTTGGTGCATCACCTTCTCTGCCTTTACTCTTCTAATTAGCCATGAGTCAAGAAACCAGGAAAGGGTAGGGAAAAAGAAAATTTAACAAAGAGTTAGCACACTCACATGAGTACAAAAGAATAGCAAGATGGGAAACTCAAAAGATCCTAACCAGAGTTGAACCAGCCAACCAAGAAGGATATAGCTCCGTAACAAGATCAATGTACTTCAGCATAGCTTCTTCTGGAGGCATAGCACCCAATTTCTGCCATGCTTGCCTGCAACACAGCAGTCAGAAAAATGAATAAAAGATCAAGCATTCAGCCAAAAGTAGTAAACATAATTTTAGAGAATATAATGCACAGGAAACTTAAAAGGACGTCCAAACAATTACAAATCTAACACTACGTTTGGCAGGAGAAACGGAATACAAAAAGGAATTGAGAGGGGAGAAGACATGGACACCGATGTTAAAATAAATATGTTTTCTCAGTCGTTCTCTTGTTTTTAAAACTTTCCCTGAAAGATTTGATATCATAGTACCGACTCCTGACACATGAACTCTATTTGTAGTTGACAGAAATATTGCCTGCACGTATTTCCTCCGCAGAGGCCAATTTAATTAGCACAAAAAAAAAAGTAACACATTTTTAGGCTGAAAAAAATATATAAAAAAAAAAAAAAACTTGTTTCCGACAGAACAGTAAAAGAGATAACAGTCTCTCATTAATAATCATCATATCACGTGCTATACTTCTAATAGGAAACAGTCCTACATAACTTACTGTTGCAATATCCTTCCCATTCATCTATCACCTTTCACCTACTTGATAAATTCTATTGCTTAATATCGACAAGAAGAAGTCCACGCACACTTGGAAGTTAGAATACCCAATTAACTCCATTGACTGAAGGTCAATAGTTCAAGCACTTTCAATCCCAAACTCAATCAAACAGACCCCTAAACGACAACATCCCTCATCATCAAGCTCGTGAAATCGCATTCCATTAAAATCCGCAACACCCACAAAATCAAATAAACAAAACCAAAACTATTCGTTTCAGTAACACCCAAAAAAAAAGGCAACGAAATCGAAAAACTAGCAAAACTAGCGCAATACCACTTGGCTCGTGCCTTGATTTTCAAAGCAGAAGGCTGTGGCGTGCTACAAGGGCCCTCGGTGGCAATCTTGTACAAACCATAGAGACTCAACTGCACGTCGTTCGAAACCTTTTCCGAGAGCCGATCGGCCGCAGCCGCCGCAACGAACGCAGTAGCCGCGCTGAAGGCCTCGTCCAGCTCCGTACTCTCCACTCCCTCCCAATCGTCGTCATCATCGTCTTCAGCATCGCTAGCGGGCACACTATCGTTTCTAATGCTGCCCTGTTCTGCAATCAACGAGTCGGCATCGTTTGCCGGGCCTTCGGGTATCCCCGGTCTTGGGGCGGAGCGGGAGGGAGAGAAGTTGTCCTCTTTGAAAGAGAGGACAACGGAAATGAGCTTGGCAACGAGGAAAGAGAAAAGTAGGCTTAGGACTATAGACTGGACGAGCTGTTGCCAGTCAGCCATGGTTGAACCGGGGTAGCCTATTAAACGAAGGATCAACAAAAGCCCTAAGCTCTAGAAATGGGACATGGGCGTGAGAGAGAGAGAGAGAGAGAATAATGTTAGTAGGGTCTATGAAGTGAATCACTGAATCCCCTTGTAATCTTCGTTGAATAATGTTATTTGCAAATTTGCAAGAGTAATGCTGTCACCGGCCTACATCTGCAGTACTCTTTTGATTTTTTTTTTTTTTTTCAACTCAGTACAGTGTGTTGAAAGATGTAAGGTGCAACAAATATTTTTCCAATTTACAATACCATCGACCTGCGAAATAGACATATATTATTTGTAAGAAAAATCATCACCTATTTTTTCGCTATCTTCTCATCATCTTATAATGTAATATTAGATAATAAATTTACATGTAAAATATAATAAATAATTTTTAATCATCTAATATCATATTATCTCATAATAAAAAAATAATAAAAATTAAAATGATAATAGTATTTCTCTTTTTCTATAATTTTCACCTTTTATCAAGTGCATCGTATCACATGTATGCATTGGCATGTCCGTAGCGATTTTGTTTTTATTGACATTGTTTATCAATTTCTCAGATTTTCTTTAGAAATGATGAAAAATTATTCAAGATAATAATTGTATCACATTTTGCATTATAGGATGAAATAAGATAAAAGTATAGTATTTGTTGCATTAAAATATTTAATGTTAAATAAAAAATAATGTGAACCATTACCATTATTCAATGTATCGGTTCGCTTATCTAAATTTAAATAAAAATATGTCATGGTAACTTGAATCAATGCATGCCTTTTGGAGATATGAGTCTTAACTGCTTACAAATCAAATTATAAGCAATTAGAAATATTTTCAATATATTCTCTAATATTTGAGAAGTCATCTCATAAGTGCTCATTCATTTTAGTTGTGACTTTTTACAAATCCTCTTTCATATATATAAGTTGTAACTTTTCACAAGTACCATTTCATTTATATGTCTTGACTTTTCAAAAGTATCATTTCATTTAAATAAGTTGTGACTTTTCACAAATGTCCTTTCATTCTCTGTAAATAAGGAACACCCACCCACAAATTTATTGACTCTAAATTCTCTACAAAATTAAATAAACACTTCCTCATTCTTTTTATCTTTCTTTCTTTGGGCTTTGACTATTTTATATTGGGTTCAAAGATCTTCTTTTGTGTACATCGACAAAGAGATTAACAGGAACCGACGTTGTTGTATTTTGGGAGTAAACTGTCAAAAAGCCTAGTACATGTTTAAATTTGGAGGTGGCAAAATCTACTCTAAGGAAAGCATCTATCATAACGTGCTTCAACACCAGGTTCTCTATTTCTAATTTTTTCATGTTATTTTACATATTCTCTAGTTTACAAAGCGTTTCAATATATTTTTCAACAATATGTACCATTACTCTTTAAAAAATACCAAAATAATACATTTAGAAACAGAAACTTATAAACTTAAAATAAAGCTTTCAAAAATAGTTAAAACCTTACCAATGAATTCGTTTTAAAATTCACATAGGAAACCGTTCCTCGCAAGCAACCTAAAGGAGGGACATATGACATTGCGGAGGAGTCTCCCAACCTTGTAAATTAGGACAAATCCTACACTTAGTAGGGTTGGTCGCACCACCCCATGAGTCCCTTGGAGCATTCACATTGGCATAGGCATTTTACACTTTTATTGGCATTAACATTATAGTGCCTTGCAATCCTTATGATGGAGGAATCTTCCTTGCTTTGTCCACTATTGGGGAAGGAGAAGCATCTTTATTTCTAGAATTGTTTTTGGTAATTTGGGGAATAATCGTTAAAATTGGTAGTTTAAGAGCGTGATTGCAACTTGGATGATAGTTTGAGAGTGTATGTGTATTTTTCCAAAAATTTTTCTAGACAATATTAAATTTTTAATAAGTCCTATATAATCAACTTCATTTGTTTATCTAATCTTGAGTTCTCATTATAAATCTCAAAATTCAAATAAAAACTCTGAAAGAACTAGAAATACGAATAAATCTATTTATCATCTTATTTATTATTATCCTCTCAACATCTTTTGATGTGGTATTAAATAATAGACTCACAAATAAAATATAATAAAAAGTCTTCAATCATTTAAAATCACATCATAGGATTGACGATGAGAGAATGTTAGTTTAAGAGATGATAAGTAGTATTACTCTAAAAATATTACGACCCTTACAAAAATTGGCCAAAAGCAAACAAATAATTTAATAAATGAGAAAGACAAAGGAGAGGTTTGGATTCAAAACTCACCTCAACTCATCTCATCTCATCATTACAACTTTTTCAAATTGCTACATAAAATATAATAAACAATTCAATTTTTACAAATTCTAAAATAATTTTCCTAAATTTTCACACAAAATATAATAAATAATTCAACTTTTATTCTACTATTCACAAACAATCTCTCTGAAATAAAAGAGTTCAAAACCCTCATCGCCTTTAAAAATAGAGGAAATACATTATTTTTTAAAAAAAATAAAAAAAGAAAGGAAACACAAGTTATAATTGGATCCACAACAGTGATGGCTCCCGTTTGTTCAAAATTGTAATTGTAGCCCCTTTTTCCCCATTGCTAGGTAGTGAGCATTCACGAAAGGAAAAATTTAATTGTAAGTGATTTTATATATTAATACGTACACTCATTCAATATAATTGGTCAGAAAGTAGATTTTATTAAAAACAGTGTTAATTTAAATTTAAAATATAAAGGTAACAATATTAATACGCAGATTAATATACTTGCTTAGCAAAATTCTTCACGGAATAAGTTGCGAGTGCAGTTGTGCACGAACTATATTAGGCTAATAGCCTCAAAACTCTGGCCTACCTCTTTTATGGGCCCACAGTTTAAGCCAGCCCACAAATAAAACCAATGTTCCTTTCCAGTGCATTTGTGTTCTCAACAAGAACCCATGAACTAGGCCGAAAAGTGAGTACTCCAGTTTCTGAGGAACAACAGAAAAATGAATATGGGTTTTACCATGCATTGTTGGCAATAGGCTATATTCGAGTCGAGTTCGAGTGATCATGTGACGTAAAAGTTAGGTTCATTCACAATACTAGCAAGCTTCGGCTCGGCTCGGCTCGGCTCATTTATAAGTCGAACTCAGCCCATTTACTTGTAATGTAAACTTGAGCTTGGCTTGAAGTTCCATATGTTAACGAGCCGAGCTCGGCTCGAGATGGATATTTATTTTATATTTCAAAAATAAATTATAACAAAATAAAATAAATACAAAATTGAAAATATAAGAAATTATCAATAAAATACAAAGTTACATCATCAAACTTTCAGAACCTCAGATAGATTATGGCTATGGTACATTAAATAACATCCTCATGGAATCATGAACCAAAAAAATGTTTTAAAACAAAAAATTATGCAACTAAGTACATTACACTTCAAAACAAAAAGTGTAGAGTAAAGTTCTCAGTCTTTATGAATAGAGGCAGAAATGGTTAGTAAATAGCAAGTGTCCCGATTTAGACATCTTCACACCAACTTGCATATGCCAATAAACTCAAAAAAATTAAGCTAATTCTTAATCCCTTGCATGATTATTCAAGTACTTTTAACTTAATAATACTGTCACACCAACTTGTATACGCTGATAAACTCAAAAAAATTAAGCTAATTTTTAATCTCTTGCATGATTACTCAAGTTTTTTTATCTTAGTAATATTGTCAATGGATATTTGACAGGATTTCAAAATTTAATTTGCCTCAACAAATAATGTGGTATCTCTAACACAATACAATAAATATGATTAAAAAAAAAATCAGATATAGCATCAGATTCTAGACATCTCATTGAGATTAAGAGAGTCTATCATAATTCATACAATCCTGATACAATCTTACAGAGTCATAGCATATACTGATATTCACTGAGATATCATCAAATGTTTTTTTATAAGTATTATTGAGATAGCATCAAAGGACAAAGATAGCAAATTAGCTATATAGCATCATACAATCTATCAAGTGTATGAACCAGTGGGCAATAGTTAAGACTTAAGATGCATAGAAACTTCAGCATGACAACAAGTTAGTAACTCTGATGACTGGTACCAAACTTGAACAAAATCACAATGACGACAAGTAGTCAAACTTGAACAAAACCACCATGACAACAAGTTACCAAATTTCAAATAAATCATCCTGACAGCAAGTTTCCAAACTTCAACAAAACCACCATGACACCAACCTGCATATACTGATACACTAAAAAAATATTAAGCTAATTTTTAATCTCTTGCATGATTACTCATGAACTTTTAACTTAGTAATACTGTCAAGGGATGTTTGACAGTAATGCAAGATTTAATCGATTGGATGGTGAGGAGTTAGAAATTACCTTAACTGCCATATTATCCAACAAAATCATCTTAATCCACCAAACATACAAAAGTAAATACATAATGTCAAAATATTAGTTGCACTTGAATCTTATTCCCTATGGCTATGGCAAGAGAATCTAAGTTGTTGATGTAACATCCTTCTATTGACAAAAAAATTAGTTACTATTTCTGTAAATTTTGTTATATAAAATAATAAACTAGAAACTTAAAATAAAAATAAATATAACACTTATTGTCACAGTTGATGATCTTTTAAGCCCATATAATGCTCTAACCTAATCAGACCCACATAATAACATCTGTACAGTTTTACTTGACAATGAAGTTCGATGAGGATCAATAACTTTGTCACCTGCACTGAATGTTGATTATGAACTAACAGTGGTAGTTGGCGTAGCTAATATATTTCGGGCCAATTTGGACAAAGTTTGAAACTTAAGAGTATTTGGTTTACACCATTTCAAAGCTTCGAAACTTGCATCTGAACCCTCTTCATAGATGTAGATACTCTCATCTAAATAATTGTCCAAATCTGATTTGATTGGCTTCACTATATCAACACTTCTAACAAAAAATTAACAATGACTGGCAACTCTGAATGCTTCTCCTAGCACTAGAGGAATCATTGGATAAGTTTGTTGGAGCATGTTCCTACTTTCTTTGTGCCTCAATAGTCGAATTGCATTCCTTAACATACTCATTATTAGGGGTGGCAAATCATGTTAGTGGGTTGTATTTGTGTTGGGTCAATTTGTGTATATTATAAGATATGGATCAATCCGAACGCGACCCGTTAAATTTAACGGTTCAGATTGACACGACACAACCTATTTTGACTCATTATGAATTAATTAAAAATATATTGACACGACACAACCCGTGTCAATCCATTTCAACCCTTTTATGTAAATGGGTTGAATTGACCTAAATAATTCATTTGACCTAATTAACATAATTTCACATAAAAATTAAAATCACAATACCTCCCAAAAATATAAAACTAACTATATAAGTCCAAAATTACAATCTAAATAATAAAAATACCTAAATTACAATCCAGAGGAAGTGTGGGTGGCGGTCGTGACTCGTGAGAACTGACTCAATTGAGAACTAAGAGAGAGTAAGGCTCTGAAAGTGAGTTAGGAAATACAAAATAGAATTAGGGTATTTTTGTTTTTAGGTTAAAAAGGATATAATTATAATTTTGAGTAAAAAATTTAACGGATCAAAATGGATCACTAACAGGTTAAGCGGGATGACCCATTAGTGACTCATTAATAAATCGTGTCTTAACGCGTCAACCCGTTTTGACCCAAATCCGTTAACATCAAACCCAAACCCACTAATTTCGTGTCATGTTCGTGTTGAGTTAACGGGTCATGTCACATATTGTCACCCCTACTCATCATACAACTCATGCAACACTTGAGAGACATGTTCAACATTATTGGAAGCTTCTAACTCTTGATAAATTAAAGGTAAACAAAACTAGATCATCATCATATTGAATCTAGGGTCTAACACAACAGCAATTGCCATAAATAAATTACACTCCCCACAATATTTCAAACTTAGAACTCATTTTCTTAACATTGATTTCATGTACGCATTATCATCTCTAGATTTCCTAAGATGTCCTTCATTCTCCATACTTTAGAATAAATATATTTGTTGGGTAATCACTTATGGATACAATATTGTTTACTTAATTGAAAATAGCAAGTAGTTGACAAATATTTTCACCTTACACCCAATTTTTAACACTTGGAACCCATTCAAAACTGCTATCTCTATCACCATATATGGGAAACACTTCTTTTAATTGAACTGTAGCATCTAACATTAAATGTGTTGTTCCATCTTGTAGGCACATCTAAAATCAATTTCTTTGAGGACAATTGCAACTGTTTTGCAATTTCATTAAACTGTTTTAGCCTACTTTATGATGCTACTAGATATTTTATACCATCTTTAACACAATCAACGATCTCCCTAATCTCTCCAAGTCTATACTTCACAAGAAAATTAGTTATATGCTCACAATAACGTACATGAGACAATTATCCTCCAACAGACAATGTTTTCTTCAATCGAAAATCAACTTTCAAGATCCTAATGATAACATCATTAGAACTTGCATTATCAACAGTAATTGAATTAATTTTATTCTCAATTCTCTAATTTTGAAAACGCTTTTGTAAAATGTCAACAATAAGAAAGCCAGTATGTGAAGATGGTATAGTAAAATAGTTCAACACATGCCTCTAAAAATGCCAATTAGTATTTATAAAATGACATGTCACCATCATATATGACAGTTTCTAACAATAAGTCCACATGTCAGTTGTGATATGAATTTTGTTAACAAGTTTAAGTAAAGCGTTTAATTTCATCTTTTCAATCTCATAAGTTCTCATGCATTCCTTCTTTGCAACAATCCGAGACATTTTTTTCTAATTTGGAGTGTTTTCACCCATAAACTTATTAAATACTACACCCATATACCCCCGAATGGAGTAGCTAAGCAAAAAAATGGGCATCTTTGGAGGTTACCCGTGCTCTTCTCACCGCCTCTTTTGTTTGAACAAGCCTTGTTACTACAGCTTGTTACTAAAGAAATAATGTCACACTATCAAATTATAGTTGAGATGAAGCAAGCAAGGAAGAGTTCCGACAAAGCAGTTGATCCAGTTAAGACTAGGGGTGATAAACGGTCCGATCGGACTGACTGGACCGAGACTTAGACCGGTCCGGTCCGGTCCACATTTTAGAGGACCGAAAAGTTTCGGTCTGGTCCACGGTCCAGGGTTTTTCCGGACCGGACAGGACCGAATGAAAATAATAATAATAATAATATTTTATATGTAATAATTGTACAATTAACAATATAAAATTTTTAATATATTATTAATACTGTTAATATTCTATAAATTAACAATATTTTATATATATCTTCATCTAACCTATCACTATTAACAATATAAAATTTTAAATATGTTATTAACACTTGTTAATATTCTATGAATTAACTAATATATAATATCAATTAGTTAATTATATAGTAATTATATAAATTAATAATATAATTTTCATCTAATTTATTATCATTGACCATATAAAATATTTTTTTATTGAGTTTGTTACATAATCCACATTAATAAGTCACTTAATTTAATTTAGTATTTTAAATAATTTTTTTTATTAATTATCTAAAAAAAAAAATTAGGTCGAACTGACTGGACCGGACCTGTCCGGTCCCTTTGGGTGTTTGGTCTGGTCCGGTCCTGAAAAATGATGGATCGAAAATATTCAGTCCATCGCCGGACCGGACCATTTGCACCCCTAGTTAAGACTGCTAAATTGAGTACAAGAGGTGTTCAATTCATAGAGCATGATTGGGAGGGTCCATCTGATATTTTAAATAATCTACAAATGAGGGCGAATGGAGTTCGAAACCCAAAGGCAATCATTGAGTGAACTATATCTTCTTTGTGTTAGTTAACCTAAGCCACATGCTCCATTAAAGAGAATGGATATTCATGATAAAATATCATATGACAGGCAAGCTCTCTCATCCTATTACGATCATATGTAAAGTTTGACATAGTGAAACCACCGTCTAGTTCCTTAGACTTAATTGCTAAAACTTTCTGCTTTTTCTTAAACCCTATGTATGACAAATAAGTTAGCAAGTGCCTATGTAATGTAGTAGTAAAACTCAACCGAGATGCTTTGAACAAAGTTTTATAACATTTGCATTGAGGTTGTTTAGCACCATCTTGTTCAATTTCAACAAAATCCTTCCATACAATAGAAGTTCTCTTTCTCTTATTTCTTTCATAGGCTACCGTTTGCAATTTTGTTGGGCTCTCATTAGTGGCTATATTAGGGGCCTCAGTATTTGCAGTGTCTCCATTATCATCAGATATGGGCTCTACTAAGCTAATCCCAATGGAGTTTTCATTTTCATATTCCTCCACCAGATCAAGTTCATTCATATGATCATCCGTTTGCTAAAATAAATAATTGTAAATACAAAACCAGATAGATTATATTAATAAAATAAATTACAAATTAAAGTAAAAAAAAGTTTGACTCAATACTTGTCAAAACAACTTTGTCTCGATGGCTCGATGTGCCTCCAGAAACAAGGCACCTCCATAAACATAAAATAAGCATACAAACATAGAACATGCAATTTATATTAACCAACTAAAATAAAAAGTTAAACTCTAAACAACCTTTCCTCGATGGCTCAATGTTCTTCCAGAAGCAAGGCTGATAAGTTTGGCACTAATCAACTAAAAGATGTTAAAGTTAAACATATTTGACTAGAGCAATCTCAGTATACAGGCTTGCCTTAATGGCTCGATGTGCCTCTAGAAGCAAATCACCTCCAGAAACTTTAAGTAAGAATCCAAGATTATAATTTATAAACATAGAAGATTAATCAACCCAAACATGTTAAAGAAAACACCATTCAATACTTCAAGCAAAAATAACATAAACATAAAACCAGATAGAATCAAATTAATCAACTCAAACATGTTAAACAAAGCACCATTCGATACTTGAAGCAAGAACATAAAAATAGAGATAAGATTAATCAACCCAAACATGTTAAACGAAGCACCATTTGATACTTGAAGTAAGAACATACACATAGAACCAGATAGGAAAATATTAGTCAATCCAAACATGTTCAACTCAAACTAATTTTATATTTTACACATCAAAACAGAGCAAGAACATAAATATAGAACCATATGGGAAAAGACTAATCAACCTAAACATGTTCAACTCAAACTAATTTTACATGCTACTCATCAAAATAGAACAAGAACATAAACATAGAACCAGATAGGATCAAATTAATCAACCCGAACATGTTCAACTCAAATTGATTTTATATGTTACTCATCAAAACAGAGCAAGAATATAAACATAGAAGCATATAGGAAAAGATTAATCAACCCAAACATGTTAAACTTAAACTAATTTTATATTCTACTCATCAAAATAGAGAGTTGACTCTATGTGCCTCCACAAACAAAACATCACTCGATACTTCAAGCAAGAACATGCTATGTAGAATCATATAGTTTATATTGTAGAAACCAAAATCAGTTAGGGCACAAATTGATTTTAGACTTGCATTGTCAAAACAGAGCACCTCTATGTGCAAACATTATCAACAAACACAGCACCTCCAAAAACTTCAAGTAAGAACATAAGATTGGAACCATATAGTTTATATTAATCAACCAAAAATCTCTAGTAAAAATTATACACAAACAAACCAAGAGAAGACAAAGGAGCAAAAGAAAAAAAAAATTAAAATCTATAGTAAAAAAGCACATACATAGAATCAAGGAGGAGGTATAATTTAAACTCACAGACAGGTTTTAAATTTTGCTTCAAGCACAAATCTGGAAGTTCTTTCTCCAGAAGGGTTTTTTTCTCCAAATTTTTAGTATGAATAATAATAAGCTCGAAATATATCATATAGTGCAAACAATAGCAAGACCAAGATAGGAACAGACCATTTTCTGCCATTACAAAATAAAAATAAAAATATATTTTCATATCAATCAAAGTGATAGACAGTCACAAAAGTATGCATATATGTCATGAAGGATGACACTAGTCACACCACTTTAGTGTATAGATCTTAGATGATTAGATCTACAAGACTACAATTTAGAAAGAGTTAGGAGAGAACTAGAGGGGAACATGCTAGCAATAGGTGGTTCCAAATCTCCCAAGTTCCCAACCAAATGGTTAGAAACCGAAAAAGAACCTGGCTAATTGATTGACAGACGGACAAATGATTCAACGAATCAGATAACCACGAACCATGAAATTAGGGATTAGTTGGTTTGGACTCATAAATGCTAGCATTTAATGACCCATCTGCCATCTCTGAGACTGAGATTGCAGTCATGGCTCCCCGAAAATACGACCGTAGGCTGCATTCATGAAGGTTAAGACTCACTCTCAGTCTCTCAGGTTCTGGAAACCCACACGGCTACAAGCCTTCAACAATCAAGAATCAAGGCTTCAAGTCTTCAAACGTGCAAATTTCATAAGCCTAGCCTCCTAGGGTTTCTTGAGTCTTTGAGAGAAGGAGTGTGAAATGGTTGCAGGGAGAAATGGTAAAGCATCGCATCATGTAAGCTAGGGTTTAGGAAAATAATAAATGGCTGATGTCGAGCTTTACAGATCCAAGTGCTAGCATGAAACCCACATCTCCCAGAGTCCCTAGTTCCCAACACGGCAACATTCCAACACGTAACACACGACTCACAAGTCACAAGTTATGAAGTCTTACATGATCCCATAAATACTAATACAGTAATACCATGGACCGTGGTCACCGATCTGTGTATTAACATGTAACATGTTACATAATAACACACACACACACACACACACACACACACACATATATATATATATGAACCATATGGTGTAATTTGTAAATTTATAATGTTAGGTATTTATGTTAGACTATATTTCTAATAAATAATAATACTATATATTTATTAACACACCACTAATACACCACCATCTACTACTACAATACTGATACCGTATGTTAACATAAATACATTCTAGTTCTATATGATATATTATAAATTTATATTTATAGTATATGTAATGGACTATAAGTCTATGAAAATTGAAAACACTACTTCCACAGAGAATGCTCACCAAAATTTTGTACCGAATTTCATTTTACCTTTTTTATTATTTTTTAACTTAATGGTTAAGGAAGTTTTTTTTAAGAGAAAATCTTCACACAAACAACTCTATTTTTCCCCAAACAATAGCCTCCAATTATAAGGTGCCACGTAGACCTCACACCCAAATTATTGTGGTATACGGTTTAGAGGAAAAAAATTTCCTGCTCCCCCCACCCGAGTCTTCCTTCACCAGTTCCCCCCTTCTCTCTCTCTCTCTCTCAAACAAGGCCATTCTTTCGACGGACCAAACTTTGCACCCACCCCATCGCCACACGCCGTACGACGGTCACACCAGCGGAGGAGCTCTAGACCCATTCGACTCACCCCCTTCAAACCGTCGCAATTTACATCGACGTCTGTCATCTGCAATTTACATCTCTCATTTTTTTTCCATACCCAAACCTGCGTCTCTCATTTGTTTCCAAACCCAAACTTGCATCTCTAATTTGATCTTCTTTTTTTTCATTCTTGATCATGTTTATGGTCACGAAGTGGTAAAAAAATAAAGTGTAGCTGTTGTTTATCGTGCTGGGTTGTGACTGGCTCTGATGTTTTACCACATTTGCCATGCGACGAAGTTGTAAGATTACTCGTACAAGTAAATGGTCAGCTTGTGCAATGGCCTCTGAAATTTTAGAACAGGCAAGGAAAAACTGCTTTGTTCTTGATTTCCTATTGAAGTAAAGATTAAAAAAAAACAGAATTCTTCAATCGATCGTTGATTTGAGAAAAATTTACATGGAAGCATTCCCACTAGCTAATTTACACTCATTTTGAAGCTTGAAGAAAAAATATCCCTTGGCTGAATAATCACTCTCTGTTCTTGAAAATTTTACATTTGAAAGCACATACTAGCTCAAAGAGGAGAGACAGAGAGAGAGAGTGAGAGAGAGAGGGGGGAAGCAAGAATGCGAAAATGGCGAGAGAGGTACACGGGTGCAGCAGGAGCTTTATTTTTGCTATCCTGTGATGAGGTGCAACAATTTTTTATAAGGATTCCTGATCTGTCAGTTCTCTATTGGGTGCCAATAAACTCACAAAATAGGAGTTGCCGTTCCAAAGAGGAACTCGAAAGAAAATTAGGAAGTTAGGTCTAGGTTGCCGACAACTCAAGAAATAAACCAAATAATTTTCCACAATCTGTTGTATAAAAGGTAAGTTATGCCCATTCATGACTTAAACCAAACATATATAAACCAGTACAACAATGATCTTATTTTGGCTCGTGATTAAGGATGTAACCGGTCTAGTTTGGTCTGATTTAGAATAAATTTTAGAATGAAACCAGTATATACCGGTTTTGGAAATTCGATACGGACATGTTCATCACCGAAACTGGAACTTTATCACTGAAACTGAAACTTTCGATTTTTCTGGTTTCGGTCCAGTCCGGTCCAATTTTTTCAATTTACCGTTTACACGTGTGGTACTACATAACTTTAGTATTATAATTTTTCCAACATTAAACTTAATCGTTACAATTTCGTATTTATTATTAGCAATTAATAATTTATTAGTGTCTAATCATTCTAATATAGTAGAAGTATTATTTAACTTATTAGTAAGATTAATAGATTTGAATAATAAGATTAAAACTTTAGATGTGGTATTTTAACTTATACAGTGGGAGATTATATCTAACTTTTTGTGAAATTTTCAATCTCACCATCTAGGAAGGAACTCCATGATCTAGTTAGATTTTGGAATAAAATCAAATATGTGCTAATGTCGATCTCGTGCAATAAATGCAATGATAATGACCAAGAACGTAGTTGTTAACCTTACTAAATGAGAGAAATTGGATAGAACTAACTATGGCATGTGGCATAGAAAATTCTAATATTTGCTTAATGAACAATAGGTCCTAGAAAACATGTCATGCCTTATGTACAAGTTGAGGAATGAAATATTTTCCAACATCATCGTGATATCGAAGCCTATCACGCTTGGGCAAAGAAAATCAGTACACGCTCTTTACCATGCTTAGCATCATGTACAATGACCTTATTGGAGAGTTTGAGAACTGCCCAAGATATGTGGAACCATATGAAAATTGCCTATGGAGGACATCAGCTAGCTACTAGGCTCCTTGCTCTTACTTTGAGGTTTGAGTAGTATATTATGGATCCCAAACATACCATGATTGAGCATTTGAGATCGACATCTGCATTGATTAGTGATCTAAAGGCTACTGGCAATAATCTCACTAATGAATAGCAAGTTACCACTGTGATACGATCTTTTCCCGAGTCAACATGGGGCAAATGAAGCTCATTTTGATACACAGTGAGAATTTAAGACTTTTATTGATATATATCTCCACTTGGAGCTAGAGGCGAAGCTCATAGATGCACACCATATTACTCTTCTTGTTATCCAAGTTTGGAAGCGCAAGACATTCAAGTTTAAGCGCAAACAACATGGAAGATCTGCTAGAGTGGAGTCTTAGGCCATGCGATGAGAAAGTAGCAAAATGCCACTGAGGCAAGCGTGCGCGGACAAGGACAATCCAAACTTAATTGTTATAACTATGAAAAAGTAGGACACTTTGCTCGTGAGTGCATTGAGGCAAAGAATATATGTAAACCGGACCAAACCACATGGCCTATACTCCAAAAGGACTAGTCAATTATACAATTGGAGCTCCATTGAAACCTTTTAAAGAGCAAGAACTTCTCATTCCCAAGCAATGTGTGATCATATACACCACCTACCCTTATCCTTATCATATAGGGTATCAAAATCTACCCCCCTTAAATTTTCGATGTCCTCGTCGGGCCAATCTATCGTAGGTGGTACGGCTCAAGTCCCACATTTCTGGTTGAGATAGGTGCTGATACCATTTGTAATACTTCAATGGAAGGCCCAAACCACATGGCCTATACTCCAAAAGGACTAGTCAATGATACAATTGGAGCCTCATTGAGACCTTATAAAGAGCAATAACTTCTCCTTTCTAAGGAATGTGGGATCTCATACACCACCTACATTTATCCTTATCATATATGGTATCACAATGTATCCACTAAACACAACTCTCTTATTACTTATGTATGTTCACATATTTTCATTACTCACTCAAGCTCTGAATGGATTGTAGACACAAGAGCAACCAAACATGTAGCTTGAGATCGAGTTTGATTCATAGATTATAAAAGAGTTTAGCTAGCAAATAGTATATTATATTGGGTAACGGAACTCGAGGGGAAGTACTTGGAATTGGCACCTACCAACTCAAGATGTGTTTAAGGCGCTTGTTAGTTCTTCATGATGTGCTTTATGCACCTGGTGTTCAATGTAATCTATTTTCAATTAATTCTATGTTGGAACTTGGTTTTACTTTTCGCTTTGATGACCCCCAACTGAGTTTTTATTTCCCAACTGAGTTTTTATTTGGATAAGGCTTTGTATGAACATGGTTTTCTTTTGAATAGTTTCTTTAAATTGGATTTAGATAATTCATCATTTTCTTTTATGGCTTCAAATAATGACGATATGTTATTTTTAATTCATTGAAATGACATGCTAGTCTAAGCCACATAGGAAAGATAGAACGACTAGACTAGCTAGAGATGTCTATTGTGGTCTCTTGCTAATGTAAGCCTACCTGTGTGTAAGTCATATTTAGCTGGGATAACATGTAGGAAGCTTTTTGGAAATGCTTGTTGCTTCTTTTGGTAATTATCTGCAAGTGCACAGAATCGTAATACGTAGTAAAGTGTTTTCAAGAAAACGGATATCGAACCCACATGGATTAATTATGCTATTGAGTTCTGAAATTGATTAAATTAATTACTATTTGGAAAACTGAAATTTGGAGAATAGATGATCTAACTTAAACTAAATAAAATAGCATTAAAATTTAAATTTTTAAAAGATAATAAGAACAGATTTAGAGCGTTTGATTTTAACTAGCGAATCCCACACAATTTATTATTCCTTGTTATAAAATTTCAATTATCCCACATTGATGATAAAAATCTCTTAACTATTCAATATTCTCTCTCCAACAATACCAAAAATATATTCAATTAATAACTACACATCTCTATGTGAATTTAATCAATTGGAAACTTATTAAGTTCTTTGAATTTTTTTTGAAAATCACACTAAGTGCGGTAAAGTATATATACTTTCGCTCTACTAATGGTTTTTAATCCTAGAGCTCTAATCACAAATCATCTCTCGGTCTTATTACAATCCAATAGATTGAGCAATAGTTTGCTAGAAAATTGCAAGCATTAAGAACAAGGAATAAACACTCAATCATGGAAATATTGAAAATAAAATAACTTAGAATGTAAATTGTGTGTTCAACGCTAGACTACATCAAAACTCTAGAAAATAAAATTAGTTCATAATAAAATTGAAAGGAAAAACAATAGAACAACGAAACTTAAAGATAAAAACTCTAAAACTCAGACTACAAACTTAGACTCAAACTCTGAACTTAAACTCTCGACTTTCTCAACCTACTTCTCTTCTTTGCCTCCCGGTTACAAGCCTTTATATAGGCTTCAAAAAGTTCTTCAAAAAGTTCCACCAAGTCCCAAGGCGTCCTAGCATGTCAACTCCACCAAGTCCCCAGGCGTCAAGCTCCACCAAGTCCCAAGGCGTCCGAGCATGCATGTGCTTTTTTTTCACAGTCAATTATTTCTTCCACCAACTTTGTTGGGTGCCATGTGTGTGCATTTACGTTACAAGCAGTAAAGCTGCTCGCCTTTGCTAGTTGTTGTCCACGATATCGTTTAGGTTGATCTTTTAAATTGGTCGTTAGACTGGTCGTCCAATCTAACAGCACAGAGCATTGTTGCCAGGTCTTCTTGCCTACCGAAAGGTAAAATATCTCGATCCTCGCCTAACTCTTGTCGCCAATTCTGATCGCCATTGGGTCTCCTCGCCTACCGAGAGGAACGACTTCTCTTTGCTTCCTACGGTACAAGGCTCCTCACTCAAATCTCATCGGCTCTCTTTGGATCTCGTCATCTCTCTGGTCTGGATCCTTGGTTTCTTCTTTTGTACCAAAATGCTCTCCATTTGCACTAAATATTCTCATTCCTTCAAAATAAAGAAAAATATATAGAAATAAAATAAAATCAATATTATTGAATGAAAACTGACACTTTTCATAAATAAATGAGTAATAAAAATCACATAAAAATCATATTTATCAAGGCTCCTAGGGCATCTTATCCTTTAAAGCTAGTTCATTATGATATTTGCGAAACTATGAATGTGAAGGCATACCATGCACCTCTTATTTTCTCACATTTATAGATGACTACTCACGTTTCAATTATGCTTATCTAATCACGTATCGTTTTGAAGCATTGGATTGCTTCAAGTGCTTTGTAGCTGAGGTTGAGAATAAAAATTAAATGAATTAAAAAATTCTATGATCGAGGTTGTGAGTACTTGTCTAAAGAGGTTTAAGGACTACGTGAAGCAAATGGGATATGCAGGAAATTGAAAATTCGTGGCACACTACAATAGACTGGTGTAGCGGAAATGAGGAGTCTTAACCTTTAGTGAAAATGGTTCAATCAATGATGGCACAACGTATCCTACCAATATCATTTTGGGTGGATGCTCTTTTAGTTTTTGCTACATTTTGAACCATATACCTTCTAAGTATGTTCCATCAATCCCATATGAATTATGTAATGACGTAAAATCAAATTTGGAACATTCATAGTCTTGGTTTTGCGGGTTATGTTCACACCATTTCCCATAAATATGATAAACTAAAACAAATAACCATATCTTTATAAGATATTCAGAGAGCTCAAAGGGTTACGAAATGTATGATGATCAAACAAACAGAGGAATGAAGGAAATAGATTCGCATGATGCCACATTTATTAAAAATGAATTTTCCAATATTGGTGAAGCAAAAACACGATCTTGAAAATTTTGAATTGCAAAAACTCGAGGGAATTACACCATCTTTTGGTGAGAGTTGAGAATTACCACGCCCTAGAACTATAAGAGATAGTAGGAGTGACTTGCCCCCTGGTATGAGTATACCATTAGAAAGTGACTCACAAGAATCTCAGTTACATAAAAGCGAACGTGGAACCATTTCTTATTGTCGTTTTGAAATTGAAGGGGAATCTTTCATGTGTGCCTCATGTGACCTTTATGAGTTTGCTTCTGATGAGAAAACACTAAGTTCACCTGCTTAAGATAAAAGGCTAGCTGCTACGAGAGGTGAGATAAGTTCTATTGTAAAAAACCAAGTTTGGGAGTTAGTTGATCTTCCAATACCTAGGGTATATCTATTGAAAAAAATGGGTTTTAAAAATTAAGCGTAAATTAGATGGATCAATTGAAAAGTATTATAAGGCTTGTCTCATGGAAAATGGCTATACCTAAAGAGACGATATAGATTATGAAGAAACATTCCCCTATGGTGAGATTTTCTTCCATTCGTCTCATTCTAGCTATAGTTGCACATTCAGATTTTGAGTTTTTTCAAATGTATGTAGAACTATATTTTTTAATAGAGAACTAGACAAAGTATGCCAACTGAAAAATTTCATTTATGACCTTAAACAATCGTTTAGACAATGGTATTACATATTTCATAAGTTCATTACTTCAATTGAGACTGAATCCTGCAAAACCATTTCATAGACGTTCATTAATATCTTCTTTTTATAAAGAAAGTCGACTGTGATTCTTAAATAATCCACATTACTTCTGCTTCGATTGTAACAAAATATTCCCTTTTTATGTGGAAAAGTCCCGTGTCAATAATTATTATTTTAAAATTTTAAGGGAATGATATAGGAGACTTCTTGGTTTCTCTCAAGAGACTAACGAAGATTCTAGAATGATTCTGTATGCACAATCTCAAACTCAAAGACACTCTATCTGGGAAGAATTATACATTGAGTTTAGAACATTGCCCTAAGAATGATGAGAAAAACAAAGAGATGACCATAACTCCTTATGTCAGTGCAACTGGACGTCTGATGTACGCTATGTAGTGTACATGACTTGATATTTATTTTGCAGCTAGATTGATTAGTCATTATCATAGTAACTTAGGATCAGTTAATTGATAAGCAATTAAGAGAATTTTTTGATACTTTCGTGGGACAGCAGATCTCATTCTTTGCTATAAGGGTGGAGACACGAGACTGAAGGAATATAACGATACTGATTGGGCTAGTTATAAATATGAGTGTAAATCCATGATGGATTACGCATTTATGCTTATTGGGGGAGCTATTTTTTGGTGTAGCATGTCTAGGAAAGCTATCAATGGAGTTGGCATGGTTAAGGAAGTGATGTACTATGTTTTTGCCTTCTTGTCAGGTCACACACTTAATTTTCTGTAGAATTGATAATTGATTGAGATATTAGAATGAGATTGTTAATGGGCATGACATTCATTGTGGACAAGTGATAAATGTTTGTAAATAGGTACCCCATGACCTATGTAGTGCCCACATGAGTGGGAAAGTTACAAGCATTTAATTAACTCTCTGCCACAAATAGTTAATTAACTCCTCACAACTAACGGTTAATTAACCACCTCATTAGAAAACCCTTTAAATAAGAGTTTTACGTAGGTTAGTTTTGTATATGGAAAAAGTGAGTGAATGTACAAAACAAAAGCCGCTCCTCTCTCTCTACAATTTCCTGGAGCCTTCATCTTATGCTCTTGGTCTTGAAGTATGAAACCATTTTGTGAGAGTCTAGTAGCCTCCTAAGTGACATATAGGTGCAATCATAATTTGACGTGGAACGTTGTAAGACAAGCAAATATTCAAACTTGTGAGAATTTTGCTCTGCTTGAAATAATTCGAATTAATCTTGTTTAAGAATAACCAATGAGAGTTTTTTAAGTACCCTTACCAGCCACAACTAGTTGGTTGATACCAAGAGGCATTTTTGTATTCTACTCTTCTGAAGTGACCATAGATGCATGAGGATCATTAAACTTAGCTTTAATTTTTTTTACCATTTATTATAGCTATAAAGTATGTTATAATATCTATCGTTAGCAAGGTTTAAAATTCCACAAATATCAACATGGTATTAGAATAGATCGAAGAAAAAAAAACAATCATCTTACTGATGTTTTATCTTTCTATGTAGATGAAACAAGTATCCACCTTGATCTTTATAGACATGTATGCTGTTTATTCTCTTTCTGTCTCAAATCATTGAACCTTTTCGTACCAGTTAGTTCAATTTCTATACTCAGTATCCTAGTCCGCAAGCATACATTTTTTAATATAATCCCACAGTGCTCCAAAGAGAAGTGCTCTTAGGGTTCAGAGTCTGAGAAATTTTATAGTTGCTTATTTGCAACCATTTGCAATAAGATGCAAAAATAGGTGGATTTGCATAAGATGATCACAAATTAATGGTATCAATTTTTCATGTAAAGTGAGTATTTATGTTGATTTTGATGATCAATAATTTTTTGAGGCAAAAAGAGACTATTTGCTTGAATGCCTGATGTAGTACTAAATTAGTTTGATATATACTTTATTTGTTAATTAATAGCATAATTTAGTGATTTATATATTGCGATGTTGATTATCTGTGATAACAATGCATATTTCTTACATACTCACCTAAGTTGATCCATCCTAATCAAGAGATCTTTGTCCCTCGTCATTAGGGATGAAGTTAGTATAAGGACTTGTTTGGGAAACTCATCTCATCCGACCTGAAAATTTATCAAAGTTTCCTTCTCAAACATCATTTATATACAAACATTTTACAATTTTATGTCTTTATTTTTTTTTCATCTAATCATAACCTAATCATTATAACTTTCTTCAACTTTCAAACAAAATACAAAAAATACAACTTTTTCAAATTTCAAAATAAAATAATATTAAAAAATTATATTCAAATAATTTTAACTTTACAATATTTTTATTCAAAATTTTCTCTCTCATTTCCTAAAACCCAATAAAACATCTTAACTCAAACTATTTCACTACTATTCATAAATTATTTTACTACTATTCACAACATTTTTATCTCGTCTTATTCTCCAAGCATCCCTTAAACTTTTTTTTTTTTTTAATCTCATTATTGCTTACCTTCCCTAGGGCCACCTAGGGCTGTAAAATGAGCAGGCTACTCAACAGCTAGCCCAAACTTGACTCTGTTAAGTTCGAATTCGACTTGAATCGAATACTAAATGGGTTATTCACAAACACGGGATTAGGCTCGATTATTAAACGATACATATAGCTCGACAGACTCGATTAATATTCATGAACAAAATTGTATGAAACTCGACTTGACTCGTCAGCTCTACTCGTATATATATATATGTTCGTATATATTTATACATATATAATACAATATATATATATATATATATATTTATATATAATATACATAAGTTATATATGTATTATCAATTATGTATATAGACTTATAGTCTTATAGACTTAGGGTCATGCTACATCCATAGAGGATTCTCACCGATCAACCAATTTTTTTTTTTAAACATCTTTTTAAACCCCTTAAACATTTTTTTTAAAAAAATTACAAACTCATTAAAAAAAGAGTTCCTCTTTGGAACGACAACTCCTACTTTGTGAGTTTATCGGCACCCAATAGAGAACTGACAAATCAGGAATCCTTATAAAAAATTGTTGCACCTCGTCACAGGATAGCAAAAATAAAGCTCTTGCTGCACCCGTGTACCTCTCTCGCCATTTTCGCATTCTTGCTTCCCCCCCTCTCTCTCTCTCTCTCTCTCTCTCTTTGTCTTTCCTCTTTGAGCTAGTATGTGCTTTCAAATGTAAATTTTTCAAGAACAGAGAGTGATTATTCAGCCAAGGGATATTTTTTCTCAAAGCTTCAAAATGAGTGTAAATTAGCCAATGGGAATGCTTCCGTGTAAATTTTTCTCAAATCAACGATTGATTGAAGAACTCTTTGTTTTTTTTTTAATCTTTACTTCTATAGGAAATCAAGAACAGAGCAATTTTTCCAAGCCTGTTCTAAAATTTCAGAGGCCATTGCACAAGCTGACCATTTACTTGTACGAGTAATCTTACAACTTCTTCGCATGGCAAATGTGGTAAAACATCAAAGCCAGTCACAACCCAGCACAATAAACAACAGCTATACTTTACTTTTTTACCACTTCGTGACCACAAACATGATCAAGAATGAAAAAAAAGAAGATCAAATTAGAGATGCAGGTTTGGGTTTGGAAACAAATGAGAGACGCAGGTTTGGGTATGGAAAAAAAAAATGAGAGATGTAAATTGCAGATGAGAGACGTCGATGTAAATTGCGACGGTTTGAAAGGGGTGAGTCGATCTGGTCTGGAGCTCCTCCGTCGGTGTGACCGTCGTATAGTGTGTGGCGGTGGGGTGGGCGCAAAGTTTGGTCCGTCGAAAGAATGGCCTTGTTTGAGAGAGAGAGAGAGAGAGAGAGAGAGAGAGAGAGAGAGGGGAAACTGGGGAAGGAAGACTCGGGTGGGGGGAGCAGGAAATTGTTTTCCTCTAAACCGTATAGCACAATAATTTGGGTGTGAGGTCTACGTGGCACCTTATAATTGGAAGCTATTGTTTGGAGAAAAACAGAGATGTCTGTGTGAAGATTTTCTCTTTTCTTTATGTAAAGAGAGAATTTAACATTATTTTACGGACTTTGCGAACACATAAATGCTCCTTCCACAATTAATAGTGGGGTTTTTTTTTCTGAAAAATTATTTAGAAAAAAATAAAAATAAAAATAAAAAGAGTAATGTTATATAGTACGTACTACATCCTCATCACATTGTATTTATGTAAAACTATCCTTAAACTTTTCGATTAACCCTTATTTTATTAGATAATAATCAAGAGTTGATGGGTAATACTGCATATCAATAGACTGAAATAAAATGAGGCGAGAGTGTAGTATATATAGTAGTTTTGAAATACAAATATTCCTAATCCATAACCCACCATGCATTGTTGTTTTTATGACCTCATTTGTTTTCATAATCCTTCTCAATTTATCTCATCTAATCATTAAAATTTTCTCAAATTCTCACACAAAATAAAATAAACAATTTAATTTTTTCAAATCTCAAAACAAAAATAATATTAAAAAATATATTCTAATAATATTTTATTTAACTTTTAACTTCCATCTCAATTCTTTCCATCTTATCTGCGAAAATAAACGTAGTGGGTCAAATTCAGATTTTAAAGATTTAAATCCATGACGAGTAGTGGGTCAAATTGTAGCAAACTAGCTTTAACACTTGGCAAAATCAGAAGGATCAATTTTAATTTTACAGCCAACAAGTATAATAGTGTCATTTCTTAAAAAATGCTATTTGAATTTCAAGCTTTAGATAATTCCCCCATTTAAAAAAAAGAATTATAATTTGGATGGTTGGCTTGCCAACGAACAAGGTTTAATTTCATTGAAAACTTTGAGATGAACATTTATACAACCTCGCTGAAAAACCACATATAACAAAAGAATAATGCTACGTACAGTCGTGAAATGCGCAAACCCCGTGTAGTCGCTTTGAAAAAGAGTAGGGTCCATTATTAAAAAATTAATTTTTTTTCATGTGGGTCTCATATTTATTCACTTTTTTCAAAGCGACTGCATAACGCTTACACACTCACGATTGCAAATATTATTTCTCATAACCAAAAGAGTTCACATGCATGGTTGAAACCCACGAAGAAGGAAATAAAACATTAGTTCTAAAAAAATAGCAAAAAAGAAAAAACTATCATGAAGAGGATACAAACCTAGAGCAGATCGATCTCGCCTGTGGTACGAGGGGATGGGGCCGGAATCAGAGTTGGCAACAACAGGCAACAGAGAGAGAGAGAGATCAGCTTATATTTTTTTATGGGCACGAGTGTCCGAAACAAAATCCCGACAAATCCAGAGGTGCTAGCTAGAGAGCTCATGTATTTGTCCTTTTGTTTTGTAAGTTGATTTGGTGCAATCAGACCCATCATTTCATATTTCTTAGATTCTCGAAGAAAGTGTAAAAAATCAGTTCCTTCTGGTTATTATGGTGCATATGACTAGTCGTTAACAGGTGGTCATGTTATGGGAGATGCAGGACAAATGATACAAGGAAATAGAAGCAAATCAATAAAATAAAAGGAAACACAATCACAAACCGTATATAGCTTGAGCTTCCTCCTCGAGTTGTAAGTCAAAATCAATGAAAATGTACAAGACACTAAGAAACGCCAATGATATGAACACATGATTCCTCTGCAGCATTTAGTCTTTCTAATGGTACCCATTGCAAAAATCCTCAATATGACATAAGTAGCGTCCTAAGTCTCCATTGATAAAGAAATGGGAAAAGATGAGTTTACATGTGGTCACCGGCATCCTAGTTCAGCTCTTCCTTCATCATTGATAGTTATGTTCCTGCAAATCTTCTGAAGATCAATATAACCAATAATGGTGTCCTCAAAAACTGCATCTCCCAATTGAGCTTCATCAAAGGTGGATCCCGATAATACAGTGTTCTTGAATACAGCTCCTTGGAGATTAGCTTTCCCAAAGTTAACACGATCTAAAACTGCATTTGAGAAATTTACACCTACAAAAATTGTGGTCGCCATTAGTTTCAGGGATTCTTGCTTGGATGACTTCTAGAATCAACGGATGTTTACATCTTTCTTGGTTTTCTCTTAACCAAGAAAAATGACACAGTTGTTTGCAAAAGGTGAGTCAGCTTGCAGACCTTCATAGAACTCACAACACACACACACACACACACACACATAGAGAGAGAGAGAGAGAGAGAGCCCAAAACTAATCTAAGATTGTTAAAACATTCTCAAATTAAGAAAAAGCCTACAAAAGGAAGCTAAAAAATGAGTCACAGTATCAAGAGAGGGAATCTCACGTCTATCTGGTTTCAAACAGCTCTATTTTTATTCCAAAAAGAGAATTAATAGCTTCAGAGTGCTTATATAAATAGATAAGCAATAGCTTTTTTTTCCAAGGCAAATGGAGATAATGGGGGATCGACCCCTGGACATGGCACCACAAAAGGGTACTGTGTCTACATATAAATATACTCGCGGTTTATATAGCAAACTTAAATATGTCCAATTTGTTCTTCATGTCAATGTTTAATTTACAGTACCCTTGTATAGAAGATTGCCTTGAAAAATTTCTAACCATATGAACTATAAATAGGGGATATTTCAACTACACAACTCAAATGATGAGATGGGAAATAGGAAATTACCCTTGAAGCTAGCTCCAACAGCATAAGCCTTTGACATCACCACTTCTGACATGTCTGCTCCATCAAACTTAGCATCTGACATAAGTGCTGCCGCAAGAGACTTACCCTTTAGGTTGGATGCATCATTAGTGTAATCACAGAATCGAAGGTCAATCGGCTTGTCATAAACACCATTTGCCTGACCTATTGTGTTACCAACAAATGCTTTCTCACACCGATTGGCCTCTGTTGATAATGGAGGCAGCCTCTGCATGCCAAACACATACACTTGTTTATGTCCTTTACAAGGAAAAATTGTATTCTCTCACGAAATAATAACCAGAAATTTTCAGGTAATTATATCACAGCCTTGCCAACAGCAAGCCAGGCAAAACTAAAAGGTATACTAAGAAACAAATGAAGTGAAAAGATTCCACGACATCAGAGGATGAAGCAATAGCTCATTTGCTGATTATGCCATCTACTACAGATCATGTAACAACCATGCCATTCTCTACTTCCCTTTTATTGAATTTTCGGGGAAAATATTTTTCACTCATATCACAAACAAAGCAAAAGCTTTATGTGGAGTCAGAAAACCAGCAAACTATTAGCTGCAAGATATTAGTTACCCATTAATATCTTAAATAGAAATACATATTGAAAAAGGATAAAAGAAAGTTTCCATACGAATTATATTTCAAAGAAAGAGAGTTTCTACTGGAGGATATTAAATTTAGATTCTGAATCTAACTGTGTATTATGTGCATGAAGAAATGTTAATATCTTTGATTGTTGGTATCTAAATGTGTATTATACGCATGTAGAACTGTTAATATCTTTGATTATTGGTAGCAGTCAACCCGTGACTTGGAGGCAAATGATACGAACCTCTATTTACTTTGCTTTCTGGAGGGGTAAGCTGACAAGTTTATGTCATGTTCCAATAGTATGTCCTTCAGTGCCATGATCATCAAAATGAGGCAAGGCACTCTAATAAAACCAAGCATCAAATACAAGTGAAGCAAAGAGACCTATTATTAGGGCTAGCTGCTCGCCATAGCATGTTAATCAAGGTTGTATGAGATAAATCACGCTGCTAATGGGGTTAGAGGCATACAAAATTATCACGCTGCAAAGAGGAGCATAAGCGTCGTGTTAAACACATAGAAACTGCATGATTTGATTGTTTTCAGATGGGAAAACAGCTTGGGATACACCAGGAGTACACGTTTGTTATGAATCAAAAGCTAATTATTCATCACAGAGAGATTTAAAATATGAGAATAAGCTGACAGAGAGATTTTCTTGCTTCGTAATATACAGTCCTTTTGTGTTTGATTAGATTTTAGTATCATCTGGCTGAGAAAAGTGCTCGTTAAATCAGTCCAAATATCTCAAGCCAAGGTCGAGTAGATAATGGTTGAAGAAGGTTCAGGTGCAAATTGCAATGGAATGTAGAACCATTGAGCAGGTCTCATCATTCATATGAACCCATCAGGAAAAATTTTGAGAATGATCCAGCTTTGGGAATGTTCCATCAACAAAATCAATATTATTCTAGGCTCAAAGTGCCATTCTCGTGTCGCAAATCCAGGTGTAATGGTTATCCCTATTACAGGGTGGAGAAACAAGAACAGCCATGAGGCTGTTAAAATGATGAGTGATTAGGATATTCAAATGGGACAGTCAAACAAGCCACAGATTGAGTGACCCTCCATGACCGCAGATAAGAAAATTGAGAATATAGTAACATTGTCCAATACCTTTCCCTAGCTGAAATAATGCCACCTCTTTCTTTAAGAAAAGGTAAGGGATAAGATCACAAGTTCAAAATCCAATGGGTGGGTATATTCATCTGAGAAGAATTATGATGAGCAGAAGCCTCAGAGTCTTCACATTACCCCAATTATGGCATCTCAAATCAGAATCATTGTCCAAACTCTTACTATTAATTAAGAAAATCACATTTATAATTTTATATCAACATAACGTTTGCTACAATTAGATATTTATATTACAAGGACAGGCAGTCTTGATTTTGAACCCCAAATCCATTCTACCTCCCATTTTAAAGCTTCAAGTTATTGGGAATTAATCACAACCATAATGCATGTTTCACTTAAACACGTAATAGATTGATGCAACAGATATTCCTCTAATGGTTAGTAATTGCTTACATATTGATCACGTATTTAGTTGAGTGTTAAATGAAATATTTACAAAAGAAGAGTGCTACCAACCTGGCCACCAGCAATTACAGGCGAGGCAGCAGTCACAGCCCAAACCGCGAGAATTCCACAAGCTACACTTTTAAGTTCCTTAAATTGAAATAAGCCTCCCTTGGACTCGGAACCATCTCTAGCTGTTGCAGGCACACCAAACACCAATATTATCAGTCAGCTTGACAACTTCAACTACACTAGGTGGGTACAGCAAAAGATGTTTTTCTTTTTCCAATTTTTTTTCCCCCTTTTGATGAGTAAGTTTCTCAAGGGGAACTGAGAGAGTTGAACCAATCAACTCTGCTACATGAAAAGTGGTACCCATCCGATTGTTCTATTTCCTTTGGGTTATCACCGAAAGAAATATTCAATATAAGCAAAGCAATTGACATGAATTGAATCAAATATCCACATTTTATGACGAGTAAGGTGATTGTGGGGAAAAAACTGCAAAGTTAACTGGTTATTCATACGCAAACTCTGTTTGAAGTAACTGTATTAAAATCTTAACATCTTTGAAGTCTAATAAATAAGCATTAAATACAAATGGGTACGTGCTTTTTATGGCTAGTACTCGTCTTTCATCAACTTGATTCACATTTCCAATTTTCAATCATACAAACATTATAGAAAGAGAGAGAGAGAGAGAGTTTGAAGTTTTCTTTTAAAGGATGTAGGGGTCATACCAGAGCAAGTGATTCTGATGGATGAGTGGAGTTCTGGAATGGGGAAAACGTGGCGTCTCGGAGAGGAGTTTGGCAGACAGAAGCCGTTTCGGGGGAGTGGAAATGAAAGAGTTGCCATTTTTGTGAATTGTGGAAAGCTTTTTCGTCGCTTTCTTTCTCCGTCTGTGAGTTTGGAAGAAAGGCTTCCTTACTTATCCGTTGATGGTTCTGGCAGGTACACACGTTTATATGACGTGGCACGACACGTAAGACTTGAGAGGTGTTTGGACACAAATACATATGATGATAGCGAGGCCCGCTTTGGTTTGCCAGATCATCTGGTCTATAAGGATAAAATAGTTTTATCAATCTAAAAGGTTAATTTCATATCTCTATTTCATCTTTAAGTTTCAAATTCATTTCATTACTTTTTGACATAAATAATAAAAAGAATCCCACATAGTAAAAAAAAATTCTCTTATGATTAAAATAAAATAATCAATAAATCATTATTAGAATAATATATTTTCACAAAAAAATTGATAATTTTGTGAGATTTAATAGAAGTGCATTTTGGAGTTTTATACTTATTTATTAGAATAATCAAAATTATTATAATTTATAATTAGAATAAAAAATACGAATTTCTTATATATAGAAAAATAATAATTATAAATTTCGGCTAACAACTTTCCAATATATTTCGAGATTTAAATTATTTTTTAGAATAATAATATCTTTAAGAATAATATCTTTTAAAAAAGAAAAATTATTTTTTAAAATTATAGAGTAATTTGGGCCAACAACTTCCCAATATATTTTGGGATTTAAATTTATTTATGATAGATTTTTTAATTACTCATAAATATTATTTTTTTATTAATATATTCATAACAATTACTCAACTATTGGTGGGATTCAACCTTTTATCAAGAGTGCTTCTACACCCACACATGGGGGATCCTGACTGGGATCCCGCCCAATGTGTTTCCTTTTTTTTTTTTTTTGCTTTTTTCACGCATTTTTTTATCATTTTTAAATATTTAAAAAAATCACAACATCAATAAAAAAATACTTACTTAATCATTAAGTTAAAAAAATAAAAACTTTTTTATCATTTTTAAATATTTAAAAAAATCACAACATCAATAAAAAAATACTTACTTAATCATTAAGTTAAAAAAAACAAAAACAAAAAAAAAAAAAAGTCAATCAGGATCCCAATTGAGAATACCCAGTTGTGGTTTTAGTATTTTTCTTTATCAAATTCTAAAAAGTCAAAACTATCTCATCTAATCTTACTATTCAAATATATGTTTTTTTACAAACTATTTCATCTCATTTTAACTTAAAAATCTCACTACTATTCAAAATATCTCATTACATCTCATCTTAATTGTGTATTCAAACCGAATCTAACTATAGATTTCACATGTGAACTTCTTCACCTTTTCTTAGTTCCGTGCTTATTTATCTTCTCTTTTGTTAGTTTTACGGAGAAGAAATGATACTATAACTCTTAATTTATATTATTCTGTTTATCTTTTTGACGTGATACCATAATTAGTAGCATGTGACATATTAAAAAAAATTAAAAACACAAATATAAAAGGAAAAAATTAAAATAATATTTTATACAATATAAAAAATTAAAAAATATATATATGAACCGGTCTAATCTGGTGTTTGAAAAAGGAAAATCGAAACCGGACTGATTTCAACCGGTTTTGAGAAAAATAGAACCGGTACCGGATCGGTCCGGTCTAGTTCATCGATTTTTTTTCACCCCTAGTTCCAAGCTGATCTATCTTCTTCTTTTGTTAGTTTTACGGATGAGAAATGTTTATGTGCCTCTTAATTTATATTATTTATTTTATCTTTTTTATGTTATACCATAATATGGTAGCACATGACTTGTTAACAAAAATTTAAAACACAAACATAAAAAGGTAGATGGAATCTAAAGTTTTAATTTTCTTCTTTCAGTATTTTCAGACTCTATTTGATTTTGAATATATATTTTTAAATTTTTTTTAATATATACCACATCATGAAGATAAAGTGAATGATATAAATTAGGAGTATAATAGTATTACTCTTTATAGATATAAGGAGATCTCTATGAGTAATTCTACATACAACCGTGAAGTGTGTAAACGCCGCGTAATCACTTTTTAAAAATAGTAGAATCCACTATTAAAAAATTAATTTTTTTCATGTGGGTCTGATGTTTTATTCATTTTTTTTAAAACGATTACGCGGCGGTTGTACAATTCACAGTTACAAATATATTTTCTCATATATTATAGATATAATATAAAATGATTAGAAAATAGGAGTGCCAAAGAACATCATGAGCTTACCAACATTTAGAGAATTAGCCATCAATGAGCATGTCACTAAAAGGTAAAGAACGAAATTATTTTAGTTTGCTATGCAACATGGCTTGATGTTATGCTATCAGCTGGACCTTTGTGATATTGGTTGTGGATGATCAGATTAAAAAGGGCTCACTTCCCCCTTAGAAATATATGGATGTTTGGGAATTTGTGATTCTTTTATGAAAAATTCTTCTAATCAATCACTATTCACTACCTCACACTCTCACACTTTATTGAAATATATATATATATATATATTTATAAGTGTAGGGTGTGGGAGTGAATAGCAGCTGATGCATAGAATTCCTCTTCTTTTATTCTCCAATATTTGCAGCCAAGTTAGACACACTTATATAGAGAATCGCTTCCATGGATTAGCTGTTGGAAAAACTTTTCTATGTTAAACTCATTTCATCCCTAGCATGTGTAAATAGAATAGTTGAATGATTACCTCCATTGCTTGAGGATCTCATCTCTAATGTGCTCTCCAATGGCCGTCGGCAGTCGTCGTTTTTATTTTTGTGAGAGAGGAAAAACTTCTTTCTAACCTTAGTCAGCAATTTAGATAGAATCCAATGGGTTGATTCTATTAATTTAGGACGAGAGAAGAGATTTCATTTTTTCCTTATGTGTTAGCTCATCTCATTATGGATCCAAGACAAAGAGCTTTGCTACTCAGCATATAATGATTATGCTAGTCCACACTAAAAGAAATAAAAACAACTTCAACTATCGAAGCAACTCGTTGATCACTCTCGACTATACAAAGCTGATTTACCAACATTTCGATATTAGTTTTCCTACATTATATATACTTTAGTTTATTTTTTGGCAACCCACTACATATGTATTGGTTTTATTTTGTTGAGACTTTATACAAGATTTTGATTATTTTTTAAATCTCTTTTTGTGAAAGACCTTTTTCTCGAAAGAGAGGCATATCAATAAAATAGAGTGCAAGTCTCTTCATTAGAAAAAGATTAATCCATGTTAGATCAAATCTCCATCCCCAAGTGGGGAGTTGGCAAATGACCTCTTTTAATGCAAGTTTCAATATGTTAAAAACTCAATTATTGATTTAAAAGTTTTAGAATGACGACCTACTCTATTGATACTGACTCGATGGTAATCATTTTCTTTTTAGGGACTTCACTCATTTATCAATGTTTAATGATTTAATACTATGTTTATACATGGTACCACTATATTTTACTCTAACCTATAGGTAGTCTCTTTTGTGACTCGAACTTGTGACGTGATCACAAAAACTAATTGTTAAAGATTCAATCCAAAAGTTTTTAAATTATTTAATACTAAAAAACTTTATTGCAAGTATTCACGGTATCCTGAATTCTCCATATCTACGTCCAACTCGAATACAAAAATGTATATTTTATTTGAATATCAAATAATTTGCAAATATTAGGATGTAGAGGATTGAACCTAAACATCCTAACTAAATAATGTAGCTTGCCGTTAAAGGTCTGTGGCCTGATTGGCATAATCTCCAACCTCTAAAATGGAGGTATAGAGTTCGAAACCCCTCTCTCCCAACTCAAAAAATAAAAAAAAAGATGATAATGATAATAATAATAATAATAATAATAATAATAATAATAATAATAATGTAGCTTGCCGGCCCAATGGGCAGCCCAAGATACAGATGGGCTAGCCTAAAAAGCCCTATATTATAATTGGAAAGACCTAACTTCACACCAATTTCACAATTTTTATTTTTCCATGGATCTCAGAAACCAAAAGCCCCTTAAAATCCACCTGGTTTGCTCCACCGACTCTCCCGAGTTCACTCACCTAACCGAGTCTCTGACTCGTTCCTCACTCATCGCTCTCGACGCCGAGTGGAAACCCGTCCACACCGGCCCTCAGTCCTATTTCCCCACAGTCACCCTCCTCCAACTCGCCTGCGAACTCAGTCCGCGACTCGTCTCTGACCCAGACGAGTTGGAGGACTCGGCGACTTTCCTTGTCGACCTGACTTCAATCCCTCTCTCTTCAATCTGGGAACTGCTTAGAGATGTTTTCGTTTCCCCTGATATATTGAAACTGGGTTTCAGATTCAAACAGGATTTGGTTTACCTGTCTTCCACTTTCTGTGAGCAAGGCTGTGATCCTGGGTTTGACAGAGTAATTGCTTAACGTTTTTCATTTTCTTTTTTGGGACACCGTTATTTATTTCTAAATTATAACAGTTTTTTCCCTCTGTTTTCTTTTCAATCCCACCACAATGGGAAACTCAAGTTTTGTTATTGAGAAAGGATTTTTTTCAAATGTATAACATGGGTTCTAAAGTTTCAGTTCGGGGCGTTACAAAGAGCTCAGTGGAGATTTTGTATGCTATAGTTTAGAGTTATGGCTATTGCTTTCTCTTAGTTGATGCTGACACACTATTAGCTGCTGCATGTTTATGGTAATATTCTAACGAATTAGTGAAGGTTGAGCTCTCTGTATCTAATATATATTTTCCAATCTGTATTACCAAGGGAAATCCTTTGGACTTATATGTTATAACAGGTGGAGTGGTGAAATATTGTTGACGACATTTTTTTTTTTTTAATGTTAACCAAGAAAACACATTGTGTAGTTGGAAAGAGAGGCCAAAAATTTTGGAATATGCTCAAGGAGGAGGGTAGTAAGGAGACCTATTTAAATGCTTCATGAATATTTTGTTGTTAGTTTGATTTTTGTAATCAGGTTGAGTTAATTTCATACAAAATGTACTTATGTATCGATGGAAAATAGGTCGAGCCCTTTTTGGATATCACTAGTGTATACAATCATTTGCAACATAAGCTACATGGAAGGAAGGTATCAAAACAAACTAAGAGTCTGGCAACCATCTGCAAGGAACTGTTGGGCCTCTCTCTTTCAAAGGTTTGGTTCTTGAATTTCTACACATTTGCATAATTCTCAAGATAACATCTTATTCTATCTTGTTTCTTGTTATTTCATGGATCCTGGTTGCTTTGCAATTTTTGTATATGCAATTGTTTGTCCATTCAATATCACAGATTATAAGTTCTGTTAAGTCATTGAAATAACCAATTTGAATGGAGCCGAAGTTAGTGTTGGCTATATAATATAAAGTTTTAAACATAAAACCCAAAAAGATGTGCTGGCCTGAAGACTATTCCTTATTTTGGTTGGGAGCATAGTTTTTAAAATGATATTTTTGGCCCATATCCAACACCCCCCCCCCCCCCCCCCCCCCCCCCAAAAAAAAAAAAAAAAAAAAAAAGAAAAAAAGAAAAGAACAATTGAAGGCATTGAGTGATAGGTCTTCAATATTTAAATCGATGACTGGAATTTGTCATTAATTCTGCAGAGAAACCATCACACTCACATGTTGAGGAGGCAATCTGATATCCTTTTGTTTTTTCCTGCAGATGTGGTACTTAGAGCTAATATAAACTTCCAATATTAAGTATACCAGTCTCATGCCTTTGTTGTTGTGCCTATGAAAAAAGTTTTGAACATCTCTTGGCTATTTCTGTGTTTGATTCGTGAATCAAATGTCTACTAATCTCCAGGACATGTTTTCCACTATCTGCTCTCTCTGCGTTATATGGTTTTCAATTTAAAAAGAGGTAGGTGGAGATTTACTGCCTGTTAGAATGTGATATTTTCATGCATTGCAAAAGGAACTTGAGATCTAGCTAGCATGTTATTTGCTGACCAATGTGAGTATTCAGCTGCATTCCTCATATTCTTGCATTTTCTTTTTTATTTTATACAATTAGAATATTTATGCAGACACTGTGCATCAAATATAGAGGCAGTGTATTGGGCTTCTGTTGTAAGGCTTGGTTCTGGCACCTTTCCAAGCTTATTGAGGAATTGTTTTGTATCCTTGATATTTCAGTTCCTGGTCTGTCACTTGATGGCACTTTCATTTAGCACAATTCTTTAATGCAATCTATATTCCTTTAGGAGCTTCAATGTAGTGATTGGTCACGTCGTCCTCTTACAGAAGAGCAGAAAACATATGCAGCAATGGATGCACACTGTTTGCTCGAAATATTTAATGTATTTCATGCAAAGACAATCAAAGAAGGTATATGGTGCTTTGAAATTTGAGATTTGCAAAAGTTGTTTTTGTATTATTAAACCTGCGCCTTATATCTGCTTTTTTGTACCTACAAAAATAGTATTTTGCTCTAAAGAATGGTTTGGAAGGATTTATGTGCCTTCTGATGTGTTGGATGACTTTTCTATTATGTCTTTCAACTTTCATTCCCTGAAACCGTATAATTGCAAGTATAGTCTGTTGTAAAGCATTTGATAGGTGCTAATGAATTGCCAGCTAGATCATAAGTGCTACTGGTAAGTTGCCCTTCTTATGGTCTCTTCAACGTTCAAAGCATGAATTTCCCACAGAATTGCATCACTGAGATCTATTTTTTGTCTCAGAAGTTTCATTGAGCGGGTGACAGGGATGCTTCTGAGATAGCAGATTCATTCTCCCACCACTTTGATTGGTCATCTAACAACTAAACTGAAGTTCCATGAATCTTTAGGAACTAAATGAATGTGATGCCTACCGACTATCCCATATTTGATCCTTAATTTGAGCAAGGATGATTCACAAGCAATTTGTATTAGTTAGATATTTGCTGGAGTTGGCAATGGCCTTCTGGCCGAATGGCACTACCCATGGTCCTTAGGGACAATTGGGTTTATGGTTGGGGGTTCAAAACCCCCCCCAACTACTAGGGCTGATGTCCCTCAAAAACATTACCTAGCCAAAAAAAAAAAGAAAAGAAGAAGACATTTGCTGGAGTTAAATGTCAACAATGAGACCATGGTTTGATTGCTTCAGTGATCATTCAGAGCAACTACTTCGACATTCTCTGCAAAGATTGTGAAAGCAACCAAAACAGCTGGGACAGTTAGTCTCCCAAGCTCCAATATACAAACATCATTTTATTAACATCGGATACAAAAAATTATAGAAGAACAAAGAAATTCTCTGGAGCTGTTTTACTGTTCTACATGACATCAATAGACATCAATCCTCATTGGTGCTGACAAGTATCTGAATGAAAAATTACCCATAGAACTGCATGCTTGACCATTTAATTTATATCAGCAAATTGATAATTAAAACTTTGTTTCGTGCCATTCATAGAGTGTGATCTTCCAATATGGCAAGCATTTTTCCATGTTCCAACTACCGATATCTTCTCACTCATTGGATTTCCAAATTTTCATAACTAGTTCATATTGATGTTTCGCCATGCATAAGCATCACGTCAACTACCAGGCATCTCTTGATGTTATTTTCTTCTCTCTCTTCACTTAATACAATTGAAGCCATATCCACTTTGTTACAAAAGTTTATTGGGCTCTTCATTGCAGGGAGTTATTTTCACAATGTTGACAAAATGTCTCCCGCTAATATGGATCTTGGGTTGAAAGAGGTTCTTGAGCAGCATGATATAAGTAGTAAAGTTTTGAGTATCAAATTTTGTGAAGCTTTAGAAATAGTCCAGGCTACAGCTTCCAATTTTCCAGAACAAATAACTACAGTGCATGAGATGGTTTCAAGATCATCATGCAGAATTACCCTGCCAATGGATGAATCTGTATTGAAAGTTGTAAAAAAATATGGGGAAAAAATTGTGTTGAAAGATTCAGACAGAAAGCCAAAGGCCTCCAAAAAGAGAGGGAAGAGGCAGTCACCGGTGGATGCAATCTTCAAAGAAAGGCAATCAGAAAATTCAGATGCTTGGCAAGGGCCTCCACCATGGGACTTGTCTTTGGGGGGTGATGGATGCCCTAAATTTGTATGTGATGTGATGGTAAGTATTTGTCTTATATCTGTATGTGGTGTTTTTTTAAAGCTAAGAAGTCTAAGATTTTTACTTTCTACAAATGGCTGAATATAAATTACCTGATAAGATAAAGGAAAATTGTGGTAGGTTCTCATGCTTCTAACTGACCAACTATCAGTGGAACACTGTCTTTTCTTCATTATCATCATCATGTTTTCTTCTCTGTAAGAATAATTCCAGTAATGTAATACAAAAACCTAGATTTGCTAGCTCCCAGCAATCTAGGATTTAAATGCATTTCTTTATATTGTAAGCATGGGGCTAATGAAACATTTACTCAGGTTGAAGGCTTGGCAAAACATTTACGGTGCGTTGGGATAGATGCTGCAATTCCTTATACAAAAAAGCCCGAACCCAGGTGTTCCTTACATGAATGAACTCAATGAATAAATATTTTTTCTTACTTTAAAATTGTTGATTATGGTGTTAAGCTTGTTGTATTTTTTATGCTAACTGAAATTTAATTGTGTTCAGGGAGTTAATAGAACAAGCACTCAAAGAGAATAGGGTTCTCTTGACACGAGATGCTAAGCTGCTAAGACATGAGTATTTGATAAAAAATCAAATATATAGGGTGAAGGCTCTTCTCAAAAATAAACAACTACTGGAGGTATGCATGTAGTTATATCTGTAAGCTAAGCAGATGGTTTATTTATTGGAGAAATGCTTTACAAATGCAAATCATAAAAAGATTCAACAACTCACGTGACCATGCAAGTGTTTAAAGATGGCTAGGAAACATTTTTTGGGTACAACTCACTAAATCAAATTCTTGCCACCTTAATTTTGGCACTAGTTTAAATGCTTCTTTGAATTTAAATATTAATTGTTGAACTATTATTAACTAGCATAACTTAATCATGTTTTAAAACTCATAATGATGCTTGAAATCTTATCAAATTTTCATGAGTCATGCTATTCATCATCCCAATTATCATCATCCTCTCATCATCCCCATGATGTTTAGATGATTGGAAACTATTTATTATATTTTACCTGTGAACCTATCATCTAATGCCACATCATGGGATGATAAGAGGATGATAAGAAAATGGATGATGAATAGATTTTTTCAATTTTCATAGATCTTAAGTTCTGCCGGAAAATGAAAAAATAAATAAATAGATCTCTTCAAAATCAATGAAGGCAAATCTAATCATAGATTTAATAAATAGTAATTTTTTTTTTTAATTTTAGTCTTGTTTAGGAAGTATGTACCTCTAATGTGTCACTCATGATGATACTTTATCTTGTTTTATTTTTATTCCGAGTAAAGATGCAAGGGAATCTGAGTAAAAATGCATGGGGAGTGCAAAAAGGGTATGATGCTGTTTCTTAAAGCAATAATTGGGAGCCGATTCTGGGTATGAATCTGGTTTAAGAAGGTAAGATGGTCTAGTGATGATGGTGGGCTTGTATGGTAGTTGAGGATTATGGATGGTAAATGGAGGGGATATAAATAGCAAAATGTAGAAAAGAAGGGATGTAGTCTCAGTGCAAAAAATAGGTGACAATGTAGTGTGATGAGAGTGCACTAGTGACCGAGATTGGATACTTTTTCGTTCATGTCTTGTCGATTGAAGTTAGGAAATAGTGTTGTAGATGTTAACATGAAGTATATTTGCAGGTCATTGAAACTTTCCAGTTGAAAATTAGCGAGGATCAGCTGATGTCGAGGTGCACCAAATGCAATGGGAGGTTCATTCAAAAGCCCCTAACCACAGAAGAGGCTGTTGAAGCTGCAAAAGGTTTCCAAAGAATTCCTAACTGCTTGTTTAACAAGAATTTAGAGTTTTGGCAGTGCATGGACTGCCGCCAGCTTTACTGGGAGGTACTGTTTATCCATTCAAATTTTCTGCGTCATTGTTTTATCTTCTGTTTTATTTATCTCTGTTTTTTCAACTGTGACCGACTAAGAAATCATTTGAGGAGCCAGTTTTCAGTGCTAGGCCAAGTTTACTTGATAGGTTTGAAGCATATATCATACTGATCCATATTAGAATCATAGCGATGTTTTTTTCCCTGTTTGGAGAGAATCTCCTTGTGCGTTAACTGTTTCATTGATCGAGCATCTAAAAAGGCTATGTGGTAGTACATGGGTAGTCAGTTTGCCTTGTGGCAGTTCTGCACATCACATATAGGGTGTGTTGTCGGGTTTTTTCAAGGACCAGATGGACACAAAACCACATTTCATATAATTTGGTGTGTAAAAAACTGAATTTCATCAAGAATGTCATATTTTCACGACATCAAAAATTCTGAAAATACAGATGCAGCCAACATAAATGGTTTATGTGAAGGTGGCAGAGACAGGATTGGGATAATCCATTCAATCTTTTATTTTTGGTAAAAGGGGATCAAAATATTATATTATATATATCTGTGATAGACAGTTCTCTCCTGCTCGTTCATTTGCTAAGATCGAGTCTCAATCTTGAACCATATTGAATGAGGAGGATCCATCTTTGGTTCTCTCTCAGGATTTGTGGACGGAATCTTTGATACTGCAAAGTTTATTCTGTAGAAATATGGTTATACCATTTAAAATGCCAAGCATATTACACAGATGAAAAATTATGTTTCCCTGTTTGGTCATTTTGTTTAAAGAAATCGCAACTTCTCAGAACTTGATATGAGATGTGCATGGGTAGATGATGTTGGTATTGGGCTTTGCTAACATGAGTTTAATGTTCGCATCAATGTTACAGGGAACCCAATACCACAATGCAGTCCAGAAGTTCATCGACGTATGCAAGTTGAATGACTAATCTGAAGTCCAGAATCATTTTGCAGTTTTTCTCCCAAGTTGGTATTGATACCACTTTATGACCCTCCTTGTTTTGAGTACAGGTCCATATCAGTTTTATATGCAATTTTTACTCGTTTCTATTGTTTAAATTAATTCATTTTTCTTGGCATCAGTATCTAGTAGACGATCACGACATGCCCCCGCACTTTATTATATGGTGATGCTTTGTATAGAACTGGTTGGACCCTTTACACTATGGGGTAAAGCTGTCTGCCAAAATTGACTAAATTGGAAGTTTTACTATATGGGCATGACTGTATCTGTGCTATTGCTCAAACTTTTTGTTTCCTAGTTATATTTATTTAGTTCCACCAACTCAGTGTTCTTCGAATAAATCATGTTTCTTGTGCATAAACTCCTCCCCATATGGAACATTTATGCATGTAATGGAAGCAATCCAAGTTATGTGGCAGAATGAACTGATGCAACTGTTGGGGCTGTCACCTTTGGCAAAAAGCAGTGTGCTTCATGTCCCACAAGGGAAGTCACATTGATTTCAAAATCATAGCCCTTAAACGCTTGAACTACCGAGTATATTACAAAATTAGGGGACAAACAAAACTGGTTGAACTGTCTCTAGTGTAGGAATTTTCTCATTTTCAACAAGGGAATGTTCTGTGGTGGTTTCTAATTTGACTCTGAAAAGATGGATTGCCCAAAGAAGCTTGTCATGCAAGTATAGGCTAATCTTTTATCTTTTACTGTGGGAAATTTTGAAATTTTGGGACATGTTCCTTGACCTGTTGGATTTGCCATGTTGTGTTCATTTATGATGTCTTACTTTATAAAAAGTAAACAAACATTACTTTTGAGTTGGTCCATCAAAAGCACTAAGCTTTAGTGTGATTGGTTGAAAGTTAAATTAATGAATCAAAGATTTAGTTGTTAGGCAACCTTGATACTGAAGAAGATATGGAAACCTTAGAAGCATGACTCACACATGCACACATGCACTATTACTTGGCTGAGTATTGTGTATCTTTCAAGAGATGGGTTCCACACGTAATTCTTCTCAGTGGATGGATGGTCCCACTATGACTCTTTTCTTGTAAAGATTTTAACAATGGCCTCAGATAGAATGCCATGTTGACTGTGATCAAGGAAGGAATGTAGAATGGTTGGCTCCTTTTGACCATCAAATTTCTCTGTGGGTCTCATTTTTCTCAACATAATAAGCATGGGTTATTACTTTCGATCCAAATATCTTTAAACAAATACAATCGGTTGCGTTTGTGTAGTCAGGTATTATGAGCTATTCTGTGAATAATAATGAAAAAGTAATGAAAAAGTAATAATAGAATATTGAATAGTAGTGAAAAGTATGCGAAAATTAATAATAAAATAATGAATAGTAATGAGATATTCTCAGATTATAAAAGAATCACCTTGATTTTTATAAAAGAATAATATTAATAATAATAAAAAAAACAACTTTTTATATATAACCAAATTATGGAATAAAAATCTGTTTGAAGCCTTTTTGGTTTAATATATAATAATAATTAATTTACGAAAATCAGTTTTCATCAGGTGCAAAAATGCAGCAGAGCCAAAACCAGAAGTGCAGAGTTATTATGGATGAAAAAGGGATGAAGAGAGAGAAATATTTCGTTTGTCAAAGTAAAACGCTAATCCACAGACAGGAGGGACCCAAGATGTGAACCCAGTGACCCACTGCTCTCCCCCAATCAAATTCAAATCACCTCCACTCTTACCTATTATTTTATTCTACACTTCTCCGCCATACCACAACTCTATTTTATCCTCTCTTTTTTTTATTAATTTTTTAAATACATTTATTAAGGAAATTGGTAGATGAAAATATGTACATAGCTCAGTGGGCTGTATTTAGATGTTAAGTTGAGTTGAGTTGAAAGTTAAATAAAATATTACTAAAATATTATTTTTTAATATTATTATTATTTTAAGATTTGAAAAAGTTAAATTATTTTTTATATTTTGTGTTGAAATTTGAAAAAATTGTAATTATTAGATAAAATGAATTGATGAGTTTGGGATTCAAACTGGCCCTAAATAAAGGAAGTGCATCCTTCCAATTTAGATAGTTTTAGATAAAAATTAAAAGTTGAATAAAATATTATTTTTTAATATTATTATTATTTTCGGATTTGAAAAAGTTTAATTGTTCATTATATTTTGTGTGTGAATTTAAAAAAATTGTAATAATGAGATAAGATGAAATCGTTTCTGTATCTAAACAGAGCCTAGTCATACATGTGTTTTAAATTTTTAACATTTATGATTATCTTTATAATCTACTCAATTTTTATGATGGAAAATGATGCATCCTAACAAAAGTTACCGAATTTTTTTTGTTTACTTAATTGTTAAGGAATTGTTTTCAAATGGGTTTGTGAATTTTTTATTTTTGATTTTCAATATTTAAAGGGGTTTAAAAAATACTTAAAAATACAAAATAAAAAAGTGCATTTTACACTTCTAGGTAGAAATTCTCGGGGCCACTCTTGTAGCCCTAATTTTATGAATTATCCATATCTATAACATGAGATTGAGGAGTTACAACAATTGTGACGAATTTTGTATTTGAAGAGGTTCTATGTCGAAAGCCTGGAAAATTTTGAAATTATTTGAGACTTTTTTTCTTGGACATTTGGTGCTAATAAAAAAATTTCAAAAAATTACAAGACTATTACTTGATTAATCAAGTACAATAATAAGTTGTTTTGATATTTTCAAAAGAGATTTTTCATATTAAATCTTCCTTATTCAAGTCGAAAAAGGGAAAACAGATAATTAGGATAGCAAATATTTTTTTTTTCTTGGCTAATAGGTGTGTATGATTTAATAAATGAAGAATAATAGTCTTCCCGCTGAGGGCTCCCGCTAGGATTTTTTTTTTTTTTTTTTACTTCATGATTAAGGAATTATTTTTTAAATAATGTTATGAATTATTTTTTATTTTTTAAAAATATTTAAAAGTATTGAAAAATGTATGTGAAAAAAACATAAAAAACATAAAATACACTAATGGGGGAGCTCCCAACTAGGGGTGTAGAATCGGGCTAGACTTTTTTCCGATCCGGTCTAAAACCCAGAATCCGGGTGCATCCAGGCAGTTATCCGCCTAGATTACACCTGGGTGATTGAGAGAAACCCGTTACGGATCCGGTTTTATGACTCGGTTATCTGTAACTGGGTTTTTTTTTTTTTTTTTAAAGTGCTATAAAAATATTTTTTAAGGTTTAAACATTTTTTTTTAAAAAAATTATTAATAAATCTGAATTAAATCCGGTTACAATTAGAATATTTGGATTTATAACCAAAAAAGAGAAAAAAAATCTAAAAATCCGGATTGAATCCGATTATCTGTCCATATTATTTTCGAATTAATCCGGGTGGACAACCGTCTCGTTTTTAGAATCTAAATCCAGATCCGGATGCAATTGCACACCCGTACTCTCAATGGTGACGGTAGTGTTACTCTTAAAAAAATACTTTATTATTTACTTATTAACTATACATTTTGTGTTCATAGGGTCCTAGGGATACACGCAATATTATTTTCCTGAGGAGACTATCGCACGCTCAGCTTTAGAGAAAGTCGTTGTCACATAGACATCTGAGACTTTTGTACATGGCAACCTTTGTACACTCTATTCCTCCGATTTTTCTGGTTTTTTTTTTTTTTAGCAAGTGGGGTCCTTTTTACATTCATTCTCTCGAGTCTCGTCTATGTTTTTTTAAAAAAAAAAATAAAAATCTATCATAGCTTTTCTTACTGCTCTACAAGTAAATTTAATGAGATATATTACAACAATCTTAAATTTATCAATTGACATGATTTTATATGATACGTTAGATTTATTTATAATAATAATAATTTATATTTTTTTTATAACAAAACAAATTATCATTCATTTTAAAAAAGTAATTACAGACATTTATCAAGTCATACAGCTTGAGAAATAAAATCTAGAATACAATCGCACCACATCATTAAGCTTTCAACATTACAAGCAAACCTAGCAAGCCTATGAGCAATCTCATTACCCAATCGGCTTACATGTTGAATAGAGCAATCTTCAAATAACATCAGACTTTTTCTGACTTCACGCAGTAGAATACCATACATAGCATCTGAATCCTCTTTAGCTTGCAGTTCCTTCACCATGAGTAAACAGTCACTTTCCACCATGAGTCTGTTGATCCCCATCGTTGCACATAATTGCATGCCCAGAAATATATAAAGTAATTCTATGGATTCAGGCTCAGCTGCAGCAAGTTCCAGCATACTTGCTGCCATAACAATGTCACCCCTCTCATCTCGAAGCACCACCCCAACACCTGTGTGGATCACTAAACATAGCACCATCCATATTTATGATCCAATATTACGATTTTGAACATCTCATTTCTTGAAGTACTTTAACATATATAGGAGCATTATGTCATCCTAATGTTAACAAAGAAAATATGTTTTTTATTCTCATTATAAGTGATTAATTTTATATGTCACCTACTTAAATGAATAGTAGTTTAAAATATATCACATGATCAGCAAGTATGATTGAGAATAATAAAATGAAAATTGTAAAATAGCATTGTCCACTTAGATATAGGGTATGTTTGGGTGCTGAGCTGATCATCACAGTCAATTTGAAATCAATCATTGATAAGACTTACTACTAGTTTTTTAACTTCATAAATAAAGTTAAACATATCTCAATCTATTTTATACGTTCAAATACATCTCAATGGATCCATAAAATCTACTCAAATATCTTAATTCGTTATTATTTACATATCAATTCAGATCATTTTAAATCACTTCAACACCTAAACGCAACCATAATGTCGGAACAATGGCAGGGATGCCATTCCTCTTTGGACGCATTAGAGCCACAACCCACAAGGCTGCAGATTCAACCTTTGAAACCGACCTACAATTCTCTCTGTCTCCCCCAGGCCCCAACACAATCAACCAAAAAAAAAAAAACCTTGATAAAATTAAAAAATAACTGAAGAGAAGGAAAAGAGGAAAGAATCCCAGTAGTACTACTCATTCTCTGGTCTGAAAAAAAGAGAAGCCACTAAAGTCCAATGTCATGAGCAAAAAGACGCCTGCAAAGAATAAGATTGACTAACTGGAACTTTAAAAGATAAAAAACTATGGTAACTTTTGCAGTAGTACTGCATGCATGCGTGTATTCATGATCAAATATTCTTCTATATATAATTTCTACATACATATTACATACTGATCTTGAGTCTGAGAAAAAATAACAACACTGTACGTAGGAGAAGCTAGCCCCTGCTTTTTTGTCAAACATTTAGAAATTAAATGGGTGGAAATTAAGAAATCATGTAAGCTGAGATCATCAACACCTAGCTGCAGTGATCAAACCTAGCAAGTATGAACCCTTGGCAATATATACATATATATATATATGTATGTATACACACACACGATTGCCATACATACAAATGTAGGGGAAAGAAAAAGAAGAAAGGAAAGGGAGTATGGAGTATGATAATGATAGAGCCCAAATGACAAAACTACCCTTCTCTCTCTCTCTCTCTCTCTCAGCCAGTCACAGATAGAGTTGGCCAACACATGGAACCACCACATATATCATGTCTAGTGTTCCATCTTGCTTTAAGATAATCAGCTTGAAAAGCGGTGTGATTTTCATCTCTTGGAAGACCACATAGCTTCTCTTCCTTTTTCTCCCTCTTCATCCATGGATACTCCTCAGTGGCCACAGGTAAAGAGACTTTTTCGTTCTTTTCTTCCACGAAATTATGAAATTTTCTTCTGGGCTTGGGGGTTTTTCAAAGCTAAATAAAGAATATTTTGGTTTGAGTTCTAAAATTTCTCTCTATTGATTGTTTCAAAAGGTACAACCCCCAATGAGGTGATGTTGTTCAGCTTAGCCCCCCTACTACTTATATTTGAATTTTGTGTTGCTGTCTTTTAAGATCTCTTCATGTTCTTCAAAGTACTGCACCTTTTTCTTTCTTTTTTCCACCGTCTGATAAAGCACCCGGAAAAGTTCTTGTAATTTGTTTTTATTGCTGGTGTAATCCTCATCAAAGTGTAAAGCAGCTTCCTTGTTTTCTCTGCCTTGTTTGTTTCCTACTACACTTTCTTTCTTTGTCTTTAAAACTCTTCTCTCCTGGCCTGAGACGCTTACTTTTGTTTTGATCATCAACTTATGGCCTTTTGCTGTCCGCTCTTTGTTCTTTCTTGGTTTTTTATTCTTCTTTAACTTCAGGGAGTTGGAGTGGTTAAACCCATGGAGGATTCGAGGCCTATGAGGGCAAGGCCTCAAAAGGATCAAGCTTTGAACTGTCCAAGGTGCAATTCAGTTAATACCAAGTTTTGCTACTACAATAACTACAATCTCTCTCAGCCAAGATACTTCTGCAAGACATGTAGAAGGTATTGGACTGAAGGTGGGTCTTTGAGAAATGTTCCTGTAGGAGGAGGTTCCAGGAAGAACAAGAGATCAACTTCATCAACATCATCATCAACGTCATCACCTGCTTCATCTTCAAAGAAGCTTCCTGATCATCATCATCTTACCCCACCAGCTGGTTTTCCTCACTCTGCTTCTCAAAACCCTAAGATTCATCAGGGCCAAGATCTTAACTTGTCATATCCACCTGGTGATCAGGATTACAACAGCATATCTAAATATGTTGAGGTACCCTTTAATACTGACAGCAAAACCCACCATCAAAACCCTAGCGCATCCTCTAATGCTTCAACTCAACTCTCGGCCATGGAACTGCTCAAGACTGGGATCACTTCAAGAGGATTTAATTCTTTCATGCCCATGTCGGTATCAGAATCGAGCACAATATATTCAAGTACTGGGTTTCCTTTGCAAGAGTTCAAGCCGAGTACTCTGAATTTTTCTCTCGAGGGGTTCGAAAGTGGGTATGGGAATAATACTCTTCATCAAGGGGTGCAAGAGAGTGGTACTGGTGCGAGGCTTTTGTTTCCTATTGAGGATTTGAAACAGATCCCAACAACAAGCGAATTTGAGCAGAATAGAGGGCAAGGAGATCATTCTAATGGTTATTGGAATGGAATGATGGGAGGAGGATCATGGTAAATAAGCCGGCCAGAAGATCATCAGAAATATTGGATGAACGATCGAGGAGTTGGTGTTTCAGTTTGTTTTCTTCCACTCCATGGGTGACTTGTTTTTTCTTTTCTTTTCTTGTTTTTTTTTTTTTTTTTGGAGTTAATCAAAACTAACAGATCATAGGGCGTACTACATGGGTTTCTTTCTCTTTCTCATGTTATTATTATTACTATTATTATTGTTTGCATCATTTTCCCCCTTTATTTTCTTTGTTAATCTCTGTACTTAATTATAATTTTCTCGTCTTTCTTTGCACTATCATGATCAATGTGGATGTCTGGAGCTTTATTAATTTAGGTTGGCTTTTCAAAAGAGTGTCCCGGCATGCAGTATAAAAGCTGATAGAACAAGAGGCTAAATAAGAAAGATGGATCGATGTCTCTTTTTAGGACTTAAGGAACAAATGACTTCTTGATCATGACTTAGATAATTTTTGTAATTTATTACAGTGGTGGGATTTGTGGCTTGATTATCTGTAATTATTTATGGATTGTTTATATCCTTTGAACTTAAAAGTGAGTTGGAAAGATGGCTGTCAATCCTTTACAGCAAAAGACGTTTCTTCCTTTTTCTTTTTCTCTTTTTCTCTTTTTGCTTGCCAACAGGGTCCAGAAGTGTCAGGTCTTTAATCAGCACTATCTGGGTCTTAGATCAGATTCTTCCACCCAATAAAGAACCACATTCATGAAGAAAATAGGATCTGATGAAGAACTACCAGATCAATTAATGACTTGGTATGACACCCACGAACTATTTCTTTACATGCCACACCACTTTAGAAACAACAGAAAGAGGGAAAAAATAGAAAGGTGAAAAAGATCAACTTGCTGTACCATGACTTTGAAACTAGTGATCCAATGTACATGATCATCATATGCATGCCTTATAATACATATATATATATATATATATATATATATATCACCAAAAAAATGCAGTGGTACTGGTACTGACTACTGCATGCATTATTTTCTTTTTTTTGCACTGGAATCAGCTCCTCTCCCATTTAAGGAAATACCACAAATCTGTCTGATCTCCGTGCAGCAGTGCAGCCACACGAGTCCAAAGCTCATTCATCAAATTGCATCATCATGTGCTCCATTTCCATGAGTCCATATTCGCAGCTTCTTTCTTTCTCATTTTCTTGCACCTACCTCTACGGCTCTGGTGAATGCGTGGGTCCCAGAAACATTCCTCTTGTTAAGCGTGCTGTGGAATTATAATCTCCTCCACTCCGCAAATCCTCCAGATCATATATCTCTATATATATTTATAGACCCTAGCTCCATGTTTCTTTAATTAATACATAGATATATTTGTAGAGAGTTAGCTAGCGTTGAACTTCCATTCATATATAATTCATCATCTACTTTACTTTCTTTTGTGTCTAAAGATGTGTTTGGCACTAGGGTTTTTTTCTTTTTTTTAAAAAAAAAAATAAAGTGGTTGATGGAAGGGGGGTCACCACATAATCATGGAGGTCTTTTTCTTTCCACACGTAGTTATCTACTCCATTACACTCTCTCTCTCTCTCTCTCTCTCTCTCTCTCTCTCTATCTCTATCTCTCTCTCTCTCTCTCTCTCTCAGACTCTCTCTCTTTCAATCTTTTCCTTTTGTTCTTTCAACTTTGTCAATGAGATGGGTGAAAATATTTAAGACTTATCACTGAATTTTCATCCCCTAGTGTCGGCGTTAATTAGGGTCAATAATTAGAATTCATGATGTGGATATATATATATGCCACTCTCACAAACTCATCATGCATGCATGTATATATACATACTTCATATATATATATATATAAGAAAAACATATTACTATATATAGCTCTCGTAATTATAACTTAGCTTTAACGTACTCTATAATTTTCCTACTAATTAATTAACCATTAATCTGTGATGTTGATCATCCAACCATTAAGTTCTCAATTAATGTTACATCCAACCATTAAGGGAAGAAGAAGTCATGAAGGAACTAATTAAGACATCCCCCATGCCACTACGTACAATTTGGTCCGAAATTGGGTGGGATTTTTGTAATAACTGGAAGAAATATATTGAAACATTTAAAACATGATATTGAACAAATTCATAATCTAATTAATTAATGGATTAATCGATCTACATTTTCCCGGCCGGCCCCTTAAATTTGTTTCGTTATTCTTCATTTTTCTTCGATCCTCTCCTTTGATCTATAATTTTAATATTGTTAAATAATGTGATCAGACACTGCAAACTTAATGCTTTCTCTTACGACTGATCAAGCATCCCATACAGCTTAAATAATGCGTTTAACTATGCATATTTAAGTTCTTGAACACGGCCTAGCTCTCTGGCCCTTACAAACAGGCTTTCAATTAAGGTGATGATTCTATGCATGGAAATTAAATTCTATAAATTACATTCTCATGATCCCATTTTCATCTCATTGGCATTCTCATCAACCTTTGAATTTCTTCTTTTTTGGATCTAATTAGGATGATAAAAGTGTGTCATCTTTTCTATAGTGAAATGAAAATATTGAGATGGGAGTAATAGTGTTGTTTGTAGCATTAGTCTTATATATATATTTATATGTATGTATGTGTGTGTGTGTGTGTGTGTGTGTGTGTGTGTGTAAGAAGCTTGCTATATAGCAATTGACATCAGAGATTCCATCGCCCGCCAAGTTCATGAGTATGGGATCAGATATGATTTATAGACATATTTGGCTTTAATTTGTAGATGGATCTCCTCTTACAATTAAGTTGGCTTTCTAGGGTAAGTACTTTTGCATGAGGGTTTGTATCATTGCATGTTGCTCATCATGATTATCTTGTATTCTTCAGTTAATTTAATTACAAGAATTCTTTGCCAAGCATGCATAAGTATTTTTCTAATGATGCGCGCTCACCTACTGGAAGCCATACACATTAATATTATGTTGTGATTCTTTCATTATCACAGATATATATAAGTAGATACATACATATACATACATAATATATATATATATATATATATATATATATATATATATATTATGCAACAAAGGAAATAAACATATATGCACCATTTTATAATTATGATGATTGAGTTATATATCTCACTAATCTCTCTCTCTCTCTCTCTCTCTCTCTCTATATATATATATATATGAGAAAAGATATTTACAACTGTGAATTGCGTAACCGTCGCGTAATCGTTTTGAAAAAAATGAATAAAATATGGGACCCACATGAAAAAAATTAATTTTTTAATAGTGGACTCCACTCTTTTTCAAAGCGATTACGCTGCGATTACGCACTCACGGTTGTATGTAGAATTACTCTATATATATATATAGGCTTTGAGTTTAGTCAAATATAAACTTCGAAGTATATATATATATATATTGCTAGGTAGATCAAGGAATATCAATATATAAAACAATGTTCATTGAATCCAATTGAATGAATTCCTTCGAAGCTTATATTTGACTGAACTCAAAGCCGCCATGCATGCATGCACCTTTTGTACCGGTTCACAAAAAACAAGCTAGTTCTCGAGGATAAGTCCACTTCATGGCATCTTTATAATTTGGGTATATATAAGTGATCATCCATGCTCGAGGCACGCACAAACTTTCTATATATACAGTCCCTCTTTGCATAGATGCGCATTTTCCCCCCAAGATGCTAGCTTCATGGTTTTGTATTTTATTTTTTCTTTCGTAGAAAGCTTTTGATCATCTTTTCCATAAAAATAAATATAAAAAGAAGAAGAAGAAGAAGAATAACGTATGTATTGGAATTATCTCATGCAGTCTTCCAAGTTCCCTCTCATGTTCCCTTTGACAAGTTGGTTACGGGAGAACCACCACTAAGTTGAAGGAATCTATTTCTGTTATTCATTCTTTATTTTATTAATTCATTTTCTCTGTATATATATACATAACAGTGCATTGTATATGATGATGAATACTACGGAAAAGGTTTTACGTTGGTTTTGAACCTCCATAAACAACTCTCTCTGTTTTCTCTACTTTATCCTTCTTCTGCACCATTTCCATTATGGTATCATGAGCCAATCCCTCCAAGTTCTCCATCACACTCCTCTCAAAGCTCTTCATCTCAGTCCCTTCCAAGTTCTCCAATTCATTCCGCTATGTCCACCTCTGATATTCCCAAACCTGAGGAAAATCCTCATCACCTAGCTAGTCCATACTTTATTCAGCCCTGCGAAAATGCCTCTTCTTCTTTGGTTCCTGAGTTACTCAATACTGAAAATTATGTTACCTGGGCTCGCTCCATGCGTAGCGCTCTAAACATAAAAAATAAGCTTGGTTTTCTCGAGGGTAAGATTTTCAAACCCTTGGATTCCGACCCTTTGTATCTCCCATGGGAACGCTGCAATGATATGATCATTGCATGGCTCCAAAACTCTGTTGGCTTAGACCTTCGATCTACAATTGCCCATGTCGAGACAGCAGCCGACGTATGGAATGATCTCCGTGAATGCTTCTCTATACAGAACGCTCCTCGGATTTTCCAACTCACGAAGGCCATCTCCTCCTTACTTCAAAATGCTGATTCTGTGAGTATTTACTACAATAAACTTAAAGGCTATTGGGATGAGCTTGATGTCTACGAACTAATGCCTCTTTGCACCTGTGGATCTGTTAAAATTCTCATGGACTATCATCATCGATCGTCACAAGGTCATGCAATTCTTAGTAGGACTGCAAGATTCTTATGATGCCATCCATGCTCAAATTCTTCTTTCCGATCACCTTCCAACTTTAAACAGAGTTTTCTCTCTTGTTCAACAAGAAGAAAGACGTCGGCAACTTCACTATGTACCAACACCAGCTGCTATGGTCACACAAAGACCCGATCCAAGGCCTTTATCATCCTCACACAAGGATCGTTTATATTGTTCTCATTGTAACATCACTGGACATTCTCTTGAGCGATGCTTCAAGGCTAACTCGAACCTTCCAATCTGCTCTCATTGTCGGATCCCGGGCCATACCAAGGATAATGTTATCGGTTGAATTTATCCTCCAGGATATAAAACTGGACTCAAATCCAAATATGTTGCTAACATTGTTTCTCTTGAGCAGGACCAAATCCACAACGGCTCACCTATTACTCAAGAGCAGTACAGTAAGCTTCTAGCCTTACTCCAACCAGCTTCGACCACCAATAACATGACTGCAACAGTAAACCAAGTTCAAGTTGTCCAGTCCAATTCTCCTACAATGTCTGGTAAAAGTCTCTGTCTCTCAACACACAAAACCACAAACACTTCCTCTGCACAATGGATTCTCGACACCAGGGCCACAGACCTTATGGTTTATAGCCCCAAATTCTTTACACACAATATCACTCGTGTTAATCACTCAGTCAAGCTTCCCGATGGATCAACCACAATCTCCACTCATCTCAGTGATATACAATTTTCTTCTCAACTCATTTTTAAAAATGTGTTGTGTGTTCCAACTTTTTTCCTTTAATCTTGTTTCTGCTAAATCATTAGCTACAAATTCCAATTGTTACTTACTTTTCTTCTCCAATTCATGTTACATATAGGACCTCTCAACTTCGATGATGATTGAGAAAGGTGAGGTGCGCGATGGCCTATATCACTTGCAACCCGAACCACCTTCTCCTACTGCTCTTTCCATTTCTTTTCCTCTTTTATTCCATCCTAATATGGTCAATACTGTTGTTATTACAAAACATGATGAACTTACTTTGTGGCATTTTCGGCTTGGGCACAGCTCCATGACACAACAAGTTCTGAATGATATTGGTAAAAATAATGTTCAACTATCTACTAAAGCTAGTCCATGCCTTATATGTCCACTTGCCAAACAACATAGATTACCATTTTCACAATCAGAACACAATGTTCTCAATCCTTTTGATCTTGTATCTGTCGACATATGGGGCCCTAACTCTATACAAGCCTACGACGGCTCTAAGTATTTTTTAACCATAGTGGATCAATTCACTCGATGTACTTGGCTTTATCTTTTGAAATCCAAATCCAAAGCATGCTCATGCCTCCAAAAATTTTGTTCTCTTATTGACAATCAGTTTTCCATCAAAATTAAAATTATCTGGAGTGATAATGGCCCCGAGTTCTCCATGCCAGATTTTTACCAATCAAGAGGCATAATTCATCAGCTTACCTGTGTAGCCACGCCTCAACAAAATGCTTTAGTTGAAAGAAAACACCAACACATTTTAAATGTCGCAAGAGCTCTAAAATTTCAGTCCGGTCTTCCTACAAAGTATTGGAATGATTTTGTCTTAACAGCAACTTACTTGATTAATCGAACACCCACTCTCATTCTCAACTACTAATCACCTTTTGAAGTTTTATACAACAAAAAACCCTCCTATTCTCACCTACGCATTTTCGGATCTCTATGTTTTGCTTCAACTCTTTCCCATACTCGATCCAAATTTGATCCTCGTGCCCACATATGTTTGTTTTTGGGCTACCCCATGGTCTAAAAGGGTACAAACTCCTTGATTTGAACACACATCAAACTTTCATTTCTCGTGATGTTAATTTTCATTAAGATATTTTTCCCTTCAAAACCATCCCTATCAACTCAAACCCCATTCAAAACCAACCAATACATCCTACACAATTGACACCCAACACCTTCCAACCATCATTGAACCAATTTTTCCAAACCACCCCACCCAACCCGTTACTCCAAATACCCAGCCTGATCCTCAAATTTTTTCCCTTAATTTAGAACCTATTCATCCAAACACCCAGCCCACTCCCACTCCTACATCAGATTCTTCTCCTTCAATGTCTCCCACAGTTGCAGAGCCATCCAAACATGTCCCACGTCGCTCTACCCGAACGAGAAATGCCCTAGCTTACCTTCAAGATTTTCATTGCTCTCATATCGCTGCATCCACTTTGACTCAGTCATCATCTCAGTTGGAAGGCATCTCCTCATGACACTCACAGGTTTGTTTTCCTATTTCTAATTTTCTCTCCTATGACTTACTTTCTCCACAATTCAAAGTCTTCACTGCCTCTATTTCATCCCAAACCGAACCAACTTCTTATACCCAAGCCATCAGAGATCATGTTTGGTGCGAGGCTATGAAGCAAGAACTTACTGCCCTTGAGCTCAATGAGACATGGTCCATTGTGGAATTACCTCATGCAAAGAAGACCATCGACTATAAGTGGGTATACAAATACAAGTTTTGGGCAGATGGAACAATTGAAAGGGCCAAAGCTCGGTTGGTCGCGAAGGGCTTCACACAGCGTGAGAGTATTGACTTTCATGATACGTTTTCACCCGTAGCAAAGCTTGTCTCAATTTGGTGCCTTCTTGCAATAGCAGCCATCAAAGGATGGGCACTTCAACAACTTGATGTCAACAATGCTTTTCTATACGGTGACCTCGACGAAGAAATCTACATGCGACCCCCACCTGGTCATCTTGCAGCCGAGACCAATAAAGTTTGTCGTTTGAAGAAAAGCCTTTATGGATTACGCCAAGCTTCACGACAATGGAATGCGAAGCTCACTGCATCTCTGGTTGAATTTGGCTTTGTACAATCTAAGGCTGATTACAACTTATTTACAAAGAAGACTTCTACCTCATTTACAGCATTATTGGTCTACGTTGATGACATCATTTTGCTAAGCTCAGATGCTTCATCAAATGCTACTGTGAAACAATTTCTGGAGTCAAAATTCAGAATCAAAGACCTTGGGAATCTTAAATACTTCCTTGGGATGGAAGTTGGGCATTCGAAGAAAGGAATTCAGCTGTGTCAGCGCAAATACGCGCTTGATATACTAGCAGAAACAGGCATGTTGGCCTCTAGATCGTCTTTGTTGCCTATGGAACCAAATCTCAAACTCAGAAGAGATGAGGGAGAAGTGTTCAACGATCCCACCTTATATTGTAAACTTGTCGGCAAGCTTTTATATCTCACAAATACAAGACCAGACATCAGCCACAATGTGCACATGTTGAGTCAGTTCATGGAGATACTGAGAATTCCTCATTATAATGCAGTCCTCAAAGTGCTGCGATACATGAAAGGGACACAAGGTCAGGGACTATTTTTTCCTGCTAACTCACAGTTGAACCTCACGGCTTATTCAGACGCAAGTTGGGCGGATTGTCTAGACACAAGGAGATCAACTACAGGTTTCTGTGTCTTCCTAGGAAATTCACTAGTGTCATGGAAATCAAAGAAACAGACTACCATCTCCAGATCATCTGCAGAATCCGAGTATAGGTCAATGGCATCTGTGGTGTGTGAATTAACTTGGTTACGTTATCTCTTGCTGATTTGCATGTAAATATTTCTGGACCCGCCACATTATATTGTGACAATTTGGCAACTATTCACATAGCTGCAAATCCTATTTTTCATGAACGAACGAAGCATATCGAACTAGATTGTCATCTAGTCCGAGACAAAGTGACTGAGGGGCAAGTTCAGACAGCGCATGTGCCTTCACATCTTCAAGTTGCAGATCTACTAACTAAGTCCTTGCAATCTCCTGTGTTCACTCGACTTTTATCCAAGATGGGAGTAATCAGTGTTTACTCTCCATCTTGCGGGGGGATATTGGAATTATCTCATGCAGCCTCTCAAGTTCCCTCTCATGTTCCCTCTGACAAGTTGGTTACGGGAGAACCACCACCAAGTTGATGGAATCTATTTCTGTTATTCATTCTTTATTTTATTAATTCATTTTCTCTGTATATATATACATAACAGTGCATTGTATATGATGATGAATAGTACGGAAAAGGTTTTATGTTGGTTTTGAACCTCCATAAACAACTCTCTCTGTTTTCTCTACTTTATCCTTCTTCTGCACCATTTCCATTAGTATGTGAACCACCACACATTTTTGGGGTGGAGATCAGTTTTCCATTTATAATATGTGTACAAGCAGAGTACAGTTGGATACAGAGATAGTATCTACATCAAAAAAGGAAAACAGTCACAAGAAATAAAATTACATCTCCTACAATCAAGGAGGAAAAGATTGAGGATTCCGTATACAAGCAGAGTACAGTTGGATACAGAGATAGTATCTACATCAAAAAAGGAAAACAGTCACAAGAAATAAAACTACATCTCCTACAATCAAGGAGGAAAAGATTAAGGAGGATTCCGTAAATCAATGGGTGATTTACTAGAATCCTCTACCCCCCCCCCCCCCCCCCCCGGCGTGGCAAACTAAGAGTGAGATTAACACAAACTCGAAGCTTGGAACGGGAAAAAAAACATAAAGGGCCCGTGAAACACTCTTGGTGAAGATATCGGCAACTTGCAAGTGGGATGGAACATGCTGAGTGCGAAGAGTGCGAGCAACAACAAGATCACACAGAAAATGATAGTCAAGGTCAATGTGCTTAGCACGCTTATGGGACACTAGATTTGAACTCAAAAAAATAGCGCTTTTGTTGTCACAAAGAAGGAGAGGCCAATGAGTTACGTAGGAGATGAGTGAGCCATAGAACTTCAGCAGCAGTGAGGGCGAGAGCACGGTACTCGGATTCACAGCTGGAGCAAGAAACAGTTGGCTGTTTCTTGGCACTTCAGGATACAAGATTATTGCCAAGATAGATCGAGTAACCAGAGGTGGAGCATCTAGTATCAGGGCCCAATCCGCATCCAAATATGCTACTAAGGCAGTAGAGGAAGACAAAGTGAACCTTATAACCAAAATGAAATGTGCCTTTGACATAGCGAAGAATCAGTTTGACTGCCTGAAAATGATCATCAATTGGCGCATGAAGAAATTGATATATGGAGTTGACGGAATGAGCGAGGTCAGGACGGGTAATCATCGCAAGGCACCAACTAAGGAGCGATATAGAATAGGATCCGCAAATGGGGAACCTTCGGAGGAGAGCCGTTAAGAGACAACCATGGGCATATAAACTGGTTTGTTGTCAAGTAATTGAGCTCGTGCCAAGATGTCAGAAGCATACTTTGTTTGACTAAGAAAACTGCTGCCTGTGATGGGAGAAACCTCAAGTCCAAGAAAGTAACTCAAGAAGCCTAAATCCTTGATGGCAAACTCCGAGTGCAACTGCTGAATAAATCAATTGAGAAGAGAAGAATTGTTTCCTGTGATAATGATGTCATCAACATATAGGAGCGGATAGATAGATGAGATCATCCTTCTAATTAAAGACTAAGAAAGAGGGTTCCGCTCGACTGCAAGAAAAAATAAGTTTTAAGAGAGGAACTAAAGCGTTGAAACCAAGCACGTGGGGCTTGTTTCAAGCCATAGAGAGTTTTTCTTCAATTTGCAAACATGGAGAGGATGTTGAGGATCAACCTAGACCGTGGGTTGCTCCTTGTAAACATTTTCATGAAGGATGCCATTGAGAAAGACATTTTTTATGTCAAGCTGACGTAATGGCCACTTTTGAGACACGGCTAAGGAGAGAACAATACGAACTGTGAAGGTTTTGGCCACAAGACTAAAGGTGTCGGTGTACTCAAAAGCTGAGCGTAGCCCTTTGCAACGAGGCGCGCTTTGAAGCGATTGATGGATCTATCGGAAAGGAATTTTTTCCGAAAAACCCATTTAGAACCGACAATATTAGTGTTGAAGGGCCGAGAAACATGATCCCAAGTAAATTATAGGCTATGGACTGCCTTATATATGGTGATGATCTACTATTAACTTTCTCACCAAGGCCTTGCAATCCAAAACCCCTTTATAATAACTCTATTCCCAACACTAGAGTCCGAGAATATAATAGATATAAATAAATAAATAAATAAAGTTTTATAGTATTTATTGAATATTTAAGTTGAGAGACATAGGCCTAGCTTGGGGAATGAGATGATATAAGATATTTGTGACTAATAATGAAATAGTTTATAAATAGTAGTGAAATGATTTGAGATCAGATATGTTATTGAGTTCAAAAATGGTTTGACTAATCATTTCTCATGTTGTTAGAATATAATTTTTTTAATATAGTTTTTGTTTTGAAATTTGAGAAAATTGAATTATTTTTTGTGTTTTGTTTGAAAGTTTAGAAAAGTTGTAATGATTAGGTAATGATTAAATGAAAAAGTTAAAAATTTAAAATTGAAGAGTGTTTTTGTTTGAGTGATGTTTGAGAATGAGACTATGAGAAATTTTGAGATGAGATGAGATGATTTGTATTCCCAAACGAGATCTTAGATTGGCAATAATGATTACTTTAGTATGTCTATTTCTCTCTTATTGTGAACTCTATATTTTAGATGAGATGAGAATTTTTAAGTTTTAGTTAAACTTTAACGCGTTGTTGTTATGTTTCTAGATGAAAATAGTTTTTACTAACGTTTTTGTATCGCCAAAAATAACAATAAAATTATGTGGCACTTTTTCCCACAATTTTTATTGCTAGAAATAGAATTGTTTTCGGCCATTTATAGCCGCAAAATGACTTTTCTTGGCTATTTTTATCCTAAAAAATTAGCGGTGGCAATTCGTGTTCGTGAGGTGTTAAGTCAAGTCATGGATATTCGAATTTATGGCTCAACTCGACCCCGACCCTTTAAGCTAAACCTATCAGATCTTTAAACCCTAACACGACCCATTTAAATAACGGATCATGTCGTGTCACTCGTTTTGAGCCATTTAATAATTAATTATAAATAAATAAACACGACATGACTCATTTCAACCCGTTTCATCTAAATGGATTGTACTAATCCGCATAACCTATTTGATCTGATTAACATAATTTCACATAAAAGTTAAAATTTATATTTATTAGTAGCCACAATATCCTAAAAAACAATTAGTCTACCCATTAACAAAAAAATATTAATATTTTTCAAATTTTAACATATAATAAAATCAATATTACAATCTGGATATTAACAAAGATAAGTATAGGTTCAGATTACAATCTCAATAATAAAATTGTAATTGTAAGTAAAAAACTAAATGGGTCGTAACAGGTTGGTTTCATGTTAAGCGGGTTGATCCATTAATGACCCGTTTATAAATCGGGTTAACGTGTCAATCCGTTTTCACCCAAACTCGTTAACATCAAACTCAAACCTGCTAATTTCATGTCATGTTAGTGTTGGGTTCACGGATCGTGTCATATATTGTCACATCTACCTGAAATATCAATTAAATTATACAATTACTTTTCTTGAGATATTTTATCCATTCGGAATGGCTTTTCCCGCAATTTTTATCGCCAGAATAGGCAATTTTGGGCCATTTTATGTCATTGAAAATAAAAATGGAATTACGAAACAGTTTTTCTTGCGATTTTTTTGTCAAAAATGGTTTTTTTCTTGCACATGTCACATGAAATAACAATAAACCATTCTGTAGTTTTCTTGCGATTTTTAATGCATGAAATGATTTATTCCAGAAATTTTATCATCGAAAATGATTTTTTTCTCACATTTTGTGTCACATGAAATAAAAATAAACCATTTCAGCAGTTTTTTTCACAATCTTTTATCTCCAAAAATAAACTTTTTCGTCAATTTTATGTTGCCAAAAATAATAATGAAATTATGAAATAAATTCTACGGTGAGCTTTTTATCAAAAAAAATAATTAGATTAATTGGATATTAACTACAATGGCCTATACAATTAAATCCAACGTAACATCATTCATTCATGAAAAACTCATCAAGATAACCTAGTTTGTTGTAAGTACACAAAACCAATCAACATTACCAATCAACATTGCCACAATGTCATTACACAACCATGTTAGTTCTGGCTAACCAATGCTCATCCATTTTCAATTGGGATTGTCAATTTTGTCCAACTAGTATTTGTCAATTGAAAGTTCTTCATCTCTATCTTAAATCACCCTCTTTATAGCTCCACACACACACCTTACATTCTTAGGCTTGGTTTGATTTTACAAACCTTTTAAATTATCTCATATCAATATCCAAACATCATTCAAACACAAAATATTTTAGTTTTAAATTTTTAACTTTTCAACTTTGAACAATGCTAGCGTGCACACCAAATATGCATCCCAAATATGTACACTAGTGCAAATGGATTTTTTTTTTCTTTTTTGTTTTAAATTTTTTTTAAACATCCTTAACCATTAAGAAAAAATAAAATAAAATAAAAATTTACTAATAGTCACTTTCTTAACCATTAAGAAAAAAATTAAAAATAAAAATAAAATACACAAGTGGGCACATTTGGAAGTCATACTATCATTTTTCTTCAACTTTTTTATCTAATTATTACCTAATCATTACAACTTTTCTAAATTTTTAAACAAAACACAAAAATAATTCGAATTTTTCAAATCTCAAAACAAAAATTATATTCTAACTCTATTTTAATTTTATAATGGTTTTATTAAACTTTTTCTCTCCTTTTCCAAAACCCCATAAAATGTTTTAACTCAAATCATTTCACTACTATTCACAAAATTATCTCACTATTATTCACATATTTCTCATCTCATCTCATCTCATCTGTGCAACGAAACGAGACCTTAAAATCCTACGGATTCCATAACGGTAATAGTACAAATATAAGTTACATAATCCAACCAATTTTAAACTGGTAAATATGAATATTTCAATCAAATCTGGATTAGGGCACACAAAACATCTAAATTATGCAACAAAAACTTGATACATCTCCTTTCTAAACTATTTATGATGTTCATGAGCCGCACACACACACTCACACATATTATATATATATATTTACTAGATGTGGGACTAAGTGAGTGTTACTTTTGCCTTGTATTAACCTTGGATTCTGAGCATTGGATCATTTTCTTCTAGGACATTTATCTATTCAAAGTTCATCTGAAATGCCATATTGAACTCAAACCTAGGTCACCAATTATGTTTCATAATATGTATAATTAAATATTTTTGTTTTTGTTTTTGTTTTAACTAATTTTAGGTTTCAATGAATCATATGTATTCAGAAATTATTCAAATTTTACTTTAATTCATTTCTAATGAAGTGGCTTTAGTAAGCAGAAACCAGACGGTCTACTTTAATATTCCGAATTTAGATGGTACCCTCAGATGAAACTGTGTAATTTAGGATTCTTACATTGAATCAAGTTCTTTAATTGATTTCGTTAAGTGCACCACTACATATTCAAATACTTTAATTAATTGTAAAAGTAGCATTATTATAGAGAGAGCTTCGTAAGTGAACCCCCCCCCTCTCAATTTTCTCTTTCATAATGTTTGCATAGTTTGTTTAAGACGGGCTATTTTTTGTTTCATTACCGAGTTGAAGAGGTTGAATTATTAGTTCTTTTTCAAGTACATCATTGTCACAGACTTTATAAGGGAAAAGGAAAAAAAAAATACACACGCACAAAAGATGCAAGTTTTAGAGGGGAAAAAGAAAACTTAAGAGGAACTTTGCGTATGAATTCCAGACTAAGAAGCTCCAAACCAAAAATTCAACCAAATCAACTCTTTAAACGAAAAAATGAAGCAACAAATTATAAAATCACTACAAAAAAAAGGACTTGTTGTGGCCAAAAAATAGAGCGGTGAGGCACTGTTAGACGAAAGAAGGCTCATTTAACTGTAGCCGTGTTTTTGTGATGGTGACCTAGAAATTCGGCACAAAAAGAGACTTTTTGCGGCGACATTTTGTCTTCATAAATAAGTCTGTCGTGAATACCAATCCAACACAATGGCTTCCCTTTTGCGTCAACATGTGTTCGCCGCAATAAGTCCAAAAAAAATATACCGACAAAAAATCCAATCTTCTCTCCGCGAAAAAGACCCTACCTGCATTATTTACTATGATATTCTCTCTCTCCTCTGTGACAATTCCGACACCCCTACTGTTGCGCCGTCAGCCCCTGCTGCCGTGTCGTCGACCCCTCTCCTCTGTGACAATTCCCCCGACCCTGCTGCTACGCCGTCAACCCCTGCTATCGTGTCGTCGACCCCTGTTGTAGCACCGTCGACTCCTCGCATAGCCGATAAGTCTCCTCCGTCTCTCTCTCACACACTCGGTCCCTCTCTCTTCCTCCGTGAGTAGGCTGCCCCACCATCGTGCTCTGTTATGTACGAAAGTTCCCTCTCTCTTTCTTTGACACGCACGACCTCCTCCAGTACTCGATCAACCTCTATTCATCTCTATTTTAACAACTTTCCAGTTTTCACGTTTCAATCTCTACTAAGGTATTTGTTTCACTAACCCTTCTAATCACACACACACGTGCTTGTGTTTATTTATTTCTCTACGAGTTTTGTGCTGGCTGCTTTTTCTATAAAATAACATCTACTTAATTTAAAGCTGAGAATGCAGGAGATTGAAATTAGAGAACTATCGCTTGACTGGGACTTTAGAGAACTAGAAGTATTGTTATATATTAATACAACGATTTATCTAGAATTACATTTCTATAATACAAATATAACATTTTCTGCTGCTCACAAATAATGTCTAGATATAATTAAATTAAGCTATTTTCATGCATATGTACTTCTAGTATCAGGGGACCTACATATGCATAGTATATCAGTAAATACAAGAAACAACAAATTAGAGAATGGAACATGAGAAAGCATAGTAAAATCAGTGGCACTAAATATATATATATATAGGTAACTCAATGACATTAAATATATATATATATAGGTAACTCAATGACACTAAATATATATATTGTCAGGTTACCCCATTTCAAGTGACTAATTCATATTTTTTTGTCTCTAAGACCTATAATCATCCTAAAAAATATCTTCAAGATAATCCGGCAACCAATGGTAAAAAATACTATAGATGTGTGTGTATGTGTGTGTGTCGTCAAGATCAAGCCTCCCCCCCCCCCCCCCCCCTCGACACATACACACAGCCACACACGTGTGAACTACCAGTACGGTGTTAGCATACCATTTAAAGTGCAATGATTCTCTTACCTCATATATGTACATGCATATGAACATACAGTCACATGACTAAGTTCCATAAAAGCCTTTCATCCCATTTGAGAAATATTACTGAAAATTCCAAGCCTACAACTTATATATATATATATATATATATATATATTTAATGAGAGGTTTCAATTTTAAATGATTATCTAAATATCAGCTAGCTAGGTATGTACTTAGGATTAGAAGTTAGTTTTGTTGGAGTATCTTGGTGTTAGCTAGGTAGATTAACTTTAGGAACAAATATGTTATTGTGCAAATTGTTTTACTATAGTCACAAATTTATGCAATTTTTTTTTTATATCTCATTATATATTCAGATATACTATATATGTTAACCTAACAACTATCCACCTCATAATGTTTTTCTCTATAGTCAATATTAAATGGACAAAAGTTGGATACATTTGACTAATAGATTTAGGTCCATCGAATACAGAGAAGGGGTACAACAATTCATTACAATTGCATGAGCTCATGCAAACACTTTTTTTGACCCATAGATGTGGTGGAAGGTCACTTGTTTACCAAAGGAATGGATCCTAACTATACAGAATGGATCTTTCATGAGGAAGATGAGCACCTTCTTGAGTTCTAGGATTCTGATGATGATGATGTTATGGTTTATCAAGGCTAAACTCATGAATATGTTGATGACATGGACGAGATGTTAGATGACATTCGTGCCAACATGTTTGCCAGTGCAATGTCAACTGATCCTAGCATCCATGTAGATTCCACCTATGTAGAGCCTACTTCAAAATCATTTGATCAATTATTAGAAGATTCCTCACGCCCACTCTATCCTGCATGTGCAAAATTCTCAAAATTATCGTTTATTGTGAAGTTGCTACATATAAAGACCATTGGGGGCTTGACTGTCAAATCATTTGACATGCTTTTGAAGTTGTTGAAAGAAGCATTTCCCAATGCCCTTTTACCCAACACATACCGCGAGGCACGAAGATTAGAGCGGGGTTTGGGCTTCTCTTATGAGAAGATACATGCATGCCAAAACGATTGTATAATATTCTGGAAGGAAAATGCCAACATAAATAACGATCCTAAATGCGGTAAATCCAGATGGGCCCTAGAAATAAGTCAACAAAAAAATATTCCCTACAAAGTACTCCGATATTTCCCCTTTGCACCAAGGTTGCAGAGGTTGTTTACATCCAAGAAGACAGCACTGGCTATGAGATGGCATAAAGAACAGCGTGTTGATGATAATGATGTTATGAGGCATCCTGTTGACCATAGAATGGAAGAAATTCAATGAAGAGCATGCCTCATTCGCTATAGATGTATGAAATGTGCGCCTTGGATTAGCAAGCGATAAATTCAACCCTTTCAATAATATGGCAAGGTCATATAGTATATAGCCAGTTATATTTTGTCCTTACAATCTACCCCCATGGATGTGCATTAAAGATCATTTCTTAATAATGTCCCTCTTAATTCCTGGACCAAAGGCACCGGGCAATGATATTGATATGTACTTGCAGTCTCTCATAGATGAATTGTTAGATTTGTGGAAAAATGGCGTAGATACGTATGATGCCTCCACCAAAGGCATGTTTAAATTACATGCAACATTATTGTGGACCGTCAATGACTTTCCTGCATATGGGAATCTATCTGGTTGGAGTACTAAGGGAAAGATGGCTTGCCCAACTTGTAACGAGGACATAGACTCGATGTGGTTAACACATGGGCGGAAACATTGTTACATAGGACATCATCGTTTCTTGCCAACAGGTCATACTTGGAGGAAGAAGAAGTCTATGTTTAATGGCAAAGATGATCATCGTAGGCCACCTAGAGAACTGTCGGGGCAAGATGTACTCAACCAACTAAATTTTGTTGGCCATGTACAATTTGGGAAAGGTGGAAAGAAGAGAAAATGCCGACCTGATGAGTTAAATTGGACGAAAAAAACCATCTTCTTCCAATTACCTTATTGGTCATCATTGAAATTGTGACATAACCTCGATATCATGCATATTGAGAAGAACATTTGTGATAATATATTGGGAACGTTGATGAGTATTCTAGGCAAATCAAAAGATTCAATCAATGCACGCAGGGATGTATAGTCTGGTTTAATAAATGAATTGCATTTACATGAAGATGAAGCTGGTTGGTCTATGCCACATGCATGTTACACATTGCATGGAGATGAGAGGAAAAGCTTTTGCATGTGGTTATAATCTGTCAAATTCCCAGATGGATTTGCAAGCAATATTGCGAGATATATTACTATAAATGATTGCAAAATACAAGGAATGAAGAGTTATGACTGCCATATCTTCCTACAATGGCTACTTCCTGTTGCAATAGGTGAGGCTTTGCGACCAGATATTCGACTGGCTTTAATTGAGCTAAGTACCTTTTTCAGACAATTGTGTGTGTGCACATTGCTTATAGAGGTCCTACAACGCCTTCAGACTGATATTCCAATTATCCTTTGTAAACTATAAATGATATTCCCCCTATTTTCTTTGATGTAATGGTACATTTAGCTGTTCATCTACCTCAAGAGGCATTGTATGGAGGGCCTGTGCAATATAGGTGGATGTATCCGTTTGAGAAGTACTTGGAAAAATTTAAGCGATACGTCCAAAATAAGGCCAATGCGGAAGGCTCAATAGTTGAGACCTACATTCATGTAGAATGCCTTACATTTTCATCTATGTATCTCCATGATATCGAGACTAGATATCGTAGAGAAGAACGTAACGTTGATGTATGGGAAGAGCGTGAACAAATGGAGTTATCGGTCTTTTCACAGAAGGTGCGACCATTGGAGTCATCCACCTCTTACCGACCCAATGAGACAATATTTCAAACTGCATGTTGGTATGTTCTCAACAACTGTGTAGAGATTATACAATACATTGAGTAAGCAACCTTCGATCATCTTGTGCACCACATATATGTAGAAATGCTTACAAATTGAGTTGGTTTTTTTTTTTTAATATTTGCAGTGAGCACTACAACAAAATTAAAGGTGAAATTGTACAAAATACAGATCGTCTGCATCAAACACAATTTCCTATATGGTTCAAGGAGCGTGTGAGTTTCTTTAAAGCATGAACGCAAATCTTGTTCAGCTTCATATATATATATATATATATATACACTTTTATGCATTGGGTACTTAGATATTCTTTTCCTTATCATATTCACCAAACAGATCAAAGCATTGCGCCCTCCAAGTCCTGCTGAAGCTTCTAATGAGCTATATGCCCTTTTCATGTGGACCTGACCCATGGGTTGCATCATATACTGATTGTATTATGAATGGTGTTAGGTTCCACACAAAGGAGCGTGAACAATATCAATTATCACAAAATAGCGGGGTAGTTGTTCTGGGGGAGCATGAAGGCAAGCCTATAGACTTCTAAGGAGTTCTAACAGACATTTTTGAACTCCACTACATGGGCTGGCGCCATGTTTATTTGTTCAAGTGTGATTGGTTTGACGTTAGTGATTTGAAAAGAGGAGTTCGTGTCGGGAATCACCAAACTAGTGTCAACACATGTCGAAAAAGGTACAAGGACAAGCTATTTGTCCTTGCCTCCTAGGCCTCTCAAGTATTGAGCTTAGGGAGGAATTGGCAGGTAGTACAAAAGGTTACGAGCAGAAATGTCTATGACATTCGTAGAAGACTTTAATGAGGATGAGTCAAGTGCAGATGAAGCGTATCAAGATGATGAATATTTGATGCCTTCCCATTCTGTACATCACGAAGATACAAGCTTAGAAGTTCCATTGCATCAATTAGATGTTGAACCATTAAGAGTTGATCCCCAAAGAATGTTAGTACATCCCGTTCAACACCATGCTCATGAAGAGTTCTTCGATGAGACTCACCTTCTTTAATGGGTGATGAGAATAGTGATAACATGTCTGATATAGGCGAAGAAGATGTGGACAGCGACCCTGCATCACTCTCTATGGAATAACTTTTCATTTAAGGTTGATATTTTGTTTATATATATAACTTATGAGTGTACACACAATGGCAATTTCAAACATTTTATAGATGTCCTCTTCCCCTTACCTCTAGATGTGGATATCGACCCTACATCATGCTATAACTAGTTGGTTGATAGTTGCATCACACAACTAGAGGTAAGGAACAAGTTGGTTGATAGTTGGTTGAAAATGCCAAACATTTTGTAACTTGTGATGGTTGTAAATGTTTGGAAATACCGACTCTAGATGTGGATGCTATAACTAGTTGGTTGAAAATGCCAAACATTTTCAAACATTGTATATTCAGGGATCTCATCTTTAACATCATGCTTGATAGTTGGTTTTGTCCCTTGGTGACAGGACTTTCGCAATTCAAGCAACTTTGCTACAAATCACAAGTTGGCACTTATTTAAGCATGACAGTATTCAGACTATGCCATAAGGAACAACATCAACAACCTACCACATAGATGGTCATTGCCAACGTGTTCCAATTGATCTTTTTGACCTTCTAATCAAAAAAAAATAATGTTTCATTCAACATTGTTGTAGAATCTGGAGATGAACTATTGGTGTACAATAGAAGTCATGTATTGGTTGCTAATACACTTTGCTACTAGGTGTGAGATATTTTTGTAGTGAACCTATGAAAGGTGAAGGTGGGACATGACTCTGTTTTTTGTTTTTCTCAAATTTTCTCTACTTTCAATCTTTGTTAAATATATTGAAAGAGCTTACAATCTTGGTAAAACTAAGGAATCCACATGTCATAAAACTTGATGATTGTTTTATACAGTTCAAAACATATTTGATTTGATTTAAATAAAGTTTGAGAACTTTTTCTTAATCATTTCTTTAAAAAAGATAAGTTCTTTCAGTGAAATGAATGGTGTTATACATTGAAACCCTATAGTACTGATTTAGTAAAATCTCATTAGTGGATAAGTTATAAAACTTAGACAAATATGGAGTTCCATTTTGATTGTCACTTGAGTTGAAAATTGAAATATATTACGAAAGAATTTATTTTTTAAGACAAGTAGCTGGAATATGAACTTTGGCCCGTCCAAATTGTAACTTCTAGTTCATCCCCAACTTTGATTCTACCCACGGATGACCTAGAATAGAGATGCTCAGTTACAAAATCATTGAAGGGTTGACTTCTCACTTTTGGATGTACCATGCTAATTCTTATCTCAATGCCCAAACTCATTTTAAAATTTTTTGTAAATATTAGCCACCAATGTCAGCTGTATCTCTCCATAGATATAAGTAATACACATATATCTAATATGAGAAATGCTGCTCTTACAGATGGGATACAGTTGACATTGGTGGCTAATAAAACAAACAATATATTTTTTTAATAAATACATAAAAATAAACAAATCAAGTTGGATAAAAAAAATACTTTCGAAATAGCCCATGCATTATTAAAAACTTAGAAATATATCATTTTATATTAATGACTTATAGTTATTGATGCATGCCAATGTCACCATGACAGAAAATAAAAAGGACATCATATAAAGGAAAGAAAAACATTCATGCAGAAAGTCTTTGATAAAAAACACTTGCTTAAAGGGAGTTGTGATGAGAATAAGAAAAAGAAACAATAATAAAATATAAATTTGATCTATGTAATACAACAATTCAAGTTTGGAGTTTTTTTGGAAGTTACTGTAGCTAAAGTCCAATTTTATTGGCTTTAACTAATCCATTGCAGTCGATTTTTATTATCTAATAACTAAATATATGATGGATTTAGCTTTTAAATGATCAATTAGGATGCACTCGTCCAATATTTATGCAAATTTACTTAAGCACGTTAATTAGCATATCCAAACCTTTAGTGGATGAGTTATAATTGTGGGCCCCAACTGGATTCTCTTTCAACATAAATGGACAACATTCCACCAACTACTTATTAATGTAATATTCAATGGAGGGAAAAAGTTTGGCAAATGAGCGGGATGTGAAAAGATAAAGCGGGACATACTGAACTCATACCTTATTTTACAATGCCCTGTGCCCACATGCCTTCGGAGCTCAGTAGAGAGAAATAAGTTCTACAAACATGCAGTGAACACGATTTTCGGTATTTATCTCTTCATCTCTCTCAACATCTCATTCATGTAGATTATTACGGTCTTCATTGTCACTACTCTTATTTTACTGCATTTTAGTCTCACGATTTACATACTTTGTACAGAAACAAAGCAAATAGGCGTCCTGAACAGTCTAAAAGTCCAGAAATCAACTTTGTGGGTTCTTATTCAAGCATTGTGAAGTTAGGTATTATCCATATTAAAATAGATTGGTCATCCCTATTTATTGATTTTGGTTTCCTTAATTTATTTCTTCTAGCATGGTGTCAAACTACATTGGATGATAAATTTTGTTTCTTTCTTTTGAGAACTGAATAATTTTATTGGAGGCATCATGCATTTGCATGTTTGGCTCAGAGGTCTAAATGATCATATGAGTTTGTTTGCATGCCTGCGGTTAAAGAAGTTGGTATAATAAAATACCTTTCTATTTTTTTTTTGGATATGATCTTGTCATGAAACTAGTCCTCTATAGAGCCAATATTTTAGGTGTTGGACATTATACTACGATTTGAATTTGTAGTGAGAAAATGAATGATATTAGCTATCTCTTAAAGGATAGACTATGAACATTCTCTTTCATGTCAATACCTTATAGTGTACAGACCGTAATTCTTAATTTTTCCGTTATGTTTAATCTATTGTGCAACTTACCAAGGGCATTATTATCCAATGATCATTGAATAATGTATTTAACTTATTACATCTTAAATACTAAAGAGGCTATTATTACATTGATTCATGAACATTCAATATGTAGCTTATCCTAAATGGTTTTGCATTGACATATTCAACCTATTGAAGAGAAGCTCAATAGGCCGGAATCATCAATCATATTCTCTTATGAGATCTTGATTGAGAGATTCAGTATCTTTAATATATTTACTACTGTTGATATTTGTGTGAATCAGAAATTTGTGGACATCGATAAGTTCTTTACAAAATATGAAACAAGCAAAAATAGGACGAGGTGGACATGCTCTAAATGCATCGATGAGGGCACGCTCAATGCATGTGAGTGAATCAAATGAACGAAGCCCTCAATCACCGCCTAATATGTGCACACTAAGGGATGAGGCAAATGAATTAGAAGACAATTCAACCATACCCCCATCTATGGTACCATCTACTAAGTTTTCAAAAATGGGAGCAAACACAAGTAGAAGGCCTATCCAGTCTACAGGTAATTATAATATTCTGGCCAAGTAAAATTTAGCTTTCACCTTCTTTAAGAGTTAGTTTTTTATGATAACCTCTCACATTGGGAAGTCTATTGCTACTCAGGTATCCATCATGAAGTTATGATCTGAATGTTAGAATAGAGAGGGGCCAAGACTCAAATAGACAGCCTGTCCAAAATAGTAGTATTGTTCTTTATTTACCTGTTACTCATTGATGCAAATATGTCATGTAAAACATTAATTTTTTATAGGGTAAATTTGTTCTGAAGTTAAAAGCATGATAATTGCAGCTCCACAAACCCAAAAAACGTGGTCGTGGACTGGCACAATCCACTTCATTTATAAAGCTTCGAAAGCATGGTCTCATTCCTTTGAAAATTAATGAAGGTGAAACGACACCTTGTTGCGATAATGCAACGATATTTACTACAAGAATCACGTGGGTTGTGAGAATCATGTGGGTTGTGAAGCATCATACAAATATGACTCACAACTCATGGAACGTTGTAGATGATTTGGAGAAAGAGGAGCTCATCAACCATATCCGAGTAGGGGATACATAATTCAGAACCAATTTCTTTATTATGTCTGAGGCTGCCTTTACCAGTATTGATAAGTGTCTATATTGCAGGTTGACTTTATCCTTGATTGGACACTAAGGAATCATCGTGACATGGTTACAAAACATCTTACAAAGAAGTACAATGATTTTCACTACCAACTTCATAAAATATATTTGGGATGTGGAACGCATGAGTATGCACTTGCCAAAAACACCTCGTTGGTTGTGCAATCTGTGTGGATGATGTTATGTGAGAGATGGAAAAGCGAGGCATTTAAGGTAATTGGTGTATGGTATTTTCATGGTGAACCATATCTTAGAATTTGAAATACATAGGTTCAAACTGAAGTATTCATTTTCTATATAATTGCATTTTTGGGTTTGAATGTAATATTAATGTTACAGAAAAAGTCCAATCAAAACAAGGCTAATCGGGAGAAACAACGGGTCAATCACACAGCAGGGAACAAGTCGTTTATACGGCTATTAGACGAGATGGTAAGCTTTTTAGTTTTATCTTTCAATAGACAACATATATTAGACATATAACTTAGTATCTGAATGTTTGTAATAATTAACATTGGGTATGAAGCGTACTAGTGGTTTAAACTTGGTTAGCTTCTACAAAGAAGTTAGATGGTCAAAGAATAAAGTAAGCTTTGTCACACCCACTGCATAACAAAATTATGTGGGTACACTCTTAACTTATCTTCATTGGACATGGGGGAGACCCTTTATCTATATAAGACTATATATATTGTTTGTATGCCACATTTAACTGTATTTCTTGCTTCAGAATGATATTATTTAAAAGTTGGATGAGCTTGAGCATGAGGAGTGCACAGACAAAGTGGCAAAAACCATATTTAGAGAGGTGTTGGGACATAGATCAGGCAATGTCAGAGGGCTGAGTGGTTTTGTTATACCTGAGCCAACACCATCCAAAATGTCAGCACAAGTTGAACATCTAATGCACGAAAATGATAGGTACAAAAATCTGGCAACCCAGTACAAGGGCGAGTTGGATGAGCTGAAAAAGAATGTACTCCAATTAATGATTTGGCAACAAGAGTGCGACCAGAGGATGCATATGACATATGAAACAACATCTCAAAGGGAGTCTCCAAACTCTCTGAGGGATGCTTAGGTGGTTGAGCTTGAGACTGGTTTTTTAGATTTTTGTTATAAGGCCTAGCAGGTAATTGCTAGTAGTACACTTGTTGACAGTCACATCTTTTGAATGAATATTTGTGGCTTTTGAAGATGCCTCTTCTTCCATAGTTTTGACTATTATAAGACTGTTTTCTGAAGATTGGTTCATGGGTTCAGTCGAAAAGATAATCATCAAGATTCACCTTTGTAAGTATGGCAACCTATTTGGTTAATTGATCATATCTCAATTAATACTATCATTGATGTGACTTGATATGTTTCTTGTATGAGTAAGAGTTGAAAATACATTAAAACTCAAATGTTGAAATGGATGTTAATGTATTGATGGACAGAAGAATGGCTCTTTATCAACTTATGGCATGTTGAGTCATGTGGATGCAGGGAACAAGAAACTTCATGGGTGTAGAAGCACAAGACTTGTTCATTGTAAGTATTCCTCCACTCCACTCCACTCATCAGTAACTAACATAAATGTATATGTAAATTCACAATGCAAGAGATTGATGTTAAGTTGCACAACCTAAGTTGAATGTTAAAATTCTCATTTTTTGGAAGATGACAAGGTAGTGTACTGCTACTTCCCTTGGAAATTGTTTCTATGCTGGCCATTCATTTTAAAGTTTAATGGTCTTACAAAACATTGAATAATTGTAATGGTACTTTTATTTAATTTGCAGGTAAACACTCTTAATACTAAAGGTCGGTCATCCAAAGGCAAAAGCCCAGCTCTCAAAAGTATCACTCTACCTTCTTCACTCCATACTAGGTTTTACTTGATGGACATGATGAATTATATATAGCTGTGTTATAGAGATTAATGTGACTAGTAGCTAGAAGCTTTGTTTCTCCAAAGTGATACCAGCCTTGTGTGGCAATATATGTAATTATTTATGGTGGATGGCATACCATTAATTACGTAAATAGGCTGCATCCTTGCATAATGTGATGTGAATGCTTAATTAATAGATATTATTAAATATATATGTAAGGTGCACCATTTATATATCCTGGATTGTTTCTGTTTTTTTTTTTTTTCTATTACTTTATTTAAATTCAAGTATTTTTTCTTTGTAAATATATATCGTGGCAAGAGGGCCCAGAATATTCTTATATACTAAATAATAAAAACAATCACATATAAGACATACAAATATCGTGGAAAGAAGGCCCAGAATAAGCTTCACGTATTGAATAATAAAAGTAATTAATTACTTATAAGACCATGGATGTGACAAAAAAATTCTGAACAATATAGTACTTTGAATGGGTTCTTTTACGGCTTGAGGTTCTTTAGTCTTTTTGTGAGTTTACATCCCCGAGAAAAGTGTAATAGTTGTCCTGCCAAACCTGTTCGACGAAGATAAGACAATTGCTGCATAAAAGATTTGTCAAGAACCCATTTCAATTACGGCCAAAAAAATTTGTCAAGAAAAATCTGTACTCAGCAACGAAATGATGTCACCAGAAAAAAAATCCATGGCGGCGGAAATAATAAGTCGTTTAAGAGTTTCCTTCTGACAAGAAGATATCATTTATTGGCGTTCAGAATCCACAGTAAAAAAAGGAGACTACGGCAAATCTAAAATCTATCCGCAGATAGTCATCCCTGACGAAGTGCTATCGGCCAACACCCGAGGAGGCAAACTTGCAGAGACTTTTAATTTACGAGGAAAGCTGGGCCTTTCTGTGGCTAAACTCCTCACCAAAAAAAGGCCACTTTTTTGTAGTGAATCCACTGGGTTAGCATTGGGTTTGTTTCTGAATCCGTACAGAAAAAAGAGAAACGAAGATGCATAAATATGTTGTTGTTGTTGAAGATGTAGAAAGAAAATGAAGATGCAGAAATATTTAAAAAAAAAAGATGCAGAAGTAAAACCACAAGAAAATCTAGAAAAGAAAACAAGCGGCGAAGACAAAGAAGAAGAACCCTCAACCACCACGCACGACAGCATTTCTTTCTTCCTCTTCGGCACCCGAGTCTCAAAGCTCTGCAATCAACGCTCAAAAACCACAACACACGACTCTGCCCTCCATCACTCCTATCAATAGGCCAAAACATCCCCTCGACTGACAACGTCACACCATGAAACAGTAGCACCAACCAGATGCTTGAGACCCAACAAACAAGAACCAAAATCATGACTGAAAGAACAAAAGAAATCATGGAAACGAACGAGGGACACCAAAAGCACAAACTAATATTCGATCGACACAGCACTATGCGAAGAAGAAATGAATAGAACTGGAGAGAAATTGATCAAGCATTAGACACCAATAAGGGGAAAAAGTGTAATAGTATTCAATAAAACCGGGCAGCAGCAGAAAGTAAAACACAAAAGTAAGGGTAAAAATATAAATATTGTAGTTGACAGAAGTACACACACAAAAAGTTAAACAGAAAAGCAAGTAAAAAACTGTAATAAGTCCTAACCACTAGGAGCATTGATGGAAAACAAAATTTCAAACATAAATTACTATTAATTCATGTTCATACCAGATAGATGCTTTTAAGATATAAGATATATATGCCAAATTCTTCTCCATAGATCAATAACAATAGATGATTTATCTTATAGTGAATACTGGCCCACTACATACCAAAACATGCAAGATGTCAACTTGTATTTCACAATCTATAACTAAAGGACATGCAAAATATTTAGAACAAAAATAGTTATATTATTAGGAAATATCACTAGAATGGTGGCACAAACTGCATGTCAAATGAAACATGTCAGTGCAAATGTAGAGAATGGGGCAAACTATTTAAATTGTAATCCAAATCAACCATTTGAAAACTCTAAATATAGGATTAACAGCTACCCTATTTATCTATATATGCAAATTTTGAACAAAGTGAAACAATTGATCATGCAAAAAAAAAGGAGGACAACTCTGTGATACCTTGCATATTTCCTCTTTGGAAAATACATTTTTTTGCTAATAAATACCTTTAGAGACACCAAGTGTTAATGCTTAAAATATTAGAATATGTACGTTAAAAAAGTAAGTGAAAGAAGTGCAAACTAGCAAGCAAATTACAAAAAGCATACTCATTCTTTAAGATCATTCCACGAGAATTTTGCAACAGGAGATATATTAATTCTTATTACTTATTCTTATGCAAACCATAGGAAAAAAAAATGTATGTAAACCATATCTTATTTACACTAAAGCAAGAAATGCAATCTGCCTGTACCAACTCAAATGTAAATTATACACCACATGCCACAATGCCAGCAATGGAAACTTAGTAAATATGAAGTCATACTAGTTAAAATTAAATAGAAACACCTTAGCATGGTTAACGAAATAAACATTGTCATGATCTAACAATAAATATAATTAAAACTAAATTTAGTGACATTACATTCTGAAAAATCCTGATAAATATCTCTGACGTTAGCCACCACTATGTTACAACGATCCATTTACAATGTATCACATTTCCACACCACTGATTAGAGTATGTAAATTTTCCAATTCTACTTGTCTCATCACGTGTGCTTTCAATTGGTGAATAATGCATTTGAAAGAACATGCTAGAAAGAAGATTATTTTACATGTATAGAGCAAACTCAGGTTCGTAAATTAGAGATAGCAGTATAGCAAATAATTATCAAGTGTCGCACTTGGGATGAATTTACGAACCTGGGTAATGGATTACCTAGTTCATCTCCGTCTCTTCGTCCATGAAGATATTCTCTTAGCACATACTTCCCTTGTTATTGGTGTTGTCATCTGAATAGGTCTTATTGTTATCTTTATTGATAAAAATCTTTTCATAGAGATTGTGATTAGCTTGTCCCATTAGTGAGGATGCAACAATCTGAGTGGACTCTACATCAAGTCTATGCAGTGGAGTAACCAATTCATTGTCATCAAATTGGACCCATACGTAAACATTAGAGGATTCATCCTCTCGATACACATCAATGTCGCTAGAACTATATGCACCGTCTTCTACCAATGGTACTTGTGGAACATCATACACATTCTATTTGTGACATTTTCACCACATACCAACTACCATGCAAACTTGTATTTTGTAACTAAAACACTTGTGAAACTTGGCAAGCAGAAACAAATGGCACATCCCTATACCATGTTTGGAACATATTCACATTTGTAAGATGATCACCCACTTGTATCCCTCGTTTAAGATCAGCGATGTTGAACCAATCACATTTGAATAAGTAGACACAACGCCATACCATGTAGCAAAATTCTAGAATGTCTGTTAGAACACTATAAAACTCGACACTTTGAGATTGGTGTTCGCAGTAACCAGTACACCAGGAAACCAATCTTATGTCGTTCATGACACAACCCAAGGGTCAGGCCCACACACTAGTACATATAGATCTTCGGGAACTTCACTTGGATTGTTAATATGCAAATTTTGAATTTGTCCCAAGTGAAAACAAGGAGCAAAGTCATGCAACGAAAAAAGAAAAAAGAAAAAAGTGAAGTGTAAATGGTGTAATTGGATAAAGTGTTCATAAATATGGAAGGATACGTGTGACTCAAACCACTTTGGGAATTTGGCTTCATGCATACAATCGACATTATATGTAATCTTCATTCATCTTGTTGTAGTGCTCACTGTACAAAAATCTTGCACGGGTAAATAATTCTAAAGGAGTGTTAAGATGAAGTAGAAATAAAATATATTAACCTAGTGAGTTGTTGAATGTACTTATTCGAGCTATTTTCCAATATCTTCACAATTTTTAAGCACATACCATTTGGCCGTTACAAAAAGGTCATCATCTAGTCAGTGACGTATTGCCAAACTCATGGGTTGCACATTCTTTGCAAAAACACATAGTCTATCTCATACACCACCTTCTTGGATATCAAAGTTACATTCTTGTAGGTTAAATCTAGTCTCAACATTGTAGAGATACATGGAGCAAGAATTCAAGCATTCTACATGGATATAAGCCTCCGCTATTGAACCTTTTGCGCGGATCTTATTCTTAATGTACCTCTTAAAGTTTTCAAGAGACCTCTCAAAAAGATACATCCATTTATATTGAACTGGCCCCACATGCAAGGCCTCATGTGGCAATTGATAGGTTAAGTGGACCATTACATCAAAGAACCTAGTTAGAAAAACCATCTCAAGTTTGCACAGAATGACATCGATATCAACCTCAAGTCGCTTTAACACATCAACCTTACAAGTTCTAGCACACAATTATTTGAAAAAGGTGGTCAAATCAGTTAGTGCCAACCATATATTGTGTCATAAGTATCTAAAAATTGCAACACGAAATAATCTTTGTATGAAAATATGACAATCATGACTTTTCATCTCGGAGATTTTGCAATCGATACCACTAACACATAGAGAAATATTATAAATGAAGCTATCAAGAAATTTCACACTATTCAACCAACTACAAAAACTTGTCCTCTCAACTCCATATAAGGTAAAACATGCATGTCATATAATAATGCATTCTCCATCTTGTTTACATTGTAAATCTTTCCTTATCTTGATATTGGAAAGGTCACAACATGTATTTACATGATCTTTAGTTTTTCCTTGAATATTCATCAATGTTCCCAAGATGTTGTCACCTATATTCCTATAATGTGCATCACATATAGATCATGTCTAATATTTAAAGTGGACCAATACGACAATTAAAAGAAGATATTTCTTTTGGTTCAATTCGATTCCTCAGTGGCACGCTTGCTTTTCTTTATAGCTTTACCAAAATGAGCATTTGGAATATTTTGGAGTTGATTGATCATATCTTCTCTCAACAACGTTGTCGGTGGGCCGCGATGCTTTTCATTGCTATTGAAAAAACTCTCTTTCTCCAAATGTAGGTCGATGGTAAGAACCGATGATGACCTATATAACATTACTTTCGGCTATATGTCAACCACATGGAATCTGTTTCTTATTTGTACAATGGACATGTCATTTTTCCTTTAGTGCTCCACCTTAAGAGGTTTCCATAAACGGGAAATTCGTTGATTTTCCACAATAAAGCTACATGCAATTACGATATCTAGGATGTCATTGCATCATATGTATATACACCATTTTTTCATAGATCAATGATTTCATCTATTAGTAGCTGCAAATAAATCTCGATTTCATTTTTCAGTAATATTAGTCTAAGAGTAAGAAGTAAGTGGTTTCAAAAGGTTCAATGGAAGGAAAAATACCAGCTCTACCGTAGTGTTAAAAATATTATTTAAATAGGTTAGTTTCTACGACCATACTTGAAATGATATTATGGATTTTATATGTTTTGATAAGAGGGTTGTTCCTTGCCATGATAATAAATATGCATACATGAGATTTTTTCAATAGGTGATTCCTCACCATGCTTGTATACTTGTATTTTATTCAAAGATTGGTTCCGCTCCATAAATATGAAATGTGTTTCTGACCAAATGGTGGTTTCTCGACATGCATAAGCATGTGTTCACAGATCAATTTACATGAAACAGTGCATGCATATTCATCGTCATTGTCTCTCATTAGTAATTTTATCATATGTATTTAACATACTGAAATTTCTTAAAAGTCTCATTGTGATGGTCTCACCTACGGTTTTGTTTAAATCTTTATGCAAACGTAATCCAAGCGAAGTTTCTCAAGGACGAAAGATCGATCTCACCCGAGTCGAAGATACTAAGCTTGTCTCTATCATTAGTTATTTGTATTTTATTAAGATGTACTCTTCAGTCAAGCAACAAATCATGCTCGGTTCATTGTACCTAGATGTAAGCGATTAACAATTGGCGGTATATAATATTATTAGGGAAGTGGCAATGACATATGAATATTATTAGTATTAATGGATGAACTTCCTATCAATTTAGATCTCTAGTACAATTAGCAAATAGTTTCTAACTAAACATTTACTTATTCTATTGCAACTTATTTTAATTACCGCATACTCGATCCATGATTACGCACCTAAACCCGACAGTAACAATTAGAGTATTGCCAACCAGCTGGCATTCCTAGCACCGCAGATACTCACCAATCTCTTTACCGAGGAACAAGGCACCACACTAGTCGAAATCATCACTAGCAAGACCAAGCCTCACATTTCGAGCATCTTCCACGAACCGAACATGCTCTTTATCAAATGTTTTTCACACCTCAGAGTCGGCAAGATGCCTTAGAATACCCTTATCATTGACGCCCTTGCCTCTATACCATTTCAAATCAGTTGATGTTTTCTGTGACATAAGCAATCTTTATAACCTTGACTTCAACTGGAATTATCGCAGAACCTTTTAAGGAATTCTTCATTGCTTACTTCTATTAAAAACCCACCTTGACACCTTACATTTAGGGAACTTTTGTTTCTCTGTATTTTTCATCCAAAAAAGTATGCAATCATTTGAACAAGCGTGTATTTTGGTATAATTGAAGTCCAGTCGTCACTCCAAGTTGCATGACTCTTGATATAAATTAAGCAAAAGAGCATCAAGAAAAGATGACTTCAGCAATTGAAGAAGAATGTCAAGAAACTTTACACTCCAATCCCAATTGTTTTAATGTGCAACAACTTAATAATGAATGAAAGCTTTGAATACTTCATTCAACCTTCATAAAGAAGACATCGGGCATCAATCAAGAGTTGCTCAAGAGATTTGGCTGATTCAGTTTCAACTGACGTGGAACCCCTAGCATGGAATGACTCGGTTGACGCAACATCTATGAATATCTATGGAACGTCATCAATGTATTCATTATCGTGTTTGACATTATGCAAATCATCATCATCACTAAAAAATAAAGTTTCCTTATTGTCATGAAATATTTATGCTATGTACTTTGAATTATATCCTTGTAATGAATAAATGACTATCTACCTCACTTAAAACTGGAAAAAAAAAAAAAAAAAAAAAAAAAAAAAAAAAAAAAAAAAAAAATTATTTGAGCATAGGCTACATGGACAACGGGTTTCGTCACGACCAATAGCATGAGCTCTTGCCAAAGTAATGAACTCTGTAATGTCTTTGGCATATTCCCTAGATCTAAATCTATACGTGATATGCATCCAACTCTCGTCCATCTAAAAAAAAAAATAGACCTTTAAAAGTAGTAAGATTGCCTCCTAAATTTCTAACCAATCTTTCTTGACCTTAGATTTTCATCATAAGTATGAAAATATAAAATTCTGGCATAATAATGTATAATGAAAATTATCAGTTACCAAAGTGGTCAAATGCTCATAAGGGTTTATTGCTGATAACATTTAAATATTACAATCTACAACTATATTTTTATTGGTATTTTGGATCAGTGCATATAGTGCCAATAACAATGATGCCAATGCCATCTAGTTGATTGGTTAAAAATTGATAAGAATGACCAAGTGTTAAAAACGAAAAAGTGAGTCGTAACACATGTGCAATGTCGGTGAGTAGACAATAGATGATGTCAATCACAGAGCTGATAACTTCTATGTACTGATATAGGCCAAAAATATGGGCTCTTTAGATAACACTGTGACAGAACAATATAGGTGAAAAGCATATTCATCTAATAAACTCAGACCCAATAACAGTGAAATAACTTAAGTTTCATTTTGTCTCAAATAAGGAAGATGTTCAACTTCATTCACAAAATATAGACTATCAGTTTAAAAAGTAGGCACAAACTGGCTTCGTTGCAGCCATCTTGCACTCCACACAGAGATTATATGTACAATAGAAATGATAGGGTTCTTTTTTCCATAATTATCGAGGCTATAAACATGTATATATAAAAATATTAATATGATATTTATATAATCCCCCCATGATCCATCAGTTTAAGTCAATCGGGACACATTTTGAAACCAGCCAACTTATAATTGATTGCTAAAAATATTCAAAATTTATAAGATGAAATATCCAAACTATGAACTGTTTAAAATCACATATTAAAATTGAGCAATATAGCTAAGCAGAAAAGTTCAGTCTTCAAAGGTGACCTTTATAAGAAGCCCACTCAGGACATGTAGGATTTTCCTTTTTCAAGATTATAATTAACTAGAATAGTGGGGCAACTTCATGTATAACGAACAAAATAAAGTAAAAAATAAAAAGGAAGAATATAAAATGAAACACGAGTAACATGAACAATGTCTCAACTTTTCTTCCTTAATCCTCAACCAAAAAAGTTGTCTAGGCTCTCTATGACACTTGCTGTCTCTCACTCACTCACTCTCTCTCTCTACAATGAAAAAAATATATCGATAAAACCAAGAATTAGGAAAAGACATAAAACTAGAAGTTGAACAAGATTAGGAGATATAAAGAGTCAAGCAAACAAGTTATAAAGAAGTTATATTTAATCGAAGTAAATGGCCCCACTCCACAAAAATGTCTAGGGGTGTAAGGAGTTTGCTTCGGACCAGAAAAGTCGACTGGACTGAAGTTAAGACCGGTTGGTTTCGGTCTTACAAATTGTGGACCAAAGAAATTGGGTCCGGTCCCAGGATCTATAAATTTGGGATCGAACCGAACCGAACTCCAATATATATTTTTAAAATATTTTTAAAAATTTAATATATTATTTTTATATAGTAATTATATAAGTTAATGGTATAATTTTCATCTAATTTATTATCATTGATCATATAAAATATAAAATAATATATGCTATCAATTAATAATAAATCATAAATCATGTGATAATTTATGTCATTATATGTAAATAGTTAATACATCATACATTCATACATTCATACATACTCTACTATTTACACTTAATTAAAATAATTATGTAATTTTTTTTAATACCTAAGTTGCAAGCAAGCATGAATAATCTATGTAAAATGAAATTATTTGATATTCATTAACTATATATAAAATGTATGACATAATTAATAATTATGAATACTAAAGAGTAAAGTCTTAATTAGTAAGTAGTAACTATCAACATCATAAATATAATTATAGTAAAATATATTTTTTTAATGAGTTAGTTACATAATCTACATTAATAATTCACTTAATTTTAATTTAGTAATTTAAATAATTTTTTTATTAATTTATTTGAAAAAATAAAATAAAATAAAAAATAATTTGGTCGAACCAACCGGACCGGACCGGACCGATAGCTACCGGTCTAATCCTTATGAATGTTCGGTCCGGTCCAGTCCCTATGGATGTCCAAGCCGGAGACTCTAATGTATCTTGCTCATGACTCTGATGTATTTTCTTGAACAAAAAGAGGCACAAAATGTTAAAACTCATACAAGGCCAACATATAGAGACGTGAAGTTAGTGGCCCTTGTTCACTGTAGTCAAATGTTAAAACTCTTTCATGAGGCCTGAAATGGCTTTACTTTTGGATGTTTGGAAATTAATACGAATCAAATGGAAAAATCTCATTGGAACTTAAACAATTCTCCATGCATGTCATTTCTCTGTTGTACTTTTCCCCTTTTGATCATGTAATGGGTGATATATTGGCTCATTCATAAATATCTTCATTTATAGTAAGGTTTCAAGATTATATACTTTATGGTATGTTTAATTAGTTTAAAAACCATCGATAAAAAAAAATTAGTTTATAAAATCTATCAAATTTTTTTTTTCTAAAAACAAAACAGTGTCAACTCAAGCATTTAGTACTTGTAATACTAAAAAAGTTTTGAGTAATGCTAGATACAAGTCTCAAATAGACAAGTATCATACAAGCCTTTTGTAAAACAATAGGTCTTACTAATAAATAATAATTTTTTTATACTTTTTTAAGGTGAGATTCACTTTTTACAAGAGTTTATATGAGACTTGTCTATTTGGAACTTGTACATATCATTTCTCAAAAGTTTTATATTACTCAAAAACTATTTCCTAATCATTTGCTTACGTAAACGCAGACAAAACAACTTTCACAAAACTAAAATGAAACATTACTCACAAGACTTCAATCCAAAATTAGTACACCTTTTCAATTCTATTTATCAACTTTCACGAACTGCAATAAATAAGATTTGCAAAAAAATTCATTGAAACAACTTCTCACTCTATCTACCCACTTTCACAAAATCCAATACAAAATACACCTCAAATATTTCTCGAGTATATATAAGATCTGTTTGAGGTTTCGTTAGAAATCTTAAAAAGTACTTAAATAGTCTTAAAATCACTTTAATAGAATAGTTAGGTTGTTTAGATGTTACATATTAAAATATTTTTTAATCTTAAATAAGCTAAAAAATACGTTCGAGAAAAGTATTATTTTGGTGTTTTTCCTTAAACGCATTTTTCTGGATGATCTGGAATGTAGTTTAAATTTTAAAAATATTGTCAATGGGCGAAAATATCCATACAACTTTCAGATAATTACAAATGTTAAGCTTTTAAAGATATGATCATAATATTTAAAAAAATCAAATGATCATCATTTCTACTTCAAAAAGTAATTTTTTAATTTGTTTCCAAACAAATGTAACACGTTTGAAAGTGCTTTAAACATATAGTTACCAAACAGTATAATAAATTTTTATTCGTAGAACTTATGTAACACCTACTTCCCGTGGGCTAGGAGTGTCACGTGTTTTTCATAAAATAAACTCGGCAAGAAATCTCATATTTAATAAATGAAATTAGAATTTATTTTGTAGAAAAATATGTCTAATAAAATGTCTTCCAAAAATATTAAATGAATTAAACTGAATAAAATTTATGTCATAAAAGCAATTTTATTCTAGAAGGTCTAAAACTAAATCAACTGCTCCTTCTAATCCTGGCCTGCCTGCTCGTGTTCATCATCCTCATCTGGGTGATTAAAAACATGAAATAAACTAAAATAAGTCGAAGACTCAGCAAGAAATCTATCACAACGTAAACATAATAAACATAAAGTTTTCATGCTGAGAGTTTAAATCATGACAGTTCATACTGATGCTTATGTTATGCATGACTTGATTTATCTGAATTAACTGACTGGTCTGACTTAACTGACTGATCTGACTGGCCAACATACTTAATCATGTATGCGAGGTTGTGCACAGGCCCCACGTCTCACATCGCGAAGGGAGCCGCTGATAGTATTATAGCATACTATGGTGGACCATGCTTGAGTCCGTGGCTTGCACATCCACCCTGAAACTGAACTGCATTTGTACCATGCATCTAAATGGCCATCTGGTTAACTGATATGATCTTATCTTGCACTTGAACTTAAGATAGCTTACGTGTTTTATGCACATGAGATGCATGACATAATGCATACATAATTATAATTTCTAAATCTGAACATGATGTGGAATGACATGATCGCATACTATGTTGGATGACATGTTTGCATATGACATGAGTGGTACATAAAAAATGGTTGTCAAAGAATTGGCGCTAATAATAATCTATATAAGATGAAGTGTGATGATCCTAATTTGTAATCAAATTACTTACCTCTTAGCACTGCTTTATGAATCTCACTTCGTAACTTGTCACATATACGAAGTATTATAAGTCACTAAATCTGTCTAGGAAACGTGTCCTAATATTCCACATGACTAAAATCATATTTAATTACACTTAGATTAATATATAATAATATTATTCAAAACTCATTAATAACATATTCCTTAATTTTTCTATTTAAAGTATAACATAATAATTTTATTAAAATCCGACTAAATAGTGGAATATTAACTAAAATAATAGGCTCAATAGTATACTTTCAAATACATTTCAAATTCTTTAAACATTTTCTTATAAAAATGAGCTTATGACTAATATATTTCTTTAATAAAATTAAACTCAACTTGAAATATTAAGCCCAACTTAACTTAAAATAAAATGACGTAATAATATTCCTAATTAACATATACTTAAGTGTAAGTTTATAAATGTAATTTAAAACAATCCTTCAAGATGCTAAATTAAAAAGGACATATATGTAATTTTATTAACACCTTCTGAAAATCTAAAAGCATCCTTAATTTGAGAGTAGTCGACATCCACTAGGAAATAAAAGGAAATAAAAGCAACGGGCTTACGGGAAGAGGAGGGTTGAGTGACAACCCACTGAGAGAGGGAGAAGTCCTGCGATGGACTCGTCGAGAGAGGAAGCTGCACGGTACGACGGCCAGAAGTGGCCGGTGATGCGACTGGGTCCTCTGGGCAGGGTGGTGCAATGCCGAGAGAGGGAGCGAGAGAGTTAGACTGAGAATTGAAACTTACGGGGAGAGAGAGAATGGTGGCGACGGTCATGGGCTTACTGGGGCGGTGCAATGTCTTCTAAGGTAGCCGGTGGTGGCGTCGGGGTGTTTTGGGCAGCATGGAGTTGCTGCAAAGGGGAGGAGCTGCGCTAGCGTTATGGTTTTGCGTGGCTGGGCAGTTGCTTTCTCTTGGTTCGAACATCACGGTGCAAAGGCGGTTATTTCTGGGCTGTCCGGAATAGTGCTCCGATGTCTTCTATAGTGGCTGGCGACATAACCTGTGATGACTCCCCGTGGTGGCTTCCAGCGTGAGAGAGAAGTGCTCCGTTTAATGGGACGGTGGCTTTCATCTTGGCCTAACGAGATTGATGGCACTACTGGTGGTTGCGATGTAGATGACTTTAACGTGGGGGTTTGTTTTGCTTCCAGAGGAGGTGGTTTGTTGTGAAGCAAGGGCTAAGACGTGCATGGGGGAAAGTCTATTGTTTTATGTTGTATTTAATACAGAGGCTTCGTGAGATTTTATAGAGGGAAAAGAGAGGATTGATGATAGGATTCTAAGTTGGTTTCCCATTAGGATTATACAATCAGGTGATAAGAATGTACAATGTGAGTTGGTTTCACATTAGGCTTACGGGTGGAGATAGGAAGAAACAAGGTTTTATAAAAACAAAAGAACTATAGCGGTTATTGCAAAATCTGAAGGGTCATACAACAATATGATAATAATCCTATTAAAATTAACAATGTAAAATTTGATAAAAATATAAAAATATAAATAAGTTATAAGCCCTAAAGGTATAAGCTATATTTTTCATTGCAATCCCAAACATGCACATAGCAAAGAAGTGAAAGAATCATTGAAAATGTTGTACTTTAAATAGATAGATAAACTTTAATACATAAAAACTAGCAAGAAGTAGATATATTGTTGCAATTCAAAAAATTTTCACAATCAAACTAGTATTGGATAGAATCTTTTGTAATTCATGATCCTTTCACTTGCAAATGAAGAAAAAAATAATCTAAAAACATATAGCAAAAGATAGATAGACAGAGAGGTAGAGATAGAATGGAGGGAGAGAAAGATGGACGAATCCGGTAGAGAGAGAATGGGGGTAACAACCAGATAGAGAAGTGAGAGAACTATACACAAAGAGAGAAAAGAGAGAATGAAAGAGCTTACTAAAATAGAAACTGAGTAGAGGAGGTGACACACTGACATGGGTTGCTACGACACCATGGTGGGGCACCTAATCACGAAGGGAGAGAGAGAGGGACCGAGTGAGAGTTATAGAGAGAGAGAGAGAGAGAGAGAGACTGGCTAAGCAAGGAGGTGATGGCGTGGCAGCTAGTAGGGGTGGGCGGGGGCCCGCCCCCGTCAGCCCTTTCCCCGCATGGGCGGGCGGGCTACCCGCCCCACATGAAGGACCCCTAGCAGGGGCGGGGGGCGGGCTAACCCCAGCAGGGCCCCGCCCTGCACCCCGCTCCGTACCCTCCCAAATTATAATAAAAAATATTATTTTTTATATTTATATAAATATATATTGTATATAAATATATACAATTTGTTAAAAACTTGAATTCAAGTTAATGGATTACTTTGGCCTCCTGAAGTCTCACATTGCTTAAGAATGACTATTGTATTGCATTGACCTCCTATATAAAGGTTGGCCTAGAACATCAAGACAATCCAAAAAACAACTCTAATTAGTTTCTATTTTTTTTAATAAATTTTATAATTATATTATATTATAATTTGGGTCTAAAAAAAAATTTAGACTCAAAAAAATTACAGACCCAGTGAATCATTGGGTTGAGTGGGGGGCGGGGTGCAGTTTCAACCCCACCCCCACTACCAGGGAGGGGGGTGGGATTGAAACCACCCCCATGGTGCGAGGCGGAGCATGCGGGTAGCACCCCTAGCAGTAAGTAGACAGTGTGAGGATAGGCGGCAAAAACTTTACATAGAAGAGAGAGAGTATTAAGATAGATGGGAAAAGTAAGGCTAGGGAAAGGAGTTGGGGTTTCTCGATCGACATGGGCCGAAAATTATTTTTAGAAACGATTTTGTGTCGCCGTAAAAGACTCAAAACATGTCAAGTTCTTTTCCAACAATATTATTTGCGACAACATATTTTCACCACAAAATATCATTTTTATGGTGACTTTTTTACTCGCGAGAAGTGAAACAAGGAAACAATAATAAATTACTTTTTGTGTCCAAATCTTCGCAAAAACGGATTTTTGTTTTTAAAAACAATTGTGTAAAAGTTGTAAAGTAATTATTTCCAAAGCTCAAGATGTTACAACTCAACATTAACAACAATATGACTGTTACATCTACAAAAAAATTATATAAAAATAATTTTATAAATTGATGTGGTTTCATCTGATCTGTTAGATCTATTTTATAATAAAAATAAATTTATAATATGATAAATCACATCAAACTAAGAATATTTCCCTTTATCAATTATGGCGGTGGCAGCAACCAGAGGCACATCCCAATCTCTTTCCTCGCCCCCTCGTTTGTCACTTCACACGATTCTCAAGCGATTTCGAAAAGAAAATGCCTTCTCACTTTTTGGAACTCGTCGCTAGCCCACTGCCACCATCGCCACCACTGCTTGATTCGAACAGTCCTATCAAAGCGTCTACCCTTTCTTTTCAGACACCTGAACCTGCCCACCGACACAGGCACGTTACTTTCCCTACCAAGCATACTCGCCTTCCCACCCTTGATAAGCCGGTGGATTCGAACGCATATGCTTCGCTTCTTGAATATTGTAAATGCCCAATTTTAGGAAAACAGATACATGCCCACGCAGTCAAATCTGGGTTTCATGGGCACGAGTTTGTGGAAACCAAGTTGCTCCAGATGTATGGGAGATGTGGTTGTTTGGAACACGCGAATTGGTTGTTCGAAACAATGCCGCTTAGAAATATATATTCTTGGACTGCCATTCTTAGTGTCCATGTGGATAATGGGTTTTTTGAGGAAGCTCTTTTGCTCTTTCGAGAACTACAATTCGCGGACATTGCTTTAGAGTTTTTCGTGTTTCCGGTGGTCTATAAGATTTGCAGTGGTCTTGGCATGGTAGAACTAGGAAGACAGTTACATGCGATTGCGGTGAAGAATCAATTTGCTTCAAATATTTATGTGGGTAATGCTCTGATAGATATGTATGGCAAATGTGACAATTTAGATGATGCCAAGAAGGTTTTAACAACGATGCCCAAGAAGGACCGTGTTTCATGGAATTCTTTGGTCACAGCTTGTGCTGCCAACGGTTTGGTCTACGAGGCATTGGAGTTTCTGGAAAGAATGTCTTTGGATAATTTAATGCCGAATCTTGTTACTTGGAGTGCAGTTATTGGAGGGTTTTCGCAGAATGGTTATGATGAGCAAGCCATTGAGCTGCTTTACAGGATGCAGGCTGCAGGATTTCAACCAAATGCGCGAACCCTAGCAAGTGTTCTTCCAGCTTGTGCGAGACTACAAAAGCTAAGCCTTGGCAAAGAACTCCATGGCTATATAACTAGACATGGGCTTATGTCTAACCCTTTCACTGTGAATGGATTAGTTGACATGTACAGGAGATGTGCTGATATGGGGAGTGCTTCCAACATATTTTCAAAGAATTCCATTAAAAATTGTGTCGTATATAATACAATGATCGTCGGGTATTACGAGAATGGTGACATCTCCAAGGCCAAGGAACTGTTTGATCGGATGGAGCTAGCTGGCATCAAGAAGGATATAATTTCTTGGAACTCCATGATATCAGGATATGCAGATAGCTTCATGTTTGATGAAGCTTTGAGCTTGTTTCGAGATGTACTGATGGAAGGGTTTGAACCTGATTCGTTTACTCTAGGAAGCGCTCTTAGTGCTTGTGCCGATATGGCAAATTTGAGACTAGGGAAGGAAATACATTCTCATGCCATTGTCAGAGGTCTGCAATCTAACACCTTTGTGGGTGGAGCTCTAGTGGAAATGTACTGTAAATGCCAACACTTGGAAGCAGCTCAAATGGCTTTTGATGAAGTAAATGAAAGGGATACACCAACTTGGAACGCTCTAATCTCTGGCTATGCATACTGCAATAAGAAAGAACATATTCCAGATCTTATTCCAAAGATGAAAGCAGATGGTTTTGAGCTGAATGTATATACGTGGAATGGTATTATCGCCGGTTATGTGGAAAATGGCCATTATGATTTAGCCATGAAATTGTTCGCAGAAATGCAGACTTCAAATTTGAGGCCTGATATATACAGCGTTGGAATGATTTTAACGGCATGCTCAAGGTTGGCCACAATTGAGCGAGGCAAGCAGGCTCATGCACATTCGATCAGATTTGGTTATGAATCAGATATTCACATTGGAGCGGCACTTTTGGACATGTATGCAAAATGTGGAAGTATAAAACACGCTTTGCAAGCTTATAACAGGATTGAGAATCCTAATTTGGTTTCTCACAATGCCATGCTTACAGCATATGCCATGCATGGACATGGGGATGAGGGAATTGCATTATTCCGGAAAATGTTGAAAGAGGGTTTTAGACCAGACCAGGTGACTTTTCTGTCAGTTCTTTCTTCATGTGTCCATGACGGATCGGTCGAAACGGGTCATGAAATCTTTGATATGATGGGATATTACAAAGTGAAACCCACATTAAAACACTATACTTGTATGGTTGATCTCTTAAGTCGAGCAGGTCAGCTTAACGAAGCTTATGAACTTATCAAGAAAATTCCCATGGAGCCTGATTTGGTGATTTGGAGTGCTTTGCTTGGAGGATGTGTTGTTTGTGGTAATGTTGCATTAGGAGAAATGGCAGCAGAGCGGCTCATAGAGTTGGAACCGCATAACACTGCAAACTATGTTCTATTAGCAAACTTGTACGCTTATGCCGGGAGATGGGATGATCTAGCTAAAACAAGACAAATGATGAACAGTAGAGGAATGCAAAAGAGCCCGGGATGCAGTTGGATTGAGGATAGAGATGATATTCATGTGTTTCTTGCAAGTGATAAATCTCACAACCGAGCTGAAGAAATTTATTCTATTTTAGATAATTTGACCATTCAGATGAAAAGAGGGTTCTCAACTTCTCTTTAGTGCAACAAAAACTTGAATTTGAAACAAAGAAAAAAAAAATGTTCCATGCTGTATCCTACAGAATCTAAGGATAAAGTTCCAAAAGGTAGCTGCTGAAATATTCTTCCTTGATTACTAGCCTTTTCACCCAATAGTCAGTCAAACATGATACAGACGGAGGAAATTTAAAAAATAAAAAATGTGCTTTTTCTATCTGTATCTTCAACATAATAATGGCAAATACCACTGGTAGCACCAGAATGGTTGAAAGCAACATTCCTATGTTAAATTCAGTACAGGCATAGTGATGTTGAGATTTAGTACAGATCGAGTGACTCAAGCACCCTTCCAGCTTGGATGTGCAAAGCCGTCAGTCTTTCCTTGGGATCCAGTGTGGAGCCAAATTGGCTGGCTGCCCATATCAAGGAGGCAGATTTCTCTCCTAGAAGTCGGCTTATGTCTTGGTGTATGGCTGCCAAGGGAGGCTTTTCCCTACCATTTACATGCCCTATGAGTAGCAACAGGAACTCACCACATTTCAACCTAATCACAGGAAAAAGATATTCATTCTTGCCATCTATTGGACTAGTGATAAATTAAATATCCCGCCAAAAGGGGTTGAACAAGAGTGAGATTATGGAAAATTAAGGACCAATAAACCATCTCCTATCTACATGTCAAAGGTACATTCACAAGTCTTAATGACCACAGTTGGTTCCAAAAAACTTATCTAATCAAATAAAATAGGGTATGAGACGTAGGACACAAGGAAAGAAGACTAGAATTTATCTTTTAGATCAATCACAAGTTAAGGTGAGTCATCAAATGCTCCAGTTAAAACTGATTAGCCCCACAACAAAAAGGGTTGTCTAGAAAAAGAAAGCAGGAAATACCACCAGCCTGCGATCATGTTACTACCATTTAAAGAGGTTCTGCAAGTATTTTATTTCAAAGACTTCAAAAGTTACTCGAGTACAATTCAAAGGAAACTTGCTTTAGGTAGATATTCCATTTTCCCCAATTTTATATCTCCCTTACTGCTATACTGTTAAAAAATTTATACTCTCAGCTCACTATATTTGTCTCATCTCGACTCACTTATAACATGCCAAGTTGTAACGCCTCAATAGAAGGCCCAAGCCACATACCCTATACTCCAAAAGGGTTAGTCAATGATATAATTGGAGCCCCATTGGAATATTATAAAAAGCAAGAACTTTTCCTTCCCAAATGTGTGATCTCATATATCATCTACCCTTATCACTTATCATAATAGGGTATCACAATCTCCCCCCCCCCCCCCACCTACCTATATTCCCGACGTCCTCATCGGGCCAGTCCGTCGTAAATGGCATGGCTCAAGTTCCACATTTCTGATTGGAATAGACTCTGATTCTATTTGTAATGCTCCAATGGAAGGTCCAATCCACATGGTCTATACTCCAAAAAGATTAGTTACTAATACAATTGGAGCTCCATTGGAATATTATAAAGAGCAAGAAATTCTCCTTCCCAAGCAATGTGAGATCCCATACACCACCTCCGTTATCACTTATTAGAATGGGGGTATCACACAAGTTTAACTCAATAAGAATGCAATCATTTGGAAAGAACAAAAAAATCAGTTCCAAAGATTAAGATGGTCCAATTTGCTGAGTTGGATGAATAACGAACACACATTGACCCAACCACTAGAGAGGAGAAGGAATAGGGAGTGGAGCTCGCGACGAGAGAGACGGGGGAACAAAGACAGAACTTATTATATAATAAAGCGACAATCTATCTAATGTGTTTATTAGAAAAATCTGGAGGAATGCAGTAGAAAAGGCTTCAAAGTTGAGAGCAATTAAGCAAAGAAAACTATTCTTCATGTCCAACTCTTTTCCACAGAATCTAAACCAGCTGGCCGTCTGTGAAGTTGTTACCGTATCTGTCAACACCAAATCTAGAGCAGAGTATTGGCCATAATGGAAGAAAAAGGTAATTTGGTATTGCCATCAGAGAGGAACTGCATCACCTTACATAACAGATGCTGTAAGCATTGAAACGAGGAAAAGGAAAATACCTGAGATTTTCATCCAATTGTTTGTCTCTTATGAGCTCAGCAACTTCCTCGATGCCATTACATGCCTCAAAATCCTTGTAAATAGAAACCGAAGTACACACACGTTAATGAATATACAAAAAACTATACCACTCAAAGTTCACTTTAAAATGCTGGGATGATTCTTTGGCTACAAGGTCCAGACAAATTTATGCCAAAATTTATGCAGGGCATTAAGAATGAAACATCTCTGCTCTCGGACTAGTAAGGTGAACTTGATTGGCTAAATCTTATCAGTCATATTCCAAAATCTCATTTCCTCCTTTGAGCCTACTCAAACCAGTATCACGGCCTAACCAAAATTGATAGAAACAACAAAATACTGACTGCACTTCAATTAACTAAACAGAAAATCTAAAAAAGGCACAATTAACTTTAATCAGAAACCAGCTACAAAATAAATTATGGCCAATAAATTTTGACATAGACAATCGGAAGTCATGGTGAGATCTTCAATAGTGGTACCCAAAGTTTGATACATAAATTACGACTAACTATAAGAATAAAAATACCATTTGATTGGCAGTTGAATCCAGCATTATTGAGATTAACGCATCTAAGCATGCACCTTGTTCAAGTACTCCACGAGTTGATAATATGTTAATTAAAACCTGCATAATAGAAAACCAGTTCTAAGTCTGGTATTTAGGACTCAAAGTTGATTCCCACAAACATTGGCACACTTGAACAGCCAAGAACATAACTTAAAATGCCATAATATAGAATTTCATAAGACAGGTGGTAACATTATTTTTAACCAGATCAACAAAATGGACAGGAAGAATGTAAGATTTCAACAAGACAATCAGTTTGAAAAATATAGAGATAAAAAATCTGAACTATGAACCCCTCTGTGATAGTAACCATGTCCAATGAAAATCACACAAGGCATCTACCATTTAGCTTTCTTCTTTGGGTCAATAACCATGGATAAAGTTTAGACAGCTGATTAGATGATAAATAAAGTGCCAAATGGGTCACCCAAAAGATGCAAATTTAATCTGTGATTCACTTTCTTCATTCATTTAATTGTGAGTCCCGTTCTCAATTTAAGTTCCTATTTTTGGACAAGTAGGATTGCCCGTGGTATGCCTGGTCCTCCTTAAGTAGAAGGATGAAAATGCAACAAGCTTTATATCAAAAGCCACATAATGTGGAATCTGTGATTCAAAGAAGTACAAGAGGTTTGCCCTGGTCAGAACTGGAAGCAGGGCACCATTAATTTGGGTTATGATCAGAGATCAGAGCAATGGCCTTTTAGTGCTCCTATATTTATTATTTCAAAGACATTTACATGGATTTATCATTTTCAATATAACAATCTTCCTATCATTTCTGACTCTTAACACTACTAATAATAACACAATGACAAGCTAAGCACATAAATAGCGGAGGATACCTGAATTGCCTTATGGTGATGGGCCAAAGCTGTGCTCTCTCTATGGAGCAGGCAACAACCTTCCAAGACCCGCAGCGCGAGTGCCACTTCGGCATCAGTTGAGGGACTAGTTATCTTCAAAGGCTCTACGCCAAATAAATGATCCAAATTTGCTACTCTCTCGTCTTGTGGCTCTTTTAGTGAATGTTGGAACAAAGCCGGAACCACTATTACACCGTAAACCAATATTATCAATTCAAGTTCGACCTTACAACAGTAAGCCACCCACAAACAAGAATCACAATTGCATTTCGGCAATCTAATCTAGTCTAATTTGTTAAGGCAATGTAATCCAAATTTAGAGTCGTTACTAATTTTTTACTGGCGTTTAGTTGATGAACGCATGAGACGTCTTCGTTTTAGAATTAGAACGAGAAACTTCAAATTCAGAAGCAGAGCTCTCTAAGATGAGATTATCATTTAGGAAACAAAAGGAACCTCGGAGCTCGGGGACGGACTGAGTAAGGCAGAAGAGCTGGATGGTGGAGTCTGACTCTGCAACGGATCGGAGGAAATTGAGGAGGCTTCGGAGGCCGCGAATGCGGAGGAACGAGAACTCTGCTCGGGCGTCACGGAGCCCGGTTTTCAGGGCCAGCGTGATCTCCCGGTACAGCCGCTGCCGGTTCAGCGAATCAACCAGTTCCTGGACTACCATAGCCGCAGAATCCTGCTGCGGCTCCGATTCCGGCGACACCTTCGAAGCTACTTCCTCCGCCCAAAGGGCCTTCTTCAAGTACATCTCTCTCTCTCTCGACTCGCTTTCTCCCTCTAGAAATTGCCGTCTTCCGTGACTTATTAAAACATACCGATAACCACGTTTAAACGGCCAGGTGGGGATGAGTGATGAGGCTTAATACGACGTCGTATTCTTTTTATTTCCTCAACTCTCCGCCTGTCTCTACTCTCCATTTCCCAAACCCTCATAAAATCACGAGTTTTACAACATGAATAATGCTACATACAGTTGTGGAATGCGCAAACGCCGTGCAGTCGCTTTGAAAAAGAGTGGGATCTACTATTAAAAAATTAATTTTTTTTTATATGGATCCCATATTTATTCACTTTTTTCAAAACGACTGCACGACGATTGCATACTCACGACTGCAAGTATGATTTCTCTTTACAACATGGACTTCACAATTGAGGCGTCAAAAATTGAGACTAAGAATGAAAAGGAAAGCCAAACTATTGCATTGATGATGTGACATCCATTATGTGAATTCTCAACTTAATTTATAAAGCTTTTGAAGAATTCTAATGAAACTGTTACTCAGAAATAAGATCCCCTTCGAAATAATCTAATCAAACTTTGTAGTTTAGGACAAAAGAAATGATTTAGCTAAAAAATAATTTCACCAAAGCAAAATTACAAATTGACATGATTTAATGAAATACGTTAGATTATAAGGTGGTGCTACTGCCACCACTAGGAGTTCCGGGCTTCAGCTAGTTGTTTTCTGGTTTTATTTTTTTTTTTTTAGTTTCTTTTTTTACATGTATTTTTTAACACTTTTCAATATTTTTAAAAAAATTAAAAAAAATCACAATATTATTAAAAAAATACTTACTTAATCATTAAGTAAAAAAATAATAAAAAAAGAAAAGTCCTAGCTGTAACTTTCAGCAGGAAGACTAGCATTTCATAGATTATAATGTTATTTTTATTATAAAATAGATCTAATATATCACATAAAGTCACGTCAGTTTGTGAATTTATTTTTATGAAATTTCTTTATAACTCTAGAGTACTGCTCGAAGGACAATAAAAGAAAGCCTAAAAAGCAACCATTCTTTTCTCTCTCCTTTTTCTTTCTTCTTTTCCTTTGTCTTAGATCAAACAACTAAACAGAACTGTTGATAAGGTTTTATACCCATGAATAATCTACATGGAATATGGAAATCACATACTTGAACAATGAGGACAGTTTATTAACACAGAAGTTGAAGATTCAACTTACAACTTCCAGAAATGAGCACATTGCAAGATTGAAAAACTGAGAAACAATGACAATTTTTCCAGATGGGTAGAACTTCCTGTACAAGATGAACTTCATGAACATTATGAGTTACTTCAAGGTGGGGAATTTGATGGGAATAGGAACCTAATCCAGGCATGCTACCAGTTCTCCTTAACAATCTTTGACTTCTCAAAGATGAACTTCCCTTCCTTGTACTTCTGTGATGCCTCGTAAGCTCGCTCATACTTCCATCCCAACACCTCTTGGCAATCAGCACAATAGATATCAGCTACAGTGTGGAGACCAGTCATGAGATGTCTGTCTTCTTTTCGCCCAACAGTGATGTTCATTGCGTGGGAGAACAAAAATGCTCGGCCATGTCTTCCCTGATAACAATAATCATGGAAAAGAATGATAAGAGGGAGATCTACCCCCAAATCAAAACAACAATAGGAGTTTTCGTAAAAGATATGAAAACGATGGTGATAACAAGAAGCCATAATCAGCAACACAGGTGTGTGTTTATGAATTCTTTATCTAAGTAATCAGTATGGGGATGGCATTGCAAAGGCTCATCAGAGATTTGCCATGACAAGGCAGTTATTCTCATGATCTATAACTGTTTGGGTGTAGCTGTCTTCTATGTGCCAAAATAAGTATAGATCCAATTTCTCTCCTTTTATTTCAGAGTGCAGTTTGCACTGGACCTGAATTCCTCTCTTGGCGTCCAATAAACCTATTTACCCATAAAAGAAAGGCAGTTCTGGGTTCAATTCTTTCTCTTTAGCCCTTTTCTGTTTGGTTTTTATTTGGGTTTGAATTCAATATAGATCCTCAGAGATATGTGTTCCTCAATCTAAAACACTTGGTGTGTGTATTTCAGAGCCTTCAATTCAAGGGTACCTCACAATTCTCAAGAATAATCCTCTGCACTCGAATCTCAGCTTGGGATTTTCCCATTTACAAGAATGATTTGAAACCAACGATAATATGTCAAAAAAAAAAAACCCAACAATATGCTAGATATTTGTGACCAAAAAGGGAAACAGTATGCAGGGGAATTGAGGTGCTTCACCTGAAAAGCCTTGGAAATAATATCGTCGTGAAGCGAAACGTGGTTTCGACAATTACAGCAGCTGTACAATCTCGGCCCTACCAATTCCGCCATCAACCAACAATTTCAGCTCCAAACTCCAATCTCTGCCAACCCACAAAAAATTGAAAAACACCCAGATAGAAGAAACAAAAGATCATTTACAGAGAACAGAAAGCTAAACCCAATTTGAGACCAAAATATGGAAGAGAGAAGCGTAAAGAGGCATTGCTTTACCTGCAACGAGTTCAATGATGACCCAAAAAGTCTGCAGCAAGAAAGATAAGAACAAAGGGGGCGTTGGCGTGCAAGATTAGACGGCAGAACAAAGTAGATTACAAGGTTGAGTAAAGCTTCGATATTATTTTATCGAGAGTTTGAATATACAAAGAGTCTGATAGAGACAGGATTTTTTTTTTTTTTTTTTTTAAAGAAAAGACAGGATCTGTGTTTAAACGCAAATAATAAGAACATCAATGAATATTTTTGAAAATCTATTAAAAAAAAAAAAGTTAACAGGTTCTATTTTTGGAGAACTGTTGCTGTATCGCGAGTTAACCGATACAGTAAGGCACGTTTGTTTCAGTTAAATAAAATATTATTTATTATTATTATTATTATTTAAAAATTTTAAAAAATTAAATTATTTATTATATTTTATATAAAAATTTAAAAAAATCATAATAATAAAATAAAATGAATTTAGATGAGTTTTCAAACTAAATCGAAGCTAAAACGATGAATTAAATAGATGGATTTTGTTTTTTTTTTTTTCTTATCAGAATTAACCTAAATACCTAATCACTGTGATACAGTCATCCAGATTCAAGGCGGCTGCTTTTGCCCTTGGGACTTTGAGCTTCAGAGAGAGTATTTTCTGCAGCATTTCAAGTCACTGATGACTCACGCGCGAGCGCATCTGCTGTTTGACACGCGCAAGAGCATTCATGTAATATAATAAGTATTTCATCCGAAAAAAATTCCATAAAATAATCTATATATTTTTATCTTATCTATTAGATTTATATTATAATAAAAATAATTTTATAATTTGACGAACTATATCAATTTATAAAATTATTTTTATATAATTTATTTGTGACTAAAATATTTTTCAATATAATTATAAATAAATTTATTTATCATTCTTTTATTATTATCTTCTCAACATTTTTTATGCGGTATTAAATGATAATCCTACAATTAAAATATAATAAACAGTCTCTAATCATTTAAAATCATATTATGAGATGATGAAAAAGACAATAATAAAATAGATGTTGAATAGCATTACTCTATGATTATATAATTTTCTACGTTTATTTTTTTATATTTAAGATTTATATCTCAAATCAAATTATGTGAATGGTGTGTGATATAAACTCATTTAAATAAAATTATTTATTTTCAAAATATCTTGATAATTGTTATTTCTCTAATATTTATATTTATTATTTCTTTAGTTTTTTATTGTTGACTTTATCTCTAACAATAATAATTTTAATTGGGTTGTAATTATGACATTGATTAGTATGAATTATAATTAATTACATGAGAAATGATACTTGCAGTCATGAGTGTGTAAGTACCGTGCAATCGTTTTGAAAAAATTGAATAAATTTGAGACTCACATAAAAAGAAATTAATTTTTTAATAATAGATCTCACTCTTTTTCAAAGCGACTATACGATATTTATGTATTTCACGACTGTATATAACATTACTCTAGTTACACAATTGTTATATCGAGTACCGTGTTACTTGTTATATCGAGTTTTTTAATTTTATATCTCACCGATTAATGCAATTTATTTAAGTAGTTTTGTAAATTAACCAATTGAACAAAAATTCATAAAAATGCGATACATTAATCAAGGAATGATACAATTTTAAATTGAAAACAGTCATTCTTTGACTGTGCAAGATTTGAAAATTTTTTAATTGTTAACTCATATCATACATTAAATTAATATTAAATGATTGGAAAAATATTTATCATTCTCTACTTACTTTTTAAATTCTTTTAATATCATGTAAGTGAATAAGGGTATGTTGTTTGTATGTAAAACAATTTTTTTAAATAAATTATTTGGTTTTACTAGTAAAAAAGGCTTTTTTGTTGTTTGGTTGACAATATGAGAATATGTGCATGTTTAGAATTTCGGTGAAAAATATAATTTCAAATATTGTTAAAAAGTTCTTTATTGTTTGATAATTATGTATTTAAAACATTTTCAAATATATTATATTTGTTTAAAAATAAATTAAAAAGTATTTTTTGAGGCAGAAATGATGATCATTTGATTTTTTAAAAAATTATGATCATATTCTTAAAAATTTAAAAATTGTATGAGTATTTTCACCTGTTGGTAGTCTTTTTAAAATCTGAACTACTTTCTAAATTATCCGAAAAAACACGTTTGAGGAAAAACATCATATTTTATATTTTTCTCAAACATACTTTTTAGTTTAATTGAGATTAAAAATTATTTTAAATGTAACACCCAAACAACTTAGTTTTTTCATTAAAGAGTTTTTAAAGCTATTTAAGTACTTTTTAAAACTTCTAACACAATCCCAAACAAGTCTATATATTTTTAAAAAATAATTTTGCTCTTTGGTGTCCATATTTTTACTAAATTCTTTATGTGATAAATGTAATATTAGTGTCAACTTTTCCTTTTAAAATAATTTTTTTATATATTAAACAATATTAAATACAAAATCAGCCTATATGGTTTGCCTTAAACTCAAATTATTTTTAGTGTATTTTTATTGAACATTTTACACTGCCTTTAACGTTGATCTAGTTAGTCATTATGTTAGAAATTAAACTATTAATTATGTTGATGTGCCAAGCCACATGACATGTAACGTGCTATAAAATTAAAGAAAAATTTTAAAAGTAAAAAAATAAAAATTTCAAAAACTAAAAGAATGATAAAATAAAAACAAAAAAAGTAAAAACATCTAATGTAAAAAAAAAAAAAACTTTAAAAACATTATAGTACATAAATAAAAACATTTAAAATTTTAAAAAATAAGAAAGGGATGGGAGGAAATTGATTTCTGAAATTTTTAAGGGGAAACCAATTTAGAAACGAAGCTTGAGTTTTTCATTGACTTGGATATTGAGTTGGGATGAAAGTTAAAAGTTGAATAAAATATTATTTTTATTTTTTAATTTAAAATTTTTGAATTTTTTTATTATATTTTATATAAAAATTTGTGAAAGTCATAATGATGAGATAAAATAAAATAGATTGAGAAAGCCCCTCTCAATCCAAACTAAGCCTAAAATTGTTTTTCGATTTATTTTTGCAAGACATCTAAATATTAAAAAACTGTGAAAAATCATTTTCAAAAAAGAAAATTTTATACACCGCACTACCATTGTAACCCACGGGTCCTGCACCAAGCCGCATTCTAAAACTTTTTGGGTTTATATGTATGAAAAGCTCACTTGAGATTAACGAGTAATTTTGGAATAGACTACGGGTCTAATTTTTATTTTGATGGATATTAAGTTTTTATTGGGCTTGCTAACTAAGTTAAAATTATTAAATATTTTTTTATTAGGTTGAATATTTTTATGGGTCGAGAAATTTATGGGACTAGTTGTATTATTTTAAGAGGTTGTGGCCCATGACTCACGGAAAAAACTCAAACTTTGTACGCCCAAAACCCAATCACGTGAGAACCAACGATCAGACTCCACACCATGCACGTCTCCACACTCGTCTCCGCGCCATGCACATCTCCTTCCCTAGGGTTTTCCAATCATCTATGCCCCTTTGCCAGCCACCTATCCAGCAATCCATTATGCACCCCACACCTAGATTGTTTCTATATCACCAATGGAAGCTATCTCAGCCATAGTTGCATTTGTGACGTCCAAACCAAGAGCCATGATAGAGTACAACCACGTATGACCACCATGCAATGCTGCCGAGTTCTCTCCTACACGATGAAAGCTGCCCAACCTACTGCTTAAAACCTCCAACCCACACCACCGTAGTCCGCCTTGAACCACTTGTAGGATTCTAAGAACTACAACGCAAGCCTCCATCATCCTCTATTTCAGGTAGCCAAAATAGAGTAAGAAAATCCCCCCACGTCCCTAAGTTTTCAGCCTCGTTACACGACAGAAGCCACCACATGTCACTCCAGACCCATCACACTCCTCCTCGTTGTTTCACAATGAGGTCTCTCTCTCATTCATTTCGTGTTCTTCCATCTTGGAAAGTAGCCGACACTTTTTGCCGAAAACTGTAGTGAAAAACCACGTCGCATGCCCGCCACGACCGACATCGCATAGCTACTCCCTAGTAAGTCTATGCCACCCCTTAGCTACCCACCCTGAAGGTTTGCCTTGTTTTAAAACAAAAATATTAAGTGAATTAGAGTCTTTCGTAAAGTCTCAGTACGCAAAGTAGAGTAAAATTTTAGATAAAATTACACTTATGCCCATGAGTTACAAGTCAAAGAAAATGTGTTTTGAACTTATATTATAGGTTGGGTTTGATTTATAGGATGGGTGTCAGTTGGATTTAAGGAGATTTTATAATATTTTAAGTGGCCTTAAGTTAGGTTTTAGATAATGAGATGAGATGAGATGGTATGAAAATTAAAAATTAAATAAAATATTGTTAGAATATTATATTTTAATATTACTATTGTTTTAGTTTTGAAAAAGTTGAATTGTTTATTATATTTTATGTGAAAATTTGTGAAAATTATAATGATAATATGAGATAAGATAGATTCATAGCCCCTCTCAATCTAAACCGAGCCTTAGTCTCACTTTATATTAGTCTAAAAAGTTTTTTTTAACATAAATAAATTAGAGTTTAATATATTAAATGTAGATATTAAGTGGATACCAATTAAATTGGGAAGTGATGATACGTTAGGGTTACGAGAATTTTGGATTTTTTTAAAGAAAAATATGTTATTTTAGTATTTAAGGTTTAAATATAAAAATATGTGTTTAATTAGAGAATTAAGTAAGTTATGTGTCTATTTTATTGGAGACGATTGATATTCGTTCGGTACAGTTGTGGAAAAATTCAGAAAAGTAAAAAGATCCAGGTAAGCTGAGTTCTTATGCTAGACTTTGTATAAAAGGATTGGACTGAAGTTGATTTTATGAAAAATATACATGTTTTATTATAAAAAGAAAAACTTGAAAACAAACTCGATCATTCTATTTGCATTCACGTGAAATTCTGTTTAAGAAGAGAAAAAAAAATACTTTTAGTCATGATTGGAGTATATATGAGCTATTTTTGACATTTTGTTTATGAATTGTGAAAAAAAAGAGCAAGTATAAAAATTTGTGCATAATTATATGACGAGGATATGATTCTGATGTGTTATGAATATGTTTTGTACTCTGATATGATATGAGGTGATTTCTGAAAACATCTAGCATGACATTATATTTCTGTTCTGACCTTACCATGGATGTAAGAATGTGGCATTTGTTCAGGTTGGTACCAATATTTATGCTTCTTGTGCACTCACTTTGGAAGCAAAGTGATTTTTTACGTGGTCTTTCCCGTGTGATCAGAAATTTATTGCAGTTCAACATGTCATTGATCATGCACTGTCTATGATGCAATCTTATACTGATCTGAAACAGTTGCCTAGGAGGAAAGCTGGAGAGTACTATGATTGGAAGCCCCCACCATCGGGTTGGTTGTAACTTAATGTGGATGGTGCCCTTTTTGGTGAACTTCATAAGGCAGGGGTGGGTGTGGTGTTCAGAGATGACGCTGGCAAGGTGATTATGGCAACAAGCAAGGTAGAATTGGAAGTAATTAATGCTGAAGCTATTGAATCACTTGCTATTTTCCGTGTCTTACAGCTGTGTGCTAGTATGAGAATTCATAGTTTGATTGTGGAATCAGATTGCTTGATGGCTATCAATGTTCTCAACAATGACATTCCTTCTGATGTTATGTTGGATCCTTTATTAAGTGAAATATGAAATGCTAAGAGTGTTTGTTGAGTGCAAGTTTCAAGATGTCTATAGAGAAGGTAATCGGGTTATTCATATTCTTGCCCGATATGCTTGGAACGTTGAGGATATCTCAATGTAGAATGAGTATTATCCAGACTTTATTTCTCAAGCTATTTAGCTTGATAAATGTATATAAACTCCTTTTATTAATGAATTTTCAGATTTCTTATAAAAAAAAATGATATAGTAAGATAAAATGAAAAGAGAATATAGTGTATATCATTATTATTTCAAAAATCGTTTTACATCAAAACAAAGGGTCCCTAAATTGCCAATGTTAATATTAAAATTAGAGTTTTAAAAAGAAATTGAAACAAAACTCAAGCTGCATTTGGATGTTGAGTTGAATTCTTTATAAATAGTAGTAAGTTGAGATGCTGGAATGAGTTTTGCGGTATCTACCTAAAATGAGTTTGGATGTTAAGATGAGTTTAGATATATTTATGAGAAGTTAAAAAAGGTTATGAGTCTCGCATGTAAAAAATGTTAAATTGAAAAAGATCATGGGCCTCACGTGTAAAGAGATTTTAAGTTTAGATAAGTTTAATAATTTCAAAGTTAGATATTTAAATATTAAATTCTGTTTAAAATTAGACTGAACCGAATCTGTAGACCTTGGGGTGTGTTTGGATGTTGAAGTGAGTTGAGTTGAGTTGAGTTGTGATAATAAAATATTGTTAGAATATTATTTTTTAATATTATTATTATTTTAGGATTTGAAAAAGTTGAATTGTTTATTATATTTTGTGTTGAAATTTGAAAAAGTTGTAATGATGAGTTGAGATGAATTTGTGATCCAACCTCACCCAAATTTGGCCTAAAAACAAGACATTAATTTTAACTCTTAAATATCTTGAGCACCTGAACAGGGGATAAACACTTCAACCAGAGGCAGATCGATAGTATTGTTGCTTTCTTCCTTCTGATCTGGTCTCTGAAGACACTTTCGAGGACTGTGGAAACCCCCCTTACCCCGTCGGTTGTCTTCTCTCTCTCTCACGCATGGCTGATGCTTATTGGAGGTACGGCGACTCACGGCAGCCGCCGTCGCAGTCGATCCCCCAGATTGTCGGAAAACGCTCCCGCTCCGACTACGGTAATAAACCTCGTTTTCTCCGGCTATACTTTTACCTCCTATGCGCTACTCCATCATGCGTTGCTTCTGGTATTGCTAGGTGATGGAATTTAGGGTTTTCGGTAATTGCTGCTCGTGTCTTCTTATGTAGATTTTCTTCCCCGTTTGGTCAGTGAAGAAGCTGAAAGAAAGAAAATTAGAGGGCTAGGAAACTCAAATTAAGCAAAATTTCGGTTTTTGAATGTTTGGGTTATTTAAAAATTGCTTTTTTTAGCTGAAAAAAACCTAGTTCTTGAGTTGTTTTTTTCTTTCGGTTTTGTTTTTGGGATTGAACATACTGGAAACCTGTGGTTAGTGCGTTGATATCTTTTACTTTTTTACGTTTTCTAAGCTACCAAATGGAGGTTGAGCTACCAAGTGTTTGTTTTCTCCGCTGTTGGATTTGCTTTCTGGTTTTTCTTAGAAATCATTTCTTGGGTTGCAGAAAATTTAATGGAGGTCGAGTACCAAGTGTTATCATCTCCGCTATTTGTTCTGTGTTCTGGTATTTTTTGGAGATCATTGCTTCGGTTTCAGAAAATTTTATGTTGTTGTTGTTATACCATCAAGCCCAAGGATGTCTTTGTTGGGGATGCTTGTTTAAATTAACGGTATGAGAGCATTGTTGCATGCGTGTGTATGATGTTGGATGATAATTAGCGGTACTAGTTTTAGTACAAGGTCAGAAAAATATTTTCAAGGCATAGATGAGTAATATGCTTTATTTTTTGTGTCCTTATTTTTAGGGATGATAATATATTCTTGATATTATAAATCCTTTACTGATTGAAGGGTTGCTGCTTATGAAAGTTTTGGCCATGTGTTGAATAGTCTTGACTGCTATATTCTCTACATCGGTTCTTGTTAAAGGATCATCATTGAGCTTGGTGTTATATAGCCTTTGTGACAGCTTTACCTGCTTTTTAATTTATTTTTACATGAATGAATTTCATTGTTCTGTTTGGTGGAACAAATATAGGATATCAAAATTTTTGAGTTGGTGATGAGATTATATTGGATAAGTAGATATAATTTCTTTGTGATTGGTGATTTCTATGCATAATGAGGAGATTGTTTTGAGTCGTGCTTTTTATTATTATTTTGCTTCTTTCTTGTCTAAATGTCCCATTACTTGTCTCTAGACCTTTATTTTTGACATGTTTGGTATTGAAAAAGGTCAGGATTGTACATATGGAGCATACATATTAGGACTCTCATCACTGATTGATCTCTTATTACATATTCTCCTTGGTTTACAAGATATTCTGTATTAATTTTGTGGTGTTGTGTCGCGTTCATATCTGTTACTTGTGTGTGTGCGCAATAGGATGTAAGGGATTTACCTCAGATTTGGTGAATAGGTGTAGACATTCTACCTTATGTAGGTAAGTCATCTAGGACAGAGTTAGAAAAATACCTACAATTGCCTATGCGATTGTTTTAGGGTTTAAAAATCTGTGGCTTTCTGTTCTGGGATTATATATGGAGAAGGTTAGGTTTGTTGATTGACAATGGGTTGAAAAAGATAGGATGGAATTACTGTTTGTACTCAATGAAATCAGGTAGTTTGGGGGGTTTGAAATATTTCCCAATTTAGTCATGCATTATTGGTTTTTGTGACGAAGAAAGAGGATTTTTGGAGATTGGTGATCGTTACCAAGTATGGGAGTTTGAGGGGTGGGTGGTTTTCTAAGGAGGAAACAGCCTTTTGGTGTAGGGTTGTCAAAATATGTAATGATGAAGTGAGATTCCTTGTCAAAGTTTATTAGTTTTGTAGTGGGTGATGGTTCTAAGGCTAGTTTTTGGTGTGGTGTACAGTGTTGGGACTTGTAAAAAATTATGTGCGGTGTCAGAATTAAACTTCGAACATATCTTACCCAGAGTTGTATGCTATTGCCCATTGTAAGGTTGAGTGGGTGGTGGAGAATATGCAAATACAAAATGGGATATTATTTTTAACGTACCTGTTCAAGATTGGAAGGTGGGTTTGAATTCTTCTTCTTCTTCTGTTTTTTTGAGAAGATGTACAATTTCAGAGTAAGATGAGAAGGTGTGGATGGTTTATGTTGGATTCCATCCAAGAGACTATGTTTGAAGTGAAAGTTATGCTAAAAGATTTTATAACCTTACCTGTGGTTTCCCCGTTTCCTTGGAAGCGCATTGGGAAAATATTGATGTCAGATACCTGAGGAAGCAAGGGACATCATTGAGGTGAATTGCTATTGTTTGTGCAAGAAAAATATGGAGTCTAATGATCATCATCCTGAGTACTGCGGTGTACCAAGAATAATAATGAAGGAAGAAAAGAAGAGGAATAAGTTGCACAACTAAATTATTTTAGTGCACATAAATATTTGAAAGACTGTTTACTGTCCTTTTTAGGACTAGGATTCTCAAAATGAGAAAAACACCTAAAAGAATCTTGGAAATAAGCTCACAACTGCCCCCAAGTTTCCAGCCTACTAATTAAGGACTTTTGCTCCTTTTCATGTTGTTTTAGTTGATTTCTCCTCTTGTAGTCTTTTTGTGTGCTTTGGTTGTGCCTCATTCCTTCAATAAAATTTTGCATATATGTATATATATGTATATAAATCCTAGAAAAGACTCTTAAGACTCATAGCAAACCCTAGAAATTGTTGACAAAGCTTAAATAAAAAATTCAAAACTATTCTCTGGATAGTTAAAGATTATGCTCGTCTGCATTAGAAAAGTTATAACTCTTAACTAAGGGAAATACTTTAGAGATGGAGAGAGAAAATCCTAAGGCACCCAAACCCGCCGCCACCCTTCACCCACCCTAGACCAGTGAGTGACTCCTCACCAGTCACCACTGTCACAGACAAGGCCGACGGGCCTTGGTGACGTCGCTGAGGGTCGTCTGGTTTCAGCCCTCTCTCCGGTGACCTGGACTTTCTCAAGGTTTTCTCTCTGTCTTTCTCGGAGGCGACATCGACCGTCGAACCTGTGCCTCTGCCATCGCCACAGACAAGTCCGACGGGCTCCGGTGAATCCTTTAAGGGCCCTCTGACGTTGGCCCCCCGGGCGACTGGGATTTTGTTCTGCATTTTATTTTCGTTGGTGCAGATCTGGTGTAGTACCTATTTTGATCTGCATTTTATTTTCGTATAACATCTTTTTCCTTGAGATGACGAAGCGAGATGATCTTGGGAGATGATCCTGTGATTTGGGATTAGACGATGACGACGCCTGACGTGGATTCGTCTCAGATGGAAGGTGAGAGGTGGTTGAAGGTGGAATAAAAAACTTTTGTTTTTACGAAAAAAGGAGGAATAGTTTTCGCATCTCTGAACGAAAGTAAAAGGATGGCTAAGTTCATGTGTCTAGATGGGACGGTAGCTTCGTGGGTGGCTAAGGGGATAGATGATTGTTTAGAACTCAATTGTCATGAATGATTCTTCAGGGAGCTAAGGATGGGTAATGAAGTTCTCGTCATTTAGCATCATATTAACGCAAGGGGCAGCTTTCTGCAACTCTCAGAATTCCGGAATGGAAGGAGGAAATGTTTGTTGGTGATTTCGGAAGGCGCAAATGGCATTGGATTGAGAGGTTTTCTGCAGTCCATTCGAAGTGTTACTGGGTCCAAAGCTACTACTCTGAAGCATGCAAACAGAAGGGAGTTTGTTGATGGAAAGACAATGGGAAGGCCTTCCTCAATCAAAGGTGCCTCGTACGCCTTGGTGTTGAGGTCACTGGCGGGTAGTCCGATCGAGAATAGCAGGTAAGGGTAAGGCACTTGTAGGAGACAAAGGCTGGCAGGTGACATTGGGAGAAGTGGTGGGAGTCTTATGGGCTGTCAAAGCTCAATTGACGGGAGTTATGGAGTATGTGAGAGATCTTATGATTAAAGTGGATAAGGGGCTGGACCTAGTCGTGGGCTTGGGTGGTGGGTCGAATACGGATGTGAGAGAGAGGGGGGGTGGGGATAGATCCTACGGGTTTGAAGGCCTCAAGTACACCAGAAAAGGGCGTTTCAACTCCATCACAGATAGGGTCATTGGACGCCGGCATCACTGTTCACGCCGGTGTCACTTAGGACATTGGCAGCTTGTCGTCTAACTGCCCTCAGTTACCAGTTGCAAATATGGTTGGTACTTTTTTCCAAGGTTCACTTCCAGTTCAAGATGGGGTCCTTCCAAGGTCTTGAGTACTTTGGAAGAAATAGACGAGCCTCTTTGAGAAGATGAAAATGGGGTAATAGAAGGTAGTGCTTCCCCTACCTGTTCTATGCCTTCTAAGGGAGCAGTAAGGTCTAACAAAGTAGCACAGAAAGGATCGTCGGGGGGTGGAGTAGCTTCAAGCAATGTCCTCGTTGATGGCGGGGAGGAACCTTTAATGGTGACAGCAGCAATGGACAGCAACCATATAGTTGTTGAGGAGGTTCAGGATTTGTATGCAGGATATGGCGGGGAGGAAATTATGGTTTTGTTGTTGGTGCCTTGTGAGGAGGAATGTCTAGAGTCGGGAAGTACAGTTGGGTGCTGTGTCTGGGGATAATGTTCCCCTAGTTTCTCTTCTTCCGATAAACAATATAATGGGTTTACCATCGGATTGGGTTTTGCATAAGGTTAACGAGATTCAACATATCATGGGGCTTTCACATGGAGGATGTGAAGACCAATTTAAAGCAATACTCATTGCGATTGAGATGAGCCACTTGCTTGAAACCAAATCAAGTTTTAAGAAAAGTAGGGAGTTAAAGCGTCTTTTTTAGGCAATCAACTACGACGGGTGGTAGCTCAAGTCAAGGGAAGACTAAAGGGAGGGCATTTTGAAGACGTTCTCGTAGAGGGAATTTCGGGTGGAGTATTAGGCCTCGTTTGCTTTTACAATCATTCTCATCTCATCTAATTATTTCAACTTTCCCAAATTTTCATACAAAATAAAATAAACAATTTAATTTTTTCAAATCCTAAAACAAAAATAATATAAAAAAATATATTCTAACAATATTTTATTCAACTTTCAATATTTATTTCAATTCATCTCATCTCATTTGCGAAAACAAACGAGACCTTAGTCTTACGGGAAACAAGGGGTTGGGGTTAAGGTGTGTTCTATTCCAATTCGGGTTTGGTGTATTTTGGGTAGTTTTTCATGGGCTTTTTGGGTTATTAGAAGCTCTCTAGTATGGGCTAGGTGTTTTCTTGTATACGTCTAGTGTACTTAGTTACTCCTATTGATATATATAATATTTTTACTTATAAAAAAAAAAATTTTAGACACAAATGGATTACATAAAAGTAAATCTACAAACTGATGTGGTTTGATGTGGTACGTCAGATTGTAAAGTTATTTTTATTATAAAATAGATTTAACGGATCCCATGAAACCACATCGGTTTGTAGGTTTGCTTTTGTATAGTCTTTTTGTGTCTGTAACAGTTCTCTTTAAATAATGACCTATTTAGAATATATTATCCTAGATTACTGTTATCACTGCCTTCAAATTCATGTAAGATTTGTCTCACTTTGATCTTGCATCTTGCATCTGGCACCTTATACATGAATCCCAAAATCATGTACATTTGCAGTGCAAATAGAAAATTTGGAAATCAAATACAAACCAAGTGCATTTGTTAACTGAGCTCATCTATTATCAATATGCAATCTTCTTCTGCCTTTTGAATCATTTGTTTTTTGTTTTTATTTATTTATTTATGAGAATGTGACCTAACGTGTTGTTCATTTTGTTTATATTTCTGGTCATTTGCTAAAGTATGTGCTTTCTTTTGAAGATATCCCTAGTGGTCATGAGCTGCCCAGCTATTTTTCTCGTGATGATGATAGAGGAACGCTTCGCGGAATTAGAGATACCGACTCCATTGGAGCGTCCTATGATCGTTACCTTCGCAGTGCAGTAAGAAATAATTATTTGTATTGTTTTTTGTATCTTCGATACAATTTTTGCCACTCCCAATTTAATTGTATTTTGAGGTCTAATGGTAAAATGCAATATTTCAGCAAGTTTCTTCTTATGGTGGTGGACAATCTGCTAGACCACTTGGTGGGGGATTATCGAGTCATGCTGTCGATGATCCGCGAATTGTGGGTATTGGGAGTGTGGAACAAGGTACTACTGTGAAGGACCGAACCTTGGGATTTGGAGGTGGAAGGCCTGAGGTTCCCCTTCCTCCTGATGCTTCCAGTACACTATTTGTTGAGGGCTTGCCCTCCAACTGTACACGACGGGAAGTGGCTCGTATCCTTCTATAGGCTACCCTGACTGTTGCTTGAACTTTTATTTTTGCACTTTTCCCTTCATAGTCTTGTTCCTTCACTTGTGGTCACAGATATCTTTCGCCCTTTTGTTGGTTACAAAGAAGTGAGACTTGTAAGCAAGGAATCGAGACATGTAAGTTTATACAAGTGCATGGTCAATATTAAGCACATCGATGCATTCACTGATATTAATTAATCTGTGCAGCCTGGGGGAGATCCACTGGTACTTTGTTTTGTCGATTTTGTAAGTCCAGCCCATGCTGCCACTGCCATGGATGCATTGCAAGGTGAGCTTGTTATACCATTTGCGTGTAAGAATTTTAACTCTGTGTCTTTGTATCCATTGTTACTTATTTGTCTCTGTTGTGCTTTGTTGTGCTGTTACTGGAGAAATACACATTTTCCTGGAATATTTTTTTTCATTTTTGTACATAGAGGGCATTGGATGGTTTTGCTACAGGGTATACCAAACCTGAGAATCGTGGGCTTTTTCTGATATGCATGGGTTTTGCTATTACTGGAGAAATACACTTATATGTGTGCTTATCCGTATGTGCTTGTTTGATGGTTGCTGGGGTTGGGGGAGCATTCAGATTTGTTGTCGTTGTCAAATCTTATGATTAACCTTGATTTTTCAACATTTTGTGGTTTGCGCTGGCTCTAAGAGTTTATCCCTACTGAGAAGCAGAACACTAACAGCGAAACTGGAGTCTTGGAATTAATAATGTTAATAAAGAAAGAAATGTCAGTTTGCAAATTCCAAAATATCATGTTTGTTATAATGTAAGCAAAACGTGTCTTCCGTAGGAACAGTTATGTACGTATTACTGAAACATTAGCACTGGAGTTTTGTAATTTGAATCCCTGGGCTTCCAAAGGTTTGCAAAACTTTTAGAAGTTTCTCAAAAAATTTGCAAATCCTTAGTTCGGCAGCTTGTATATCTCAAATTAAGGTGAGAAACTCACTTTGAAGGGTATGGAAGTTCTACTGCAAAAGAATGGTTTTTGATAGGACTGTCAATTGGATTGGGTCATGACTTGAATAATTAAACAGGTCAATCATTATGACCCTGTATTACGTGGACCTGGCGTGGCCCGTTTGAATTTTGACCCGTTTATGTATCAGGTCATATTTGGGTCGACTTGAATTAACCGCAACTTGATTATGCCCAATCCTAACCCTATTGTTTGCTTGTTGTGTTCTCGGGTCGTCTCAAAATCAGCAGCTCTGTTTTTTGAGCCATTCTTATTGGCATTTGACAAGGTTGCCTTTATTACTGATATTGTTTGACACTCTAGTTTTGCTCTTGGGCTCATCAGGTTTGTTCATAATATTGAGTGGCACATTTTGCGAGGTTTTCGATTCGACTCTGCAATTCATCCACATTTAGAAAAAGGAAGAGAAATTTGGTTTAATCGACTTCATGGATTATTAGCACAACTTGCCAAATAGGCTACCTATACTGGTTAAGGAGGCTGATTTGTTCACATGGCCGGCAAACCGTGCTTACTGGTTCAAATGACGATGCCATTAATAGCTCTGTTTAGGCTCACCTTTTCCTTGTCTGTTCTAGACCAATTGAAACCTCAGACTAACTAAAACATAAACACTGGCAAAATATTCCTTCGTTTTTGTTACGTGTGTAAGCTAGAGACTGGAAGCTTGATGAGGGAGCTTTATCTTGGGAAGGCTGCAGACTTTCGTGCATTGTACCTATGGATTGCCCTTTTGACAATCAGGAAACAATTGGTGGATCTGCATGTGTCTTGGGTGTCAGGGAAAGTGGTTGACTGTTTGTCAGGTTTACTTTGCGTTTTCTATGTATTTAAGTTGGGTAATGATGCACACGTCTTATATCATGTCTGCTGATGACCTAATTAACCGTTGAAAACGTGGCTAGATGTTCAGCGTGAAATAGTGAAGCTCGATTTTGCAGGTTATATCTTTGATGAGCATGACCGTGACTCGGTCAGTTTAAGGTTGCAATTTGCTCGCTATCCTGGTGCGAGGTCAGGTGGCGGGCATCGTGGCAAGCGTTGACTTTGCAGTTTTGCAGGTGATAAACGTTATTTTCCACCCGTTCGGCTGTTTATTATTCATGACCGATAGATGCTGACTAAGAAAACTTCTTTATAAAACGATAGATTGCGCTAAATCATGGAACGACGCTTCTCTGTAGGATTCGCTCGAATATGGGAGGTATGAGAATGAGGGGCAATGCGACAGCCTTGCCGTTTCGTGAATTACAAGCGCTTTTGTTAGGAACAACTTGAACTTTGCAGTTTTCGTTGAGTCTGGGGCGATTGCTAGAGATTTGGAGTGTGCTTTTCTATTTTTGAATTCTGTGAACTATTTCTGCGTTTAATTACTAAAGAATGTTTCCAAATACTGCTATATTTATCCTTAGTCGGAGATGGTGTAAACTTATATGTTGTCCCGCCTCTCAGGCCTAATATATGTTTCGACATATATTTCTAGCAATGGAAGTGTGGTGATCATTAAAATATGTAGTATTATACATTAAAATGTGATGTATTGTTTGAAATTCAACATTTTCCTGAAATTGTTTCTTAAAGCTCTACCTACAACTTTTTTATATATATATAAAAAGGAAGAAAGGTAGAGAAAGCGGGTGAAGTTTGAGTCTATATGTTGAATACTCAATATATCTATGGTTTCCTTATTATTTTTTCTGCTGAAGAATTTTTCAAGCATAGAAACATCTCCTTTAATTGGGTTTTTTTTTTCTCTTTTTTGGTTTTGAGCTTTCTGGTTGCCTATAATATATATAGAGGAGATGTAGGAAACCTGCTTTTACAGTGATCCAAAAGCTAAAGCCAATTCTTTCTCTTGCTTGTAATCTGAGAACAAGATTTGATAATTTGCTATCATGTAAACTGAGACTATGGTCATGACTGCAACAATGTGTTAATGCTCAAAGCCTGCTTGTAAGTGCTGCCTTGAGTATTTGTTTGACTTCTGCTAACTGGGTTTCGAAGCCACTTTTTTCTGATCATCAAGTTGACATTGGGTTGTACATCAAATAGGTCACATTGTGCTCATTGTCACGAACTAGGTCAGTAGTCTGTATGTTATTGTTTTTTTCTTCCTAGGGTGAGGTATCGGTCGTTATATCCCCCTGCGACGGCATCGGTGATTTCTCATGATGCATATGCTATCATGGAATGAAAGTTTCTGCAAAAAAGAGGGTATTTATTCCGCTAAGTGGAGGCGGCTTGGGCAAACAATATATTGCTCCATCCCTTTTTCTGGATGCTGATATGCCTGGTGTTTGAGGACTATTCCTGTCTCTTTTAAATTGTCTTTTGATGACTCTTAAGAATACTGTGCTATGACCCCATTGCTGCATTGTATAGAAGTAAGATAATCCTAGCAAGGACAGAATAATGGTGTGATTAACTTGGCTACTTGAATAGGGGAGTTAGTGGATATGATCATGCATTTAGTCTGGGCTTGCTTGTTGGGAAGGCTGATACAAAGGTGAATTTCATGAAAATCTGGGTTGTAACGCCCTAAAATGTTGAGCTTTGAGTTCCTAATTCTTTCTTCTCTCTCTCTCTCTCTCTCACTTTTTTTGGTTTGAGATTTTGTTGTTTTATTATTTATAATTCCTTAGAATTTGCTTTAGCCTTGAACCATTTTTTTCTTTTTTGTAAAAAGGCTGTGTTTCTATCTATCTATATATATATACATAGAAATTGTAAGAGAGTTGTTATATTAGTAAAGGAGAAAAAGGTCATTTACGGCTCTATCCGTACTGAACTAGTAACGAAGAAAATTTGCCTATAGCCTTGAATCATTTTACGATGAGAATACTATTGAAAGGTATCGGTTGCTGGGTGGAATACGACGTCGTCAGAAATAAGCTAAGTAGATAGATATTACGTACCTGACGTGATAGCACATTTGGAGTAAAATTCTCTTTGAAATTTTGAATGGGATAACGTAAAGATGAAGGCAGTATTAACGCTACGCACGGTTGATCCGAGCTCTGTTCCCCAAATCTACTTGTCTTTCTTCTTCTGTTGACTTCGTCCACTTCAAAGAAATACTACGGACAATTTCTACTGGAGCTAAACTATCAACGATTATACGTTTCCTATACTTTCTTTAAATAAGAATAATAATAATTTCACTTGTTTTGGATTCGAATTTAATTTATTGTGGGATGAAGAAATTATATATATATATATATAAAGATATTCGACGAATGTTATATGGATAATGAAAAAATAGTGACATGCATACGGTTATCAATAGACTATGATCTATTCTTTCATTATTTTCCCTTTGAAATTTTTTTTATGTGTTTTTGTATACATGCATAGAAGTGTGCATATATACTCCTTTTCGAATTCCTTTAATTAACTTGCCATGGAAGAAATGCCCATTTATGTTCTTACTTTGCCTCTATAGCCCAGTTTTTTCTTTGAAGATTGTAATTAAGTTAACAATTCACTGTTTAGAAGTTTGCTGATCTATTTGGCATAACCATAGCCCTGTGTTACAATATAAAGCCATTGTAAGAGTTTTTTTTCGAGTTGCACCGGTCGAATGCTGTGTGGTATATGGAAGCAAAGCCAAAGGGCGCCTTCGGAGGAAGTGAAAGAGAAGGATGTACATACCATGCTTATGAAGAAGTACAAATCAATTCCTACAAGGTGGTTTCTTGTCATCCTTGTGCTGAGCATGCTCTCATGATGTTTGCTTGCGAGTATTACAATGTCAAGCTATAATTTCCTTGGCAGTGGCGAACTGCTAGCTTTTGCCATTTTCCCTTTTCTTCACTCTTCCAATTGGTGTCATCACTGCCACCACAAACCAGGTAAATAAATGTCAAGCTATAATGTTTAAACTTTAAACCATCTTTCACCACTGTTCCATGTGCATTATTGTTAAAATGGAAGTTATGCTGATATTTAGCACTTTTAGTGCATCTGTTGGTGCCGATTCAGACGCCAGGCCGGGGTTGAATGTTGTTACACATGATGCATGTGCTTCAAGGTGTTTGGATGCATCAACATGATTCAACCTCTAAATTTTGCTGGCAGACTTTTAAGCTTGGCAACTACATGAAGATTTCACTGAGGTCGATGTTCATGACACATGTATATTTTGTTTTCTGTTTCTTATATTCATATATAAAGAGCTATAATTTATAGCACTACACTCTTCAAAAACGAAAATTGGTGTTATTACAGGTGGTAGACATAGCAGTAATGGCTGGTACACACAGGAACTCTATGCTGCCAACTTTCCCATTGGACCGTGTCTTTCTTGAGGCATCTGTTATCTGTGGACTTGCTGGACTGCGATGAATCTTCGGAAACCTCGGTTACGGGAATGTTAATTGGTTCTTTCTGAAACCTTGGTGAATATGGGAATGTCAATTGAAGAAAATAGGTAAAGTAGAAGTTGAATGGAATTTCAATTTCTTAATTGAATGATTATGTGCTGTAAGATGGCTTATTTATAGGGAAAAAGAAGGCAAGTGATGCAAGGAAATAAAAAAAATACAATATTTTTTGACCTAGAGTATTTACATTGTTTAACAATATTACCATAACATTCAAACAATATTAGTGTAAGATTCTAGACCTATCAAATATACATTAACATCCCCTCGAACTCTAGATGGTAAAGCCAACTTAACTTTGGAAACAAGATCACGAAGACGAAGACAGTTGGGTGGGCGTGATTTCGTGAAAATATCAACAAACTAGTCTTTAGAGGAGATGGAGCAAAGAAGCAAGGTACTTTGTTGCAGATAATGTCTAATGAAGTGACAATCAATTTTGATATGTTTGGTATGCTCATGAAAAACATTATTATAAGCAATATGTACAACACTCCGTTTGTTACAATAAATGGAAGAACAAATCATTTGAGTGGCACTCATATTTGTCAAAAGCCAACATAATCATAAAAGCTCTGGTGTGGAGCTAGTCAAAACACGATACCTGGGTTCTGTACTAGAGAGAGTAATAACAGACTATTTTTATTACGTCAAGAATTTAGAGAAGTCTCTAATAAAAAAATGTAACTGATGGTAAATAGTTGATATTGAGATTACCAGCCTAGTCAGCATCAGAATGAGCCCGAAGCTCAAGGATGGATATAAAAAAAAAAAAAAAAATTAAATCTATGAAGAACATCATAGTGCGTAAATCGAGGAGCACTCATAAATTGGCTAACATATAATTTTTGTCTACGAGCATTCACATTCCATGTCCTATTTCACTATTATCCCTAAATTATAGGAAATAATTTAGGAAAAAGTTGAAAAATTCCGTCCTATCTCATTCCCTATTTTAAGATTTTGATTTAGGGGATGGAACCACTTTTCATCCCCTAACTCATCTTTTATCAATATTTTATTATAATAAATAGAATGAATTCTTCTTCCAATCATCTACATTTTCTCTCATACTCATATTTATTATAGTTTTAAATAATAATTCTAAAAATAATTTAAATAATTACTAAAGTTTATTTAATACAACACACAATGTAGAGCACGTACATGATTCGCTTGATGAAAAAATGCAACATCAAGACCTATCTTTGTAGGGTAGTAACAGGGTTACTATTCTATTACTACCTATCTATTATTTAAGAGTATTTCAAGTTTTTTTTTTATTTTTTTATCATTTTCATTTAAGTATTTTTTTAATATCTTTAATCACTAAGAAAAAATTAAAAAAATATATAATTTTACTAATACTCACTTCCTTAATTATTAAATAAAATAAAAAATTAAAAAAAATCAAATACAAATTGAATAGTAAATAGGTAGTAGTAGAATAACCCTATCATTATTCATCTTTGTAATTTGTATGCTCGTTGGTATGCACAATATTGGAAAGCAGCTAGAAAGGTTCATCTCTTGCCACTTACTATGCCAAACATAATTGAAAATTATTTTAATTTTAATTTTGTTAATTTACACAATATTTCAAAGCATGAAAAGACAGTATAAAGAAAAGGGATTAGTTTAAGGAGAGTATTGCAATTTACAAACTTTTGATATCATTTCTTAGATATATTTTCTTATTTAAATAAATAGAATGAATAATCTTAATGTATTTAGTGTTGGAATCTATCTTATGATATTTAATGTTGTCAAATCAATAAATATCTCTTTATATATATATATATAATTACGTTTAATCATAAAATTATAAAAAAAAATGGCACATTTTCCCTTAATTTTTACGAGAATTGTAATAACTACAAAAAAATTTTACAAAAGTAAACTCACAAACTGATATGGCTTTATGTGATATGTTAAATCTATTTTACAATAGAAGTAGGTTTACAATCTGATGTACTACATCAAGCCACATTAGTTTGTGGGTTTACTTTTGTAGAATTTCTTTGTGGCTAAAATATTTCTCATTTTTCTTTTACTTTTAAAATTTGTAATTGTTATTCTTGACTATTTCTTTCAAATTAAATTCTCAATATTATATCACATTATAATTAGGAACCGTTAGCTCTAAAAACCAAATACTTTTTATAAATAAATAATGATATGATAAAAATACCAACTATTTAATTTAAAAATATGATTAAGATTTAACTATTCCCATGTAATTAGAATGAGTTTTGCTACAAATCAGCAACTGTTCACATCACACACCCCATACATGATGGGGAAATTTGTTTTTTTTGTTTTTACAGTGTGAGTTTTTTTCATAAGGTTTAGGGATATTTTTCATAAGGTGTGGGGTGTGGGGTGTGGGGTGTGGGATGGTAAATAGTGGCTGATGATAAGAATTTTTCAATTAGAATATCTCAAAACTTTTAGAAATCTTATTCCCTCTTTCTATTGAAGATCAAGATATAGACAATTAAACTCCTATCATATTCTAAACCACTGTAAAGGGGTGATAGATTAATCTTCTCTTTTACCTACGATATGGTCCAAATATATATGGATATGGATGTTCAAAGCTTCCCTCCCATTGTTTATTCTCATCTTTTGAAAAATGAACAATTGAGTTACTTTAATAACATATAAGGATGTATGTCGAAAGGTATACATGTACTAATTCCAATTAAAGTGACCTTTTATTCACTAATTTTTTAAGTTCAGGCAATAGATCATTTCTTGGAGATAGAAGGAAAGAAAATAACTTCAACCTGTAGACTTTCTTAGGAACCAAGCAGATTTTTTTTTTTTGAAGTCAAAATCTCATCTTCATTTCATTAAGCATAGGAAGAAATACATGATGGAATCTCCTCCAATGTTACAATTGGGTCAGAAAATGAAAAAGAATTTTTTGCTAACAAGTGAGCTATAGAGTTGCCATTTCTCCTAACATGATAAACCTCCCACTTAGCAAACTTTTGAAGTAACATTTTAGTTTCATTCATGATCATACTGGCAGTGCTCCAGCCTTCTTTGTCGCTCTTAATTGCCATTACAACTTGGAGAGAGTCCCCTTCGAGTATGACCTGTGTAAAGCCAAGCTCCAATCCAAACTTCACTGCTTGCAGCGCTCCATAAGCCTAAGCCAGTAGAGGGTCAGGGAAGAGGGGTTTGCTAGTTCTCAGTGTAGAGATAATATGGCCTGCACTGTCCCTGGCCACCACTCCTACACCAATGAGACCTTGTACCTTATCTGTTGCCCCATCCCAGTTCAGCTTGATCCAATTCAAAGGGAGAGCCTGCCATGAGTTCGTAGATGTGTATACTTGACAGGTTCTGAAATCTCTTTGTGGTGCTTCCTCATTAAGTAGCTCGACAGTATGTCTAGTATCCCTGATTATGGTTGAGGGATGTATAAATGTTTCCTTAAAAATGAAAGAATTCCTCCTCCACCAAATCTGCCTAGCCACAACTACAAATTCTTGAACCACCTGTGGCGACATGCTTTCGGTAATAACTTCTAAAAGTTGTAACATTGATTCCTGAGGTAGATAGCATTTCTATAGCCTTTTTGAACAAGCACTCCAAACATCCTTAGCAGATTCACATCTCCACACTGCATGCACTGTGTCTTCCACTTCTAACTTGCAGATTAGAAGTTATTTAGAGGAAAGGGAAAAAAATACGCCCTTTTGTTATTTCCTATATGTTATGGATCAAGGTCTCTCTTTAAGTTTTTGTCCAAAGGTTGAGAGTGAGAGGGAGATAGATATATTAAGTGAATCATATGCCGGCATTTATTGTTCATTTAATGTTGTTCGGCATATTTAAATGAATAATAAATACTGTATGATATACTTGACGTATCTATCTCTCTTCTGCTTGAAACTCTCAAGTTCAGACAATTTAAGAAGAATTTTTTCCTCCTTATAAGCATGTGATGGTGGTGTTGTAATTCAGTTCGAGAAAGCTAGAAATTACTTAAAATCATTAGTAAAAAATATAATCCCACTTTAAGCTCAAACAGATTCCCATATTCCTCCATTTAAAAAATAATTAATATGATCTAACAAAAGTCCGTTTGACCACATCAAATTAATCAGAAGAGTCATAGGCTTTTTCTCGTTGATTGGTAAGATCATGGGCTTTTCACCCAAGCGAAGGTGATAAATGTTGCTTGTGTTGTGTTGATGTTAAAACTTGCCCCTTTCATGTTGTCTTGGAAAATTAATATGTATATATATATATATATATATATATAATATTTTAAGGTTAAGAATAACAAGGGTATAATTATTATGTTAAATTGTCATTTGTCCTGAAAATTTAAGTCGACCAAAGTATCTAAATTATATTCTATCATCGTCTAAAACTTCATCTTTAGTTTCCAAGTAGATCGAATAAACCTAAGCCTGTTTTTAAAAAAAAAAAAAAATGAAAAGACACGTGGGTTAGAGAGATTTCTTACAAAAATGTTTTTTTTTTTTGTTTTGTTTTTGAGTTACTAAAAATGTTTGAGAAATATTTCAACCACAAAAGATTCTACAAAAATAAAATTTATAAATTGACGCGACTTAATGTGGTACGTTAGATTGTAAAGTTTTTTTTTTTTTTAAATAAATCTAATGTATCATATAAAGTTATGTTAGTTTATTGGTTTACTTTTATGAGATCTTTTTGTAACTGTAACAGTTCTCAAAATGTTTTGTCAAATAAGAAACCTATTGGTACCATTCACGTTGCGAAGGCGATATTCGACTAATTTGAGTGTTGAATTGCAATAAAAAGTATATATATATATATATATATATATATATATATGTGTGTGTGTGTGTGCATATTTAAGATTGTGGTGGATAATATAGTTTTTAATTAAAACTTATAGTTGTAGAGTTTAAATAATAAACTCTATAAACTCTATTATTAAAAATTATTTATTATTTAGTAACTATATATCTATAGCACTTTCAACATGTCACGATAGTTTAAAAAAAAAAAAAAAAAAGCTAATTTTTTTAATAGAAATGGTAAAAAGTTATTTGAAAGTTGTAATGTCGTGTTCGTAATAAAATCAACGGCACAGCTGTAATTATCTGAATATTAAAGAAGTATTTTTAACTTTTTTTTTTTTAAATTAAAAAATATTTTAATATATAATATCCGAACAATTTAATTTAATTATTAAAAATATTTAAAACCGTTTAAACACTTTGTTTTCCTGAAACTGTGGAAATTTTGTTGAAACTCCAACTCTCTCGTCGCAATTTTCTGTTTCAAAGCAAGTATTTTTTGGCGGTTCGGTTTAGACACGTGGCGTGTGTATCTGTAACTGCATGTATCAGTAATCGAAGCTGTAAAATACAGTCAATTACTCGCAAAAAATCGGTACACGTGTCCTTTAGTTTCGAAAGCAGTAATATCGTAGCGAGCATCTAACTTTTCATTACTCGAGCGAGTTGAGATTGTTGCCTTGTTGGGTAGGCAGATAAGTTCACTTCGTTCCAATCCAACACCCGAGAAAGCGAAACAGGAAACTGTTCTTAAGATTGCTCTCCGACATTGCCCAAGACATGCTTTAAGGTTGTATGGTTTGTACTTAAAAAATGGAGACTTTACCGCTGGAAATCTGCCTTAAGATTTTCTGTTTCTTGGATTACCAGGACCTTGCAATTGCACAACAAGGTTAGTCACTTCAAAGTTTTCTGCCTCGTTTTCTAATATTCTTTGCTACCAACCATGGTTTTGGCCTTTTCTTCTGGGTTGATTTCTGTATTATGGATTGGACCTGTTCTGAGTTTCAGCTCGAGTCTTACCCTCCTTTTTCCCCCTTTCTCACTTCTTTCTCATTTCTCCCATTTCCGGAAATGTTAATAAGATATCTAAAGCGTTTTTTCTGAATTCATGTGGTTCTTTTTCTCCCATCTTTTCTCATCGGTTTTGTTTTCTTTCCTCTTAATGATGGGAATTGTTAATTGTCAAAGGGATTTGTGATCTATCATAGAGATTTACCCTTTTTATTGAATGATCTAAACAAAAGCTGTTCTTTTATTAATAAAAAATAAGAGGAAAGAAAAAAGGAAACTTGCTTTCTTCTGGCTTATGCAGTTATGAAATTTCCTGATTCATAATTGAGTCTAATTTCCCAAACCCAAGTTTACAAGTTTTTCAAATAATGTTGAACATGGGAATTAAGTGGACCTAAAGAAGAATGATTATTCATTTGAGGGGGTATAAATGGACCTAACTTGTTTTGGACCCGGGGGGGGGGGGGAGGGAGGCAATAAAGACTAAAATAAATCAGGAAGCTCATGTCTTGTTTTCAAATATCTGTACCATTTCTCATATAAACTCTTTCATGCATCTTGAGAGGTTGAAAGTTTCTCATTTGCACTTGATGGGTAGACAGGAAAATGATAACTGGAACTAGTTATATGGTACAATTATAATGTTTCCAGACAAAATATAACCTGATTGAATAGTAGTAACCATATTCTTCACAAGATTTTACTTAATAGCTTATGTTTCCCAACTATGGCATTGTTCATCCTTTAATCTGTTATACTAATTGTGTTGGACATTTAACATATAACTAGATATCTATTTAGCTTACTTGAAAACCCATGTAAACCCCTTAATATGACATATTACTCTTAGTCTATGATATGTTATATGCATTAGGCAGTGCCTGGTCATCTTTGAAAGAAGGTTCAGATAATTTAGTTTCCAGCATATTATAAGAACGGAAGATATCTTGTTCTCTGAACTAAGATAATTTGTTTCCTAACCAAGACCAAATCTGATAAAAGAAAATGGTTGTAGAATTTCATGGAACTATTGACATTTCTTTTGTTATTGATGCTAAAGAAGTACGAAGAAAATAAAATAGGTTTAAAAGCGGTTCAACAGAGCATGTTCCTAGCTGCTGCACTCAGAACAATGAATTTATTGGGCGGTATAATTTTCACACGCCCACTTAGAAGCACTTCCATTTTTAAGATGTTTAAAGTTGCCTCTTTTTTCCAGGTTTTTTTATTTCTCTTGAGGTATCATTTTTAAGTTATGAACATGGGGATTTGCTGTTGTAAAGTTTGCAGGAAGTGGAAGTTCTTGGCCTCAGACAACAACCTATGGTCCAACCTATTCAGGGAAAGATGGGGAGGAGATAGTGCTGTGTTCTATGCCCCTATAGGTTCAAAATCATGGAAAGAAGTGTATGAGGTTCAAGATCGTTGTCATCGAGTTGGATTGTAAGTTGAAAGCCCTAGTTAATATGATTAGTTCCTGGCAAACTTGATCACCCTCACACTTCATAGTTGCCCTCCCTTTGAAACATGCTTGGTGGCTCCCTCTTTCCGCCCCCTGTCTATCACTTTTGTAAAATTCTTATGAAAGCTCTCGTGTTCCTATTAAGTTTTTATAGATAGGTAGATCAGTCAAAGCTTATATCCACTAGAAGTTGGTTGTCTGAAAAGTTGATTCATTCAAAACATAAAGCATTGAAGTGTTTTGATCTTTTCCTGTTTTGAACATATCTTCTTCAGCACTGTCAATGTTTTGGATAAAGGGTAGCATGTCTGATTTGTAACTTAGTTACAGTAATATAATAAGGAAACTAATAGGATAATCCTAACTCCAATTTTTGGACATACTCAAATGAGATTGCAATTATTTTAATGCTTCCAGGGGCCTGAAGATAATAAGAGAAGGTGGGGACTACTATCTTGTTCATCAAGGCGAAATTCAACGCTATCTGGGTTCAAGGAGACAAAGGAAAGGGGCAACTGGTTGCACTTTAAACACAAAAAGAGATTTCAATGGTGAAGGATCACAAGAAGAGCAATCCTGTAGAGGGATTTTGGACAAAATACTTTTCTTCATTGGGGATTTGGAAGTTGCCTCGACAGATGCAAAACGTGGCCGAGTGCTATAAATTGATCTCAAGGTATCAACTGACAATGAATTTGTTGTAAAATATCTGTATGTATTACATAATCTGGGACGCATTATGGACACTCCAAACAGATTTGACATCAGCATGAACTTCATTTTGAGTAGAATTTCCGTGTGCTTATAGTTCGAATGAAACACACACAACACAGTAAACACTTTCCCCTTTAATTTCCTTTCATTGACCCAACAAAGCGATGCCCAATTTTCTCAATATTTGCTATTGCCCAAGTGGTTCATTTATTGTATTTAACTCTTTTGTGCTCAATTTGCTGTGTTTTTTCCTGTGTGCTACCTTGGTATGAGCTGTGAAGTCAATCAAAGTTAACTAATGTAATGCATTTTAACTTTGTAGCAGTTCCTGAGTTAATATTACTATTAGAGTTCGTAAAGGTTGCGTTTATATAGATGAATTTGGATTTGGATTTTAAATTAACCATGATTTTAAGTTCAGGAATTTGAAAAAACTTAAAAGCTTGTTTGGTTTTGATACAAATCTAAATCTAAAATTTAAAAATAATACAAACAAGGGACATGGGTTTTAAAGACCCAAATCCATGCATCCAAACGCTCCAAAAAAGATTTGCTGATCAGATTCTACCAATATGATGTTCACAATGTAAGTATCAAACCATGCAAATTAGAAGGATAGAATCTACTGATACAGTTTTCAATGCCAAATATTTGCTGAATTTTGAGTTGAAAAGCTGTCCTACTGAGTATACTTTCCTGGAGTCACCCCTCCAGTAGTATTCGATGAGAGTCCAAGGAGCTTTTTACCTTGCGTTTTGAGCTATTTATAATTGGGAGTTTCCTCAGTTATTGATCATGGGGCGTTCTAGAGAAACATTTATGCTTGCGCAGGCCACGTATGAACATATTCTTCCTAAGCAAGTTCATGTAGTTCGCTTTTATTTCAACACGTTTTCCGGATCTAACTCCCCAGGCAAAGACATTCATGTAGTTTGCCTTTTTTTTTTTTCCCCCCTCCAAACACAAGTTTGATCTTGGTTGGCTTTGGCGTTACTGTTGCTGTGAACCTCCGCTTGCTCAACAGAGGAGATCATCTGCCGGGAGGGGTGGCTCGGTCTCCGCAAAGGCCACGACTTTCTGTTAAATTCTACCATTTCCTCATAGCTGTCAGCCTGCCACCCGAGTTTCACAATTTGGTTTTGACTTGATGTTCTTTGTGCATTTGGGATGTGATCTTTAATTTGGCATTGAGGAAAGGGGATGACGAAAAATGAGAAGCTGCAAAAGATGGTGGCCCTGTAGCTGTTGATGAGAGACAGAGACGCGAAGGAGAGGGAGGACTTGGCTCAAGTTCGTAGAGGTGGTTAGGGGTGTAACCGGTCCGTTTTTAGAGAAATTTGAACCGAACCGGTATATACCGGTTTTGAAAATTTAAGAATCGATACGGATCGATTCATCACCAAAACCGAAACTTTCGATTTTTCTGATTTCGGTCCGGTCCAGTTTTCCAGTTTACCATTTACACGTGTAACACTAAATATATGTTTAATATTATAATTTTTTTAATGCTAAACTTAATTGTGAGAATTTAGTATTTATTATTAACAAGTACTAATTCTTTAATGTTCACTTATAGTAGTATAATTGTTTCAAAAATAAAAATAAAAATTATAGTAGTATAATATAAGTAGTGTCTAAATTATTAGTGAGATTAATAAACTTGAATAATAAGATTAAAATAGTATAATTAATGTCTAATTATACTAGTATATTAATTTTATGTTATAAGATTAATAAACTTGAATAATAAGATTAGAATTTCATGTTTTATTAATTAGAAATGTAGCATATAATATATATAATAATAGTATAAAAATTATATATAATATAAAAAGTGATAAGACGGAAACTTATTAGTTGTTATTATCTCTTTCAATGTCAAGGGTTTATCTTCTACATATATAGTGGTTGAGCCCATCTTCTATAGGACGTTGATTATGCAAGTCTACTACTTGCAATATTTACACCAGCCAGATTTCAGCGTTGTGTATATATTGGGGTGGAAAAAGAAGATTGAGACTGTTTTGATTCTTGTTTAAAAGAAAAATATAATTTTTTTTTCATTGACAAAAAGTAAAATGATATTCCAAAAACTAATACATTTATCAAAAACCCATTTTTTAATAATATAGAAAATTAATTATATGTTTTCAGACTACATAATATTGTTGTCAGCTTGTATAGATATATTGTATTGTCCATGCTCAATTTATAAATGTGAGACTTGCTTGTTAGATGATTGAAGAAAAAAACTCCACGATGAAGAGGACCTCCGCGAGTAATGTGGATTGAGATTATCGATCTAATCTAAAATGAAAGAAAAGTCATGACGTACGTTGATGGTCAAGTCATTAAATTTGAAAAATTGTGCACTGATTAATTAAGCAGACAGTGGACGTGAAGAAGATGTCAATTGACTTGAAAAATCAGCACTAGTAGTACTGAAGCATGTTTTCTATGACTCATCGATATCTAGGAAATCCCTTGGAAATTGTTGAGATTTATAAGGGTGTGTAAACAAATTGAATTCGTACGTACGTGGTTAGACTTTAGGAGTGGAGTATGATCTAATTTTATTCAAACATGAAATGAGTTTACTTGTTGTACATCATTCATAACCTTATAAAAACATCACTCAAGAGTTTGAAATAAAAAAAATAGAAAAAAAAAGAGATTTTACTTTATACAATCTCCTCTAGATAATAAGCCATTTTTGTGAAGGCTACATGTCCTATTAATTTTCGAAATCCTTCTCCGCCACTAAGTGGATGAATGCTGATTTTTATGATGCTCATATAATTTCATTTTGCCATATTAATTATATTTTGTTTTCAAATTTTATATTAACTTACATATCAACATTATTACCTAACCTGCCTCTAGTATTTTACGTGAGCACATAATTAATATATATATAATGCAATGTGTGGATGATTATCAATTAAGATATAATATAAAAAATCATATAAAAATTATTTTATACAATATAAAAAATTAAATATATATGTAAACTGGTTCGGTATTAGAAAAAGAAAAATCGAAACCATACCGATTTTGACCGATTTCAAGAAAAATGAAATCGGTATCAGACCGAACCAAATCCGATACCAGACCAAACTCACCAGTTTACCTGTTTTTTTTTTCACCCCTAGTGGTGGTTGACATTGCAAATCTTTGGCCTTCGTATAAAAACTTCAGATACACGTCTTACATTCAGTTCAAAGTAGGAGGGAATGTGAGGTTTCTCAACCGAGCCACACCCTTTATTAACAGCCTCTATAATCTCCCTTTGGGCCTCAAGAATCAAAATGGTTGGCAGAATATTTAGAACCAAATTTATTCTGACATCAGAAGCTTATTTTCTTACAACCCTCCAAAGAATCCGAGATCAATTTTCTCTCTTTTTCCACTTCAAATAAAATTTCATGTACAGAGCCAAAAAAAAAAAATGACATTTGACATAAAGTTGGTTATAAAATGCATCTACACAATGTCCAAGTTAAAAGAGAGATTAAAATCATCAAGTGCAGTTTCAATGTGCTTCACAAGAGTAGATCTTTCCTCCCCAGAAGAATACTTGAATAGGTAACTAATGCACTACCATGTTGATTTAATGACAACCAAAATACAATCGCAGAGATTACATAACCCTTCACCCACGCCCTCTACCTTTGCTTGGCAGATCACTATCTTATACAATATTGGCCTTCCCTATTAAAATGAATGCTTCATCAATCAAACAGTATGCGGAATGAAAACGGTTGTGGTTTTCGACCTCCCAAGAATCCCTAGTTGTCTGTCAGCTCATAAAACTTAGATGTTTAATGGCTCTGCCTCAGTATCCCTTTCCTTCAATGTTGTCCAATCTTCTGTCTCTGTAACAAATACATAGTCATCTATAAGCACAGAGTGTCAGATGATCCTGGTACATATATTTAGAGTTTGGGTCATAATCCAGGTTATATTGGTTTTTTTTTTTTTTTTTTTTTTACAAGTATGGTCATATTGTTATTTATGTGCCTAATATTGGAAAATTAATATCCTACACCTTTCTGCTCAATACAACATAAGCCTGAATTAAGTTGCAAGACTATAGTTCAAGGAGTATACTTGGCTTCTCGGCAATCACCAGGAGTCGCCTCTGCAAGATACATGCCACGAAGAGGAAGATAGAGCACATGCCGAACATAATTGTGATGGGGAATGCATTAACCTTCAAAGACAAACCAAAAGAACTTGTTAGTGCCAGACCCCTGCAAGGAGAAAAAGAGAGGCTACTTCTATCATTGGCCTGGAGAGGTGTGTTCATTGGAGATTTTCTAAATACACCCAAAAGGTTCTGCAGTATATCTCAAAGAGGGAGGGCTCAAAATGGGTTGGATTTGGCTATATTGGCCTAGGTGGGCATCATGTACCAGCAATGCTACTCTAGCCGAGGCAGTGGTTCAATTTGAAGGAATTTAAATTGGACCATGTTAACTGAAGGTGCCTGATGATCAGCACATACCAAAATCAGGTGGGCTGAGGTGTCAGCTATCTACACATTCCAACATTTTCAAGCCAATAAAGTCACAAATTCAAGCAATAATTGAAGTATTTTTTTGGAATGCAACATACATTGTACAGCACAATGCACACAAAAATATTGAGAGGAATGCGGAAGAAGTTCATGATGGTGCTCCTGGCCTCCTCAGGAATGTACTGGGACCTCATTTTCATGATGGATGGCCAGAATATCCCTACACAAGCCTCAAAAGCACAGAAGCCAAGAAGTTGAACACAGCCTGAAAATGAGATGCTTCCGCCTTTCGCCTGGGAAGGAGCAACCAGGAACTGTTCCGAAGTACTGAAGTTAGGAAATTCCATAAGAAATAGAAAATAACAAAAAAACATAATGGTAACATAGCATACACTTGTCAGAATAGGAAGCAGGAGAGAGGCGGCAGAGATTGTAAAAACAATCTGCATGTAGCTCTCTACTCTGAGTGATGATCTAGCCATCAACCGAGATGCGAGGGAGCTTCCCAACATTGAAGCCAACATAAATGTCGCAAAGATGAAACCATGAGGGATTTCCTCTTCATTTGGGCTCAAAGCAGGAGTCCAGAGAAACACAAAGGTGTACATCGAACCCTCAAACAGTGACTGTATTGCACCAAGCAATGCGATTTTCTCATCTGAATGACACAAAAGGTGATCATAAATGAGGGGACAAAAATACCGAAGCACCAAAAGGAAAATAGAAAATAAATACTTAACGAGGATCACAGAACAACAAGCAAAGCATGATGAGGACAAAACAAAAAGCAAGGCAAAGAAACCAAAATCAACCTGCCCAATGCCACCGATTGGGTCTCATTTGGGAAAAAAAATTAAAGCTTGTAATAGATGTACTTGGAATAAACTTAGGTAATTCGTAATATCCAAGATCCAAGAGAAATTAAACATATCATGAAAGCACTTATAAAATGCATTCACATGCTGAACAAAACCAAAAGAAGAAAAAAACTTCAAGCTAATTGCTTTCAAGGCCCAAAACCCTTACTAAATTTCAATAATGATCAGGAAAAAGAAACATGGGCATTATTAATTTTATTAATGATCAGAACCCTTGCTACCGCATCCATGACCATCTCAAGAATCAAAGTATAATGATCTTTCGAACAAGAGTTTACTCATGGCATAGTTAATCGCAGGGAGGAATCATCAGAAGATGAGTCTATTCTAATGCAGACACTACATATATGAAATATAGATGGTGTATGTTTAAGTATCCATAGGCTATGATGTTATTTTAAAGAAAAGATGAATGCATGGTGAAAATTAGAGCTCTACCAGAAGCAATGGCTACAGCAGCACCCCTGAATTGAGTAAGCAAGTCTTTGCTCTCAGAAGGATCACCATAGTTCTCTGTCCAGGATGATAAAATGATGGCCATACCAATGGCAAGAAAGCACGAAGCAGCGTCGAAGGGTGCCACAGGACCAAGAGACAAGGTATCAACAAGTACATTACCAAACAACCCAGCAACAATGGCAACCAGACCATTTCCAAGAAATATTGCCTTTGAGAATGTGATGGACAACCATTGTTGTTCAAAGCCCCTCTGCACAGAATAAGGGGGAAAAAGGCACGACACATTAATATGAAGAGATCAAGGTCATTGCAGACATCAATATCCAGTGTAAATAATATTGGAAGTTGGTTTTTTACGATGGCGAAGTGAAAAACCTGATTAACTCTTTACTATATGCTTCACACACCTTAAATTCAAAAAGAGCTTACACTGAAAATACCGTATTCGGAAAGAGCTTCCAAATAACTAAATATTATACATAAACCAGAAGAACATTCTATAATAGAAAGCAACTTGAGGGCATTCTAGAACAGAAAGCAACCTTTCACTAGGTTAGGTTTGGATAGTGAGTTGAGATGAGATGAGATGAAAGTTGAGATGATGAATAAAATATTGTTAGAATATTATTTTTTAATATTATTATTGTTTTGGGATTTGAAAAAGTTGAATTGTTTATTGTATTTTGTGTGGAAATTTGTGAAAGTTGTAATGTTGAGATGAGATGAGATGGGTTGAGAGCCCCTCTCAATCCAAACCGAGCCACTTCTCTTGGTTTCTTTCTTTCATTCTACATAGTGTCATTACTCTTTTTTCCTTTAAAAGAAACATTCTAGAACAGAGAGCAATTTTAAGGCGTATGAAAGGCTAAAATAATTTTCTGTGACAAGATTATAAGTAGCATAAACATTTACTTCTGCAAATTACATAAAACTAGTCCAAATTTTCATTAGTTATATATACATTTTCCTCTTTCGGGAGTTCAATGTTGAGTATCTCATCAGGCCAGATACAAGCCTTAACAAAAAGAGATGCAACAATTGTTGCATAAAAAGTATAGAGAAAACTTCACTTTACCCCTCCAAACTATTATTTCTTTCACATCTTAACTGCCAAACTACCAATGCTGTCGTCTAGCCCCTAATTCAAAACATAAGATGCAAGTCACCCCCCTTGAAAAGATGAATATAAAAAATGGGTAATATGCCATGATCTTAACAGCTGGATCTAAAAAGAGGGTGCAAATGTCAAAGTGGCAGCACTTTGGAGACTAAAAGAACAACTTTGGTAGTTTGATAGTTGCATTGCAAAATGAGTGTTAATTTAGGGGACAAGTAATCTCCCCAAAATATATGTCAATATTGAGTTGAAATGTACAATTATAAATTGAAACGGGAAGGGGGAATAAATCGAAATAATTTTTAAACAAAGATAATAGCAAATTAAAATGTGTTACTCTGTGCATGGTTGGTCAATTATAAAAGCCTTTTGGTCAGCCGTAAGACCTTGAGGCTTTGACTACACAGGTCATCCCTTGGGTTATCAATCATAATGAAGCGTAAAGGGACTTTGATAGCCACAAGGTACCTGTTGTAGATTATTTAGGAGGTCCCCATGGACTATCCAGATGGAGATTTATATAAATAATACATTTGAGAGTAAATACGTCAGTTAACAATCAAGAATATAGCGAAAGGATAAATAAACAATCCCTCACCTTGTTGTGTTCTGCTACAAGCCATGACTCAAAAGCTGAGAATAGAAGAGAAGTGGCGATACCTCCCAAAACACGGCCCAACATCAAAACCTTGTAATGAGGAGAATGCTTGGTGATGCAGCTCAGTATGTATGTTATGCAGTATGTCACACATGCTCTCTTTCGACCCCTGCATTCAGTTAGTGAAGGCAAAATATAGTGAGAAAACAATTCCAATTGATAAAGCACGAAGAATTCATAAACAAAGTTCTGAGAAACTCTTACTGTTTGTCAGCCAGAGATCCAACAATTGTCCCAAACAACATTGAGGACCCAAACCCAGCAATAAAAAGCTGTCCAATCTCCCCTTTCCCAAAACCATACTGACTGTAGAGATAGTAGACATAAGGACCCTGCAACCAATCCCCGGCTATAGCCACACAAATAGCAATCATTAGGCAACTGATTACAACTATCACTAGTAACTTCAAGATAAACAGCTTTTGTCATTTCCAACTTCAACTAGAATAAATATTTAGAATTATAGGTAAGAACATATTATCATTCACGTTGATTTAAAAAATGGTGAAGATACAGTCATTGGAGTCTGCTATTCCAGATATTAAGATCCAGGCATACCAGCTTTAGAAGAGCTAAAAGCACCGACAGAAATAGGGCTCCTTCTATGAATTAGGGCATTTCCCTAAGATTGCTTACTCTGTAACTATCACTAGCTGTCTACATTTATACTTTTTAGGTTTTGTTTTTATCGTAATAGTTAGCTGTAATAATCTCCGTTTGGCCAGTGCAGCCTTGTACTTTGATTTATCTCTTAATAAGTTCTTCAGTAATAGTGAGTAACTTAAAAAATAATATATATATATATATATATTTACTTATCACAATTCAAACCGATTCAGAATGTGACTACAAAATTAGAAATTAAAATACAATATTAAATATCATTTTTTGTCTAGAGGTATTGTATCTTTGAATGTTGATTGTTATCAACTTCATGTATCTTGTTAATCGATCAACGTGTCTCTGAACAACCCAATATCTAGGACCTAAATTAGCTAAAGGAATTCGTTCAACAAAGTCACAGATTCAATGGGTCATAAAAATGGATCCATTGGAGTGCTTGAACTAAACCTAAAAAAATACATTTGGATGAAAGAAATTAGAATATATCTGCTGGAGAAAGAAAGTAATATGGTCGAGAAACCAACTAGATCTGACCGACATTGACCCATCACATGTGGAAACATAGTCCTCATACTAGACACTATGCCTATGACCAAAGGGAACAAAAGAAGCCGAGGATTTGCCATCCGAAAACAACAATGCTCCTCTTAGTTGCCACCAAAACAATGAAAGAGATAATGAAACAATTAACACGCAGCACTAATTTGTTTCCTTTCCTCAGGTTCCTTAGAAACCAACCAGACATATAAAACCCGTTCTACTGGTCTTAGCCACTTCAAAATCAAAGCAATACACAATCAATAAGTCACTTGCGCCCGTTAAGAAACAAAGCACTTTCCCACTTCTAATATCCAAAATCAGAGCATCCCTTTCACCTCTCTTCTAATAATTTTGCCTTCAAAAGCAATAAAAGCAAAGAATTACCAAATGCTAATTAAACAAAACCCAAAATCAACGAAAAACAATGCAACCATATCCAGAAAACAAATGAAGATCCCAGGAAAAAGAGAAGGCATTCCGAATTCAAAGATATCAGATCAGATCTAAATTCACAAGACCCACATACGTACAGAAATATATATACAGATAAAAGCACACATTGAGAATTTAAAGAAAGAAAATAGGAAGATCCGAAGAGAAGTAAAGATCCAGAGGTGGGATACGATATACGAAACTGGGTCGGTTTGGTATGTGGTGGGGGGGTAAAATGGTAGCGTACGTACCCATCATGAGAGAGTAAACAAGAAGGTAATTGTTCTTGAAAGAATTGAAAGCAGGCGAGGTGTTGGTTCGGTCCTTGTTTTTGCTCAGCTCTATTGCTGCCACTACAGCTCCCAATCCCCCAAACACCAAATAGTAGAAAATCTCCATTTTCTCTTTCCCTTAGACTCTCTGCAAAAACAATGAACGTGCCTCCTCTCCTCTCTGCAAAAACTGAGATGGTGTTGAGGTACCTGCAAAGAGAATGATTATATATAGAAAAAAAAATATATATATACGGGTAGAAGAACACTAGGGTGTTTTTTTTTTTTTTTGTTTATTATCTTTTGCAGGATGCAATCCACTGACTATGGTTGTTATTACTGTTAGTACATACATCTGACTTTAACTTCACTAAAGAACTATGATGCCAACACCCTTTCCTTGCTCCTGTGGACTCTCCACATCATAGCCTGACTTCACATATTTGCCAGCTCACATCATTAATCAAGAAAAAAAGATGGTAGTGTAGTGCTTGAGTTTGTCCATACACTTTAAACGTTCATGTATTTAATTTTTTTTAAAAATTTTTTACTTAATGATTAAGATAAAACTTTTAATATCTTGGTATATTTTTTTTTATTTTTTAAAATATTTAAATATGTTAAAAAAATATAAAAAAATAAAAAAATAATTTTGTACTAAATGGCACGATCAATGTACAAAATTTTGGAAATAATTGATCGTGTAGCTCATGTTAACTAGTTCATAAGCATGTTACTCTTTATTATAAATCTTATTATTTCTAATCATATTTATTAATAGAATATATTTATATGACTTCATAAGTCAACACATTAATGAAAATCGATTAAAAACGTGACACATTGTCAAGGTCTTCTGGATCAGATGGCATAAGATCTGATCTCCAAATAAGAGAACTAGGTTCAAACTCTCCACCCTTATATTTATAAAAAAAAAACGTTATACATTAATAATGTGGTTGAGAATGATAAAATTGAAGATGAAAAATATAATTTATCTAAGAAATTTAAATCTAATTCATTAAAATATCTTTATCAAAATAGAATATGCTAATGAGAAATGAAAAATATCAGCCTACATCCTCAACACATTGTGTTGAGTTGAAACAAAAAAAGAAAAAAAATTTCTTAAGGGTGTGAGGAGAGTACCGGCTGATGTATAACCGGACTCTATGCTAATTTGATGAGAGAGAGGGAGAGAGAGAAGTGGCAATTTGAAGATAAAAGGTGTCAAAATGAGTACTATATTAGAGAAGAGATAATAATTAAGAGATGTAAATGATGTAATTGAGATTATTAACATAATATAAATAGCAAAATCTTATTTATTAAAATTCTGAATTAAACAAAAGTGAGAGAAGAAAATGATTTTTTTTTTTAATTTGTGAATGAGATTTTACTCTGAATAAAAAAAAAAAAAAAATTGGAGTGAAATCTATGCATGAAGCTTAATTTATGATTTTTAAAATTAGATTGAAATTAAAAATCCATATCGCGTTTTAATGTTTCCAATAAAAATAGACAACCGTCCGATGGAAGGGACTTACAGGAACGGAGTGGATGGCGTCGCAGGAGGATAAGAGCAGAGGACGCGGTTTTAACCCCAACAAACTTGGTGCTGGCGAGTGGCGAGGCCACGTCTTTGATCTTGACCGCCAGGAGACGTGGGGCCCTCTTCTTAGAGTACATGAACCGTAGGATGAAGGATAGAAAAACTCATACGAAAAAAAAAAATGATACACACTTACCATTTATTTCTACCGTTCTATTCTACCACTGTGATTTTTTATTTTAATTTTTTTTTTACTTTGTGATGAAGGAAGTGTTTTTTAATAATATTATGATTTTTTTATTTTTTTAAAATATTTAAAAATGTTAAAAAATACATGTAAAAAAAACAAAAGAATTTTTTTTTTTTAACCTAACGGTAGCTCCCAGCAGGAGTTGGAAGCGGTAGACGTAGCACGTCTTTTTGGAAAATTCTCAAAACTTCTTATAACTTTTTTATCTAACTATTATTTAATCATTACATTTTTTACAAACTTTAAAATAAAATGTAAAAATCAATATAATTTTTTCAAATTTAAAGAAAAATTATATATTTATTCAATTTTTTCTCTCATATTTTTCAAAATTCATAAAAAATCTTAACTTAAACCATTTTATTATTATTTACAAAATTTTGAGATACTCAGGTTTGGTTTGGATAGATGAGATGAGATGAGATGAGATGTTTTGAATAATAGTTGAATAAAATATTATTAGATATAATTTTTTAGTATTTTTTTATTTTAAGATTTGAAAAAATTGAATTATTTATTATATTTTTGTATGAGAATTTGAAAAAATTGTAATGATGAGATGAGATAAGATAAGAACGTTTGTGTATCCAAACTCAGCAATGTCCAAACGAACCCTAAGTACTGGAGATGATAAAATGCACCGCTCAATATGTGTGACTGAAAATGATAAAATTTAAGATGAAAAATTTACATTTCTTAAACTCCTTTTTTTTTAAAAGTTATTTTCAGACTGAAGTACCAAACTCTCCTTTTCTTTCTTTTTCTAGTCTCACTCGAAATGAATTCATACCACTTTTCAGCACCAAAGGGATTGATGCATGTGCTGGTCAGCCTCAAATGTATGCACGTATATTTATAAAGAGTAATTCTACATATAACCGTATAGTACGTAACTACCGCATAATCGTTTAGAAAAAGAGTGGGGTCTACTATTAAAAAATTAATTTTTTATATGTGGGTCCTATGTTTTATTTATTTTTTTCAAAACGATTACGCAGCGGTTACATCTTTTCTCATAAATAATTGCATGGTTGATGTTGACCAAGAAGACGTGCCGTTTATTGAACTGCCATGGTGCCAACATGTTCCTTGGTCCTACCCTACTATTCTTGCTTTATTTAATGATTTTGTTGGTGAAGATTCCTTGGAGTTTGATGTACAAATTCATTCTCAATCTCCACCTTGTATTTATAGAGAAAAGAAATGCTATTTGAACTATTAAAAACTTGTCACAATTTCAACAGGTTAGTAGTTCAACAGCACTATCCAAAGTCAAAGTCTTTATGCAATGATTAACAGACTGAAATGCATACACAACAACTGGGATTTGATTTAATACTTTAGGCAAATTGCACTGTCTTTAACATGATGATTCATGAAGAATATGGAGCTCGAACTACCCATAAATTGTCACCTACCCTCAAGCATGAGCAAAAGTAGTTTAAAATGATGCAATTATAAACTGTTTAACTCCAAGTTTGAAAATTACAGTAGAAGCTGCTTTCAAGAATGGCTGCTATGCCTTCGGTTACCCTGCATTCATCTTCATCATCTTTACATGATCCTAATATCTGTTCCTCGCCCACCAAAACAACTAATGATGATCATGCTCCCTGCCGGTTCAGATTCCGAGGCCAAGATTGCCGTCTAAGACTGTACCAGGAGTCCTGAGAATCAAAAGTGCAGCCACTAAACCTGCAAAATCAGCAACTGCATGCATGCATCTTTCCTAGGCTAAGTTTAATTAATACGAATCTCCATGGCATTTTCAAGACGACCTGGTCACTGAAATTGGTAGAGATATAACTGTTTTGATATGTTTATCCCCTAAATTGACACTGGTTATCATTCCTTTCTACTCTTCATGGAGGGATCAGCTGAAGAAGAATGGTAGATTTAGAGGGAGTTTTTACAACAAAAAAGGTACCGCTCCGTCTCTCCCTCACTTTGACATGTACAAACTGAACATGAAGTATTGATTCCACAATTCCAAAACCTAAAGAAAACACATCTTGGTCAAAGCACACAAATATATCAAAAAGCAATACCATGTCACCAATATTTTTACCGACCAAGATATGGTGACTTGGTTCCCAACTAAAGGACTCAAAGTAATTGCTATGAGAAAAGGATAGAGAGACTTTATTAACTTTCTCAACTGAGCCACTGCCTTTACCGACAATGCATTCTTCGCTTCTTTATATTCTTTCACTCCAAAATGAGTAATAAATATGATGCTATTATAATGTTCACTTGTTTTCTGTACTCAGTATTATGATCATGCATTAGCTAAAATAACAGTACTATGATAATGCTTTTGGGGGTAGGCTCATCCAGCAGGTGCTATTAATGTGAAAATATATAGGCTGATAAAGGATGGAGAGCATGGAAGATTGCCAGACGTGCTGCATTTGCATTTTGTGGCATCTTCTCTGGTGCAGAATAGAATCCAGAGTTCATTCAAAGTATGACATGGTAACCTAATCATGCTTCTATATCGTTGCATTGATTTAGACTGTCAGAGTTTTAGAAGTAACATATAATGTTTGGTATGCTTACAGGTGTGGAGTCAAAACTGGATAAAGATGCAAAGATAATAGTAGCCTGCTCAGCTGAGTGTACAATGAAACCATCCCAAAATCTTTGGAAGGTGATCAACAGTCAAGGTGGTTCCAATCCATCGATTTGTGTAGTTTCTTTCTGTATTTCCTTTCCTTCAGACTTTGTTCCACCTTGATAACTTTTAACATTAAATTATAGTCCAAATTTCAAAATAAATAGATAGAGTGGCTTATTAAAGCAACAGTAATAGTGCCCATCTAGTGGCATTCTTTTGGAACATTTACATTTCATCTTGATTGGAGAGGTTAAGTATATTATGTTATGGCATTCAGATCATGTGGAGCAACATGAATATATAAGACAAGAGGAAGTTGAGGATTGTATAGCTATATGTAGGGGATCCAAATCCAAAAAACATCAAATAATGTTAACCTGTCAAGCCAAGCATGACTTTCAGCCTTGTAATGTCCTGTCTTGCTTATCCCATTGTCACATATTTGTGGCAAATGTAAATTCATCTTTGTCACCAATACTATTAGTAGTACTATTGAGTTATGCTACTTAAAAGTTAGTGTGTAAACACACTACAGTTATAATAAAAAAAATTAAAAACACATACTTTTGAATGCTAGGCAGATTTCTACATCATAGTGTGTTTAGGGCCTACTTGGGATTGTGGTAAAAGTCTTAAAAAGTACTTAAATAATCTTAAAAGCTCTTTAACAGAAAAATTAGGTTGTTTGGCTCTTGAAAGCACTTTTCCGGATAATGCAAAACGTAATTCGAATTTTAAAAAGACTATTAATGGACGAAAATATCCATACAATTTTCAAATAATTACAACTTATAAACTTTCAAGGATATGGTCATAATTTTTAAAAATTCAAATAATCATAATTTCTACATCAGAAAACACTTTTTTAGTTTATTTCCAAACAATGGTAAGATGTTTGAAAGTACTTTAAACATATAGTTACCAAACAGTAAATAATTTTTTAATAGTAAAACTTATTACTTAAGTTATAAACTATATTTCCCACCGCAATTTCAAACATGCACTTAATGCGTCAAGCAGGCTTGCAAATAGATTATTATTATTATTATTTGGCTCATCTCTTGCCACCATGTTCAATGTTTACTCGTGCTATATACTTTCATACAGATCAGTGATAGCGGCGGCCTACTTGCTTGTCCACAATGGTTATTCCAATGTTTTCCACTTAGAAGGTGGGGGGGATTCCTCTACACATGCTTCAAAGAGGAGCTGCCAACAGTTTCAGAAGAGTTGAGCAATCAGATGGTGCTTCCAGAATAGCTCATAGTTTTGTCCCAAATGATTTGACATTCAAGATCGTAATTGATCCTGTTTTTGTCCCAAATGAGTTTGTGATCATAGTGGAGGCTTTTTGTTTTTGTTCAACTAGGAAATGTTACAGTAGAGGACATATGTCCTTTTGCACCAGAATGTGTGTTGACTGTTATTGCCAATAAATTAGTATGGAACCAGTGACAAGCGAGCTAGCCTTAACTTTGATTGAATAAAAACCCCACCTCTAGTGGTATTTGACTTTCCTCTTTGATCCCATTACTTAAAAGTTTAGTGGTAGGGCACCCTAAATGATAATTATCTAGAAATATTGATAAATCCAAAGCCAATATTGGAATAGACCTAAGCAATTCAATTATTATCTGGTAGAAATTGGTTGATAATCAAGAAGTTTCTGGTGGATCATGGCTACAATGTTTTAAATCATTATCATATTAGGATCGATGGTTTTACACTATTAAAAGATAAGTTTTTTTTACTCAAAACAGGGTTCCATACATTATTTTTTTATTGGCACCGGGTGTCCGGGAACAATATCTCAACTAATCCCAAAGGTGTACATGTCCTCAGCAAGGAGTTTCCCACAAATGCACCTCCGATAATTTAAGAGAAAAATCCCCCAGGATATTATACTTCATATGTGAGTATTCTCTTCTGGCATCTTTTTGGGTTTTTGTCATATGGAAAACATATCATTGGCATCAAATATTCTTAGAAGCAGAGAACTAATAAAATTAGAAACCAGAGTCAATAGAAATCCATGAGAATAACCAAAGATTTCCGGCAAAAGATGCTTATATAATGAATTTGCATACAACCCGAGAATCTATAACATTTACAACTTTTGAAGCACAAGCTTAGCTTGTATTGAGCCATGTAATCAGGTAATAACAACAATAACTAAGCAGAAAGAAGCTCAGAAGATAAGGGTCATTGCTTTAGAAAGATTACCAAATCTAGTAAACTGAACTTTTATTCTATCGATTACTCTTCAAAGGTTCCAGAAATCATCAAAACTGGCTTTTTATGTGCATGTGCAGGACTCTTTTCAGTAACAGAAGTTAACCCCTAAGACATAATGGAAAGAGAGGTCTACAAATTATGAAGAGAATTGCTGATAACATATCAATACAGTATTTTCCAGATGGGTCTACCACCACATCCCAAACAACTTCATAAATCAGATAGAAGAAAACCATAAGGAGTAAATAGTAATTATTGCATCCCGAAGGAAAGGCGTCTCTGAAATCAAATACAAAATAAAAAGCAACAAAGAAAATAACACAGAAGATGCTGAATATGATCAAACAATGCAATAGTTAAGTCACAACAGCTGGTTTCAGATGATTGATTGTTCATTGTATCATAACAGCGACCAGAGATCTTTCCCCGCCCCAGCATGGCTCATGTACATAATTTGCGACAATGTGGTGCAAAGCTGTCACTCGGCAAGAGTGCAAGCCATTCTAATTCTTTATAGAAACAAAATTCTCCAACTGGCAAAATGAAACCTAAAAGGCTTTACAAGGCGTCTGTGACGCAAATTAATTTTCTTTTCCCTTTCAAGTGGGATCGAATGCCCATACCCTGTGAGAAGTAATCAGGAAGATGTTTCCTGAAGCCTATATATTGTGATTTCCTGCTGCTTAAAGTACCGTCGGTCCTCTTCATCGACTAGAACAAGATTCAAATAATACTTCACACTAAATTTGTTATTGATGTTCCGATGTGTCGGTGTCAGTTCATAAGGGCTAAGGAACAGCCTGATTGGAATTGATTCACCTGTAAAATCAAGCACATGATCATCAGCCATTTTAGTAATGGGAATCAAATAACAGAACTGTCATTTGTAAAGTCGTAAAGTCAGAACATAATTAATTATACTAAACTTTAGTTACACTTGACATGATGATCCCAATAAGCTTATCAGATTTGGTCAAATTTTATGTTTGGCATAAACCACGTTTGTTCATTGTGTATATAAGCATGGTTGTTCTCTTTGTTCGTGTAAACCTCTCCCTGTTGTTTTTTGTTGGTGTTATACTGGTGAGTATGAAGAACGGCAGAAGAATTCTGAGCATACCTCTAACCGGAGCACCATCCATCAACTCAAATTTAGCAAGCGTCTCTGTCTCCACATGGGTATTGGCCCCTGATCCTGTAGATTCTCGTCGCCTGATCTCTAGATCCATATTTTTTATCTTGATTCTTACAAGAAGAAAATATATCTTGCCTATAATAACATCTTTCAGGTGATACCTGGATATTTTAACAGCAAATCAATGACAAAGATGCACCCCCTCAACTTATACTTCATTATAATATTAAATTTGCTCTGTACTCCTGAATAGCTAGACTACAAAGCAAAAGATTATGTCAACCGCCTCATAGCCTAATAGCATTTGCCCCTCTCTCATGAGAGATGTCCTGAGATTGAGTCCCCATACCCCCAACCCCTAATGAAAAAAAAATTTTGAAAAGAAAAAAGAAAAAGAAAGTGATAGATTACTGACTGCCATCTAACTATCTACAAATGGAACCACCCTATGCACCCAGATTAAGCTAGATTTAACGACAGTCAGGGTCAGGCAATCTTCAACACTGACTGAAAAGTACCCAGTTATCGTATATGTTAGACATACTTGCTTTTGTTATACTCAAACTCAATGTGCAGGCAATCTTCAATTCCAACTTCCATCTGCACACACCATAAAAGAATTATGAGAAACCAAAGTCACGTTAATTGCTGCATAGTGAATCAGACGAATGCAACATAAACTCAAAATCATATACAACCCAATGGGTAACTGGAAGCAAGAATTTTCTCTATAAACACGCCATGCCTTTTAAAAAAATCCTCTTTGCATATGTCAATGACCGCAAAGCATAATTCAGGGTCCTTACAAAGCAAGTTAAGACAACAGTAGACATACAAAAAGGTAACCTAATACATCATATATTACTGCACTCACCTTGATGCTATTATTAACTGCTGGTGGTGGGGAGTAATTGCGAACCTGATGCCAAAATAAAGAGGTCAATATATACCTGAAATGAGTAAAGTAGTAGCGAAATAAAAATAGCAATGGATAAGAACTTATACAGTATTTTCGTAACATTAGCAAAAAGTTCTGAATATAGAAGGTACGCTGGAAAAAGAATAAGCATTAATAGAAACACTGTTTTTTTTAGCAACTAATGCATACACAACAGTAAGGTAACTTTTTTTCACAACTAATGCATACACAACACACAGAGAGAGAGAGAGAGAGAGGATCACCACAAAATCCTGGTATTCCATAATGCTACCAGCATAACCACGACTGATTGTGACTTTCAGGACATACCTGGAAAGAGAAGATTCCGAAATGTTTTCACTTTTCACTGCTAACATTATATCCACCTTTAACATTGTCATCAATAATCGAAGAACAATCTACTCCAGCATACTAACATATACTTAATCATATCCTTCAATTAGATACAGATCAGCAAAAGATAACCGAAAAGGTAACTAAATTTGAAATGATAAGCACTATAATTCATCCTTCAAAAATGAAACAATTAAAGTCAGAAGATATTCTTCGAGAGCAAGCTCTGATCCACAACTCACATGCTCTCAACATCATTTTCACGATTACCATTAGAATTTCCTCATGATAAACACACAGTAACTTTGCAGTTGGCAACTAATTATTACCATGACTTATGATCTAATACAATTGAATATCTCTCCTCGTGTAGAAAACATTTAAAAGATACAATAGTACATTAAATATAAGGCATATAAAAAAGTGTTTAATATCAGGATATTTCAGAAGGAAGCAAGCAAAACTACACAAGGCCGGAAATAGAGCTGAAGCAAAGCTACACATGGATGGAAAGAGAGATAAGTAACCAAGAATCAGCAAAATGCTGCATCATATGGCTGTGCTAAAATGTTTAATCATAACCTATACCAAAAAAATAACATTTTTCTGTTAATAAATTACTAAACACGCATGTAAAAGGATGCTACTGCATTTGATCAGGTCTTAAGAAAGGGTAGGGGGAGGGCGTTCTATCCTAATGCATTATTCAACAGTCATAGAGTAGGTAACCATATTTAGGAGCTTAGGCAGAGGATGCATGAGAAGTCATTATCTTACTCAACATTTCCAAGTTCAATATCATTTTTTCTGTTAATAGACAATTAAATACACAAGGATGCTGCTGCATTTGATCAGCTCATAAGAAAGGGTAGGGGGAAGATATCCTACCCTAATGCATTATTCAACAGTAATAGAGTAGGTGACCACATTTAGGAGCCTAGGCATAGGATGCATGCATTAGCAGCGACCATCTTCCTCGACATTTCTAAGTACTCAGATCATCTTTACAGCAACAACAGGGATTGATGATAAAAGCAACAACCACAACAGAGATACGAAGAGAAAGTATGAATATGCTGGTCAGCATTTAAAGCCGACAATATGATAAATACTTACCTAAGCCTCACATGCACCCCATTGTATGTCTCATATGGCATTTCCACAGTGGAAAATTCAAACGGATATGTTTTCTTCTCATATATATCTCCAGGAACATCCAGTTCACGAACTAGAAACAAGATCAGTAAAAATTATAATCAATCAAATTGATACCTTAAAACATATTTCAAACATAGAAAGATGAGCGATGGCATTAAACAAATTGCAAAAAAAAAAGTGTTAATTAGAAATGATAAATAAAACAGAAGCGGCAATATTGACTGCTTATAATCAAAGCTAATCACAAAAGAACTAGAAGTACACTCACCAAGGGAAGTAAAGTCATAGAAGTTGCCTCTATCAAAGTACATCTCTGCAAGCAAAATAAGATTTCATTTAAGATTCATCCTAAGAATAAGAATGAAAAATAGTCCTAGAAAGTGCTTTCCACCAGAAGCTAAGGAAAAATACTTGTAAAGGAATCAGAAGAACAATAAGACTAAAATATGAACAGGTTAGTAGCATATATGCTTCCTTCATTGCCCATGACTGGAATCTATCAAAGCTAAACCAACTATAATACCACATCATATTTAGTAAAGCAGATGGTATCAGCCCTTCAGATCATTGATAAGTTGCCACTTCCTAGAGTGTTTATTTGTAGAACGGTTGACTCTAACTAAATGATGTTTCTAATTATGTGTGCAGTGCCATAGCAAAAGCTTTGCCACTGTTTGGAAGTAAAAGAATAAAGGGTTAAATATTTACTTATCAAAAAAAAGAATGAAGGGTCAAATATGAGAAGTGCTACTACAACCACAAAGAGATTTCACAAAAGTAAACTCTTTTGACACATTAAAACTTAAACTGATGTGGCTTCATGTGATACATTGATGTATTTAACAATAAAAGTAACTTTACAATCTAAAGTACCGCATCAAGCCACCTCAGTTTGTTAGCTGACTTTTGTGAAACTCCTTTGTAGCTAAATTACTTCTTGTTAAATATTAAAATAGTCCTTGTGGTTTGCCTCTAAGATAGATTAGTCCTTAAGTTTTCATTTTGAATTTTTTATTCCTTATACTTTTTTTTTTTTTTTTAATATCGGGGAACCTCTCCAAGGCAGGGTCCTTCGGACACACCCCTGCAGAGTAAACCCCGGTCCCGTACCCTTATTCCTTATAATTTCAACTTCGATCAAATTAATACTTCTCTCAAAATTCTGTTAATCAACTGTTAGAAATCTCTGGTCAACACCAATAAATATTTGACACGTGAACATCATATTTTAAAATTAAAAAAAAAATCTAAAAAACATATTTCAATTTAAAATGAATACATTTTTAGGATTTAATTTCAATTTAAACTTCTAAGAATACTTACGATTTTTTTAAGATTTAATTTGAATTTAAAAATTAAAAAAGCTTCTGAAAATGTTTTCAATCTAAAGAACAAACTTCTAAAACGCCTATGTTGGTCTCAAAAAATGACTTTCTTTAAAGAAAAATATAACCCATAAGAAAAACATAAGTTAAATTTGTTCAATAGATGCTTTCTTTTTACTTTAGATGACTTTTGTTTTTGTTTTTTTAAATTATTTCGGTGTTTTTTTTTTTTTTTTTTAAAGATATGATGCACAAGTCCAAACAAGGATGTGTTCACTCCCTCAAAACACATCGCACATTCTTTATATCATAAACAAAGCCATGATTCCAAAGAAACAGCATTCCAATGGCCAGGACAGGCGAGAATCAGGCTACAATTATACTAGCATAACTTCATTCAAAGCTGAAAAGGGCATATGAAATCCTGTGTTTTGCTATCTATGAAGCCCTTTCCTGTAGTATATATTGGAAATGTCAAGGAAGTTTGATCACCATCTCTTTTGGTACTAGAAAATGTACTGTGTTAAATTGTTCAAAGATCCATGCCTTGCCAATGGCACAAGAACTAGTGAATTGCTTTTAAGCTTTTATCTTTCAATTGACTTTGCATTTGTTTTCCACATATACCAACCCAATAGTACCATAACTAGTGAATTGCTTATCAGGCTACGGGCTTGGGCCCCACCCAAGTAATAAGCAAGCTGGGTCTCAACCCATGGGGGGTAATAGCAGGAATCAAGCTGGGCTTCGGGTAGCAGATTATGGAAGAGTTAGTGGCCCAATTCCAAAGGGCCCATGTCCTGGGCTTCAGCCCATGAAGGAAAACAGGGGGAAGGCCACAATGGCAGTTTTGCCCGTATGGAGAGCGAGAGGTGGGGTATGGCTGGGTCTTCTACCGGCGGGAGGCTCCAGACTTCGCCGGCGAAGGTCTTGACGGACAAGTTCAAAGCCATAGAACCGTCGAAGGTGGCTCAGACGTCGGACCTGTTAAAGAGTGAGGTGTTGATGGAGGAGCCCGAAATGGCTATGGTCGATACGGCACCGTCGGAGGTTGGTTCTCAGGCCCAACCATGCCAGACAAGGCGGACAGATAGCATGGGTGTGTCTCCTCTCGAAACTTAGGTGGTCTCCCAGCAGGAGAAGGCATCGCAACTTAAGGAAGTGGCACGCACGCTGTTTTTTGAAGTAGAGAACGCAAAGGAGGCTTCAGAGGGACTCTCTCGGATGTTAGTGCCTATAATGGACCCCTTGGAGTGGGGTGCTAGGCCAAATAGTGTTGAAGAAGAAATGGGAGTGCCGCTGCAGCCAATGTGGACACCCAGGGAAGTGATAGACATGGTTGGGGAGCCAGTACCCCTGAACTGCTTTCTGCCAAGTCAGTATAGTGTCTTTGATTGGGTTATACGCAAGGCAAAGGAACTACAAAATGTTGTGGGAATTGAATGTGGGGGATTTGAAGAACAATTCTTGGCTTTGCTCACAGCCATTGAAGATGGGCATGTTCAGCAAAAGAAATCAGGTCTAAAAAAACAGAGGGAACTCAAGAGACTAACTTGGTCTTTAAACTATGAAGGCAGTGCAAGCAGAGAAAGATCTAAAGGGAAGGGATTAACTGCGTTTTTATGAAGCACAAAATTACTTCTTGGAATGTCCAAGGGCTCAATGAGGCCGATAAGCGTCTTCGGGTGAAACACTTACTTCGTGAGTGGAAGGCGGACATTGTGTGTTTACAAGAGACTAAACTGAAACTTATTACAAGAAAAATTGTTCGAAGTTTATGGAGCTGTACTTTTGTGGATTGGGTTTATTTAGCATCTGATGGGGGCTTCGGGAGGTGTTCTAATTATGTGGGATAGAAGAGTGATAGAGAAAATGGAGGAATTTATTGGGCAGTACTCAGTGGCTTGTCACTTTAAGAATGTGGAAGATAATTTTATGTGGGTGTTTATGTGGGCAGGAGTCGCTCATTGGAGGAGCTTTTACGTGGTCAAACCACCATACGTGGACCAGACTAGATAGATTTTTAGTCTTGTTGGAGTGGGAAAGCCACTTTCCGGATCTATGTCAAAAGAGGCTTCCTTGCATTTGTTCGGATCACTTTCCTATTATGTTGGATTGCGGTGGGATTCAAGGGGGGCGCCGGTATTTTAAATTCGAAAATATGTGGCTGAAAACTGAAGGATTTGTGGACAGGGTTAGGCAATGGTGGTCCTTCTACTAGTTTCTTGGCACTCCTAGTTTCATTTTGGCAGGTAAACTAAAAGTGTTGAAACAAGATTAAGATTTAAAGTTCTTCCATAGAGTGGCCAACTCTCATAGGAGAAATAATAACATTGAAATGCTGAACATAGATGGCGTGGCTTGTACAGAGACTCCTATGATTCGAGAGCATGTGTTTATTTTTTTGAACATTTGCTTACTGAACAGGTGGGATGGCGGCCAAAGCTTGATGGACTAGCCTTTGAGTCCATTGAGTCACAGAGTGTTTCGTGGTTGGAGAGACCCTTTGAGGAGGCGGAGGTTTATGGGGTGATAAGGAAAATGGTTAAAGATAAAGCACCGGGTCCTGATGGTTTCTCTATGGGATTCTTCCAAATATGTTGAGATGTGGTGAAAGAGGATTTAATGAAGGTGTTTCAGGAATTTTATTCGGTGGGGAAATTTGAAAAAAGAATGTCACTTTTAGTGCCCTTATTCCTAAGAAGTTTGGGGCAACGGAAGTGAAAGATTATCGACCCATCAGTCTTGTAAATGGGGTGTATAAAATCTTACAAGGTGCTTGCAAATCGTTTAGGGGAGGTGTTGGGAAAGATTATTTTGAAACCCCAAAATGCTTTTGTAAGGGGTAGGCAAATTCTGGATTCAGTTCTTATTGCCAATGAATGCATCGATAGTCGTATAAAATCCGGCAACAGGGGGATCTTATGTAAATTGGATATGGAGAAAGCTTATGATCGTGTTAATTGGGATTTCTTAATTTACTTGCTTGGGAGATGTGGGTTTGGGGAGAGATGGTGTTCGTGGATCAGATGATGTATCTCAACGGTGAAGTTTTCAGTGTTAGTAAATGGCAACCTAGTTGGCTTCTTCAACAGTTCGAGAGGCCTACGACAGGGGGATCCTTTGTCTCCACTTTTATTTGTCATAGTTATGGAGGCGCTTAGCAGAATGATCTTGGCCTTGGTTGATAGTGGTTTTGTGACTGGTTTTTTGGTTGGGCACCCCACTAGGGGTACTCTCAACATTTCTCACCTATTGTTTGCAGATGATACACTGATTTTTTGTGAGGCAGAATAGAACCAGATGCGGGCATTGAGGGCTCTCTTACTTTGTTTTGAAGCGATACCTGGTTTGAAAGTGAACCTCGACAAGTCAGAGTTGGTGCCAATTGGAAATGTTAGCAATATTCGACAGTTGGCTTACATTCTTGGTTGTAAGGTTTCCTCTCTTCCCATGAATTACCTTGGTCTTCTGTTGGGGGCAGCACCATGGGCCCTGGGATACAGTGATTGAGAAGATTGAACGTAGATTAGCAAGTTGGAAGAGATTGTACTTGTCAAATTTACCAACATATTTTCTATCTCTATTCCCCATTCCATAAGTGTGGCAACTCGGATAGAAAAATTGCATCGTGACTTCCTTTGGAGTGGTATGGGGTATGAATTTAAATTCCACCTGGTCAAGTGAGACAAGGTATGCTCTTCAATTTCCTCTGGTGGGCTAGGTATTAGAAACTTGAGAATCTTTAATAGGGTTTTACTTGGAAAATGGTTGTGGAGATACACTATGGAACCAGAAACCCTTTGGAAGTCAGTGATAGACCTTAAATATGGAGGCGTATAGGGGGTTGGAGTACTAGAGAGGCGAGTGGGGCTTATGGAGTGGGAGTTTGGAAGCATATTAGGCGAGGGTGGGGGGTTTTTAGTCGTCACACTAGACTTATGTTGGGAGATGACTCTAAAATTAAATTTTGGAGTGACCTATCGTGCGGGGATAATGCCCTCAAGGATTCATTCCCTTCACTCTTTAGGGCTGCTTGTGAAAAAGAAGCTTCAGTGGCGGATGTTTTGGTACTATCTGGGGATCAAGTCCAATGGAACGTCAACTTTAGTAGGGCTGCCCAAGACTGGGAAATTGGTGGCTTTGAGGATTTTTTTCGTATTCTATACTCCATGAGACCGAACATTCAACGAGCTGACAGGTTATGGTGGAAACCAACAGATAAAGGCATGTTCTCGGTTTGTTCTTTTTATAAGTCTCTCACACAATCGCAAGACAACCAATTTCCATGGAAGAAGATTTGGCGAAATAGAGCACCTCCTAAAGCGGCATTTTTTGCGTGGTCAGCTTCCTTGGGCGAGATTTTGACGATGGACAACTTAAGGAAACGGGGGGTGATAATAGTTGACTAGTGTTGCATGTGTAAGAAGAGTGGTGAAACTGTGGATCATCTTCTACTACATTGTGAGGTCGCTAGAGAGCTATGGGATGATGTGTTTTGCAGGTTGGAACAAGCTTGGGTCATGCCAGCCACAGTGGTTGAGTTCTTGGCCAGTTGGACAAACTTAAGAGGAGCCCCCCAAATCACAGCTGTGTGGAAATTGATGCTTATTTGCATCTTGTGGTGCCTATGGAAGGAGCGTAATGACCGGACGTTTGAAGATAAAGAACGCTCTATAGAGGAACTTAGATCACTTTTTGTTAGAACTCTATTTTATGGGCCATAGCTGTTGATTTTAATGGCATGGGCATTCATGATTTTCTTCTTTCTTTTTCTTCTTCCTAGATAGGCGTTAACTCATGTATACCCTCTTGTGTACTTGGGCTAAGCCTTTTGTTATTAATACAATCGTTTACTTATAAAAAAAAAAAAAAGATTTATGTCATCTTTTGTTGTTTACATGGAGACTAAATCCTTTTGAAGCATCACATATTATCACCATCAAGACATAACAATCAAAGTTTAATTCTATGTCCTACTCCTAGGCCAAATCCATGGTTAATCAAATTCATTTCGTGCTCATCTGCATTTAGATTAGCTAAAGCAGGGACAATTGGTATTAGTGTTTTCAAATAATGAATTTCATACAACATAATTGCACAATTTATGTTTGTCTTTTTTTGAATTTTTGTATTATTTTGCTTTTTGTTTTTAGTAATACTCTTCTTCATCTTAATTTTTATCATCCTCAGTCACACTCGGTAATGTGATAGATTTAAAATGGGTATCATTTAAGTAGTTGATAGAAGAAGCAACTTGAAATGCGACACATCATCATGTGTGATTGGGGATGACAGAGTTTAGGATGAAGAGTAGCATTACTCATTTATTTTTTGCTTTAACGTTTTTTTTGCCCACTTTTGATTTTTTTTTATGTTTTTTATTTATTTTTTTTTTATGTTTTTACGTTTGTATTGTTTTCGGTTTTTAACAAATTGTTTAACTTTGTTATGTTATTTATGTATTTTCATTGGTACGTGGCCGGTCACATGTGGATCTACATGTTGCATGCAACACGGGATGCTAAGTCATTAATTTGCTTAGGTGGCAACTTCTTTGTTAGGGTTTTGGACGAAAACTTGAAACCCAATTACTATATTTTACAAGGGCCACAACCCAAGGACTACTTTTTATTTTCCCCAAAAGGAGAAATGCTCTACTATGTCTCTCACAATACCTCCTTCATAAATCATTGATATTGTACCGCATTGAAGCATTGAAACAAAAACAGACCTATCTGGCCAAGGAGCTCGACTTTCACCCCATTGTGATCAACTTTTTTCCCTTGAAGTGGTTCTATCGAAATCTGCAAAAGACCACAAAATCATTTATAAATGCATAAAAAAAAATAGAAGAGAGTAATTTCAAAATAATGCTTTTAAAGATCTTATGTTTTAACCATTTCCTACAGATTCTCAGTTTGCATTATAATACATAAAAACCAAGAAATATTACTGAGACCCAGAAATATTCTATCAACCATTTACCTTCCCAGCAATGTTTTCTTGACTTTGGAAAAGTGGAACCATGACTGTGTGACCATTTTCTTTCTTTAGCGGGACCTATTTAAGCACACAAAAAGGAAAAGAAAAACATTAGTAAGACTGTAAGACCATAACCAAAATAGTTTTGACCGATTTAAAATTCTCTTCCCCCTCCTAAATGGAAAAAAAAAAAAAAACCTGGAGTACTGCCCCCAATTTGTTTCATTAGCAATTTTCCTAATAAATACTCCCATGAATAAGTTCTTCAATAGCAGTCATTGACAGTCAAAGGACTTAAAATTTACATCAATCGTATATTATAAACATTGTTACCAAGTTCTTCAACAAGAACACTGAGAATGAAAAATAGTCCATATGTCCTTGTTACCCATTTCTAATACGCTTCATGTCGTGCCTTAACAAGACCGATAATAAACCAAGTCTTCAATTTTTTTTATGAAGAAGAATCCCGGAGACCATGCAATGCAACATGTTTTTTTACCCAATTAAACCCTGGACTGTTGTAACATGTTCCCACCACACAAATTAGGTAAAATATCTGATTTTCACCATTGGGACGTGGCCCCTAGAAATAGTTTGCACCCAAGGGTTCAAACTTTAGACTTGGAGGGGTCATACCAGCAAGAACCAAGGCCCTTACCACTTGAGCCAATCCCTAGGGGTTGTTCAAAAAAATTACTTAATGGAAATATCAAGAAATTTCCTTTTTGCCCAGATTTTTTTACATCCTTAAATGAATCCAAACTTATTTAATAAAAGTAGAATACTGAACATAATAAAAATTGAGGTACCTGCTTGCGTGTTTTTCCATCGGAAAATGTGATTGAGATGTTACATGATGGCTTGAAAGCTCCAATTAGGTAATTCTGGGTAAACAACATTGTCAAAAAAAAAAATTTGTTGTTGACATCAGCCAGGCATTGCATCAGACATAACACAAGAATATAATCATTGGTATCTTAAGCTGGTCATGCAAATTGCAAACTCACCATGCTGATCACAATCAAATCTGGCACTTTAAAAGCTTTACCCTATGCACCTGCAAAATTCAGTGCAAAATTTAAGCTGAAGAACACATCAACTACCGTAGCTAAACATGCAAAATGGCCAAAACCCAGGCAGCTAAAACAGAAACCCATATGCCTAGTATACACATGTTTTAAGCTCATAATCAATGCATGTATATGAATCTATGCATCTATCACAAAGCATATAGTTTACAAGCTCAGAACTATATTAAAGAAGCAAAGCTCAAATTAAGCGGAAACAATTACCAAACCAACTTATTCAAATCCTGCGTCTCCTAAAAACAGAAAAAAAAAAATGTAAGTGTTCGTCTGTGTACGTCAGTGCGTGAACACATCCAATTCCCAATTTATAAAGCATAATCAGATTCTTCAAATTTCAAAGCCCCCCACAGGACATTAACATAACAAGCTCTTAATCACATGCGTTTTGTCTTTGAGTACACCTAGAACTAGATGCAACAATCAATGGATCAAATACGGACGGAAAAACTTAAATGAGCATGAAATTAAAGCTCAAGAAACAATCGAATTAAGGATCGATTGGCAAATCGAATAATATGTATGTCGGATTCAGCGTGGAGATTTAGAAATCGGCTCCATACCTTGTGAGTTTGGGTAAGAGAAAACTCCCGAATAGACGGTAGGGGTGAGAACCCTAGCGTGGGAAATTGGGGATTGTGGCCGCGCAGAGAGAGTGCGAGAGCCGTTGATCGACGTGAGTTTGACAGTTGAGGAAATGGGGACGAAGAGCACTACCGGGTTAGTCCCCAAACGCCCATTACGCTAAAAAGCACCTGAGGCACGTGATTACTAGGATGCATAAAATTGAGAATTTGACATAGGGTTGCCCTATGCTAACTTTCTCACGGCAGTATCATGACAAGTGCTAAATCAATCAAAATATTTCATATAAGTAAATTCAATGTTAATGCCTAAATTTACACAATAGATCGGAATGAGAGGAATGAGTCATTCCCGGTCGACGAAAGTGATTTGGGCCACGATGATGTAGTCGAAAAGCCCACAATGGTGGTTTGAGTGTTGACACAGTACTTGAATGTTCATCCATGAGAATAAACAATAAATAGATGCATAAAATAAAAATAAAAATAGAAACACACGGATTTGCGTCTGCGTAAAACCTACATCCACAGATCATTTGGGGGCAAAGTTGTAATAGATCCGTTGTTGTAAATATAAGAACAATGATAGTATTCTCACTTCAAGGGTGAGAGCCTCAAAGAAGAAGATGAGAGAAAAGAGAGAACTTTCTATAATATTCCAGATGATGAAAAAAGAAAGTTCATAGGTACCCTAAATGTCAGAGATTCTCAACGGAATCCTGGCGCACTAAGGGCCAAAGGCTAGTAAAAAGCAAAGAAACTAACTAGTCCACTTACGTACGGGCGAAACTTCAAACAAAGCTAACATCTAATACAGATAACGGTGTGGGCCAAGCCCAACATAATTTAATTAAAATGTAGGCTGAGCACGGCTTGAAAAGTCCATGAAGGTCCCCAGCTGTCTTACATCAAGCCCCTTCTCGATCTCTAAGTCTTCTAAACCTGATGTACTTCTCTATCTCCTTCCACTAAGTTACTTTACCTTCTGCCTAGAGATCCCTTTCTACCCATAGATCTCGATTGTTACAATTCCCTCCCCTTTAGAGCACATTGCCCACAAGGTGCGGGTAGGAATCCTTCATCTGCAAGTAGCTTTCGCAAGTTGCTTCTTCATCTCCTTAACCCTACCAACGAATTAGTAGCTCCACTCGAGCCTGGTTTCTGACTTTTCTCATGCGTTGCCCAAGAACTTTATCTAGTTCAGGCTTTAACACCCTTCCTCGTCAACTGGGGGTAACATTGGTAAGCTTGACTCCTAACTTCTTTTTAAGTTGAGAAACATGGAATGTTGAGTGAGTTTTTGCTGTTGGTGGAAGGTCTAAACAATATGCCATGCCATCCACAAGTTGAAGAACCTGAAAAGGCCCATAGAAATGTGGTGAAAGCTTTAGATCCTGGTGGCTGGAGACTGAGATTTGACGGTACGACTGCAGCCTTAGGTATACCCATTCTCCAACCCTAAACTCATTTTCCTTCCTCCTTAGGTCAGCATATCTTTTCATGCACTCCTAAGCCCTGTGTAGGTTGTGTTTGAGTAACTAGAGCACCTAATCCCTAGATTTTAGGTAAGCTTCCACCAATTTGTGTGCTAGCACCTGGTACATAGTTAAGGAGTAGTGGGGGTGGGTACCCATATAGGGCTTCGAAGGGGGTCAATTTGGTGGATGCATGTGGTGTAGAGTTGTACCACCACTCTGCTGAGGGTACTCAAGTTGACCAATCTTTCGGCCTATCTCCTGAGAAACAGCTTAGATAGTTTTCTATTATTCACAGCTTTAGACTAGCCATCAATCTAGGGATGATAAGTTGTAGACAAGTGCATTTGAACCCCTTAAAGCTTAAAGAATTATTTCCAAAAATTGCTGGTGAAGATAGGATCATGATCAGACACACTGACATAGGTAGAGCCATGTAATTTGAAGATCTGATTAGAAATTGTTCTAACATTGTTCTAGTTGTATGAGGGTGCTCAAGGGGAGTAAAGTGACTATACTTAGTCAACCTGTCTACCACTACCTATAGAGTGTCAAAACCCTTAGTGTCAAATGTTTTGGTATAAAAGAAGGCTATCTTTTGGGATGCATAAATATTTTGGCTCTGTGTAATCTTGGCTCTATATTTTGAGATTTTTTGTAAGATCTTGGCTCTATATTTTGTGATGTTTTTATATAATCTCGATAATGAGGTAAGATGGATGAAAGATTGGATAGGATGTGATGATTTGGATAAGGGTAGAGTAAACATATAGTCATGGACATGTCTTTCATTTGCATTTATGCTCCTTTCTAATTAAATTAAGGTGCATTGCAATAGAAATTAACTTGGATTGTATTAAGGGTAGAGCAAAATTTACATAGCATTATATTTAAAAGGGTAGTATGGTGGTCCACAATGCCCGACAGCTAAGTGTACCACGAAATCCACAAAGGAGAGTTTCGCCTGTGTGGCCCATTAGGTCATATGCTACTAGGGTAGCCTCTGAATTTGAGTTCTCGTCTGATGATGACTCAACACAATCACCTGATGTTGTATTGAAGAGTAATCATGAAGATGGTTTAGCAAAAGCCACCACATCTACTCTCCGCTGGTAAGCACACTCATTTGGATTGTGAAAGAATTGGTCAATAAATGAGCAAAATAGTGAAACATATTCACCTTGGATGTAGATGTTTATATATTTCTTCCAATAAGGGGTTTGTATAGTGTATTATGTCTAGTGCTACCGACAAAGAAGCAAGGTCGTGGGGTAGCAAGTGTGAGGTTGTTTGCAAAACTTCGTAAGCTGGGGCCTATCCCTGTAGTGATTCATGAGGGGCATACTCACCCTCATGTAATAGTGCTAAGGTTTATAGCCGGAGGATGACATGGATTGTCAAGCACCATGCGAACATGATTCATGATAACTGGAGGTTTATTCCAGGAGCTGTGCTACGGATCAGCCGTCCCCTCCCCCACTCGATTCATTCTCCCCCCACTCGATTCCCTCTCTCAGCTCACTACCTCACCCAGCCACGATGTGTGCCACTTGCAGTGCCATCGCCCACCACCATCGGCTCCCCCTCACACCGGCAACCTCTAGCCACCTTCAAACCTCCACGGAAGCCCCCACGCGTAGCACCCTATCTCAACCCAAAATGGGTTCTCCTACACGGGTTGCCGCTGCTATCGCTGCCGTCGTCAGCCTCTAGCCCCAGCGTCGAGCACCACCGAGCCCCTTGACCTCCCCCCTAGCCACCGTCGAGCTTCCATAGCCATGACAGCCCTCTCCCTCTCTTTCCCGAAATGGGTTTCACCCATACGGGTTCTGCCCCTTACTGAGAGCCATACGCCGCCACCCACAGCTCCAGCCACCACCTCGAGCCTCCCTCAGCCACCAGCAACTCCACCGCACCTCCCTCAGCCTTCCATGCTCAGCCATGGCTCTCATTTGGCCTAGATGGGCGACAGATGGTACGGGTGGGGGAGAGGATGGCGACGCTGGGTGGGGGTGGGGGAGAGGATACCGATGCCGGGTGGGGAAGAGGATGCTGATGCGGGTGGTGGGGGTGGGGGAGGATGGGCGAGGGGCGGGGGCGGGGGGGCTTGGGCGATGGGGGGTAGAGAGAAGAAGAAAAATGAAATGTGTGAAATGAGAGGGAAATGGGTTTTGTTGTGGGATGTTTTTAGTCATTTTACTATGGTGTGTCTTGGATGATCCCAAACAGTGGCTGATGCCAATACTTTTTCTTATTCCAGACAGTGAGGAAGAGGAGCTGACTCAGCATGTGAGGGTGAGTGACTAATATCTTGATTTGTTATTTGTTATTGTTGTTAAATAACCTAAATAACTTAATTTTATATGTTATTAGGCAAATTTCATCTTGGACTGGGAGAATCCGAATCACCAAGAATATATCAGATTACAGCTGCAAACTAGTTACAATATCTTCTATCATAAACTATACGTAGAATATAAGACATTTCAAACACATGCAACAACCTTGGCTAAGTGCTCAAAGATTGTGGATGCACTAGTTTGGGAGAAGTTGTGTGAACGATGGATATCTCCTACCTTTCAGGTAACTATAACTAACAAATTGAGTTAGTTTAAATTAAATCAATTGTGGAAAGAATGTGGGAAATTTTTGTATGAATATTTTATGCTATAGTTTTTTACATGTCAACCAAAGTCTGTGATTGCTTTTCATTTGGTCTGTTGGTATGTACTAAAATTGGCATTGAGTTTTTTATTTACATTAACTTGATGACCCAGAAATTATCCAACCAAAACAAGATGAATAAGGAGAAGACGCAGTCAAATCACGTAGCTAGTTCGAAGTCCTTTGTGAGGTTAATTGCTGAAAATGTAAGAAATGCCATTTTTTATACATCTCTAGTCGGTTAAAATCTTTGTATACCAGGATTACAAATTATACTTTTATTAATTACTTTGTAGCATGAGATTGTGAAATACTTAGTGAAAGTTATGTCGGTGGTCTCGTAAAAAGGGGACATTTGTGCTAGAGCACTCTGAAGAAAACTATGTGAGCAACAATGCTTTTATTTGATTTATTTGTTTTCTTGTTAAGTCATTTTGTGATATATAATGGTAACTTATTTTCTAGAATATTATTGTTTGAGTGATAGAATCAAATGATTTATTTATGAAAAAAGAAAGATCTCACTGGAACCTCTAAAGATATAGCAAAATAGGTATTCAAAAAGTTACTAAGGCGAAGATCTGGGTATGTTCGAGGATTGGGTCGTTCGATTGTACCTGAACCTTCAATGTGCTCTCCTTTGGTGAACAATCTACTACAACAAGTTGAGATGTACAAAAAGAAGTGCGAGGAACTGACAAAGGGGTTGCAAGCAGTCATGGAGAGTCAGAGGTTACATGAAGAATAGATGAACATGATGTTCACATCGATGGAGTCACATAGAGAAATTGGAAGCATTCAATAGGCTGGCTTACCAAAGACATGCTTTTAATTGTACAGGGGTGTTTGTGTGTACATATACCAAGACTCAATGTTGCTTTTGATTGTAGGAATACCAAGACAAGACAGAGCTTAACATGAGTTTTAATCTGTTTAATAAGAGAAGTATGAAAGTTAGACCAAGGTGGTGGACTAATTTGTAACATTTCAAACAATGGTTTACAGTGTTTTCTCAGATCTCTATAAAATTCAACAACGTAGTTCAAGTAATCAAGAAATCTTGTAGTTGTGTTTTATCAATGATGACATCATGAAATTTATCAGTAGATTGGATAGCTCTATCAATAGAACGAATTTGTCATTCAGAAATATCATAAACAAGAAAAAAAAATCTTCATTTGGCATCAGAGCCACTTGTTAGATATATATATATAGCCAGCATTATTTTAGAAATGATAAAAATAGAGTTTGGAGCATAGCCTTATTTTTGGTATGTCATGTTTGACCTTTAGCCTTTTCAATTGGATGTTTGTTTTCTTAAGCAAAAACTTCAGTGTTAGATATGAATTTGTAATTAAGTGGTTGTAAATCTGAAATTTTGGTCCATGTTAATGTAAGGTAAATGTAGTTGTGAAGAAATTGGTGAGGCCTCACTATTATGTTTGAAGTTAGGTTAAGACATCATGTACATTTGTATACAATTGCTCTTCAAACTATATATAGGGTAGTTGCATATTAATGTTTTTGTGTACTTTGGGAAATGATGATTTTATATTATAATCAAATTATAATCAAATGGTGTGTGTGGTTGTGCAATGTAATATGCTAATTAATGAATGAAAGAACATGTATTATTGTCTCAAATTAATGTGCTTGTGCAATACATGTATTTAAGTTTATATGTTTGAAAAAATATTGTAATCATGTAAGACTGCATTGTAAGAGGTCTGGTCAAGTACATGGTGCAATATCATTGTAGTATATCATGTATTATTGTCTCAAATTGATGTGCTTGTGCATAAATGTGTTTATGTTTATATGCTTGGAGGAATATTGCAATCATGTAAGATTGTATTGTAAAATGTTTGCTCAAGTACATGGTGCAATAACATTGTAGTATATCATGTATATGCATATGAAGTCATCCTAAAAAACCAGTACTGGAATTATATGCAATACTATGCCACTATGGGTATGTAGAGCTTATTGCAAGTACTTGTCCCTTCATTCGCAATTGTTCACAAGCATGATTAAAGATAATTACAAACATCAACGGCAATAAAGTCCATTTGAATGCAAATAGTCTATATTGGTAGTTGCAATGAAAACTTTTAATTGGAAATCTATTTCTTGCAACGAGCCAGCCGACAATATTAATGACAATTATTTGCAACTATCATGAATTATTTTATGTTTCACGTGCTTGTCGTATGTCTATGTTAGTTTATTTGTACATACTATAAATATTGTACTTCACTTCATTTTTGTAAAACACATATACACGGAATTGATCCTTCAATAAACAGAGTTTTTATTCCAAAAGGTTCCAGACCCTTCAACTGCTTCTCTCTACTAGGGTTTCATCCCTTCTCTCTGCTAGGGTTTAAACTTTACATGATATCAGACGATTTTTCCTTCCATGGATACGTTTCACAAACCCATTTCAGAGGATGCTACCTCTCCCTTCTTTCTTCACCCTAGCAATAGTCCTGGTGTCCTTTGGTCACTCAGCCTCTCATCGGCGATAACTATCATGCCTAGTCTCGTTCGATGGCGATGGCTCTTTTGGAGAAGAATAATCTCGGTTTTGTCTATGGATGTATCTTTATGCCTTCGGATTCAACAGATCCTCTTCTTTCTCCATGGCTCCGATGCAATAATATGGTGATATCTTTGATCTTAAACTATGTTTCTCCTAAAATTTCTTCTTGTATTTTGTACATTACTACTGCTCATGAGATCTGGTCAGATCTTAAGGAACATTTTTCTCAGAAAATGGTCCTTGCATTTTTCATTTGCAGAAATCGATTTCTACTCTTTCTGAAGGCCAACTTTCTGTGAGTAATTATTTTACTCGCCTTAAGGGCCTTTGGGATGAACTAACTAATTACAAGTCTGTTATTGTTTGTTCTTGTGGAGCCGTACGTACGTTGAACTCCTATGTTCAACAAGAACGTGTTTTACAGTTTCTGATGGGCTTTAATGAATCTTTTGCACCTGCTCGTGCATAGATCTTGCTTATGGAGCCTTTGCCTCATCTTAATAAAGTGTTTTCTCTTGTTTTAGAAGAGGAATAGCAAAGATAAATTTCCTTCGTTTTTCTACCTTCTGTTGATTCGCATGTATTTGTTTCTCAAATTGATGTAACCAGATCTATTAAATCATTTTCTAAGAAGGATAGATCAGTGTGTAAACATTATGGAATCACTGGTCACGTGATTAAAAATGTTACAAATTGCATAGTTTTCCCACAGGCATCAAACCTAAGCAGAAGCAACAGTCCGTAGCCAATCATGTTGTCTTTAATGATAGCAATTCCTCGACTGCTTCTCCTTTCTCTTTAACTGAGACTTAGTATCAACAGATTCTATCCATGCTTCATCCTCCAAAAAATGTTGATGAGGCTTCTCTTGCTATAAATGCAATTGTTTCGAATTCCTCCTTTTATGGTATTATTTTTCCTCATAATAATACTCACTCTGTTTTTTCTACTATTCAGTCTATTGTTTTTTATTCAAATCTTTGGATCTTAGATAGAGGGCCACTTATCATATGGTTCATTCTATTGATTATTTTTCTTCCATTACCAGTTCTGTTAATGCTTCTGTTAAGATTCCTATGGTCAATATGTGTCTGTTACACATATTGGCTCTGTTCACATTTTTTAGCACATGTCTTTACATGGTGTTCTATGTGTTCATTCTTTCCAATTCAAATTGATTTCAATTAGCAAGTTAACTTATTCACTAACTTGTTGCTTCTTGTTTTCTTCTGACTTCTGTTTAATTCAGGACTTGATTCGTTGGAGGCTGATTGGAGTGGGAAGATAGCAAGGAGGTAGACTCTTTTATTTCTAAACCTAATTTTTTTTCCAGTACATATACTACTTGCTTACCTGATAATTTGCCTTTACATACTTGTTCAGATTCATCCAAATGCTCTAAATATGAGTTATGGCATAATAGACTTGATCATTCTTCTAATTCTAGGATGATGTATGTGAATAAATTTGTTCCACAATTAACTATTCCATACAATCCTTGTATGGTTTGTCCATTAGCTAAGCAAAGAAAATTACTTTTTCCTAATAATATTCATCTATCTGCTGCTCATTTTGATCATGTATATTGTAATGTTTGGGGCCCATATTCTGTTCCTACTGTTGAATGTTATAATATTTTTTAACTATTATTGATGATTCAACTCGTGCTACATGAATTTATCTTCTCAAGCATAAATATGAGGTTTCATATATATTTCAGATTTTTTATAAGATGGTTAAAATACAATTTCATCTTAAAATCAAAACACTACGCACTGATCATGGCACAATATTTTTTTCTCTCATTTTCTTCATTCTAAAGGTATCATACATCAACACGTTGAAACTCCACAACAAAATTCTACTGTGGAGAGAAAACATCAGCACATACTTAATATAGCCAGAGCAATGATGATTCAGTCTCATTTAGTTATTAATTTTTGGGGTGATGCTGTTCTAGCATCTACCTATCTTATTAATAGGTTGTCTACCCCTCTTTTAAATAAAAAATCTCATTTTGAGCTTTTGCTTAAAACTTCTCCTTCTTATAATCATTTACGGACTTTTGGTTGCCTTTGTTTTGTATTAACTTTGCAAAGATCTCACACCAAATTTGATCATAAGGCTCGTACTTATATTTTTCTTGGCTATCCTTTTGGCATAAAAGGATACAAACTTCTTGATATTAAAACCAATCAATGTTTTATATCCGTAAATGTTGTTTTTTCATGAACATATTTTTCCTTTTTAATTCTGAAACTTTTCATGTTTATTCTTCAATTCCCTTTACTGTTTTTCCTTGTGAATCTTCAACTTTAGATTCATTCACTATACCTTCAATAGCATCCTCAAATGGTTCTCCTACTACTTCTTCCTCTTCCATTTCTCCTATTCAGTCACATTCATCTCCATCTCAATTTACTCCTTCACCAATACATTCTGAACTTCTGAGAAGATCTTCTAGAATCAGAAGAGTCCCTGGTTATTTTCAAAATTTTCACTGTAATTCTTCTTCTTCTGCACACTCCACATCTGATCCTTCAACAAGTTCTTCTTTATCAAGTTCTTCTTTATCTCTGTCTTCACATCCAAAATATGTTATTTTCAACTTTCTTTCTTATGCTCATCTTTATCCTTCACATAAGTTTTTTTTTTCATGTACATTTTTACCGGTATTGAACCGAGTTCTATCACCAAGCTGTCAAGCACTCTCATTGGAGAGACGCCATGTCAATTGAGATTGCAGTCTTGGAAAACAATAACACATGGATTGTTACAACTTTACCTCCTGATAAGAAGCCCATGGGCTGCAATTGGGTCTATAAATTAAGTATCGTGATGATAGCTCTATTGAACGTTACAAGACAATATTGGTTGCCAAGGGTTATACCCAAACAAAAGGTTTGGATTATTCTAAAACCTTCTCTCCTGTTGCTAAAATGGCTACTTTTCGAACTCTTTTGGCTATTGCTATTATGACATGTTGGCATCTCACACAGCTTGATGTCAATAATGTTTTTTTTACATCATGATTTATCTGAGGAAGTCTACATGGTTTTACCTCTTGGTTTTCATATTAAAAAGAGTCCAAAGTTTGCAAGTTGAATAAATCACTTTATAGTTTAAACAGGCCTCACAACAATGGTTTTCAAAGTTTTTAGCTTCTATTCTCAATATGGATTTTCAACAATCCAAAGCTGATTCCTCTCTTTTTACCAAGACTACAGGTTCATCTTTTATTGCTCTCCTTGTTTATGTTGATGATATTCTCATAGCTAGTAATGACTTGAAGTCTGTTAAGTTTTTGAAGTCTATACTTGATGACAAGTTCAAGCTTAAGGACCTTGGCAAGCTCAAATATTTTCTTGGTTTAGAGGTGGCTCGGTCTCCTGCTGGTATTTCTTTGTGTCAAAGAAAATATTCTTTGAGAATTCTTCAAGATACTGGTTTTCTTGCCTCTAAACCTGTTTCTTTTCCTATAGAGCAAAATATCAAGTTGAGTAAAGAGGCAGGAGATTTATTGCCTGATCCTATTGTCTATCGTAGACTTGTAGGTAGACTTCTTTACATTACATTGACACGGACAGACTTGTCATATTCTGTACATAGGCTCAGTCAATACATGGCTTAGCCAAGACAGCCCCATTTACAAGTAGCCTATAGAATTTTATAATACATAAAGAGCACTCCTGGTCATGACATCTTCTTTCCAGCTGCCAATTCTCTGTCCCTTAAGGCTTTTGCTGATTCTGATTGGGCTTCTTGCCCTGACAGCCATTGATCTACCAATGGTTATTGTGTTTTTTTTAAGAATTCTTTGGTTTCTTGGAAGACAAAGAAACAGTCCATTGTTTCCAGATCCTCAGCAGAAGTTGAGTACAGATCCATGGCTTCTACTACTTGTAAAATTATCTAGTTTCTTACTCTTTTTTCTGATTTTGGTCTTTCACATACTAATAGTGCTCAACTTTTTTGTAATAGTTAGGCTGCCTTACACATTGCTGCCAATCCAGTTTTCTATGAAAGAACAAAACACATCGAATTAGATTGTCATTTCATTTGAGACAAAATTCAAGTTGGCATTATTAAGACTTTTCATTTGGCTTCTCATCATCAATTTGCTAATGTGATGACTAAACCTATTGGCCATCAACAATTTCATCATTTAATAATCAAAATGGGAATACATTCTATTTACTCTCCATCTTGTAGAGGGTATCATGAATTATTTTATGTTTGACGTGCTTGTCACATGTCTATATTAATTTATTTGTGCATTCTGTAAATACTGTATTTCACTTCATTTTTGTAAAACAAACATACACAGAATCAATCCTTCAATAAATAGAGATTTTATTCTAAAAGGTTCCAGACCCTTCATCCATTTTCTCTCTACTAGGGTTACATCTTTTTTTTCTGCTAGGGTTTGAACTTTACATCAACGAGTTTATAATACCTTAGAATATAAAATATTTGCAATGAGTTTAATTTGTTTCAAAAAATACATTTGCAAGTTTGGTAGTGAATAAAAGATAATTGCAAAGAACTGTTTTCGTTGGTAAAAGACCTAGTATTTGCAACGGTCATACATATCACCGACGAGTCGACGACAATATATGTCATTTGCAACGCCAGTTTAGTTGCAAATAAAAAGTAATTACAACAAGATCCGCTTTTATCGGTAAAAGACCAAGTATTTGCAAATAAAAAAACAATTCGTTGGGAATAACTTTTCCCAATGCTGCATTTACGAGAGTAGCATAACGACATTTCATCGTTGTAAATAATCTTTTATAATAAAAATTAGATTTAGATTATGTTCGGATATAAAAATACTCTCAATTTATTTTATTTTATCTCATCTTATAATTATAATTTTTTCAAATTCTCATATAAAATATAATAAATAATTTAAATTTTTTCAAATTTTAAAATAATAATAATATTAAAAAATAATATTTTAATAATATTTTATTCAACTTATTTAAACTATCTCATCTCATCTCACCATCCGAGCTCTTATACTAATGATTTTTTCCTTGCAAAATAATGACTCTATGAAAGAGCTTGGAACGAAAACTGTATGAATTAAATATTCTTTACTGATTAATGATTATATATAAAAAGAGTTCAATCATGTCTTAGTATATACAATTTATTCACATAAAAATTTAATTGGTATGAAAAGTTTTACATTATGATGACAATAATGCCTTCTTCATTTGTGGACTAAAATAAATCTTTCCTACAAAAAAAAGGGAAAAAAAAAAAGAGAGGAAAAATCTCCAATTTTTGGAGCTTCGTTGATAAACATGAAGGACCACGTTTAAACAATTAAACGTCGTGTCGCTGAGGGAAAAAAATAACTAAACGTCATGTCGTGAGCCTTCCTTGTCCTTCTCAACTGAACTCAAATCCAACGACTCTTTTCTTCTGCTTCCCATCTTCAACAGTCCGTACAGTTTCCGAAATTCTCTCACTGTGTGAATGCTCTCCCGGCAGAACACACTCGCCGGTGGTTCGACCGAATCATCCACAGACCGACCGGAACTACTTCCGCTCAATCTCGGCCCGGCCTTGATCGCTCCCCTCCCGTCGCCACTGGTTTGCAGCGCCGTGATGACCGATTTCAACGCCCGACTCGGAGAATTCCGGTTCGAAATCATTATCTCTCCGATCTCGGCGTGGCTCAAACTCGCCCCGGTTTGGAAGACCTCCTCCACCTGAGGGAACAGCTTGTGGTCCTTCACCCCCAAGTAACTACTCGCCATACTCTTGAACGCGGAGAAATCGCAAGTGGGGAACTCTATATGAACGTCGATCCTCCCGGGCCTCATCGCCGTCTGATCGACTTGATCCTTGACGTTCATCGTGAATACCATCACGCTCTCTTCGCCGCAGCACGATACAATCCCGTCCATGAAGTTCAGCATCCCCGATAGGCTAACCGCGGTCTGTTTCCCGGCGAAAAACCGGTCTAGATCCTCGATCACGACCAGCGACTTGGTCGTTGTCCGCAGCAGGAGCGTCTTCAATTCAGAGTCGTCCGAGACCTTGGACATGTCGATATCGTAGACGTCGTAACACAGGAACCTCGCCATCGCCGCGACGAAGCTGGTTTTTCCGGTGCCGGGTGGACCGTACAGCAAATAACTCCGTTTCCAGACGCGGCCTAACCTGTGGTAGTACTGCTTCGACTTGAGGAACTGCTCGAGATCGGACCTGACCTTGGTTTTCAAATCAGCGTCCATCACCACCGTGTCGAAGCTCGCCGGATGCGTGAAGGGAATCGATCTCCACCGTCCATTCCCCCCTACCAAATTCATGTTCAACCTAATCTCCTTCTTCCTCTGCTCGATCTCGTCCGTGACCGAAAGGATATGCTGTAGGTACGGGCGTAGCACTCTACGCTTGTCGTTCTTCCTTATCCTGAGTACATAGGACCTACCGTTTCCATCATCATCTCTTTCAGGTTCGTTCGTCCACGACACTCTGGCGCTAAAGAACGTGTCGTAGACGATCTGGTTGGCGTCGAAGTGGAGAAGGATTTCGTTGGATTTGGAACCCGAGAACAGGTTCAGGTTCGTGAGGTCGGAGTCGTCGAGGGAGACCAGGGAATTCAGGTAAACTGAAATCTTCCGGTAGAGTTGGTTTTCTTGGTAATGCTCATTGTACTGTGGAATTTTGTAGGTCTGGTATACGTGAAACCGGTCTTCAAAACCTCGCCACCATTTCAAGAAAATGTGAAATATAGATGTCTTGTACAAGAACCTAAGTATTATCAAGGAAGAAACCATAGCCAAGAAAAGACCCAGAAACATGATCGATGATAAAAGCTACAGAAACTGTGAAATATATTACCGCAAAGGCTTAGGCTTACAGATGCAAAGCTTGAAGAGTTTTTACTTTCTTAATTTCTCTGTACCTGATGATTTGGGTGTGATCGATGAGAGGAAGAGAAAAAGGGATGAGGCATGAAAGGAAGAATATGATGGGTGGTGAAGAATGAAAACTTGGCTAGCGCTAGAGCCTGAGAAATGGGATGTTTTTAATGGGGTAGCGGGAATTCATAGTCTGATAGATCCTTCGATTTTAACAGGTCAAAATGGGGCAGATGATGAGAGAGAGATAGAGATTTTAGACAATTTTTGCTTGGCTATGGCTGTGAATGTATGACCACTGACTAAGCACCATTATGTGGAGTTGATTATTGAAAAGAGGAACATTTGGGAACATAATTCAATGGTCTTGACCAAAAGGCAAAAGGAGAGGTGGGGTTTGGATGCTTTGAAACTAAACAACTTCTGTTTGTTTAATATTTAAGTCTATCAGATGAGATGAATTGTTAGAATATTATTATTATAAATAACTTTTATTTGTTTATTAAAATATTATTTTTTAATATTATTATTATTTTAAAATTTGAGTAATTCTATATACAACCGTGAAGTGCGTAACCGCTGCGTAATAGCTTTGAAAAAGAGTGGAGTCCACTATTAAAAAATTAATTTTTTTCTTGTGGGTCCTATGTTTTACTCATTTTTTTCAAAGCGATTACGCGACGGTTACATAATTCACGATTATAAGTATCTTTTCTTAATTGAAAATATTTCTGTATCCAAACAAAACCTTAATTCAAAGCCTCATATTCTCCTAACATGAATATTAACGTTTAGTATTATTATTATTTTATTCGTTTGCGCTTTTTAAGCAATTAGTGGCCGCACCAGGTCTATAAAGTTGCTGCTTGGTACATATTTGATGTTGAGATTTATAACTTTATGTTTAATTTTATAGCAACACTTACTTTTGTTTAATGTACTCAATTAGTTCATAGCTTTCTTGGTTGAATCTTATTTTGTATTATTACTACTTTTTCCCCCCCTTTTAGCTCTTTAGATATTATGGGCATATTACACGGTGGAGTCCCGTTACTCGTAACACCCTCGAAATAACACTCGGGTAATATTGTTGATTTGACTGACATATGTCACTTATCAATATCCCGTAAAAAATCATACGCTAGGCCCCGCGGTTTGAAACTTAATTTATTCAGTCTACTATATTTTTTATAAACGAGAAAAGATAGTTATAATCGTGAATTGCGTAACTATCGCATAATCGCTTTGAAAAAATAATAAAACATGAGATTTACATGAAAAAAATTAATTTTTTAATAGTGGACCTCACTCTTTTTCAAAGCGATTACGCGACGGTTACGTACTTCACGGTTGTATGTAGAATTACTCTATTTAAATACTTAACTCTTAAATCACTAAATTTATAAATATATTTAAACTTATCTTAACATCTAAATATATCTAAATTCATTTTAAGTGGATCTCATAAAACTTACTCTATTATCTTAACTCAATACTATTTATAAAGAACTTAATTCAGCTCAACACCTGACTATTAACGCGATTCCTGACCACATCAAAAGGAAAATTACCTCTATAGACTATAATGAGTTATGAGTAAAATTTAAAATGATGATGTAAGCATAACAAAAGTCTTTGTTATTGAATGTGTGCAGCCTTAATTTCACGTGTAAGAAACACATGATCATATATGCCGAAGTTTCATAGCAGATAACATGCAAAAGCCACCGCATTGGTTGCTGGATCTGTTTGAAAGTTGCTTGCTTTGAACAAGTAAACTGAAAATTTTGAAGTTTTCCATACGCAGCTTCTTTCCTGTCTTTTGCATATAGTCTTACCTAACCATTCAAACGTTTAATTGGTTCCTACCTTTAAATCTCCATCAGACAATTACGTATTTTTGACATTTCAGTTGCCAAAATAAATCCTGAGAAGTAAATTTTTAAAAGAAATGTTAAATATAGTTATGAGTTGTGTTATCGTACACATTTTTAAAAAAGAGTATAATCCACTTTTAAAAAATTAATTTTTCATTTAAATTATATATTTACTTATTTAAAAAAAAAACATACGGTATTTACGTAATTTATGATTATAAATAGAGAAAAAATATTTACAATCGTGAATTGTGCAACCGCTGCGTAATCGTTTTGAAAAAAATAAATAAAATATGAGACTCACATGAAAAAAAATTAATTTTTTAATAGTAGACCCCACTCTTTTTCAAAGTGGTTATGTGACGTTTACGTATTTCACAGTTATATGTAAAATTATTCTAAATATTATTATATAAAATATTGTATAAAATATTATATGTTTATCATTTTTCTAAATATTATTCCTATCACGATGTTTTGGGAAAGCTGATCTATACAACGGTTAGTGTGATACATAATTGTCTCATTGCCATGATCATTGCACCAGGAAAAAAACAACATGCTGACAACGATTTTGATTGGTAGAATCACGTTTCGTGGGAGCACAGAGATTTCTCGTATTAGCATTTGATACGTCATGTTTTCTACCTTGTTTGGAAATAGATTCTATTTTAAAATTTTATCTCCTCTTATTTTCTTTTTAAATATAATTTAAATATAATTTTTTTAAATTAATCATTATAATTTTTTTAAACTTTCAAATAAAAAATAATTCAACTTTTTCAAAATTTTAAATAAAAATAATATTATAAACTTATATTCTAACAATATTTTAATTTTGTAATATTTTTTATTCAACTTTTTATTCTATTTTCCTAAAATCCAAAAAATATTCAACTTAAACTATTTTATTACTATTAACAAACTATCTTACTACTATTCACAAAATTATCATCTAATCTCACTCCCTATATCTTCCGATAAAAGTTTCTGTTAAAATTAAGCATGGTCTTAATTGAATCTCATAAAGTTTGGAATTTCACTATTGTTGATTTTTTTTTTCGCTTTTTTATTTTATAGGAAAACATTACAATTTTCTTTTGGGGCATTGTCCCACCATATTTCAATGTTTTCAACATTCCAAACATATCAAGTAAGCCTATGGGCTACTTGATTCCCTTCTCGATTCACATGTTGAATTGTGTATATTTTGAATAAACTTGTAAGCTTTTTTGTTTCTTGTATGAGAACCCTTTGAGAGGAAAGAGATTCTGTTGCACTCTGAAGCTCTTGGATCATTAGAAGACGATCACTTTCCAATATAATATCCACAATGCCCATACTTGCACATAGCTGTAATCCACAAAACATGACAAGAAGTTCAGCAGTTTTGGGTCTTGAATCTCATGTTCTAATTTACTTGCAGCCATTACAACATCTCAATTAATATCCCTAAGGATTACACCCACACCTGCCTTATGCTAGTAAAAGAACATAGTTCCATCAACATTCAGTTTCAGAAAATCTCCACGGGAAGTTTCCAACTGATATAAGTTGTCAGCTTTAAACTTGGAGAAGATTTCAGTTCCTTATGAAGTTTTAACATAGATAACGCATGCTCAATCACTTGAGTAGGAGTCAGAAATACCTTATCACGCAGTATCTTATTTCTTCTATACCAAAATCCTCATGCTAATAGAAAATCTCCATGCTAAGGTTGAAACTCTTTTGGTTGGCTACAAAGTGTTTGATTTGATGGAATATTGTTTGACTTAGGTAGCATGATCACAATGCTTATAAATTTTGTTGGTTCAAACTAAATTAATTATGCGGATGAAATGAATCATGATTTAAATTGGCAATTGGTACTTCATCTTGTTCATATAGTTGTTTGCTAGACCAGTGACTAAATTTGTTTTTTATTCTGGTAAATATAAGTTCAAGTGACAATTGGTTATGAGAAACAATCTTAGTGTGTACTCCCATTGAAAAAAGTACGAGAAATCTAAGGCCTTGTTTGTTTTTACAGATGAGATGAATTGAGAGAAGTTATGAAAATAAACGAAACAATTTACACACCTTAAAACTGTATATAACATTACTGTTGTTATTTATAGATTACATTATAATGGTATCAGATGTATTGACTTTGATAAATATTGAACTGAATTTGTGATCTCTCAGTTTGACTTTGACCAACAGAAAATCACTTCATAATGTTTTTATAGATTACATTTTAACTAACATATATAACATGTGGTCCTGCATGCATGCCTTTGTAGTTAAAGAATGTGAGAAGAAGGGGGAAACGCTTTCAAACTTGCAAAAGGTTTTAATGATAAACCATACTTTATTGGCTGGAACTGCACCTACTTTAAGGAATAACGCTTTGACACACCAACACCACTTCAACCTTGGGCTTGAAAAGTTAGAACACAACATATGGCGATCCCATGACCGCCAGCTACTTCCCAGAGTGTCCTTCATCATTGGCAGCGGTTGCAACTCTCTCGCCAAATGAGCTTAGGAGCTTTTGACAAGACAAGAAAAATTGATAAACACGAGTCACTTTTCATAATATTTTACACAACAATATTTCAAAAGGAATGTTATTTTTGTAAATTAACTTGTAAAAGAAACATCATTTTACCAAAATATCCTAATTTTATAACTTGTGTTCAAGTGAAATATGTTGTGAAATGTGTTACGTGGATATTATTATTCTTTTTTTTTTCTTTTTTATAATTTGATTGTATGGTTTTCTTCTATTATTAATCTTAATGAATTATATATTGAGGAAAGAAAATGAAATGTTATAGATAAAAGAAGTCAAGGTGTTCTTGACATTTAAATTCTCATAACCCTTCCTTTTTTTTTTTTTTTTAAGAATGTACAACTAATCCCCAAATTACCAATATTTTTTGTATCCTGACTTCCAAATTATTAAAATTGACACTTGATACATAAATTCAAAATGTAAACTGTTACACATTTCTAATGATTTAAATTGTTGTTCATTTTTATCCCGTGTAGGTTTGTTTTTTTTTTTTTTTGCATCTTTAATTTCTTGATGAATCGGCCATCTGCCTAAAACTGCACGTGACATCTTCCAGCTGTTGATGAAAAGGTCACTTTATAATGTCATAGCCATTGAGAATCAGTTACTTTGAAGGTACTCATCAAGTGGCCTCCCTGGGCCTTTAGGGATTTTCACAAAATAAAATTACAATTCTTATTTTTCTTGGAGAAATGCTCTAACCATAAAGATCTTTATTCCATAAAATTAAAATCACAAATTGACTTGTTTTAATGTGGTATGTTAGATTGTACAACTACTTTTATTATAAAGTAGATCTAATGTATCATATAAAACCATGTCAATTTATAGATTTATTTTTATGTGATCTATTTGTGATTGTAATATTTATTTATTTATTTATTGGATGGTGCTAGATCCACCTATAGTTAGTACCGAATTTGGTTTTTTTTTTCTTTTTTTAAAGCTTATTTTTATGTATTCTTTTTTTTTTAAAAAAAAACACAAATCTTAAAATAAAAAACAAAATGGGGTCTCGGTGGGATATCATTTCCCTGTCTCTTTACTTGTCTCCCAACTATGCACAGGAGGGGAGCCCAACCGATCCTTGATCAGTTGAGTTGAACTTTTCTCATTTTCTGAGAAACTTGCGGGATGAATGACAAGCCACTTGAATCCGCTTTTAGATGAACAAGGACTTAAGAGTAAAACGGGATGCACTCATCTTGCCACCAAGATGTCACTTATCCAACCATTTGGCTAGGAATTGAATCAGACAATGATTCCGGGAAGAGTAAAACTATTCCCACGGCTCCAGGTCCCGTTATATTTTTTTAAATTTTTTTTATTTAGTAATTAAATAAATATTTTTAATGATATTATAATTTTTTTATTTTTTTAAAAAATATTTTACAGTATTAAAGAAATACTTGTATAAAAAAATAAAATAAAAAAAATAACATTTTACACTATCGGTAGCTCCCAGCGGGACTGGGAGCAGTGACTGTAGAGCCACCCTTCTATGAAACTAACCATTTAGATCACGTTTAAGACGATGAAAAATTATTAGCAAATCCAGCTCGTTGACCGAGCAACGCAAACGAGAGGGCACGAACCATCTCCGTTTGAGACACTGCTTGCGTTTATCTTTTCTAGAAATTGCAAAATAGGATGCAGAACTATACTAATTATATTGTTCCAATCTCGTGGACCTTTGAAAAATCACCCAAAAATGACAATCCATGAACAAATTTCAGAAATGTATTGCAAATTCTCTATGACTAACTGTGAGAGTTGCTGTTAAAAACAATAGATCAAATTCTTCACGGCTCCTGGGAATCTGATTTAAGGTTGAAAATCTGGGAAACCACAAGCTTAGATAGCTCGTTTATTGCTGCTCGAACCTGATAACCACCTGGTGATTGTGAGGTTAACCCAGTGTATTCACTAGCAACTACCTTTGTCTTTTGTGATGTGGCAAGAACTTTCTCCAAATCTGACTCTGACAAATGCCTCGGTGCCTGAAACAAACCAGAGTCGGTATTCGATAACATGCAAAACAGACGTCGATGACATGTAGCTACATATAAGATGTTAATTTTGGTAATAAAGGTATATAAGCAACTAAAGTTTACTTCTATACTATCCATACCTACCTTTCTTTACACTCCATACAAATTGAGCCTGTTCAGCATGGAAATAACCACACACTGTCTCCAGAAAAAGGTCACTTTATGCCTTTATTTTTAGTTCATGACATACAAACAACCATCTGTAGGCAAAAATCTTACAATTGGATTTTCAACCCCAAGGACAAACATGATGTTTAGTGGTAAAAAGTGAAAGATAAAATGAGCAACGATCAAGAGCAGTGGTAAAAAGACACTTAAATCATTAACTTGATTACAACAAAGCTACTGATGACACAGATGTGAGGTAAGAAACTCTGCATACAGTACCCAAGATAATTTACCACATATTACCTAGCGAACTTCAACGATTACCAATGGCATGATGTGTCATATGCTGTCACTAGGCTCTAGCATACCCAACATGCCCCAGAAAGAAGAATTGCTTCAATTTTAAGAGGAAAAAAGGGTGGAAGGAGAAAATGATAGATACTCACTGATAACTGTTTCCCATTCTTCTCTTCATCCAGTAGATCCCTGACAGGAAAATATGCTGCTTTCTTACAGAGTTCAAGAAGATCTGAACCTGTGTAACCTTCACACAAGCTAGCTATGTGGTCATAGTCAATGTTGTCTTCAACCCTCTCACCCCTCAGAATCACCCTCAGTATCTCAGCCCTTTCCTTGCAGTCGGGTATCCCAATTTCAAATGCTTGAGGAAGACGCCGGAGTATTGCTTCATCAAGTTCTGACGGACGATTAGTAGCAGCAAGAACCATCACTCGAGCATTCTCTACAAGAATAATATGAAATCATCAAAACCTAAGACACTATGTTTACATGCAGTTGATCAGAACCATGCATCTTATTTACAACCACTATAATGATTGAATATTTAACAAGAAAATCATACGATAAAGCTGCTGTTTGAATTGCAAACTTACGATCTGTGGTGAATCCATCCCATAAAGCCATGAACTCAGTCTTCATATTTGCTAATGCTTCATGATCTGTATTACGACGCTGCCCCAAGAAACTATCCACCTCATCAATAAATATGATAGCTGGCTGAAGTTTATAAGCTAAGCTAAATACAGCAGCAACTGCCCAAAAACATAACCAAGTTTTTACCATTAAAAAAAAAAAACCAAACCACCACACCTGCCGAAAGACACGACTACTCCGTGTAGTATAATCTCTATCCTTAACCAGATACGTAATTGTCAATACACTCCTGTGGAGAAAAAATTATCCTTCTTTGCATTTGATTAGTTAGGTAGGTTGTCAGAAGAAATTATTATCAATGACATTAAAATTAACAAGTTATATCTATGAAATATAACTCGCTGATTTAATACTCCTCATGCAGGGCACTCTACTGATATTACAAAAAAAAAAATGAAAAAATAATTAAAAATAAAAATCAAAGACGATCTCAAACCCAAAAAAGAAATCAATTAGCATTTTTGCAGAAGAACCAAACATACCTACAATATCTGCATCTCATATAATTTCAAACCATAAGAAAAAGTGCTGAAGCCATCTTAGGTAATCATTATTTTCAGCACATTTAATCGAATAAATCAGGTAAGTCATGTGTTCTTTGTTGCTCACTTCGAGATCAAGAGTCAAGCTAAATTTGACAACCTATAAGTAATGAGGCTAACCATGAGAAATAAATTAGAAGGCTAAAATAACTTGGTTCAATTTTATGTTTGGAAAGTGCAGAAGAAAACCCTAAAATACAGGAGTGGAATTGTAATTACAATATTCACTCACCGAGTTTTTGCGCATCACCAAACCATTTGCTCATTAGACTAGATATCTTCACGTTAATGAAAACTGCTCCAGACTCTTTTGCAATAGCTTTGGCAAGCATTGTCTTTCCAGTACCAGGAGGTCCATATAACAATACTCCTTTCTGGGGACCAAGAAGCTTCCCATAGGAGAAGAGGTCAGGCCTCCGTAGTGGTAGTATAACCAGTTCAAATAATTCTTGCTTGATGGATTCAAGTCCTCCAATAGAGCCAAATTCCACATCAATGTGGTCAGGATTTATAACATCGCAGGCAATGACATCCTGTAAGTAAAGAGAAAAAAAGTCAAGCATGAAAACACGTTCATCCTGTAAGTAACAAGAAACAAATTCATGCATGGAAAAAAAGTTATATTCTGAATCTTCTTTACATTAATTCTATGTATCATTATTCTGGTTCATAATACTCACAAGCATTTGGCATACAACAAAAAGTCAAAACTAGGTCTCTATTTCGAAAATCGGTGGTCATATATTGTAACACCTCACATATATAGGAAGATAGTGAATATATGATGAATGAGATCCCACATTGTCTGGGAGGGAGAAGTTCTAACTCCCATTGTAGCATTAACTAATCCTTATGAATATAAACTTAGATATGGTTTGAGCTTTTCAAGTCGTTATAAATGTACCAAAGAAAACAAAACCACATTTGAGCTTATATCTCCAAAAAGAATAGTTAAGGTCCCTCAATCATATGCCTGATGTTCTTGTCAGATCATTCTGTTGTGATACAACTCGAGACTTGACATGGCTCAAGTCCCATTCTTCTAACTCGAGGCTCAAATCTTATTCGTCTGGTTATGATTAAATATTATACTATTGTAATTTGTAACAAACCAAGGAAAGTCCAATTTATTTAGGATTTTACTCCAAAAGTACGAATCAATATTATAATTTAAGCCCATTCAAATCAAAATCACAACTTCTCCTTCCCATATAATGTGAAATCTCATTCTTTTTTTTATAAGTGCAATATGAAATCACAGTCACCACCTTCTCATATAAACCCGAGACATTATATATACAGCTCCATGTACTAAAAAAGCCAAATAGTCTTTTGGAAGGAGATTTGATTAAAAGGTCAAATTCCATTCTTTATATTATCATCCTAATGCAAGTAACCCCTAGGGGTTGGCCCAAGTGGTAAAAGTCTTGGTCTTTGTGGTATGCTCCCATAGGTCTAAGGTACAAATCATCTTGGGTGTAAACAATTTCTAGAGGCCATCGGACTAGGAAAACTTCCCCTTGAATTACCCGAGGTGCACTTGCGGGAGACTCCTTGATGAGGGCCTGTGTGCCCCTAAGATTAGTCAGGACTTTGTTCTTAGACGCCTGGTGCCAATAAAAAAAATATCTTCCTAATGCAAGTGTTGACACACATAATTCAATTACCAAAGAATACACAAATTTAACAAGAGGATTCACCTCGCAAGCATGCCTAAATCCTAACCCACATTAAGCAATAGAGAATCCTTACAAGGTCATTTCTATTTCAATAGAAAGTATTTTCCTGTCTAAAATCTCATGCCTTAGCCAATTAAAATGGTTGCATTCCATAGCAATACGTGCTTTGTGCTAGCTAAAACCCATCACTAGGATAGGAGCCATTAAAGAAAATTGCAACTTGCAACATAAGTGCACTTCAAGTAATTCAAGGGGAAGTTCTCCCAATTTGATGGCCCCTAGAAATTGTTTGCATCCAAGAGAACTAGAACCTTAGACTTGGATGGAGCATACCACCAAGGCAGGCCCTTACCACTTGAGCCAACTCCTAGGGTTTCCTGGATTTAGTACAAGAGAGTTGTTAATGGGATCGCCCCACATGGGAAAAATTCATGCAATTTATGGTGATTCTAAGGAGCTCCAATTACAACCTTGACCAATCATTTTGGAGTATAGATCCAGATATCACTTGGTATTTCCTTGGATCCTTACAAATGGTATCAGAACTAACACTAATAAGAAATGTGAAGCTTGAACCGTGATATCTACGAAGGAATAAACAAACGAATAAGTCAAATATTTAAGTAGAAAAATATTGTAATAACTCGGATTTAGTATGAGAATGTAGTAAATAGGATCTCATATTGCTTAGGATGAAGTTTTTGCTTGTTATGATGATTCTCATAGAGTCTATATCTTTGACTAGTCTTTTTGGATTATAAGCCCAAATGTGACTTAAGCTTTCCTTAAATCGTATACGAGATGACAGCTTCATGCAATTCAAGAGTCTACCACATTCAATTTGGCTTTATTCATCAATATTATCTCATCGTGCTCTTTTATACATTCTCATAGGGAAAGTCATTTTAGCAGAACAAGAAGGAATATCCTCTTTTCTGCAATTATCTTTCGCAAAAAAGATGAACTTTGATGTTAACTTTCCTGGTAAAGTATGTTATTACCACTTAATAAAGGGTCTGCTGACGGCTGACGATATATGGTAAGTACTGCCCATTTACAACGTGATTCTTCAATATTCATGTAAATTGGTGATTGTTAAATATTTCTTCAGCCCAGAGCTGAGAGATTATCATCCCACGAACGATGACATTACCCAGTAAAACCTAACATTGACCCCGTAATTGTATCGCAGATATTAAGGGCCTCGGAAACTCGAATTCAAATAATCAAAATACATAATTACTGAGAAATATAGTATGCTTTTCTAGCTTGGAATATCCCACATACACAACCCAAATCCACCTAAAGAACCCAAAATAAAAATACAAAATTTATTCAAATTCTATACATGCCAAAATTCCAAATTCACAGCCGCGAGATATCTAAACATACCTCGTAAGGGTTGGTGTGGATGAGGGGGCGACCCAAGCGCTTGGCAATCTCCTTCTTGTGCTCGAGCGCTTTCTTCGAGGCCTCTCGGTTCGGGTCGAGGTGTCGGAGTCCCGCGAACAACACCAAGCAACTTAGAGCGGCGCTCGCCGCATACAGTACCAGTTCTTGCAAAAACTTCGTTTCCGATGACCCTCCCATTTTTTTTTTCGAACTTTTTTTTTCACGAGATTTTCTTTTCAGCTCTGTGTGTCAAAACTTTCAAACTTCAATGTTTGGAGCTTTGGAATTTGGGAGAGAACGCAAAATCGCTTGGCTTGGGGATGACGAAATGGTGGGAGTTCTGAAAAGTTCATGGAAAGACGTATTTTTGTGTCATTTTATATATTATTAAAATTATTAATATAAATATTAATTTTTTCTTTTAAAACATGTATCACATAATACATTTAGGATGATGTATCTAATAAGAAAAATATTTTGCATCTGCCCCACTCCGGGGCACACTCAACCTACTGAGTGTAAAAAAAAAAAAAGTGAAGTGAAGTGTGTGCTGGTGTGGGGCAGATGTATAGCATTTCTCATCTAATAATACTCGAGATATAAGTAAATTAGGACATTGATACTACCATTTGAATTGTATCCTAGTCTAACATGACTGGCAGCAAGTGATAATCTTATTACCCTGTCGTCCAACAAGAAGAATCTCGTACGCCTCTCTAACACACCTCTTGTTATTTAAAGAAAAATAGATCGAAATTGTTCACTTCGAGAGAAACACTTTCATATAAGAAATGAAGAAGAATATAAGGGAAAGGAAATATGAATTTTCATTAACTTTATAGATAGATGAACCCTATAGCTCTTAGCTCGTATATAAAGAAAATGACCCCTACATGAACCTAGGCTAATACAACTAAAGACATACAAGAAAATAAAACTAAAGGCCCAAGCCCACTAGCTAAATTATAGTCCAAATAACATGCTAAATTACAATAAAAACAATTGTAAATGGAAATAAATTGGCACAAGGTCCATAGTCCAAGCACTTCATGAATTGTGACAAACCATTCCTATAAAAGCACCTTGTCCACGTATCCTTGCCCACAATTTTTCCACTATTAGAATAAAAAACGAGAATTTTCTTTTTACCAGCCGCCAACTTTCATAATAACAAAACAATACATCAAGAAGTGTTGTTGCACACATCACAATCCTCTTGGGAACACAACCACATGCGACACACCACGTTCTATCAATTCCTCCCATAACTTCTAAACCAATTGAAGAAAGTGAAAGCTCAACATTGTATTCTTCACTGCCAATTGCCATCCTTTGAAACTATAACCTTGGTATGCCCCGACAAAACCAAACTCCTCTCCTCCCTTGGATATGATCAAGCTCAAGCGACGCTTGTGATGCAGCAACAAATGAGACTGGATGAGCAGTTGACCACTTAAGCATGGTACTTTTTGGTGTATGGTCTGGGCTAAGAGTCACAAGAAAAGGTACATCTGTTTCACCAATATTCTGAAGCACATTGAGCCAATATGTCAAACATACTTTATTGTCTCTACTTCCAAGAAAATTCCATGCACTCCATGCTGCTTGGTTTTTGGGCATTAAATTTTTGTCACGATGAAGGAAAATATCACTGTAGACATATTGAAAAGCACCAAGTATTCTCATTTCATCAAAAGTTGTTTGCTTTCCTAATATTTTCAAAGCATTAGGGGCATGGACATCCAGTTTGCAGCCATTGTATGTTTCTTCGGAATTGTCTCCACAGATTATAGTGCAACCCTCATCATTTGATATAACTGATTGTACCTCAGAACTAGTTCTAATTTGACAACATTTATTCTCTAGCACTTCTCTGGCCTTCTTCACATAACAATGTGAACGCCATCTGATAGTAAGCCATTGTGGACGGCCAAAGATCTGAAGTAGATGATGATTTTGAAAAAAATGAGAGAATAGAGAAAGCTGAAAAGCTCATAACTCCTTCTGAAGGTCAGGACTAAATTGAACCACAAATTGGAACAAGATAAGCTTCCCGAAACAATTTAGAGTAACCCCGTGAATTGATAAACTGTCCCAAAGTTTCATTGCGATCAATGTCTGGATTGTTTTCAAGCAACTCAAGATAACTTAGAACATCATGCTTGAACTTTACGATTTCTCTGAGCATTTGCCAAAAGTATGGATTTATAGCATTCTTCTTTTGTGCAAACAAACTCGACAAACTATTTAAGCTTCCCCATTCACAGGCCAGCCTTTGTCTAAGCTCACTGAAAATGACATATATGATGCCTCCATATCAACTCCAAGGCTCTCAAAGAACTCCATCATATTTGGATATGTCACACGATTGAAGACTGTGAAGCCAAGGTCTAAATCAACGCAGTCGAAGGTCATGGTCTTGGCATGGCCGCCCAAGTACTCCTCCTCGTCGTACAACACCACATCCACCCCAACTTGGACCAGAACATACGCTAAAACCAAACCACTAGTACCAGCACCAATTACTGCCACTCATCTTCTGTGACACGATTTTTTTCAAGCATTTCGTCAAACACGTTAGGCTCAAGATCATCTCTAGATCTAAGTACCTCACTCAATTTCTTGTCAACTTCATCTACCAATGATTTATTCATCTTCCATGTTGTGCCTGGATAGTAGGCAACAAACGCAACTACAACATTTTGGCCAGTAAAATAGAGCAATGGAAGCTCATCCCAACACTAAAATTTCATCTCATATCCAAACCACATGACACAAGTTGACAGATTAAACCACAGGGTAGCAAGTATGGAAGTGGGCGCACCTGTAAATCCAACAGAAATCCCGTATTGAAGAATTGTAAAGTCCCAGAGCATCAGGCGCATGACAATGGTCTGAGTATGGGTTAATTCCAGGCCTATCTCACTATCCTGACCTTGCTCGTTAGCCTTCAGGCTGGACTCCAGCTTCGAAAGGAACAACACCGAAGTTTCGGCCGTCTCAACGGAGACCATACTCTCTGTTTCTTTGCTCTCGGCCTCCATGTTTGTGGCCAACTCGGACTGGTGGCTCAGTGACGACTCGTGGCTAGTCGACCTGTTCAACTCCTGCGTACAGCACCCACCATCCCATTTGGGCTTCACGTCCAGAGACAAGTCGTCAGCGGCACCAAGCCAAACCTTGCTCACCCTGGGCTTGATCACGGAGCGCTTGAAACAGCACCTCGTCTTGACCCGGTGGGGATCGTTGGACGCGGCCAAATTCTCTTCCTTCGACACATGATGAATGTCATAGGCCTTGAGGGGTGGTCCATTGTCACTAGCCATGGCTTTGGAGGTGATATCCCTGATCGGCGCACACTTTTAGCACGGCTTCCACGATGGATTGGCAGAGCTGCCAACTCCCCGACCATAACAACCCGACTGACCCATAAATCGGGTTCACTATCCTCCCACATTCCTCATATATATGTCATAGCCACTTGGCTTCACTCATCCTTCACTACCTCATCATGTTTTCAAGCTTGAACGTGTCCTCTATGGCTTAAAACAAGCACCAAAGGCTTGGTACTCTAGACTTAGCAGTTGTTGAAGCACCACACTCACAATATGCAAGTCATGCAGGAAAGGTTGTGCAACAACCTGATAAAACATAGCCTGCTGCACATCATGCAAAGGATCACGTCCATAATGCAAAACATGCAGACGTACAAAATGCAGGCTCTGTCCAAGCCACGCTGCATTGCACAGCAACATCCTCCAGACGAATTCCACTCACAAAGATGTTGTCAACAAACCATCCGTTATAGCACTATTTTCCATTTTGTCTGTATTAGCTGTATTGAGTAAATATTCTACCTATGCACTCTTGAACGTGTATATATACACTTGTTCTATTTCATTGTAAGTTGCAGAAGAAAATATACAGAGGAATTCTCTATAGCTTTTACTAAGTCTTAGAATTCTAACATGGTATCAGAGATTACCAAGGACTAGTCGTCCAACCATGTCTAATTCTTCAAGAACCGTTTTAGCCAATACCCCAACCTCCCTTCCCTCCCTTCCCTTACCTAACTTCTCCCACATTCTATCTGTGAAACTCACCCTAGAAAACTATCTTCTATGGAAGGTACAAATCGTCCCCTACCTCCGAGGCCAAAGACTATTCAAATACGTTGATGGAACCTCTTCCTCTCCTCCTGAAACCCTTCCTAACAGATCCCCCAACCCAGAATATGAACAATGGTTCCAACAAGACCAACTTTTTATGTCGGCACTTATCTCCTCATTATCAGAGTCTCTCATTTCCCAAGTAGTTGGCTGTAGCTCTGCCCGAGCTATTTGGTTGTCTCTCGAATCCTCCTATGCTTCTTTTTCCCAAGCCAGACTTGTCCAAACACAACCCAAACTTGCCTCTCTAAACAAAGGTTCTGATTCCATCTCAGAATACTTTCGACGTGCCAAATCTCTTACCGATACCATGGCTGCGGCTGGGCGTCCGTTGCCCTCAAATGAATTCGTACCCTATCTCTTGGCTGGACTAGGTCCAGACTATGATCCTCTGGTGTCTTCAGTCACCACCAGATTAGAGCCTATTTCTACTGACTCGTTGTTGGGTCATCTTCTTGCTCACGAAGCAAGAATGCAACATCATGCTCTTAACTCTATAGTTTTCTCGGAGCCGTCAGCCTTCAAGTTTGACAAACATGTCTTTGTTCCTGCATATATGTCTTGTTGTTGCAGAGTCAACCCACCATGAATCTGACAGTTCCACTAACATTACTTCTGAGACTGTCATCACAATTTCCTTACTTTTTTGTGCTTTTCCTTTATTAGGACATTGTGATTTGTAATGTTCATTCTTTCCACACTTAAAACAGCTTTCAGAAATGGTTTATTCTGTTTCCTTTTTGACCATTTCTTTTTCTTAAACTATTTTGGCTTTATCTTATTCTGTGTAGAACGATTGTCCTGAGCCATCAATAAATTGGATGATTCACTATTTTTATTCATTCTCTTCATCATTTCTCCTTCAAGTATTAAAAGTACTGGAAGCGATATCATTGTTACTTCATTTTCATTGTGTGTTAAAGAAGTAACAATGTGATCCCAAGATGAAGGGAGATTATTTAGTATGGTTCTAACTTGCATTTTATCAGTGAGAGGATGACCGGCATCATGTAATTCTTTTGCAATTAACTCTATTTGAAGTACATGATCACCAATATCATCATTCTCTTTCATACAAGTCCGGTTATACTTATCCAATAATAGCTGTATATAAGTATCCGACGTTAAACCATACTTTGCTTCAACTGCATCCATAATTTCTTTAGCAGTTTCATAGTCTTCAAATAAAGAAATAATATGATCACTCATGCAATACAAAATTAAAGTTTTTGCCCATGCATTGTGTTCTATCCATTTATCTTTATTTGAAACGCTGCTCTCACTTTCACTTTCATAATTTTTTACAATTTATTTATATGGCTCTGGTGTAGTTAATGTATATAATGTCTTTTCATGGGTTAGAAGAAAAGTTATATGCCTTTTCCAGGCCCGAAAATTTCTTCCATTCAGTTTTCTATCCCTGAGGGATCAATACTTTTCTTTGGTGCCATAAATAATAAATCTTAAAAAATTAATCAACAAGAAGAATGTAAAAATAATAAATGTGTACTATTTAAATATAATAGTCCAACTGTGAAAAAATTAAAACTATTACAAACTTAATAGTAATAATTATCCTTGGATTTAATCCAAGGTGGCAGTCTAGAAATTCTCCTATTATATTTTATATAAGGAAAATAATGAAAGTGATGTCTCGATCGAGGATATCCACGACCTTTCCTTGATGTTTCACCTTTTTCAAAGAATGTTTGGTGATAATTTTGACCAACAGGTGCTTTGTAATGTTTTGGCTTGAAATTTGGAGCACAACGGCTTTTGAACGGACCAAGTCGGGCTTGAAATGATCTTGAACGACCCGATTGAATAAATCTGTCATGAATCGGTTCAGGAAACCTAGTAAACTGGTTTAGCCGATTTAAACCGGGTTTAGGAGAAAACCGGAAGTCGGCGGCTCGGTCAATGGCTCTGTTCGCAGCTTGGCTCAGAGAACGGCTTGAATCTTAGCTTAGAGAACGGCTTGATGGCTCGGCTCTAGAATTCCTCCTTCATAAATGGGCAAAACGACAATGTCGTTTTTGCCCTTTTTATCTTCCCAATGTCGTTTAGCCAAGATAAGTTTGAAAAAATATTACCGTTGGATGAAACCGTTTCGTCCACCTTCTTTTTCCTCACGCTGGACTTCTTCCGAAACAAAAAAACTGGGATCTTTACTTCCGTCCGGCGAAATGGTCACCGGCTTTGAAGATTTCGACGTGCTCCCGAGGTCCACGAAGTCCTGCAGCGGTGATGAATTCTGACGACCCCCTGGAACAGTAACAGTGGGTGATGAAAAATTAGAAAATGCACTATTTCTTTGTGTAAAAATATTCCAATAATTTTCTTCAAAATAATAACAACTTACAAGATTTTGAAGATTCCCAATGTACTCTAGACCCCCCATCGTGATCTGAAAAAAGTTTTCTCTCGGATTTTCAAGCAAGCGAAGATGATTATAATATGCAAGTGTGGTTGCCAAACCAAGCACTTGCCTATTTATTGTCTTCACAATGCGTGAAAAAATTTCCTCTGTCATGACCTGGCTCTTGATACCACTATAGAGAAATAAAGAACAAATGGAAACGGAATTATGACAATATGGTGACACTTCCGTGAGAGTATTTGTCCCACAAGTTGGTGATGAACAAAGAGAATTGAGTGCATTCATTTGTGCACCAATGACCCCTATTTATAGAACATCATGCACCGGTTGGCAAATGGCACATCCATTTGTTAACTAATGGTAACCCAAAGGTCACAACCTTAAGAAGTGACATAACTTATTGGCAAAGGGCACAACCAATGGTAACCCAAATGTCACAACCTTAAGAAGTGACACAACCTTTTGACTAAATCAAAAGGTTGTCTCTTGACACTTTACTAGTCACACACAATCTTTTGACTAAATCAAAAGGAAGGTTGTGTCTATTGACACTTCCTTAAACATCACCCCTCATAAGAACCATCACCATGTTAGAGGGTGGTGGCTACCAGTTATGGAAGGGGATCAAGGTGGTGCTGCTGGATGTGCGTGGTGGCTTACGGTTGAAGTAATTGAGTGGCTATGGTGCATGGGGACGATTACTTTGTATGGTTTTCCTGTGGCCGTATTGGACGTGGGTGACGATTATGCCGTTCAGTGTCTTCTGCGGGATACTGTTTGGCAACGTGAAGGGGTTGGACGGCGGCTAAGCATTGAGATAGAAGTTTCAAAGGAAGAAAGAAAAAAAATAATTCAAGGTTGGAACAACCCTAGAGATTAGAGGAGGAAGATGAGGATTTCGTTGTAATCACATGCTAGGTAGGGAAAATCTTCTATAGTGTTGTGCCTGAAAATGTACATTTGTGTTTATATTTATAGGTAGCTAAAAAAACCCTAGTGAAAGAGAAAAATCCGTGTGCATGGTTTGTACTTGGGTTGCGTCAAATTTTGGCCTTTGGCTTAAGCCTTGGCCTTCTGCATGAGTTTTGATCCTTTGGGCTTCCTAATATATAAATCTATTAATACTATCTCAGAAATAATCTACTAAATCTTAATGAGCTTAAAAGTCTTTGAACTTTTGGGCCGGAAAAAAGTCTTCTGGTTAACCCTAACATTATAGCCCAAGGGCTTATCCAAAATCATCCAATAAATCTTAATTGAAGTTTTCGAAATATTGGCCCATTAAACATAATTTTTACTAAAAATCTAGATACTACCAAAATAAACTTTTGGGTATGTAATCTATTCAAAATTTCTAGTTAAATCTTAAATGGATTTTTCATATATATTAACCTATTAAAGTTTTTATAGAACCTACGATTAGCTTGGACTTGGTGCTAGGCGTGGGTGTTACAATTTCTATATGATTTTTTATATTATAGTATATATATATATATATATTATATGCTAATTGCTAATTAACATACCATGAAATTTTAATCTTATTATTCTTGTTTATTAATCTTATAAATAAGATTAATACAACATTTTATATAACATAAAATTAATCTTATAAATTTTAATATAACATTTGATTATAATATAACTTGAATTAATTTTATAATTTTTAATATAACATTGAGTTTTGATATAACATATATATTTTAATTTTATAACTTTTTAGTAAAAAATTATAAAATGAAGGATATGGGTCAATCACTTGCTAAAATTTTGTTGGAATATGATTTTGTTTATCTGTAAAATCGGAAAAATTGGACTGCACCGGATCAAAACCTAAAAAATCAAAAGTTTCAATTTCGGTGGTTAATCGATCTAGTATTAATTCTTAAATTTTCAAAATCGATGTATATCAATTCGATTTTAAAACATATCCAAAATCAAACCGAACAAAACTGATTACATCCTGTTGATTTATACCTTTCTTATTACTAAAAAATGGAATCAACCACTTTTTTTTTTTTTTTTTTTTTTTTTTTTTTTTTTTTTATCCCTTCTCAAAAGCACATCAATCAATCATATTTCATATTAAGGTCTGTTTTAAATTTGTGACTCGATTTCGATAACTTGAAAGGGAAAAAGATTTACTTATTAAGTGAAATTTAATATTTTATTATTATAGAAATGGAAATAGATTTATTTAGTAGATCTTATAATAATTATTAGTATCGTATAGAAATTTTATATAATATTTAAATAATGATAATGATAGGTGTACTTAGGGGTGGAAACCAACCTACTCGGCTCGGTTTTTGGACAAAATCGACGCCGACCGATGATAAAAAATTGGTTGAAGTAACCGACCGTAATCGGTCGATGGGGAGGAGGAAACCGATCGAGGCGGTTCTCAGTTGGAGTTCGGTTCCCCTAGCGGTAAGATTCTTTTGAGAGAATAGAGAGAGAGAGTTGCAGAGGAAAGAAAGAGTGAGTTGCGGAGGAGAGAGAGAGAGAGAGTTGAAGAAGTGTAAAAAGTGGAGGGCATCTCGAAACGAGGCCGTTCAGTTTAAGTGGAACGACGTCATTGCATACATACTTTTTCTTTTCATACGTGTTAAATAAAACGACGCCATTGGGTTTAGTACCAAACGACGTCGTTTCTATTATGTTTTGTATACTTATAGGAGAAAACGGAAAATTTAAGTAGAACAGTATCGTTTTGATTATTGCATATTAAAAAAAATATAATTTTATTTTATCAGTCGGTTCAGCGGTCTGGTCTAGCTTCAAACCGAGACTAAACTTCTGAACGTTGGTTCCTTCAATTTTCCACCACACGCCGGCCGGTTCTCCACCAGTTTCTGCTGGTTCCTAACGCTGCTGGTCGGTTCCCGTCGGTGGCGGCCGGTTGCGTCGATTTTTGTTCAGCCCTAGGCATACTATCCTTTTACCACCTTTTTATTACTCTATAGTGTATTTGAATTTTTATTATTTTATTTTAAGTATTTTTTAACATCCTTAATCATTAAGAAAAAATGAAAAAATATATATAACTTCACTAATAATCACTTCTTTAACCATTAAGTAAATAAAATAAAATAAAATAAAACAAAATAAAATTAAAAAATAAAAAGAGTAATAAATAAGTAATAACAAGTATTAAGTCTATCATTATATTTAAAATAAACACAATAAAACTTGCTTGATAGATGTATCTTTTATTCATTCCTTCAAAACTTTGGATGAGCTTTGCTACACAACTTCAACCACACTCCACACTCCACACTCCACATTTTTTTTAAATTTTTTAAATTTTTAATATTTAAATTTTTTTTTTTGAGTTTATTCTTTTTAAATTATTTCAAATTTTTTATTCATTATTCATATAATAAATATTTAATAAAAGAAAAAAATAATAAAAATTAAAAATAATATGGAGTGTGGAGTGTTAGGAGGTTGTGAAAATTTTTTGTTTTACATATTTTTTTATACTTTACCGATGTGATTAATTAAAATAATAATTTCATATTTAAAAAATAATGCAATCAATCAAATTAATAAAACATACAAAAAAATGCAAAAATAACTTCACATCGTACTTTTGGTGTCAAAATAATTAGGGGTGTAAATTTAAATCGAAAAACAGGACTGAACCGAACTGGTTAGAAAAAATATATATATAAAAATTAATTTTATATATTATACAAAATATTTGATATATAATATATATAATTATATATCATATATGAAATAATTTCATATTATAATTTATAAATTATAACATAAAATGTTAATTTTAAATATGAACATTTGTAATTTGTTTGATCATATGTTATTAATATAATTATATATAAGATAATGTTATTGTAATTTATAAAATAAAATTTTAATTTTAAAGATGAAAATTTAATTTATCATATGCTTTAAACATAAAAAATATATATTAAATTATTAATAACATTTTATCATAAGAAGTAATAATTTATTATATGTTTTTTACATTTTAAAAAAATCAGACCAGAAATCGGTAAAACCAGAGGTACGGTTTAAGAGGATAATCGGGACGTAATCGATTTTAAAAAATATAAAATTAATATATACTGATTGATTTTATGAAAAACCAGATCGGACCCGTTACGTTAAATAACAATGACAAAGAACAATAGATCTTTTTCCCTCAAACTTCGAGTAGACAGCTTCAGAAAATTTTTCCTCGTTTTCTCAATGTGTTTGTGCGACTGTTGACCTTTGGAAGAGTTCAAGAAGTTCCTTATTCCGGGTCTAGATCACACCCACCTTACAACCCGAAAGATTTTACCTTTGTAGCCGGACGTGCGTTCCGATACAATGGAGCTGCAGTTGAAAGGTTGATGAGTGTGTATATACACGTGTTTCTTGGACTACTTCTATGTCGTAAATGCAAAGTTCTTCTCACGGTAAGGTTTGCGGCGTTCTACTCTCTCTTCTTGTATTAGCTTTATAGTGGTACTAAAGACAGCAATATATATGGGATTCTGAATTTGAGATACCCATTTTTGGGGATTCGTGGGGTTTTCACCGTTCTGTTGTGGTACCTGGTAATATTTCCAGAGGTTGAAATCGAAGACCCAATTGGGCTTTGTGTATTATGTTGTTCTTTGGAGGTTTCCTGTGATTCAACGATCAGCTCCACCAATGCCTGTCTCGGTTTTTGATTTCTTGGCAAGTGGAGGTTTTTAAAGGTATACGTTGAAGAAGGTGACAAAAAACTCATTTGGCTCATTTTATTCGTGGAGAATTCTTGTTAATATAGTTCTGTGGAATGCACTGGAATTTTGAGACTTTCTAAGCTTTCTAGATCTCTAACTTTCTCTGCTTGAGCAAAGGAAGAAAATAAAAAGAAAACTAAGGTAAAATCATTCATTTATGTGATTTTACGACGTATGAAATATAATATTGGGCGTTTTCTCATCAAGTTGGAGTTATGAAATTGAGATTTCTTGTTGATTGATTGTTTTGGACTTATGTGGAAGTTCTGATCGATCAAATGAGGAACATGAATGAGGAAGAACTGAATGACATTGAAAGTTCTGAGAGAAAGGTCATTGAAGAGATTCGAGAAGTGCCAGAGGAAGTGAAGAGAATTACATCATGGAAGAGTCAGATAACACTGCGGGGACTTCTAGCTAGCTTAGCTATTGGAATCATTTACAGTGTGATAGTGATGAAGCTCAACCTCACAACTGGGCTAGTCCCCAACCTTAATGCCTCAGTTGCTTTCCTCACCTTTATCTTCATCAGGGCATGGACTGCACTGCTTGAGAAGGCTGGAATTGTATCAATTCCATTCACTCGACAGGAGAATACTATCATTCAGACTTGTGCAGTGGCATGTTATAGTATTGCTGTTGGAGGTTGGAGATTTTGATCATGTTTGTTGTTTGTTGTTTGCTATCAAACAGGTTTCTCCTTTGATTAAATTCATATGTTTTAACTGCAATCAATTCATAATTTTTAATTTACTCGATTATGGGGTTTCAGGTGGTTTTGGGTCTTATCTGTTGGGTTTGAACACAAAGACATATGAACAAGCAGGGTTTGATACAAAGGGGAATACGCCAGGGAGCACCAAGGAACCTGGGATTGGTTGGATGACTGGTTTCCTCTTTGTAAGCAGCTTTGTCGGGCTGTTATCATTGGTTCCTCTCAGAAAGGTTTGCTTTATGTGATTGTGTCAGTTATTCTAATGATCCTCGTATTGGGAGTATAGTTAATTATGCAAGGGTTTAATGCCCTCCAAGTCTCGGTAATTCTATTTGGTCATTTCCATTCCTGATAATTTCATTTCCTGGAGAGCCTTTTCTTCTTGAACTGGTTTGGTAATTCAATTTTATTTTCTTCTACAGATAATGATAGTCGACTTCAAATTAACTTATCCTAGTGGAACTGCTACTGCTATTCTTATTAATGGTTTCCATACTTCTAAAGGAGACAAGATGGCCAAGTACGCATGTTTGTATAATTCTTCTTTCAATTAAATCAAAACTTTCAAAATGAAACAACTCAAACAAAGATGAATTCTATTTGCAGGGAGCAGGTTCGTAGGTTCATGAAATGCTTTTCGCTTAGTTTCCTTTGGGCTTTCTTGCAGTGGTTCTATTCAGGTGGAGAGCAATGCGGATTTGCTCAGATTCCTGTGTTTGGATTGCTGGCTCGGAGCAATTCGTGCGTAGTTTGTAGCTTTGATCTGCTCTTTGTAGCCTTATCTGGGAGTGATCTTTACTGTATCATTGATTAATGAAACTTGCAGGTTTTACTTTGACTTGCAGGTTTTACTTTGATTTCAGTATGACTTATATTGGAGCAGGAATGATCTGTTCCCATCTTGTAAACTTGTCTCTGCTTCTTGGTGCGGTGCTCTCTTGGGGGGTGATGTGGCCACTGATAAGGGGGCTCAAAGGGGATTGGTACCCTGAAACTTTATCGGAAAGCAGCATGAGGAGTCTTAATGGTTACAAGGTCTGAAGTCTGGACTCTTAAGGCCATTTTCTTAGCAGAGTTGCGAATTATATTTTACCGTGATGTTCAGTTTGGATAAATCCAGTCTTGCCATCTCCTCATCTATGCTGCAGGTTTTTATATCTATTTCTCTGATCCTTGGAGATGGGCTTTTCAATTTTCTCAAGATACTGTACTTCACCACCAGAAACATCCATGCCAGAGTGAACAAAGACCTTAAAACATGTAAGGGGTCACTTATCTGATGTTTCCCAAGTTTCTCTACTCTCTTGCGATCTGCATAGCCACCCTCTCAAACTTACAGTTTAGCAATACTGAAAAGATGCAGTCATCCTACCAAAATATGGGAGAACTTCATAAGTCTACTTAGTTGACTTGTTTAAGGGGTTGGCATGCGGAAATTGGTGGTTAGTTAATACCGTTTCACAACACTTGCAGGGCTATTACAATTTAGGCGAGCCTTTCATTCTTCTACCACTATAGCCTTACTTAGTTTTCTTTTACTACTGCAGCTTTGGATGACCAGAATCAGCCTCTTGATGATCTGCGACGAAATGAGGTCTTCATAAGAGAGAGCATTCCCACATGGGTTGCATGTACAGGGTACACACTCTTCTCTATTGTCTCCATCATTGTGATTCCACTCATGTTCCCTGAGTTGAAGTGGTATTACGTAGTTGTTGCTTATGTTCTTGCACCATCTCTTAGCTTCTGCAATGCTTATGGTGCGGGTTTAACTGACATGAACATGGCCTATAACTATGGGAAAGTTTCTCTTTTTGTGCTTGCTGCTATGAGTGGAAAAAACAATGGCGTGGTTGCAGGGCTTGTGGGCTGTGGTCTGATTAAATCCATAGTTTCCATCTCTTCTGATTTGATGCATGATTTCAAGACTGGCCATCTCACTTTCACTTCCCCTCGATTGATGCTTGTAAGCCAAGGAATTGGGACAGCTATAGGCTGCGTGGTTGCTCCTTTCACATTCTTTCTTTTCTACAAGGCTTTTGATGTTGGGAACCCAGATGGAGAATACAAAGCCCCCTATGCCATCATCTACCGCAACATGGCAATTCTAGGTGTTGAAGGCTCCTCAGCTCTTCCCCAACACTGCTTGGAAATATGCTGTGGGTTTTTTGCCTTTGCCATAGCAGCCAACTTGCTGAGAAATCTTAACCCAAAGGGTATTGGGAAATGGATTCCACTTCCTATGGCTATGGCTGTGCCTTTCCTTGTTGGTGCTTACTTTGCCATTGATATGTGTGTCGGGAGTTTGATTGCGTTTGCTTGGCACAAGCTAAATGGCAAGAAGGCCAATTTGATGGTTCCTGCAGCTGCTTCTGGTTTGATATGTGGAGATGGATTATGGATTCTTCCCTCATCAATCCTTGCTTTGTCCAATATACGTCCTCCGAACTGCATGAGCTTCTTTCCGTCCAGGTAGAATTTTTTCAAGAGAGAGAGAGAGTATAAATGGTAGGCCAACACAGGTAAAGCTTATTGCAGGCATGACGCATAAATCTTCAACAAGCGTAGGGATGATAATCTCTGTTTCGATTTCTATGTGAATTCTTTAAAAGGTACAAAATAAACAACATTGATTTTTAAATCACCATGAACTATGTGAGTTCTTCGGTATCTATCCCTATCCAGGAATTAAAGCAGCATTTTGAGTAGTTCCTCCAAAGGATTATTTGCATATGAGCTCAAGTAGTACGGAAGCACTGATCTCCGAGAGTAATGATACAAATACAATCATTTTTACAATTTGGTATTAAATGGGGTGCATTTTTGTTCAAATAAGTTAACTACAAGAAAAAAGGGCTTTTGTGATCATTTGTTTGCGATGAAATGACTATTTGTAACCAAAACAAATTTATTTTAGCTGTAAATAATTTTTTCGCTGGAATTATCTAGCTACAAATAAGCAGTTTTCTTGTAATATATTTTATAAAATAGTTATAGGAGTATAATTATTTTACAACAATGTCTTCCATTGAAGTAGAATGAAAATGGTTGTATCTATATCGTTTCCCATCGATAGTGTAGATAAACAAGTAAACTTGCTGGGTGTGCCGTATGAGACAATTACCAATTCAGATGCTAACATCTGCAGTTTATCTAAGTGAGTTTTGGGATGCCTTGCTCAAAAATTGTATTGTTGGCTGCTCTGAGTTTCATTTGCTGATGTCTAGGTTCACTTTTTAACAGCCTCCAAATTTATTTCTTAAGTAGATGTGTGAGGGAATTTTAATTAATACATACCATAACCATTAAGAGTAATGCTACATTCAGTTATAGAGTGCGTAAGTGTCGCGTAATTGTTTTGAAAAAGAGTACGGTCTACTATTAAAAAATTAATTTTTTTTTTTCATGTGGACTGCCATACCAATTCATTTAACTAACAAATCAAATTTGAGCAAAAGTTTTGACTAATTTATTAAATGAGCCTAACTCGTTTAAGGTTGGTTCATTTTTATTTGTAACCTTGTCATCAGTATAGTTGATGTATTTAAAAATAAAAAATAAAAGGCAATCATCTTGTCAATGAGATAGATTTAGCTTTAATCCTTATATATGGGTATGAAAATCCTTATAAATATAGCTATGGATGTGTGTTTCTGTATACCATGAAAGATATTTACATAACTTGTATGCATGGCACTTTTATTTTAGTGGTTCAAGGCAACATGATCGTCCAAAGTTGGTGATTTCAAACATTTTAAAGTTGTGTTTGCATAGAAAAATCTAATTCTGATCAAGATTTTGAAAATTTATTTTAATAATCGACTCGAGCTCGAGCCTGAATTTTTAATAATCGAGTCGAGTTTGATTGGGTTCTGTTTCCTCAAGCTCAACTCGATTACAACCCTATCTGAAAATTTAAAATAAGCCGAGACAACTTTCGACAACAAGTGCCAATAGCATACTCAAAATCCGAGTTCCTTTGATACTAAGTGTTATGGGTGTGTTTCATCTTGCTGCTTGCACGATTCCCTGCAACCAAAGAGAAAAGAGGCTTGGCGTGGCTTGGAAAGCCTCCAATGCCTAAGTCAGTGAAAATAATTAGGATTTTTTAGGAAGGAGAGCATGATAAATAGAACCCTCAATGACCCTTTTTTGGGTGTGGTAACCGCTTGATTTTATTTGAATTCAAGTGATGGGATAGCTACTTGAACTTCTCTTGCCTTTTGGTGTTATCTTTGATATTTGGAGCTGTGTTAGTGATGGGTTATTTGAAATCCTAGAGAAGTTATCATCATATTTTCTTTGTAGGCCGAGTCATTATCTTAAGGCTTGTTGGTCCAGACTTGGGCTTAGGCCCAAAAGGCGGTCCAGAGGATGCAATAATGATGGCGTCTCTTTGCGTTCTGGGCTTCCTATCCTTTCGCATTATTGATGTTAGAGCGTCGTTACACTTTTGTGCCTCTTCTTATTCCCTCTTGTTGTTGGCATGTCTCCTGCCATTTTGTATTAAGTTAGTTTTTTCTTTCGCAGAGCCTTCCATCGATCCATATTCCAACTCTTTTGGCACTTTCCTTTCCTTTTCATTTTCCTTAGTACCCTCTTTGCTTCTTTTAAGTCGATGGCTTGTCTCAAATCCTTTTGCCCTTCCTCTTCTCGTGGAGACAGGTATTCTCGACCCTGCGATCCTCCTCCCCACGCTGAGGAGGCGGACTTTGGCCATCGTTTTGCTTTTGAAGGTCATTGTTGGGTGGCGGTTATGACTCGCCGTGAGCTAGATTCTGTGAGGGATTGCTACGGGATCCCATATTTCGTTGTTTTGGGCTTACCTATATAGCGCTGTGGGGCTTGGCTAAGAGGTTTGGCTGTTTTCGTGGCCTTTACTTGGCGATGTTCTCGATAGGGCTTCGTTTACCTTTATGTCATCTTGTGCATGACGTTATGGACTTCCTGGGTCTTGCCCCTGCCTAGCTTGTGCCCAATGCTTGGCGGATTCTGATGGCTTGTTACGTTCTTTGGCGATAGGTCTTAGAGCCCAAGGGAGATGAGTACCCTGATGTGACTGCCCGTGAATTACTCTCTCTTCATATCGTCAGGCATTTGGATGAGAACCTTTGTAGTTTCAAGGCTCAGAATCGATTGGTTCAATTGGAACGCAAATATTCCCATGCTAAAGAATGGCAAATAAAATTTTTCTTTGTGTATGGTGAAGGTTGGGAGTTCCTTCCAGGCGAGGCGACGAATCGAGAGTTTCCTGTTAGGGCTTCATGGAGTCCTGTTCCAGATGAGCATGGTTTTGAGATTATCCTTTCTGATCGTGAGGAGGCTAGTATTCACTTGGTGCAGGCTTGTGCAAAGGAGAATAACAAGTCCACCTGGTCAGATGTTATACTGACGCGTGCAAATATTGACAAGTTTGTGAGTTTGCCCAGCCAAGCACATTTTTTGGCCATCAATTTTTGGGAGCTCCATCATTGCTTAGTGGTGCAAAAAGGGGGCCTTCGTTAGGATGGGAAGGCAAGAAAGCAAAAAAGGCTTGCTTGGGGACATCCTTTACTCGTGTTACGACGAGACCTTCAGATGAGTCGAGCTCCACAAGGGACAGACCCTCGTCGCCTCCCTTAAGAGGTAGAAAGGATTTGGGCCGCCCTTAGGCTATTGTGGCCAACTCCCTGGATGAGATTATGGTGTAGGTTGAAGCTGAATTGGAATTGGTGTTAGAGGTCGAGTTTGCCATGATGCCTGGTCGCAAGGCTGCTCCACTGACTTCCCCTTGTTTGGCAACCCAAGTGGATGATGCTAGCCTGGACGAGAATGAGGTTATTGCGACCTTAAATCTTGACTTCCTGGGAGCTCCCCATGCCACTTTGAGCACCTATCCTTGTCCTTTTTATGCTTTTGAGGGGTCTCTCCAAGTTGAAGAGGCTGAGGGCCCATCGATAGGGCAGCACTTGTTGCATCGAGCTCTCTTGTCGCCTCAACCATTTCATGCAGGATCACTCTAGAGGTACCCTTTGCCTTTCCTACTCTTTCTCGCACTGGATCTTTGGGGGCCGATGTGAGTGGGGGTAAGGTGTGTCAATTCATTCTCCGCCTTTCAGCATTTCCCCAACAGGAGGTAGCATGCCTTCCTCGACCTTCCCAATAAACCCTCCTTTTGCTGAGTTTCCTCAGGCGTCACCTGATCGGGAAGGTGTTGATGTCCCTTTCACTCATCTGCCTTCTATCGACCGGGGGGGGGGGGGGGGACATGGAATCACCTACTCCTTTGCTCGACACTCCTAATCCCTCCTTGGCTCCCCCTCTGTTTGCTTAGGGCTTCCCGCCTTTAGGAGGTTTCGTGCCTTTCGTCAGCGTGTCCTTTCAACATTTTGGGTTTCGTGGATCATCTAGCTCTCGTCCTGAAGGTCCTCCTCATCCCTCAAGCACCTGTCGGGAGGAGGCCTTTCATGCCGCCGTTCGTAATCTCCAAAGCATCCACTCTGGTAAGTTTTCTTTGCTTTCACCATTCTTCTTTGTCATGGACTTTATTCTTTTGTTCCTGATATGTTTGTCTTCCTAGGGTGTGGATAGTCTAGTAGCCGCTTTGGTTGATGACTGTTTAGGCTTAGAAGATGAAAATCAATCCATGCGTTCTTTCATTGGCCGTGTTCACAGAGTTGTTCTCGCCGCCCGGGCGGAGAAGGAGGAGATGCCCGATGGATTATCTAGGCTCGAATCCTAACTTGAAGATCAAGTTGTCTCCTTGCGTAAGTAGGTTGACACGCTCAAGTCGGAGTTAGCTATTTCCAAGGAAGAAGTTAGCCAGTATCACCATGAGGCAGAGGCTAGGGAAGTAAAACGAGAGGACCTGCTCACGCGCCTAAGCCAGATGGAGAAAGAGGCAGAGGAACTTAAGTAGAAAAGAATGTTGATTATGCCGCTCGCCTAGTTGCTTTTGAGGAGGGACATCGGGAATCAAGCATCCGACTGAGCATTGTTGAGGGCGACAAAGTTAAGGCGAAAGAGTAGTTGGTGAAGGCAAAGAGAGAGCTTAGCTTGACCGCTATTATTTACAGCTGAATGAGATTCTGGAGTCACTTAAGAAGCAACTTCATCCCAAGAGCGAGCTAGCTCAACATTTAGCTCGGTCACCTTCAACTCCATTTCATACTCGCCCACCCTAAGATAGACCTCCATACTCTGGACTGGAAGTTGATTCAAGCTAGTCCTTTTGCTTACCATGTTTTTCACTCCCTTGGGTGAGATACAATGTCAAACGCTTTCCCTCCTCCTCGTCGTTCCTAACACCCTGCTCATGATATTAACTTTTATGTTTATGTTTTGGATGTTTTTGAATTCAATGGAATATATGTATTGGGACAAGATGTTTTTAGCGTTTGGACAAGGTGTTTTCATGTTTTTTTCGAAACACGATATTTTATTTCATTTATGTTAATTTGAGTTCATAGATTGTTACTTTGCTTGACCGGTTGCACTTTGTTATTTCCTTTACGTTGTTCCCTATTTTTCTACGTTTGACAGGTGCCCCTTATCCACGTAACTACTTAGGTGACTAAGTGTAGAGAGAGGATGTCTCGACCGCGTAACTAAGACAAGTAAGTGTAGCAAGAGGATGCCTTGACTGTGTAACTTGGGTGACTAAGTGTAGCAGAATGGTGCCTCGACCGCGTAACTTCGGTGAGTAAGTGTAGCAGGAGGATGCTTCGAATGCATAACTTGGGCGATTAAGTGTAGCCGGAGGGTACCTCGACCGCATAACTTGGGTGACTAAGTGTAGCGGGAAGATCCATCGACCGCATAGCTTAGGCAAGTAAGTGTATTGGGAGGATGCCTTGACTGTGTAACTTAGGCGAGTAAGTGTAGCAGGAGGATACCTCGACCGCATAACTTGGGCAGGAGGATACCTCGACCGCATAACTTGGGCAACTAAGTGTAGCGAAATAGCAAAAATAAAATATACAAAAACAAACAACTTTATTCATTGTGTCAAAACCATTACAGTGTGAATTACACAAAGTACTCTCTCAAGTGTTCGGCGTTCCAAGGGTGTGGCAGCTCGTTTCCTTCAGTGTTCTTGAGGCAATAGGCTCCTGGGCAATGGTTGGCGATCACGACATACGACCCTTCCCATCGTGGTCTGAGTTTTCCTTCTGCTGTGGTAACCCCGGTTTCTTTAAGGACTAAGTCACCCATCTTGAAGGACCTCGGCTTGACTCTCTAATTGAAATATTGCTCTGTTTTTCTTTTATAGACTGCTACCCTGGCTTCGGCGTCCGTCCTTTTCTCTTCTAACAGGTCTGAATTCTCCTTTAATGCCTTGTTGTTTGCCTCTATGCTGAAATTCTTCATCTTGTGGCTCAGTAACCCAACCTCGATTGGTATCATTGCTTCACTTCCATAGGCCAGGGCGAAGGGTGTCTCGTCAGTTGAAGTTTTTGCCATCGTTCTGTATGCCCATAATATTCCTGGAAGTTCGTCCACTCAGGCCCTCTTCTTCTTTCTCAATCTCTTTTCAATATTCCCACGATGGTTTCCTTGGTTGATTCAACTTGTCTATTTGCATGTGGGTGCCCCGGAGATGAGTACTTTACCTTAATTATGAATTTGGAGCTCCAATCACGGTAATGTTCATAATCAAATTGTTTGCCGTTGTCACAGATAATACTCTAATGTATCTCGAGCTGACATATTATTGCCTTCCATAGAAACTTTGTAACACCTTAGGCGGTTATTGCTGCCATTATCTCGGCTTCTGCCCATTTTGTGAAGTAATCGACGGGGATGACAATGAATTTAGTTTCTCCTTTACTTGGCAGCATGAGGCCGACTAGATCTACACCCTACTGGGCAAATGGCCAGGGGGTGGTTATTGACTTAAGCTCCTCAAGTAGACTGCTTGGGATTGGCGCATGCAACTGGCAATGGACACATCTTTTGACAAACTCCATGGCGTCTTTGAGGGCGTTTGGCCAGTAATACCTTGCTCTCATGACCTTGGCTGCGAGGGCTCTCCCTCCTTAATGGTTTCCGCATATTCCTTCGTGTACTTCTTCCATAACATAATTGGCTTCTTTCTGCGAAATACACCTTAGGAGTGGTGTCGAGAACCCTTGTTTATATAATATTCTGTCAATCATGGTTAAACGGGTGACTCTGTTCCTAACCTTCCTTGCTCCTTCTCAGTTGTTTTCCGATCTCTAGGTATCTAGCTATGTCACCAGCCCACTTCGGTGTGTCTTTACCTACCTCCAGAACCTCAGCTCCTATAGTTGGTGTATCTATGGCCCGAGTGGTAATCTCCAAAGGTAGAGTTTCTACCTTCTTTGTTGACGCCGCTTGTGCTACTCGGTCAGCTTTCCAGTTATCAGACAGCGGGATGTGCTCAATTCAGAAGTATCTTATTAACTTCTCGCTTTTTGCCAAGTATTCCCTTGTTACTTGCTCAACTATGACTTGTGAATATGCCTTCATTTCCAGCTCCCTTCCTCTCGAGGTCTCGGCAAGTCCTGCGAGCACCGCTTCATATTCAACCTCGTTATTTGTTATTTTAAAGTCTAATCATATTGCATGGTGCACCTTAACTCCCTCGTCTGTTATCATGTGCATGCCTACCCCTCTCCCTGTTCAACAAGATGAACTGTCAACATCTACCTTCCACGATTTTCCATTAGGGGCCTCCGGTACCTCCTCTTGAAAGTTCATGAACTCTGCCACAAAATCAGCCAGAATTTGTCCCTTTACGCAGTCCTAGGGACGTAATTGATGTCGAACTCGCTCAATTCGATTGACCATTTGACTAATTGGCCTGAGGTGTCTTGTCGTTGTAACACTTTCTGCAAGGGTGCTACTGTAATGATCTTTATGGGATGCACTTGAAAGTATGGTGGCAGTCGGCGTGCGGTTGTTGCAACTACGAAGGCGAACATTTCTATCTTTGGATACCGAGTTTCAACCACCCTTAGGGCTCTGCTTACGTAAACACAAGTTTCAATACCCTCACCTTCAAGGAATGGTGTTGTATGCTAAATGCGTCCTCATGACAAGAAAGTTCGTCATGGTGGTGATGATGTGGGGGTCTGTCCGTATTGATACTATCAAGGTGATAGGCCCAATGGGTTGCACTGCCTACCCAATGAACCTTTCAAGGTGGTTGATGTTGGATGCAATTGATCCAGGCTTATTCCCATCTTTATGAACCTGTCACAGTACAAGACGTCTGTCAAACTTCCATTATCAATTAGTATTCTTCGGATTGTATAATTTGCCATCAGCATCTTCATAACCAATGCGTCATAATGTGGGTAGGTCATCCCCTACAGTCGTCATCGCTGAAGGAGATCATTCCTGGTGGGACTGCCTCCATCATATCCTCCAGTGTTCGTACGTATCTCACCCAATGGTGGGTTTCCTTGGTCTACATTCCTTCTAGGGGGTCATTCCTGTGGTTCTTGGGACCTCCTCCCTCTTCTTGGCGAACCTCTTCTGCTTGGGCTTTCACTCCGTTCGCATTTGCATTCCCGATCTTGCCTCCTATCACCCGGGAGTTGCGGGGGAGTGGTGTCTCGAGCGACTATGCTCACGAGCTCGTCGCTGCCTTTCATTTCTTCATTTTTTTTTTAATGTATGGAAGTCTTCAGTTCTGTGGTAAGTACAGAACTTCTGGGTTTAGCGCCCTTGCTCTTCACTTCGCCGGGTCTCTCGTGTTCTATCTTGGACCTGCATACTGGAGTAGTGCATGAGAGCCACTCTGTCTGCCCATGTGAACCGTTGTTTCCAACCTTCCCTTGTGTTGATCTCTCCTAGCCTTCAGACCGCCTTTCCGATCTCTTTTTGATCCCCCTCTTATCGTTCCACTTTCGATCTGGCTAGTGCCGTTAGGGCTAGCAATGATTCTTCGGCATTGATGAAATTGTCAGTCCTGTCCATGAAGTCTCGTAGAGTGGAAGGGGTTTTCCTTGCCAGTTTGGCCATGAAGGGACTTCTTGGCCAGATCCCCCCAAGTAAGGCTGCCAACATGATCTTCTCATCTTGATCATCGACTGTCATCCTTTCTCCATTGAATCGTGCAAGATACGCTTTTAAGCTTTCGTCTTCCCTTTGCTTCACAGTAAGAAGGTATGTTGCGGGCCTTCTTCTTTTGTGGCTCACCATGAACAGATTTAAGAACTGCCGACCTAGTTATTCAAAACAATCAATAGATCCCGGCTGCAGCGCTCCAAACCACCCTCGGGCCATTTCCTTCAAGATTAGAGGGAAAGCTCGACACACGATTTCTCCGAGGAATCCATGGAGCGTCATGTGAGCTTTGAAGGTTTCTAGGTACTCCACGAGATCCTTGGACTCATCATACATCTCTATCGCCGAAACTTTAAATTTTGGTAGGAGCGGTACCGCCATGACCTCTGCACTTGTGCTGGTGAATAACTGATCAATTAAAGAAGACGCCCTTATCTTCTTTGCCATTTCTTTGTACTTATCCATTAAGCTACGCAGGCCGTGATGCATCTTCTTTGCTTCCTTGTTTTCGTGGGGAGGCTTGCCTGTGTTGTGTGCTTCCACTTCAACCCTATCAGCCTGGCTAGGTGCCACATCTTTTCCAGACAGCCCGTTCTTACCTTTGAGAGCATTGTTTTCTTTCTGGTGGGTCTCCACTTCGGTAGTGAGCTTTTTCACGATTTCCTCCATATCTGCAATCCTTCTTTCCATATTTCTGGACGATGCCTCCTAGTCCTTGGTTGTTTGAGATCGAGTGGTGGTGAGTATGTGAAAAGCACACTAGTTGTAGGAAAAGATATTCACAGACAGCGCCAACTGTTATGGACGTGTTTCACCCTACCGCTTGCATGATTCCTTGCAACCAAAGAGAAAAGAGGCTTGGTGTGGCGTAAAATGCCTCTGATGCCTAAGTTAGTAAAAATAATCAGGATCTTTTATGAAGGAGAGCATGATCTAATTACCTTACTAGGGTGGGTAAATATAGAACCCTCAACGACCCTTTTCTGGGTGTGGTAACCGCTTGATCTTTTATTTGAATTTAAGTGATGTGATAACTATTTGAACTTCCTTTGCCTTTTGATGTTATTTTGATATTTGGAGCTGTTTGTTAGTGATGGCTTATTTGAAATCCTGGAGAAGTTATCATCGTATTTTCTTAGTAAGTCCGGTCATTAGCTCAAGACATGTTGGTCCAGACTTGAGCTTAGGCCCAAAAGGTGGTCTAGAGGATGCCTAACAAGAGAAGAGGATTAAACCCCTTCCACTAAGTGAACATGAACTCAAATTGAAGGGACCTTCCCCATCAAGTCTGCATATCACTTGGATCAGAGATACCGTATGCACAAACAGAGAATAGTAGACTTGAAAAAGAGGAGTGGAAAAATACCACTTTGGTGAGCTTTTCTTCCTTTGTTTTTTCTTTATTTTTTTTCCCCTTTTATGTTTGTTTGTTTCTTTTCAGTTTCCATTTTATTTGCCTTTAAAAAAAACAGAAAAAACAAAAGATGGCCTAAAGTACGTTTAGCTTTGTGACTTTCAACGCATGAGATGTGGCTATTTACTTTTTTTAATTATTATTTTTTTTCCTTTTTCAAGGAAAGGAAGCTTGACTTTACCCACTTTTCACAGGGAAATAAATTTAGTGGGTCGTTTTTATGGGTGAAGGTGGTCCCACATTTATTCAGATTAAATTAAAAAAAAAAAAGAAATACTGTTTTTACTATGAAAAAATCATAGAAAGAATGTAAAATCTTATATGAATTTCTAGATTTATGTATACTTTGAATGGACATAATAAAGAAGAACATGAAATGACAAATCATATAAAAAAATTTTATATTTTCCATCAAATAAACGTTTTAAAATAAATCGTGGAACACACGTAACTTTAATTAATTGACAAGTTGACATTATATATGGTGGAAAATGCATATAACCCTTTATTCGAATTAATAATAATAATGTAAAAAAAAACAAAAAACAAAAAAAGGTAAGCCCCACAAATTACAACTATAATAACATATTGTACACGATTATCATTTTTGCAACCTACCCACAAAACTATGTATAGCCGCTTCTCTTGGTCTCTTCCAACCCTATCTCATTAGAGAATTTTGTAAACTCCCTAATGTTAATGCATGGTGTACTCAGATGGGTTGTATAAATCGGACGTCCTATCTTTAAATTCATATTCTTAAAAGACGTGTACTATAACTCAATGCTCGAAAAAAACGATTTGATTCAGGCTGATTCAGTCGATTCAAATTAAATTGGTAAGAAATCGAATCGATTTTAGTGAACATTTTGAATCGTTCCAATCGACCGATTCAAGCCGATTTTAGACCTATTTGAACCGATTCTAACCGATTCAAAACTATATCTATTTTAAGTTGTCTAACAACTGAGTTTTTCTTTCATTTTTTTTGTATAAAAATATAATAGAACTAAACATATACCAACTTTTTCATCATTTTATTCAATAAAAATTGTTGAAAAATTGAAAGATAAAACCTGTAGTTCTTTATTTTTTTTAGTTGAACAAAAAATTGAGATGAATGAATATTTTATATTAAATTTATGGTTGTGCATAAAGTACTGCATTTGTGATGTGTTTATAACTTTATGATCTTTATATTTTTCGTATATAAGGTGAAAAAATGTCTACTATTGAGGTTAAATATATAAATTATATATTTATTGAAACTATTTAGACTCCTATAATATTTTTTTGAAACTAGTCAGTAAATTTATATTTTATAATCTTTTATAAATGATCTAAAATGTTTGAATTGCATCAAATATGATTTTTAATACTTTTTTTTTATTAACATTAAAATATCTGTTTCAAAATTATCATGAATCGCCTGAATTAATTCTTATCCAATTTTGATTTTTCGAACCGAACTATAATTGTAAAGAAATTCATAAAAATAGATTTATAAGTTAATAAGTTTTCTTATTTATTTTATAATAAAAATAATTTTATAATCTAACGTAAATTTATTATAAAATTCTTTTATAACTAAAACATTTGGAATCAAAAAATTATTTTTGTTGAATTATTCGTGCACACTCTCACATTCTCACTCACAGGAGTTCCATCATCCATGTCCAAGGGCGAACACTGAGAATTTTGTAATTAACTCTAACAAGAAGGGCATTTTGGCTTCCCTGAAGATTTACCCCTATAAATTTCATGGTCCCTCGGCCTTTCCGTCGTATTCCCAGTCTTCGACAATAACTAAGAGAAATTGGAATAGCTGCTCCAGCCTTGTATCTCTCAAAGCCGCCTCTGCGGTCGGTAAGGAAGATTCACTATTTTCTTTGATCTCAGGTTAGAATCGTTCCGGATCTTTTTTTTCTCCTGCTTAAATTTTCAATATTTTCTGCTTAAATTTCAATATTTAGCCTCTGTGGGTGCTTTTGTGATTGGTAGTGGCTCTTTTGTTGGGTCATTTAATTCTCTCCCACTTATGGGTTTTTGAATTTTGGTGTTTGTGTGGCTGGTTTCAGTGAAAAATGGCTTCCGATCCTAAGGTTCACCATTTTGAAGAAGTGGAAAAGCACAACACGACCAAAGATTGTTGGCTTATTATATCTGGGAAGGTCAGATCTTTCTGGACTTACTTTTTTGTATTTTTATTCTCTTGTTTCTGGATTGATTCAATGGCTATCTGTTTAATTGCCGGGAAAAAAGGGAGAAAATTGAACGAAAACAGAATACTGAGGGCTTTTCTGAGTACTTTTCGTTGCTGGAATTTTTGTTAAGGACTATACATACGGCTGTATTATGTGTGGTTGCATACATGGTATTATTTCAGTTGGTCATATATTATAGGAAATCTTACTAATATTGTTGTAACTTTTGCTAATGCTTTCATGCAATATCATGGATGGTATCGTACGTTATGAAAGGACTGGGATCTCTTTGTTTTTTCGGGTCATGTTCAAACTGCTTGACTAAAAGCCTGTTTAGGTGTACATGTCTGAAATGCTTTGAAGTTATTGCTCTCGTTTGTTATCAAAACAAAAAACTGCTTTTAGATGATTGATGTAGCCACATATTGATGTTGACCAGTTTTTTAGTTTTAATTTAATTTCCCACTTTTTTTTTGTCCTGGTCTCTGGAAGGGCAATCAAAGAAAATACATTTGATGGTTGATGTATTCATATACTGGATTGTTGCTGCATTCAAATATTGGTATTATAAAACATTTATTCAATACAGGTCCTTAAATTCATGTATCAAGGCAATAATTGTACCTTCACAAATTTCAGATGTTAACATAAACTATAGCTAAAAAGACGTCCAAAGGGATTTTTAAAGCTTGAAGTAAAAAAAAACTGTCCAATATACTTTGTTTAGCACAAAACATGAAACAAAAAAGAACAACCTACAAATGTTCCCTAAGAAAATTATCATGGCAACATTTCAATGGTTGGGTTCTTTATTTCCCATCCACTTAATGAGTTCAATTTGAGGCTTTGGCTCCATAAGGAGTACCTGGCTATGTGATCTTGTAAGGAGTACCTCACTCCCAATCACTCCCCTAGGGGTTGGCTCAAGTGGTAAAGGCCTTGGGCTTAGGAGTATGTTCCTCCCAGGTCTAAGTTCAAATCCCCTTGGGTGCAAACAATCTCTAGGAGCTATCGGATTGGGGAACTTTCTCCTTGAATTACCCGAGGTGCACTTGCGGGAAACTCCTTGTCGAGGGCTTGTGCACCCGTTGGATTAGTCGGGACACTATTCTCAGACACCCAGTGCCAATAAGAAAAAACAATGTAAATGTTATTTTTCACCTTTTTTTTTATGAGTAAAAATTTATTAATACCAATAGGCGTAGCCAAGTACACTAGATGTATACGAGAGAAACACCTAGTTGGGGGTGTAGAAAAAGATACAAGGAAAAAAAGAACATAAAGCCCATCTTGGGAAAAGATCCTAACAAAGCCCAAGCCCAAGCCCAAGCCCAAAGTTGCGCCTATCCCGAGCTCTCACTAAACCACCACCAGTGCACCAATGCCTATCCCACCAAACCAGGTTTTGCTCATTGGGCAGAGAGCAAAGGAAAATAGTGCACCAATGCCTACCCCGAGGAGATGTGGGTTGGAGTTGGGCGATGGTTGATGATGGGAAGGGCTGGTAGAGGCTGGAGCAAAGGAAAATAGGGCAGAGAGCACTTAACGTTTGTCAAATGTGCACCAGGTCGTGAGGCGAAGTGCAGTAGGGCTGGTGGTGGTTTGTTTCTTTCCTCTTGGTTCGATTTGGTGGCGCTTGGAGGAGGATGGTGCGGCTTGGCAGTTTGTTGTGCCTGGAGGTGGGGCTGTGCTCTGTTTTAGTCCATGTATATAATCTGTGAAAAAATAAATGGAATGATTTCATCATATTTGCAACCTGGGCTCCCAAAATTTCAGCTAGAATACTTTAAGAGAAGCAATCAAATCACACCCAAAAGAAAAAAGAAAGAAACAAGAAGTGGGTTTGCTTAGACAATTCAAGGGTGAGACTAAACACAAGCAGCTACTCGCAAAAACCAACTAAAAAGTCCAACTCAATCAAAATCAACCATGCCCACAACAAATAACCGACCAAAAAAGAACCTAGGTTCTAAAACTTGAAGACAAGTTTCCCGGAAGTGAACCAGTCAAATCAAATCCAAAACATAAGTTCATCAAAATTAACAGCATGAGAACACCTCTAAAGCAATATCGGTAACTGCATGCGGATCCTTGTGGGTAAGGACTGTCTTTATAAGCGTTGAGTTCTAGAAGTTTTGACCAGCCAGACAGCGGCTCTCCTTTTTTGTGTCATTGCTACATAGTTTGAAAGTAAACTAACACTACATGCTTCTATTCCATGAAAAAGAATTTTACACACGCCCATCACAGTACACATCTATGTGCATTGATTCCACCTGAAGTCGGGTTGAGACTCAAGTCAAAGGAAAATCTACTGACAGTGAAAGCATGAATATTTTTTTGGTGTTTATTCTATTGAACACAAGTTTTTGTTTTATTATGGTTATTTTATTGACAAACATTTTTTTTAAACTTCAATTAGGTTTATGATGTAACTGCATTCATGGATGATCATCCTGGAGGTGATGAAGTCCTCCTATCTGCAACAGGTAAGGCTACTCTGTTACGTTCTTACAGGCAATAATGACATGAGCCTCATAAAATTCCATATGAAAGATAATTTGTCTTTAATGTAGGGAAGGATGCAACAAATGATTTTGAAGACGTTGGCCACAGCGATTCTGCTAGAGAAATGATGGACAAATACTACATTGGTGAGATTGATGCATCCACTGTTCCGACCAAACGGACTTACATTCCACCCCAGCAAGCTCCTTACAATCCTGATAAGACCCCCGAGTTTCTGATCAAGATTCTACAGTTTCTCGTCCCCCTCCTGATCTTGGGTTTAGCCTTTGCCGTCCGAAGCTTCACCAAGAAAGAGTAGATAGTCCATTGCTACGTACAATGTGCCCTTTTGAAGCACGAGTCATGTGTCTACATTTTGAGCTATTAAAAGGGGCATCTGCTTCCAGTGCTATAGTTTATCTGTGATGTTTTTCAGTGTCAGAATGGGATGCTAGTTCATTGAAATTGTTTGGGCTGTCTCCGTTTGTTTTGTGAATGATTTATGAACTATTTTTGTTTCTGATATGATAAGCAAGATGGATGTTTTCAATCCTTGAGCAGTTGGATTCAAGTTCAATTTTCCAGCCCCGTGGGATTTACATGCCGTAAAAAAATGAGCCTGTCAACCACGAATAATAAGGAGAAAGAGTCGGTTCATTTTGTTTGCATCATTCTCCTATTTACCGACGGGATAACCATTGAAAACTGTCAATTTATAGGATTGAATGGCATTCTGTGCGGCAAGAAACAGAAGAGCTTCTGTAGCGCTCATTTTGCATATACATGTGCATGTGCAAGTTCTGCTGCTTGTAAGTTTGGCGTGTATATATTCTACTTGTTCTCAAGGATTCAAAACAGTTTAAAAATATTCAAAACAAATACTTTTGCTTATATATTAATGGTGTGTTTAATGAGTCAATGAATGGATTTTTTCACAACATAACTAATAATCTTGTTCTGGCTACTTATGTTTCTTCCATAGGTTGAGTGGGGTGAGAGAGGAGGATGTAAGCTTTGCCACGCACCAAGCCCCCATAATGGCTTCCAGCTAAACAAGCACCACAACACAAGAAATAGGACCAATGATGAGCAGCATCAAAATATTACTGTTATTATTATTTGAGCACAGATAGAATAGCATTTTTCTCATTTTCCAGTATCAAAATAATTAAGCTAGTCTTGGCTACAAGTATTAATTAGGAAGAGATTATTGGGGGTTGCATGTTTAAACCCTTTTTCCATATACCCTTGATTCAAATGACTGAGAATTGGAACTTGGCTTTGTTCACAAAACTATAAGGTATTTTTCTTTGCTTCAGTTTTCTCTTCAAAACCTAACTAGCCATCAAGAGAACAACCTCTCCCTATACTTATATATGGCAAGAGTACTAGGAGGACTGTTTCCCACACAACCCATGTTAGTCGGGCTTGGGTTGGGTAGTGAGGCCCATCTCAATCAAGCCCCCCCTCCAACACCCTTGGAGTCACACAAAGGGTCTAGCCCTTTAAGTTGTATCAGATCAAGCGAATGCTCAGTACGAGAAACTAGGCTAAGGGGGGACAGATGGGACGTGCCGACTCTAACACCCCTGTTACACCTAGTGTTGAAGGACTTACGTCAGGAGGCAAACGGAGGATGTGGGCGACCCTCCATTCTTTGACGGTGGGGGGACTAGAAGTGATTACACCGTTCACCCACCGTCGAGACATGTCCTGGAAGCCACACCACATTAAATGCGCCACCTTAGGGGCAGTGCCACATTAAAAACCCTACCTCAGAACACCACGTCATATTCAATGCCCCTATTAAAATAGATGCAGGCGGGATGGTTGTACCCTAACACAAAGGACAAAATGTTCCATCTGAGCTTCGTATAAAAGCTACATCCCAGGTTAAAAAAAACTCTCTGATTTTGGTGATGATCCATCCATTATTTATACACACGAAGAGACTAACTTAGGCATCAGAGGTTCCCTGGATCACACCGAATCCATTTTCACCCTTGTATTTGCAGGTGTAGACCTCGGCTCGAGTTGCTAGAACCTTGTCAAAGCATAAGAAACACAACGTTAACAGTGGCACCGTCTGTGAGATCTTTCCTATAGGTGTAAAGTGTCCTTTGTATGCGATGACAACCCATTCTCAAACAACTCGAGGGCCAAAAGCCTTATCAGAAGACATGCAAGAATTGAGGCCGACGAAAGGTGGGGTTAGTGTTATAGAGCCCCTAGATGACGACCACGACTTGTTGCATCCTCCTGAGTTCATCATAAGGGGGGGGGGGGGGGGGGGGGGGAATTAGGCATGATCAAGCTCTCCAACAAGTACAGCCAAATGAGTCGCTTGAGTTGGCTCCCCTGGACTCGAACCGTCCCAAGGCCACGATTAGACTTGGAATCCAAATGGCACCCAGCATAGGGCAAGCTATGATGCAACTCCTCATAAAGCGTCAGGATATGTTTGTTTGGAGTCACGAAGACATGCCTGGGATTGACTCGGACATCATTCAACATCACCTGTGTATAAACTTAGAAGCCAAGAAGGTTAGGCAAAAAATGCGGAGCTTCAGTGCTGAGAAATGCATAGCCATCACGGAAGAGGTCAACCCCTTCTTAGCAGCGGGATTCATACTTGAGGTATGCTACCCGAACTGTCTACCCAATGTTGTGCTTGTGAAGAAGGCCAACGACAAGTGGAGAATGTGCATTGATTTCACAGATCTGAATAAGGCCTGCCCCAAAGACAACTTCACTCTTCCCCGGATCGACCTAGTAGTGGCTATCCATTTTTCTCATTTTCCAGCATCAAAATAATTAAGCTAGTCTTGGCTACAAGTATTGATTAAGAAGAGATTATTGGGAGTTGCATATTTAAGCCTTTTTTCCTTATACCCGTGATTCTGATGATTGGGGATTGGAACTTGGCTTTGTTCACAAAACTATAAGGTATTTTTCTTTACTCTAGTTTTATCTTCGAAAGCTAACTAGCCATCAAGAGATCAACCTATCCCTATACTTATATATTGCAAGAGTACTAGGAGGGCTGTTTCCCACATAGCCCATGTTAACGGGGCTTGGGCCAGGTAGTGAGGCCCATCTCAACCAAGCCTTTCCCTCCAACTCCCTCGGAGTCCCCCGAAGGGTCCAACCCTTTAAGTTGTATCAGATCAAGAAAGTGCTCATTACGGGAAACCAAGCTAAAGGGGACAAATTGAACGTGCTGACTCTGACATTCCCTGTTACACCTAGTGTTAAAGGACTTACGTCAGCAGCAGAGGATGCGAGCGACCCTCCATTCTCTGAAGGGGGGGGAGTGGACCAGAACTCACCGCGTCATTCACCCATCATCAAGACACGCCCTAGAAGCCACACCACATTAAATGCACCGCCTTAGGAGTTGCGCCACATTAAAAGCTTTGCCACAGAATACCACGTCACATTGAAGGCTCCTATTAAAATAGATGCAGGCGGGACACCTTGACCATGACAGGAAGGACAAAATGTTCCTTCTGAGCTTTGTGTAAAAGCTACATCCCAGGTACAAAAAACTCTCTTTGATTTCGGTGATGATCCATCTATTACTATACACACGAAGAGACTAACTTAATCATCGAAGGTTCTTCGGACCACACCGAGCCCATTTTCCCCCTTGTGTTCGCAGGTGCAGACCCCAACTTGAATTGCTAGAACATTGTTTAGGCATACGAAACATGACGCTAACAGTGGTGTCGTCTGTGGGATCTTTCCTATAGGTGTAACATGTTCTTTGTATGTCGACAACAACCCGTTCTCAAACAACTCTAGGGCTAGAAGTCTTATCAAAAGACATGCAAAAACTGAGGCCGACGAAAGGTGAGGTCAGCGTGATAGATCCCCTAGACGATGATCGCACCCCACCACCTCCTCCTGAGTTCATCATTTTTTTTTTGGGGGGGGGGGGGGGGGGGAGAAATTAGGCACGAGCAAGCTCTCCTACACAAACCATCTTGAGGCCAAGATTAGACTTCGCAGCAGAATGGCACCCAGCAGGCGGCAAGCTATGATGCAACTCCACACAAAGCATCAGGATGTTTGTCTGGAGCCACATAGACATGCCTGGGATTTACCCGGACATCATTCAACATCACCTGTGTGTAAACCCAGAAGCCACGGAGGTCAAACAGAAAAGGTGGAGCTTCAGTGCCAAGAAGTGCAAAGCCATCACTGAGGATGTCGATCGCCTTTTAGTAGCGAGATTCATACGTGAGGCACGCTACCTGAACTAGCTATCCAATATTGTGCTTGTGAAGAAGGCTAACGACAAGTGGAGAATGTGCATTGATTTCACGGATTTTAATAAGATTTGCCCCAGAGACAGCTTCCCTCTTCCCTAAATTGACTTGATAATGCCTATCCATTTTTCTCATTTCTAGCATTAAAATAATTAAGCTAGTCTTGGCTACAAGTATTAACTAGGAAGAGATTATTAGGGTTTGCATATTTAAGCCCTTTTTCTTTATACTCTTGATTCAGATGATTGGGAATTGGAACTTGGCTTTGCTCACAAAACAATAAGGTATTTTTCTTTGCTCCAGTTTTCTCTTTGAAACCTAACTAGTCATCATGACATCAGCCTCTCCCTATATACGAAGACACGCCCGGATTGACCTGGACATCATTCAACATCACCTGTGTATAAACCCAGAAGCCAAGAAGGTCAGGTAGAGAAGGCAGAGCCTCAGAACTGAGAAATGCACAGCCATTACGAAGGAGGTCGACCATCTCTTAGCAGTGGGATTCATACGTGAGGCACGATACCCGGACTGGCTATCCAATATTGTGCTTATGAAGAAGGCCAACAACAAATGGAGAATGTACGCTGATTTCACGGATCTGAATAAGGCCTACCCCAAAGACATCTTCCCTCTTCCCTGGATTGACCTAAAAGTGGACTCCACCGCGGGACATCGCATGCTTAGTTTCATGGATGCATACTCAGGGTACAACTAGATCCATATGAACCTCGACGATGAGGAGAAAACATCGTTGATCATGAATAGGGGTTGTACTGCTACATGACCATGCCCTTCGGCTTGAAAATTTTGGAGGCGGCCTACTAGCAGTCAGTCAACCATATGTTCAAGGAACAGATTGGGCGGAACATGGAGGTTTACGTGGATGAACTGCTTGTGAAGAGCAAGGCACCTGAATAGCATTTAGTCAATCACCGCGAGGCCTTCGTGTTGCTAAGGCGCTACTAGATGAAACTTAACCCGGCAAAATGCGCATTCGATGTAGAGTCTAGGAAGTTTTTGGGTTTCATGGTCTCAGAGCGAGGAATAAAGGACAACTCGAAAAAGGTGAAGTACATAGTCAACATGGCCCCACATTGAAGCATCAACGATGAGCAAAGGCTTACCAACCGAGTGGCAGCTCTTAATCGATTTGTATCCCAATCGAAGGACAAGTGCTAGTCGTTTTTCAAAGTGCTGCGGAAGGCGCAGACTTGGGATGATAATGTGGCCGTGCAATCAAGAACCTTAAGTAGTACCTTACCAGCACTCCCACTGCTCAGTCAAGCCAACCCCGAGAGAAATCTTGAGCTAGTATTTTTCCATCTCCCTGTATGTAGTCTCTGCAGCTCTAGTGTGATATTCGAAGGACTCCCAGAAGTCTGTATACTACACCAGCTTTCCTTTCTAGAGTACAGAAGCAAGATACCCTCAAAGCAAGACCATGCTTCTAGGCACACCAGATACGAGTCCTAATTGAAGCCCCTCTAAAGAAGACTTTGCAGTGACCAGACTTTTCGGTCAGGTTGACGAATTGGGTAGTAGAACTAGGTGAGTTCGACATTGAATAAATCCCTAGAAGCTCTGTCAAAAGGCAAGTACTAACAGAATTTGTCGCAGAGTTCACTGACTTCCCAGAAGAGATTCAAGATGCACCTCCCGTGAAGCCCTGGCAGGTCTTCGTCGATGGTTCATCCTGCCGGGTTGGAGGGGCAGTAAGGGTGCATATCGTTAGTGATGTAGGAGAAGAATATAACTACGCCATCATATTGGCGTTCAAAACTACCAACAACGAAGTAGAGTACGAAGTGCTCCTGGCCGGCTTAACGGTTACTAAGTCGCTGGGAGCTAATGAGATAAAGGTGAAAGCCAACTCCCAGGTAGTTGTCAACCTGGTCTGGGGAGAGGTTATCACGAAGAGTGAAAAATTGAAAAAATACTTGATGTTGGTGGGAGACAAACGTAGCCACTTTAGATATTTTTAGATTTAGCAGATACTGAGAGCCGAGAATGAAAAGGCTGACAAGCTGGCGCGAGCTACGTCTGGCCAAGAAGACTTGCCCCTACCAGAGCAGATAGTGGTCAGGATAATATAGATGCCCAATATAAGGGTCGACATCTTGGAGGTGAGGTTGGGAGCTCCGGAATGGGCCACAGATATAATCAAGTACCTGAATGCTGATAAGTTACACGACGATAAGTGGGAAGGAAGAAAAATCAAGAATAAAGTGTCTCGCTTCATCCTGATTGACGGGGTCCTATACAAATGGGGTTATTTCGTGCCTCTCCGATGGTGTGTTTCGCTTGAGCAAGCGCAGTACGTCCTGGCGGAGGTACATGAAGGCATGTGCGGTAACCACTCGTGAGGAAAATCATTGGCAGGCAAAGTAATGAGGGTGAGATACTACTGGCCACGCGTCTTCAAAGATGCAGAGGAATTCGTCCGGAAATGTTAATAGTGCCAGGATTCTCCCTGGTACCTCATTGCCCACCAGAGGATTTGATGTCAATTACGTCACCATATCCCATTGTGCAATGGGGCATTGACCTGGTTGGCACCCTTCCTTCGGGCAGAGGAGGGGTAAAATTTGTAGTGGTGGTTGTAGACTACTTCGCTAAATGGGTTGAAGCGGAGGCCCTAACAATGATAATGGCAAGCAATGTCAACTGGTTCCTATGGATGGCGGTCGTGTGCAGATTTGGTATCCCTCGTTTTATCATATCGGAGAATGGAAGGCAGTTTGACTTGGATCATTACCATGACTAGTGCTGGGATCTGGGGATCAAATTTAAGTATTCCTCCCTAGAACACATGTAGTCCAATGGGCAAGTCAAGGTGACCAATAAGACACTGTAACACCCCACCTAAAAAGCTCATTAGGCCATGACCTTAGTAGACTTAATCCTAGTTAATTAGGAGTTGAGCTATTTTAGAATAAGAACAATTTTGGATACTTGAGTTGGCAAAATAGCCGTATACTTTGGGTTTAGAAGAATTATTAGAAGATTCTAGTGCAATATTGATTTTTGAGGAAAAATGGAATTTTTGGAGCTTGATTAGTTAGTAATATTATTTTGAAAAATTTTAATACTTTATAATTTTGAGAATAAGAAGCCAAAAGGCCCATAAGGGAATGACACATGGCATATTGGATGGTTGCCACATTAATGGGCTAAGTAAATTGGGTAAATTTTTTGAGGCATTGGAGAAGGCCCAAAGAATGGTTTACTAAGGCCTAAGCTTTTTGGGTATAAATGCTAATGAGAGGCAGTGAGACTTTAGGACCCTAATGCACTAAGGATATGATGGGCTAAGGTTAAGATATTAAAAAGCCTTAGGCCCAACTTGGGAGATATAAATTTTTAAGCCTATCTTGGAGGACACTAGAAAATAGGCTCAATGAAAAGGACATAAGGCCATTGGGCCTAACTTAGTAAGAGTGAAGGCCTTGGGCCCTACTTGGAAGACATAAGAATTTAGGCCTCACTTGTGCCTAACTTATTAAACCCAAGGTATTAGGCCCAACTTAGTTAGATTTATTTAGACTAAGACACATAAGGTCATTAATTATTAAGCATGGATTAGAGAAGCAAGCCATTAGTAATCCTATTAAGGTATTTATAACGTTAGGACATTTATGGGTCAATCCTTAGAAGCCCTGAAACAAGCCTCATAGGAGTGCAAGACTTGGTAGGATAGCATTGGCCCAAGTATGAGGAAAGCTTAAGGCCTTTGGGCCAAGATTGACATAGATTTGACCCATGGCCCAATTATGTCAAGGTGAGTCTTTCAAGCCTCATCTTTGTGGATCTTGAGGTCTCTTTTAATCCCTCAAAATCTGGAAACAAGGCCCTCATTCATTCAAACCCAAAAGCCCTTGGACCATTAACCCACACTCATGGCCCTTTTAAGCCCACAAGGCCCAAAGCCTTGTTTTGTTATATTTCACTCTTCAATTTGAAATGCCAATACACCATACCATGGATTTACTTAAGCCCATGTCATACTCTAAGTACCCAAATTAAGTTTTAAAATTTGTTAAGGCCATTAATCAACTTGCCTATGATTAGTGATCTTTAAACCATGTTTTAGAGATTAATTTTCTTTCTTAATCTTTTTAACCTTTTTTATATGAAATTTTCTTGTTTCATTACTCAATTACATCGCTCTTAGATCATACTAAAACCCTATATAAACCTTCATATATGTCATTAGAGGAAATTATCAAACCCCAAAACTACACCAATCGGCACACATGTGTGCTCTTTGCGTGCATGGACGGTTTTGTCCTTAAACTCAATCTTTTTGTGCATTTTTCTCAAGGTAAATATGGTCCTTAAACACCTCATGAGACCCCTTTGAGCCCAGACCAAGCCTTGGATGAGTTTGGTTTCAAGAACCAAACCAAAAAACCAAACCAATTGCACCTAGGAAGCTAGTTGGTTGCAAATTGTTTTGGTTGCGATTCAACAACCCATCTACCCTTGGCTAAGCCACCACCCCACGCCATCTCCTTAACCACCCAATCCTCAAGAGGTTCTCATGGTCATCATGAGTTTTGGACTCATTATTTTCAGCCAAAAAAAGCACAAAACCAAAATCTACCCAAGGAAACCACCATTGAACCCATTTGCTTGTCACGACCATACCAGCTTTCTTTAGGCTCAATGTATCAAATTTAGAAGTGAAATCATGGTGGTTTAGGGCACTGTTTTGGTCTGCACAAGATGACACAAGCTTATGGATTGAAATCTAGAAATTTTAGCTTTTCCCACCACCTCCCACCTCCCACCTCAACCAATCCCCTTGGACCAAGGCCAACACTTCTACCCTCTTGGCCATCTATAAAAGGCCCATTCACCCCCTAATTCTTCCACACCTCCTCTCTAGCTTCCCCTTGAGCATAGAGAGCAATTTTTCCCCTTAGTCTTAAGAGAAACCGAAAGGTGAGTGAGTTTGAGTGTTCTTGGAAGTTCTTGAGAGTTCTTGTGCTAGGAGCTTGAGTGGGCTACGAAATTTGTGAGTTTTCTTTCCCTAGATCTTAGTTTGCATGTCAAGTCTTGTTTTCTAGTGTTAGAATAAATTTTGGTTAAGTTTAGATAAGATTACCATGCTTAATTCAAAACCTGGTTCATTAAGGATGGTTTAAGTATTTAAATTGTTTTAAGTGGAAATTTCGCTATGGCATGTCTTAAGTATGTTTTGATATGATTTATTAATATCTTATAATGATCATGGAAGGTTTTATTTTTTATTAGAAGTATGCCATGATAGGTTTTGATTCTATCTTGTTTTGATTATCAAAACATGCTTGGATTTTAAGTAAGTTGTGATTAAGGCTTGAAACTTGATTTGTTCCACCTAGGCTTGATGATTAAGCATTTAGAAAACCTTTTGGATGGGATGAGAAGGAAAATACATATCTTGGATGAGTTTTGAAAGCATGCATTTGTGATTTACACTAGGAACATCATGCTTGGTTTGTTTTCAAGACTAAAACCCAAAACTTTGAAAACCTCACATCTCATCATTACAACTTTTCCAAAATTTCACACAAAATAAAATAAACAATTCAACTTTTTCAAATCACAAAACAAAAATAATATTCTAACAATATTTTATTCAACTTTTTAACTTTAATTTCAACTCATCTCTGAAAACGAACGTAAGGTTTTTAGCCATGATTAAGTGTTGTGATGAACTTACTTACCAAAGAATTTGACTTTATCATATCATTAAGGACTATAGTGATTGTTTGTGACTAAAGAGAATTTCGTATGCATGCATTCATAAGGATCAATAGTTGAAATCATACTTAGGCATCAACTAGAGTGCATGCCACAGGTTGGAAGTATTTGAGCTAGTTCCACTTTGACTTTTGCAATTCTAAGGATATGGATGGTTTTAGAATATGAAAAATATGAGGTCCAAGAAATTGAATGAATTTGAGGTTTGTTTGCAGATAGTGAAAAATTAAGGCCTTACTGGCAATTTTTGAGAGTTTAGGGATATTTTTATAAATGCTCATTTTTGAAAGCTTTTGATTATGAACGTCTTTCACAGTAGTACAAATTTTAACTTAGTACGAATTTGATTTCAACCGCTACGATATTTCCAAACTCGGGAAGTTTGTAAGTTAGCTTCTAACTTACTCTTAGATAATTTATTTATGATTCTTGTGTAAACGCCACATTCATTTTATAAATATCATTTTGAGCATGAAATATCATATGATACATCATTGAGCATTTGATTTCTTGTTTATATGACATGTGAAATCCTCACCATTTTTAGCATATTGCATATAAATATCATTTTTCATGAAACACTCTATGCACATGTCATGAAATATATTTTTCAAAGCATTGCCTGAAAATGAATTTTGTCATGACCCCAAAGGCTAGGATGGAGAATTATCCTAGTGGAGCTCCTCTGTCTACTCTAGAGTGAGTAAAAATGGAGTGGTAACCCCTAGGTTGACGAAGAACAGTCAACGGGTTTCGAATGAATTCTTTTTAAAAAACGTCGAAACGAAGTCAAATGTTATGACACCTAATGTTGGTGGGTGTATATATTATGATGATGTTATGTTACATTACCAATGCATTGAGAATGATGTCTGCAGATAAGACGTAGTGTCAACATGAGTTGTGCTACGGTCACTGACAGGTGCTCAAGGTGCATATGGGAAACCATGTTGCTACCATATGTATGTTAGTGATGGATTTAATAATGATGAAACGTTATATTTTTTACAGCAATGAGGTATGAGATGTTCTCTTCCGAAATGTCATGTTTTTGAAATGAGAAAGTAAAAATGTTCTCTAAAAGAGAAAGTGCATCAAGTTTTTTCTGAAAATGTTGAGCAACCTGGATGGGAGACAAATACGGATTTTTTTTTTTCTGCATATCATTGCATGCATCTCATGTTTATCATTAATCATGCATATATTGTCTCTGTGCAAGTTGGTTATTTAACTTACTGATATTTCAAGTAAATATCACCCTTGTAGACCCACTCCGGAATGATAGAAGTTGTGTCAGGACCAATAGAAGAAGGATTGTTGGATACAGATGGTTGAAGAGGAGCCGAACCATGAGTGAAGTCTAGTTATAACTTTGATGCTCATAAGCATTGTCACTTCATACTTCAGAGCGTATGAAATAGTTGATCTAACCATGGAACTTGGATTAAGTATTTTGTATTAAGGAAATTATATCCTTAAGTTTGAACTTATGATGGTTATTGGAATGTTTTAGTTCATTATGGCATGAGTTATATCTAATCACCCTTATTCCACTAGGATTATTGCATACTGCTAGTTGCATACTAGGATGTATTGTATATTAACTGTCATGAACGGGGGAATGTAACCTTGTGTTGCATGTCCCGATACTCCAAGCCTCTGTTACATCCCGAGTAAGGGTTTGGGGGCGTCACAGACACTGCTCGGGATCCTTAAGAAAAGGCTTGACGACAAGAAGGGAGTGTGGGCGGAAGAACTCCTAGGGGTTCTGTGGGCATACCAAACCATGATCAGGACCCCGACAGGCGAAATTCCCTTCTCCCTCAACTATAGGCAGTGGCAACTGTTTAAGTAGGGATACCCACGTACAGAATCCAACACTTCAATCAAGATTCTAATAGCGCGAGACTGGAAGAAAGAAGGGTTGGAGGCAGAGATAAGGACGACGGTCAACAAAAGAATGGTTGAATGCTGCTTCAACTAGTGAGTCCAACTGAGATCATTCAAAGTTGGAGACTTGTGCTAAGATAGACAGGGACAACCACCCGTGACGAAGGAAAGCTGGGGCCTAGATGAGATGGTCCATATGTAGTCACGACCAACAATCGCATAGGCTTGTATAAACTCAAAGATTCACAAGGAAAGGACCTACCACACTCATGGAAAGCCGAACACCTGCGGAAGTTCTTTTGTTGAAAGTGTAAGCTGTACTTTATTTCAATAACGTCTCAGCAATAAATGAAATTGTGTTTGTCTCCTAGGAGTATGTTTATTCCTGTCCAAATCAATGAGGCGAGTCCAGTTTGACGTACTGCTCGACCTCCATCTAGTTTACAAGTTTACAAGGCGAGTGCAGTCTAATGTAATGCTCGACCCCCCTTGCGCCTGCCAAGGTCAATGAGGCGAGTCTAGTCTGATGTACTGCTTGACCTCCATCTAGTTTACAAGTTTATAGGGTGAGTCCAGTCTAATGTGATGCTCGACCCCCCTCGCACATGCGAGGGTCAACGAGGCGAGTCTAATCTAACGTACTGCTCAACCTCTATCTAGTTTTCAAGGCATAGGGCGAGTCCAATATAATGTACTTCTCAACCCTCCTCACACCTGCGAGGGTCAACGAGACGAGTCTAGTCTGACATACGGCTCGACCTACATCCAGTTTACAAGGCATAGGGAGAGTCCAGTCCAATATACTGATCTACGCCTCTAGCACCTGCGAGGGTCAACGAGTCAAGTCTAGTTCAACGTACTGCTCGACCTCCATCCAGTTTACAAATTTTCAGGGCAAGGCCATCAAGTTTACAAATCCTACGAACTGCTCGAATCTTACGAATCTAACCATCAAGCCTACAAATTTACAAGATTACAGGGCAGAGTCTTTGAGGTGAGTCCAGTCTTACGAACTGCTCGACCTCCCTAACGAAGTTTAATCATCTTGCATCTAGGGCTCAATTGTTTATGTCGATTGATCTGAGTTGCTTTCAACACCGTTACACTCCCCAACAGAGAAAGTACATAAAAAGGAGCAAAAGAAGAGAGGAAAACAAAGAGTTCATGAAGAAGAAAAAGTATGTTATTAATGAATATATGCGATATAAAGAGTGCGAGCTAAAAAAAAAAACTGGAAAGTCAGCCGGCATGATCATCCGAGAAGGTGTTTGGCATCCATTCCAGGCCTATGGAAGTCCCATGCTTCAGTGCCTGCGGGTTTGACGGTAGCTTCGCCAGGTCAAGGGACCTCAAGTCACCTTGGGGGCCCTCCAACACATGGTCCCGCATCCTTTTCCAGCCCTCTATGTAACCGTATGCCCATGCTTGATTTTGGACAAACGGTGCCTTCTTCATTTGGGCATCCATGCGAGGAACCACATCATTCACGTTTGCCAAGTCGTTCTTTAGCTCCTTGACAAGAACGTTGTTGGCGGCTAACTAGCGTTCCACCTCAGCCAACTTGGCTATCGCCTCATCTACTCGGGACTTCTGTTCAAGTTTTGTAGCATAGGCAAAGGCGATCTCAAGCTCTAAGTCCTCTACTTTTTGCGACTTAGACTTGTAGGAATCTTTTTTCTTCAGAGAGTCGGAGAGGGACTCATACTCTTTATTTAGCCAGTTGTATGACCGGGTGCCAGAGTTGCGTTGCTCCTTCAACTTCAAGTTCTCCTCCTGAAGTCCCTGGATAACCTTTTCCAGCTTCCCCAGCTCCACTGTCCGAGTATCCAGCGACTCCTGCAGGGTGTCCCGGGCTTCATCTTGAAGCGCAGCCTCGAGTTTGTGCTGCGCGACCTCTTCCCATGACTTAGAGAGGTCGGACTTGAGCGTGGCCTTCTACCGGAAAAGCTGGGCCATCCTCCTCCGCCTCCTCCAGCGTTTGAATTCTGCCTTAATAAATGCCTCCTCCAACCGCTCTTTTTCGTCCCTCATCCGCATGGCATGTCGCAAGGTTAAGCTGGCCATGAAGCGAAGCGCCCGATTCTCTTCTTCTAGAGCTCCTCGACCATCCACAATGAAACCCTCTAGTTGCTCCACTGCCTATCACAAAATCAAAACGAAGTTAGAGTGTTTAAGGCAAACTAAGGAGAAAGAAAAAGAGAAAGCAGCGCGACAAAACATACCCCGGAAAAGAGGTCCCTAAGCGACCCGGCTATCTCTTAGATGGACTCTTCACGCTCCCTCCCCCATCCCGACTGATAGGGAGGTGAAAGGGAAGCCAAGACCGAACCCCCTGCTCCTCGGGGTGAGGGCGGACCATGGCACTGCATCCATGTTCCGGGCTGGGCCCATCGACTTGGTCCCTGGTCCCTTCAGACACCGTCTCCTCATAGGCGTGCTCTTCCCTTGGACTAGCAGATGGGGCTTGCTCCGGCACCCACCCCAAGTCCTCGCCAACGGGGGATTTCCTCTTGCCTGAGCTTGGCATCATAGCCTCAGTCTTAGGCGGGTCGGGGGAGACTTCAATAACCTCTATGGACCCCATCTCAGCTTCAAACTCCGGAGCAACCACCAAATCCTCCTTGGTTGCCACTGGGTCCATCTAGGCCTCAGCCTTGGGCAAGGCAAGCAATACCTCGACACTGACTGGAATTAACCATGCCCCAGGCTCAGGCGAGACAACCAAACTCTCATGTTCCCTAGTAGGTGCCATCTCACCTTCAACCCCCCCTTCTATTGAATTTTAGACAGCAAGATGCAAACTGTGGACTCTCTAGGGGCGGATTTCAAGATAGCCCCATAGAAGTGCGGCGAAAGCCTCTCCCAAGCCCTCATGAGGGTCTCAACTACCATCACACGCTTGGCGGGACGAGAGAAGATGTAACTTCAGAAGCCTGAGGTGGGACTGCGATCTCAGGAACCTTGGCCATCTCGGGAGCCGCACGGGCTTCCTGGGGCACATCAATAGCCCCCGCCTTGTTTGACGGGGTGGGAGAGGCAACCTTCAATACGGATGCAGAAGGCTTTGGATGACTGACTAAGATGGATATGGAGGCTTTTTGGCAGGAGGCGACGGAGCGGAGTCGAAACTATTGTCTGCAGGCTCCTCGGCCAGAGGTTTCTTCCCTTCCCCTCGAACGGCGGGCTTGAGGGCTACTTGCGGTCTTGACGAGTGGTGGCTCCATGGGGACAGTGCAATCATCATAGCGGGTGTGCACCGGGGGAGCCAAGTATCTCCTCATGTTACCCTCGGTCAGCAAAGCCACGGAGAAAACATCATTTGGGTGCACCTTGACCTAGGCCCAGACGATCTCCAACCTTTTCGCCTCCGCCAGAGTCGCCTTCGGTCTAACATCTTTCTCTGTGGGCACAACCCCCCATATGGCACGAACGAGGAACTCCCTCTATACAGTTTGCCTAGCAGGGAACTCCCACCCCTTGTCGAACAAGAAGAAAAACCGCTGGTTACAATCTTTGACCCATTAGTATTGTGGCTCTAAGCGGGCCACTGCCTGCCCCGGATGCAAGCGGAAGCTGCAGATATTCTCCCTATACTTCAAGATATTTTGGGCCAAGAGGAACTTCCGAGCAGTGAGGTCTAGATGTTCGGGGTCAACCTACTCTAGCACCCTACTCCAGATGATGCGCGGGAGCCAAGCAAAGAAAGTTAAGAACCTCGCGAACCAGCCTATAGAAAGGTAGCCGCAATCCATTGGTACACATACTAGGGTACAATGCCACCTTCAAAGAGAAACCCTCGGAGTCCACGGCCCTTTCACGAGCCCCAAGAACCTCCAGGACGACGAAGTTCAAGAACCCATAAGAGGCCTTCAATGATCGTAGAGTTGTGGAGGTGACCTTCACCCTCTAGTTGAAACCCTCAAAAAACTGGGATGCCTCACGAGCCAAAGATGGGTAGTCGTCACCAGGGTGTCGAACTGCGGGGTGATAATTGTTCTTAGCAGCCATTGGAGCAAAGAAACAAGACTGGTTAGGGTCACGAGAGAAGGAAGGAAACGGAGAAGAAGGGGAGCAAGAGAACAAGTTCAAGGCTCTGAAAGGGAGTAAGGGCAAGAAGACAAAAAATGGGGGAGGGGAGAGGCTTTAAATAGCTAGCCGCGTCGGTTAAGTTGACCCAGGTAACAAGCAAGATACAAGCTACACAAAGCGGTGTTGGAGAGGAACCGTCAGCCGTTTAGCCCACTACTGAGACACGCCCTGGAAGCCATACCACATTAAATGCACCGCCTCAGGGGTTGCGCCGCATTAAAAGCTCTGCCTCAGGACACCACGCCACATTGGATGCCTCTATTAAAATAAATGCGGGTGGGATGGCTTGACCCTAACACGAAGGACAGAATGTTCCCTTTGAGCTTCATATAAAAGGTACATCCCAGGTATAAAAAACTCTCTGATTTTGGTAATGATCTATCCATTACAATACACACGAAGAGACTAACTTAGGCATCAGAGGTTCCCCATACCACATCGAGCCCATTTTCCCCCTTGTGTTCACAGGTGCAAACCTCGACTCGAGTTGCTAGAACCATATTCAGGCATACAAAACACAACGTTAATAAGTACCAAGTTATCTCTACACAAAATACTCCCCACAATTCGGTTCGCCTTTGCTGTTTTGGAATTTTAGCAATTTTCAAAAGAATTAGAGAGATGGCTCCTAGGTTACTGCAAACAAATTGGAACAAAAACAGAAAAGCACAATGATTTTACAAAAAATGGTCGGCATCTCTCACCTGATTGACTTGTTACAGCATACATACCTTCAAGTCAATTAAGATAAGAAAAATTATACTTATCATCCTCTACACCACATGGCACACACTAACATGTAATTTGTCATTTTTTCCCTTCTATTTAAACACACACATATTGATGTGTAAATATGTGTTTAAATAGTGACAAAAATGATAAAATACATATTGGTGTGTGGTGTGAGAATGAAAATCAACATTTATCGGAATCATTCATAGTTAATGAAAAACTCATGACATATATGAAAATTTTCTGTATTTAGAAAAAAAATCGAAAATTTTTTTTTAAAAACACCCACCTCCTCGTTAGACCACCTTTAGTTAGTGGCCAAATACAACCACCCTTTATGGCAAAAACTAAAGCCTTCCCACAGTGGCTTTCTCTCAACTACCATGCGGTGGCTAGGCCTGCAACCCAATCATTTCAGTTGGTTTTTTAATCTGACCCGACCCGACCTAGCATCCGAATTTGGGTGACTCAATCCGATCAATTCGGGTCGGGTCAACCTTTTTTTATTGAAAAAAGAAATGAATATTAAGGAAAATAAACGACTAGTTTACAAACTTTTGGTGTTATCTTTTTCGTCTCAATCACTTTTTCTACCCGTTCCTCTCATTACTCTCTCTCTCTCTAATTTTTTGAATCCAAAAAGGATAAGACTCAAAAAAGTTCCTAAAAGGACTTGGTTGCCATTGAAGTGACGTAAAATTAAATCAATCTAATCCTTGATACCTTCCCATTATCCCGTCCCCTTCTGCTCTCTCTGTTTTCAAGACAATGGGTGAACTTCTTCTGCTTAGTTTTCCCGTGCATCTTCCTCTCAACTTAAAGCACCCCTTGTTTGGTTATTCTACCTTGCCCACATTTTCTTTTCTAGGTAATCCTCGAACTCGAAGCCTACCAAAACGATCACTCTGAGCTTAGTGGACCAAAAGCAATCCAGTTGGAAGCTGCTTCAGGAAAATAACTCTCTTTCCCATGAACCTCCCAGCAAGTATGATTAGCACGGTACCCGGAGTAATACTAGACCTGAGCTTAGTGGTATTGGGTTGATGGCCCAAAGGCCCCTCTTGTGGTACATCTTCGACCTCGAGTATTTGTCGATACCACGAACCAGATCAGGGTTCCTGCTCACCTTCGGGGTTCTCAGCCTCGGCGCCATTGATTTCTTTCGCTCACCCGCCGCAAGTAAAAATGGAAACGTCAGGCCATGATCTTAGCTTATAACTCTATCAAATGGAGATGAGATGACAAAGGGAATGGACAGGCTAGCGGCTAGAGTTAATATGAAAAAGCTTTAAGTGAGTTTTTCTCTTAAATGTTAGGCGATTGAAACCGGCATTTATCGGGTTCGATCCGCAAGCTTTTTAAACCGTTTTGTCGGGTCGGATCGGGTCGGGTATTTAGTTTTTCTGCATAGGCATAGCGGTGAAAGGCATTTGAGTCCGAATCCAACCATTTCAAGGTGGCCTACGCTCAACCACCACTTGGTGGTCTTAGATGAGATGAGAGGAGACCTCCCACCCTTACCCCCCCTTTATTTTTATTTTATTTTATTTTTTACATTTTTATTTTTTAAATAAAAATAATTTTGTCAAACTTTTAATTTTAGATTCCATTTTTGCAAATAAAAGAGAAATAAACTTTCATGTGCTAGCCTTCGTTTATTTAGGTTGGACAAAATTTGTAATAATTAGGGATGCTACTCACCTTAAACTGGAAGAGGACCCCCGTTGTCACCATCTAAGCAGGGGGCAGGCCCCCTGCCCCTACCCTAGCCTGGAGGACTTTTTATTTTTTTTAATTTCACCTATAAATCCATTGGGGTTCACAAATAAAATAAAAATACAGATTAAAAAAAACAAAACAAAAAAGAGGAGAGAATGCCATTAAGGAGAATACCACAACATAGATACAAGGAGGGAGCATACACGAGGTTGAGATTCGAACAAGGCAGAGGAAGCGGGTTGATTGAGAGGAGAGAAGCTGGGCAACAATGACAGGAGCAAACTGCCACATTGACTCAGAGGAGAGGAGCAGAGTAGCATCGTGTCAACATGGGCTAAGACGTTGAACTTCTAATGAGGGAGAGATCAAGAGTAGAGTTAGGTTAGAACGACAGTTTAGAAATCGAGATTCCAAAAAGTGAAGAAATGTTGAAATTGTAGAGTTTTAACTATTTATCGTTTCTTAAACAACACCCTCCGCCTGCCTGCTTGCCCGGCCGCAGAAATCTGGCCGGGACCCCATGGCTGCGCAGAGTTGCGGGCGGGCGGGCTTAGCAAAGGGTAGCTCGTTACCCAACCCTAGTGACAAATGACAATGGGACTAATGTCTCTAATCCATAACACAAACGGTTATTTCTGAAATAAATAAATAAAAAAGACACGTCAAATCTCAAAAAGACAAAATTCAAAGATTGAAGGACCAAATATTCCTACTACTACTAATAATAATAATAATAATAGAAGGGACCCTTCGATATTCATCCAATGTAGTATACTGATTGACAATACAGGCCCCCTGCCTGCCTACCTGTTGGCTGTTGTGATATCTTTTCCTAGGACCTTCGTTACAGAGAAAACGGAGAGCAGTAGCAGAACAAGCAATGTAACTTCCCCACTCGGATCACATATAGCACCTCAGGTGCTTGTTTCATGCAGTGCCTACAAATATTTGCGATCCTGTAAAGAATCACCAAGATCCTAGGAAGATCATAGATAAAAGAAAAACTTCGCAGCCATCAGAAGGATGTCTCAATCTTGTCATGGAGTGTCACCACCAAGTCGTGTGCATCGTCTAGGAGCTTCCACACATCAAGATGCCCAGCCATGCTATTACATTCCCTTAAAATCTCGTCCATGCTGCTATACTTCTCAATAATCAACTTCCTTCTTTGCAATACAGAAGCTGCAATTGCATAAAGCAACAAATCCTCTGTGGGTGGGGCTCGCTGCCTGATCCTGCCCCATGCAGACTTTCCAATCCCAGCCCTAATCGCTGCCTGGTCTGCCCACATTACCTCCCAAAGGCAAACAGTCTGTTCGAATGTTAATTCCCTTCTAAAGAGTACCACCACCATTCTATAAACGAAAAAACAATCCTCAGCCTGGAGCTTTTCTAAGTGCCTGTAAAGATGAGAGTCCTTGGACTTGATAATCTTTGCAACAGTATTGAGTTGCCTTCGGATTCCCGCCTCATCAAGCCTAAAATTATGCCGAGCCCTCCTCATGAAACCCACAAAGCACCAGAATGCCTCGTGATCCTCTGTAATCACTGAAATTATTGGAGAAAGAAGATCACTCATGCCCTGGCAGTAGCCAATTTCAGGGTCATAGAGTGCATATGCTTCAAGAATAGCAACCAGTCGAGCAGCATGGAAGATCCTGCAGGGTTCCAGGTGATCATAATCCTTCAACCCCACAGCCTCAGCAGAGTGGTGTGCCCTACCTTCCGAAATTGCAGCTTGAGATGGGGAGTATGGTATCCATTCTGCATTGGCACGTACAGCATCAAGGCGGATGATCCGCTGCCAAGAGGCAAAGTCTTCAGCATTGCGATATTTTGATGAGACTTCTGTCCTCGAGGGAGAAGACGACTCCTTGCAACTCATGTCAGGATCATTCTCTTCTGTTCCTTCCATAGAGGGGAAAGTCCGACTGACTTCAGGTTCTTCGGAGGAGTCTGAGTATGATGAATCGGTGTCAAATGTACAGGCATCAGCATTTGTGGTTTGTCTTGCACTATCATGTCCCTCCAATAATGCACTAGAGTGGTAGTCTGAGTATTCAATATCTGGGCTCGTTTCCACACTAGAAAGGGACTCCCTGGCGCTAACCACATCTTCAGAGCCAGGAGAATCTGTGTCTCGTACAAGACTCCCACTGTACCCATCACAGCTAATTCTACCAATTTCATTCAAATTAAATCCGTCTTTGCTATGTTTTAGCAGCCGCCTGCATAGTCTACGAAGTTTCTCATATTCCTTTCTGCATTGAGACAGAATCACTGTAAAAATTAGAAGCCAGGCGAGAAGGAAAAAAAAAGGTTCACACATGCATGTGCGCATACATATATAATGGTTACAATTAATAACTCAATCTTTTAGAACATAGTTTGTGTACATACCTTTTCTGAGTTCTTATACCATCTCTTTCTTCTTTCGAACTCTTCAATTCATAGCTGTTGAAATATTTGGAGTTTGTTAGTTTCTTTGAACTGTTATATAGTTCTTGGAGTTCGGGAACTCCTAAATTTCATGGTATTAATGTTATTCTACTTATCAAAAATAAATTCAAAGCTGTTGAAATAAAGAAGTTCAGTCAACCAACATAGGTATGGTACAACCCTCTTTCAGAAGGCAATGCAAATATGAAAATGGTAACCAGCTGAGCACATCTAAACATATGCACCACATAGGAAGAAGACGGTTGAATGATGATTAGTTACACATTCCTGGAAACAACATGATGTTCAAGAAATGAATTGTGTTTGGCAATAGTTTCTGAACTGCTTTTTGAAAGGAATTCGTGAAGCCTTGGAAAAAAAAAGAATTAATGTAACATTGATATTATTGAAGTTTTAACTTGCTGATCTTAATTCATTTTCCATGTAGTATGGCTAGCTCTTCTAGGGTGCTTCATTAAGCAAACCCTAAGTTCTTGAGAGAATTTTTATCCCATATTTGAAGCTTATAAATCTGTCTTAGGCTCCATTCTTAAGAGGATTGAACCTGCAATCCCTTTAAGTTTCTAACACTAGAATACCCTTCAATTAAATCTCATCCTAAGTTCCTAACCACACAATAGCTTAAATATAAACAAAATAGGCAACCAAAACACCCTAAAAAACCCTAGTTATATGAGCAAAAGCAAAATTTTAACTAACAGGTACAGGACTAGTAATAGCTACAATGATACTTTAGAAGAAGGTTTTGAAATTTAAAATTCTAACTTTATTGCAGCAGATACAAGACTTTCAATCCTAAACCAAACATCGAGACCCAAAAACCCGGGATTGCACAAACTAGTTGAATATACTCCCACTGTGGATATAAACAAAAAATGAAAAAGTATCTAGCGTCCAAAGTGACTTCAGCAACCCAATTGGTATAGATAAGGAACCAGAAAATTTTGAAAACCAAGGGAAACAAAAGTGTAGCTCAGGAAATGAGGAGTTTGTCTGAGTCTCCAAAGTAGCTTTGCCAACCTAATTGATTCAGATCAGGCACCACTGAGGAAAGAAAAACCAAGGAACAAAAGGGAGCTATGGCTGACAAGGGGAAAAATGCGCATAGAAGGATGGAAATTTATGCACAAAGAGAGAGAGAGATATGAACATGCTTACACTCCTAGTAGGAAAGGCCAAACTTCTGCCCTAATACTTGGATCAACACCCTGCATCAGAAATTGTGATGATAATAAGTTAAAAACATATAATGATGTAAAACTTATACTTCTGAGTGCAGCAAAGACAGAATGAATGATGAGGATGGTAACTCACTCCACTGCGAACTTTTTTTAAAAGTTTAACTCCACCATCACGGAGCTTCCCATCTGGTGTAAAAAAACTTCTCCATTGCTGAGGCGAAAGGGCATGTTTTCTTTTCCTGCGAGACCACGGTGACTTGAGACGACCCCTGAAAATGAAAGAATGAGAAAGATTAATCTCAGAGATCCCTCAAAATGTGTGTAGCTCTTTTTTATGAATAAATAATCTCAAATAAATTAGGAGAGTCCTATTTGCAAAATTTTAAAAGAATATGAATGAAAGCATTAAGGCAGTATCATATGTTCATTTTGATTTCCCATACAAAACTATCTTGTAATTAGTAATCAATAACAAGATCACCGAAACAGCTGTCCGTTAGGGAAGATATGACAATAAACTACGGAGAGAGATGCCCCGTGCTAGAATCCCACTTGCACAAATAAAGCATTCATGTTATGGCACAATGAAATGCAAACGTTATCTTATCCTTCGAGCTCAAGATTATTAAAATTAACAGATCATTGGAACTCCGATGGGACGTCCCCTAAACGATAAATTCTGCATTCCAAACCAAGAAGAAAGGAAGCAAACAACTAGCAAAACTAACATAAAAAAAAGTGCGAGTCAATTAAGCTTAAACAGGACCACATGCAAGTCCATCAAGGGACCTAGAAGAGCAATTTAACAGAAACAAAAGCCCCCGCTTAAGCAAGTAGATTGAACTGAAGATAGGTACTGAAAAAACGATTTGGAGTAATCGGAGATCGAGATCTGAATCGAATAGTGAGCTCTGCAGAAATCTGAGGTGAATCAAAGAAATTAAATGGAGAGAGAGAGAGAGGGACTCACCGATCGGAGGAAGAACAAGAAGCTGGTGAGGAAGAAGCAACAATGAATAGAACCGAACGCAAATGAATCCACGACGAAGAAGGAGAGGAATTCGAGTTCGAACTCGGAGACGACGACGACGATGAAGTGTGACTACGTCTTAGAGCTTTCATCTATCTATCACTTAAATTCGTACGAGTTGTTTTTTCTTGTTCTCTAGGGTTTCGCAGCTATAGTGGGGGTAATTTTTTCTTGACTGGGTTGGAAGAAAAAGAGAGAAATTTCTTTCTTTGACTAGGGCATTACTTTACCTACGAGCTGTAAAAGCTATGAAGGCAAGCACGGCGACACCGGCCAGCGCCGTGAAAAGCACCGCCGAATCAGTGGCCGCCAACCGCGCCATGGACAAAACCCAGCCGCCGCGGCCGCTGCCGGAGATGGTGGGACTGTTGTTGTTGGTGTAAAAGGACATGTAAAGAGGAGGGGAAGTGTGAATCACTGGGACTCCCTTCGTCGTCGTCTTCTTCTGCTGCTGCTGCTGGACTTTCGAGATATATTTACAGAACTCAGATGTAGACGGAACTGCTTTTCGTGGTTCTGGCCATTTTTCACTTTTTCTTTCTCCCGTGGAAGTCCTTTTGTCTCTCTTCTCTCAAAGAGAGCGCCGCGTCTTTCACCCTATTCTCTTTGCCAAAAAAGAAATCAAAAATTTGAGGTGCAGTCTTTTATGCATTTTATTAACATGATTGATTGTATTATTTTTTTAAAATTATAAAATAATTTTTTTAGTCAATTACATCAATAATATATAAAAATAATTATACATATCAAAACTCGACATATATATAATTATTAGAGATACAAAGGAATCTCACATACTCATGTAGATATTAACAATGTGCCACACCTCTCCCTTTTTCTTTTCTTTTTTTTTCCTCCCTCCCTATGTCTCTCCATTCCCTTCCCCTTTCCTAACCCCTCATTGACGTCGCCACCAAACCTTCATCGCTCCTCACTAATATCGTTGCTGCACCCTTCACCTTCCTGGCCACTCGCCAACGTTTCCCTTTACTACAGCCTAATCATCATCCTCGCCTCTGTCACCGATGTCGGAACATCATCATCCTTGTCGCTGCTATCGCCTCTCACCGACAAGTGCAATCTCTTTTTCTCTCTCTCGGGTTGAGGGAGTGGGGAAGAGGGCACGAAAAAATAAAACAAAATGAAAAATGAAAAAAACCCTTAACTGGTATGGCACGCTATTCGAAATTTGTGGAATCCCTTTGTGTTTATAATGTTTTTCTTTTATATATATAAATATTATTTGTAGTCATGGACTGCGCAAGTAATGCGCAATCCCTTTAAAAAGAGTGAGTAAATACGAGATACCGGGATACACATGAAAAAAAAGACTAATTTGAACTTTACTACTTATCATCTTCACACACTACATACAACACTTATTTTTTAATTTTTTTTTAGTTTTATTCTTCTTTAACTAATTGGATTTTTCTACTCATCATCCATAAATCACACATTTGTTAAGAAAAAATTAAGAGAATTATGTGTAGTATGTGGTGTGTAGATATGATAAGTATCAAAACTCAAATTAGTTTTTATTTTTCATGTAGATCCTATATTTACTCATTTTTTTCAAAAAGATTACGCGGCACTTGAGCACTCCACGACTGTATCTAGAATTACTCATATATATATATATATATATATATATATATCTAAATATATGATCAAATTAGTTTTTATTTTTCATGTAGATTCTATATTTACTCATTTTTTTCAAAAAGATTACGCGGTACTTGAGTACTCTACGACTGTATCTAGCATTACTAATATATATATATATGCGCACACACACCTTAACTTGTTAACAGATCGATTGTGTGGAATAAATAAAAAAAGTGAGATCGATTGTAATAAATAAATTGATCTCGTTTTTAATTTTTAGTAAAACACATTTGATAACTTTTTTTTTAATTGAATTTTAATCTAAATTCTTGACTTTAAATTTAGAGTTTATATCCGAACACTATCTAAACTGAGAGAGAAAGGTATAAAGCATGCAACTCAACGACCTAATTATTCATACGAGAAATACTTCATCCATAAATAAATTTTACTTAGATTTGATAAAAGACTGACTGCTAATTATAGAATTTTTAGAATTTTGAATTTTCAAATTTTCGAACCGTGTTGACAATTATTCTTTAATTGAATGAAAAATACTTTAACTACAAAAAAATTACATAAAGATAATTTTACAAACTGACATAATTTGATATGATACATTGAATTATAAAACTAGTTTTATTATGAAATATATCTAAAATATCATATGAAATTATATGAATTATAACTATAACACCTCTCTAATTGAATATAAATACTCGTCGCATTCCTTTATTTGTATTAGAAAAGTTGGAAGGGTGGATTGGGTCAGGTTAGATTCATCGTTCACTTTCACAAAATTTTTCATCTCATCTCATCTCATTTAATTATTACAACTTTTCAAAATTCTCACACAAAATAAAATAAACAATTCAATTTTTTAAAAAATTCTAAAACAAAATAATATTAAAAATAAAAATTTTAATAATATTTTATTCAACTTTCAAATTTTATCTCAACTCAGCTCATCGGCAAAACAAAAAAGATTTTGTATCTCAAGACAAATAGTTAGATTTAAAACAATGAACAGCCATTTTAATTACCTATAGTCCCAGAATCCAAAGATCTACCCAAAGATGTCTACACATCTAACAGAACCAATAACCTCGAGAAATTAATCTGCAAAGCTTGGCAAACTCTTGGTCAAATATCTCAACAAAATAGTTAATCACTTGAACCTGTTTTTATTAAAGGGCCAACTATTTATCCAAAAATTTAAAACTGTTGGATGTGAATTTGGTTAAATTTTTAACCCTCATTATTATAACATTTATGACTTGAATTAATCATGATGTGGTCTTTGCTTTCGAATATATCGTTCACATCAGCCCATGCCTAAATAGAGACTGACCTGGTGAAAGTCTTTTTTTATTATTATTTTGGTGGATTCATTCATCTATCAATAATTAATAATTTAACACTATATTCATGTATAGTACTAAGATATTTTAATCTATCAATTAGGTTACCCCTTCCGTGACTTGGTTCATTCTCTAATAGCAAGTATTAGAGACCCAAACTAATTTGGGTAGCTTTTAACATCATCTTCCCAATTGAATGTTTACTGCGACAAACTCTATTAACACGGACTCGGTGATAACCCTTTCCTTTTTAACAAATTTGATCAAGCCAGCTTTAATAGTCAATATCATAGCAGTGTCATCATCATTATAGTAACTCGGCTACTTCAAGTTTTCCCTTTCTTGATCATAAATTTCTATCAATCTTTTATTTCTTAAACTCAAGTTATTCTGTTACGTATGGTACTGGTAGGCGGATTTCACTTTGCTGTCCTCCTTGTATATAGTTTATGATCTCTTATGATATGGGAAGAGTAAAATAAAAAGAGCTTGAAGTTCAAGTTCAAGATTTAGTTTGGCTTGTATAAAATTTCCTTTTTTTCCAAGCAAGGTTTTGTTACATGACTAAATACATTATACAAAAGAAGAGACTAAGCTGGGATACTTAGTCCATGTTTCTTGGTCGAACCAAAGGGGACATTAATTGCTAAAGAATTAGTAGATTTATAGGTCAAATATTGGTAGACTATAATTTGAATGTGGTTTTTGAGACCGGCCACTACAATCGACTGCTTTAATTTATATATAAGAAAGCAAAAGCAATGAAGGAGTTTCAACATGCATGCTTCATTTTAGTAAGATGGTATTTGCACATTTAAGATTAAGAAATGATACTTGCAATTGTGAGTGTGCAAACGTCGTGCAGTCGCTTTGAAAAAAATGAATAAATTTGGAGGAAATGATCATCTCCAGCTTATAACAGTGATTTGGGCTACGATACGATACGATACGATACTTTTCGTGTACATTCATATGATAAATAAAAATAAGCGAATAAAAATAAATAAAAAGAGATACTGGAATTTACGTGGTTCGGCATAATGCTTACATCCATGGATTGTTTGGAGATAAAATTCACTATAATGAGTGATTTTACAATCTCTCATGGCCTCACACATTTCACAATACAATAGGAGAATTTAAGGAAGATTCTTTAGAGTTATAGGTGAGTTTGGGCGTAAGGAGTTTCTATAGAAAGTCCATCTGTTTTATGGGAGATCTCCTCATATATATATATATATGTATATAGGTCTAACTTGTCTTGGAGTGATCGTTTTGTAAAATATTTTTATTTTAGTAGTCTAAGTTCTTTTTCTTTTAGAAATGTATATCTTTTCTTTTAAGAGTCTGAATCAATTTATCATATCTCTTTTTAATTTTATCTCTTAAGTTAATTTTTTACCTTATCTCAAAATTAAATTATAGGCGGTTGATTTAGTAGCGTAAAAACACGAAAAATGGTCTACTTGGGTTGACTAAACGTGTTGATATAAAAATCAACAAAATTTGTCCAAATTTAATATATATATATATATATATATATATATATATATATATATATATATACATATATTTATTCAGTCAGAAATGATAGGCGAACTAAATTGAAGACTTTGGGATGGGACATGCCATGATTTTCGGAGAGACATTGTATAGAAAAATGTGAGATTGTACGTTCCTGGGTTTCGATATTGACCGATTCTCGCTGAGTGAGACTCTATCGCTTTAGAGTCTTTTAAGTGGTCCAATACTTTTTTATTGTGCATAAACTGATCCCATAAAATAGAATCACGTGGGAAACGTAAATACCGCTGTTTGATGGAGATTTCGGCTATAAATACATGTGTTTGGTCATCAAACTCGCTCACTCAATTCTCTTCAATATTACACAATCTAAATAGAGTGGAAAAGAGTTTGGAAGAGCCAAACACAGTAAGAAACGCAGCTTAAACAGTGAATAACATCAATGGCTAGAAGTAATTTTTCTTAACTAAAACATTTCCATTCTCATTTCTAAACTATTATTCTCCATTAGATAATTGTATTTAGTTTAACATTCGAAACTTTGTCCAAATCGATCTTAGCTTATGAACTTTCGTGGCATCACGCACAAGCAAAGTAGCAAACTATTATGAGACAACAGTGTTGGGCGCAGTTTATTCCCTTTGGACGAGAAAAAGGAAAAGTAAATCAAGAAAAGAAAAGGAGATGAGGAGATCGAGGGGATGAAAATTCTCACATGGTGTTTAATTATATAAAGTATTACATCAATGGCAGGAATGCCAGGAAAGAGAGGCTGTGTTTTGACAAGCATGCAGATCAAGGTACCGTGTTTTGCTGCAAAGTTGCAGGACCGATGTGGTGCTTACACATGTCCATGATGTATTTATGCATAGCAAGTTAAAATAAAAAAAATAATTATATAAATGTTAATTACAGTCGTAAATATATAAATACCGTATAATTATTTAAAAAAATATAAAATTATATGAAAAAATTAATTTTTTAATAATAAATTTTATTCTTATTCAAAACGACTGTACGATATTTATTTTATATAATATTTCTCAAACAAATTAATGATAATAAAGAGTCAGCACTTGTGGTGATTACCTTTCTCATGACATTCATGCATGTATCGTACATATATATAATCATCTTTTACAGGATCAACACGATGAAAAAATGGCCCTTGCACAGTACTGCATATATAATGCATGGCTGGCCTACATTTCAAATCTGTTTTTTGAAACGGCCCTACCTACGTACCACACTCACGAAAGGAATTCAACCCGAGGTCAAAACTGAGTTCTCTGCAATGATACCAGCCAACATTACTGACAGCGCGCACGCCAAGAAATATTATTGTCTCGCCATGCATGCACCTGTGAAGAGTGCAGCTTTGTGATCTGATTTCCATCTGTACGTACATTGTGGAAATTAAAGCATATATGCTACTAATTAATTAAAGCCTGTCATCCTGAAACATGATCATCCTCAAAGCCATGCACGTTGTTTTTGCTTTTTGTCGTTTTAACCAACAGCTTGTAGGCCCATGATGGTTATAATGCTTACATGCACGCAAGGAATTCAAGCGCTTCACATGGAGTAGGCAAGAGTTTTTACAATTCGGAAAATACTATTCTTATCATTGATTTCTATGGTTAGTCTTTACTGTTGTGATTTATTATTATTATTATTATTTTTTACTTAATTATTAACTAAATATTTTTTAATAATATTATGAATTTTTTTTATTTTTTAAAAAATATTTAAATGTGTTAAAAAAATACATATAAACAAAAATCTTAAAATTACCAGCGGGAGCTCCCAACTATGGGAGTAGCACCGCTCTTTTCAATTACAAGAAAGCCCTTAAGTAGTGCACACCGCACACCCAAATGATATGCATTAAAGAAAACAAAACAAAACTTTGCAAACATAGCCATACTTCATTAATTTCTTTCTTGTACAGGGAAGATGCAATATTCCTCCCTCATTTCTCTCTTTCCAATCAAGAAGATGTTTCTTTCATTTTCCTCCCTCAGCTAAATGATTCAAGCCGATTCAAATTGAACCAATAAGAAATCGAACCAATTTTAGTTAACATTTTGAATCGTTTACTGAACCATTTTAATCGACCGATTCTAGTAAATTTTAGACCGACTTAAACTGATTCTAACCGATTCAAAACTATATTTATTTTTAAGTTGTTTAACAATTGAGCTTTCTATTTTATTTTTTGAATTGCAAAAAAATTAAAAGAGAAAAAATGTAGTTCTTTATTTTTTTAGTTGAACAAAAAATTAAGGAGAAAGTATATGGTTGTGCATAAAATACTACATTTTTCAAGTGTTTATAATTTAATAATCTTTATATTTTTTGTATATAAGGCAAAAAAATGTCGACTATTGAGGTTAAATACATATATGACATCTTTATTGAAATTATTTAGATTCATATCATATTTTTATTACAGTAGTCAATGAATTTATATTTCATATTCTTTTATACATGATATAAAATGCTTGAATTGCATCAAATATGATTTTTAATACTTTTTATCAACATTGAAATATTTAATTCAAAATTGTCATGAATCGTCCGATTCATTGAATTGATCCTTACCTGATTCCAATTTTTCGAGCCTTGCCCCCTTAGCATAACCGCTTTCCGCCCTTGCAACCAAGGTAATCACCTCTCTCTCTCTCTCTCTCTCTGATCTGTGTAATGCTAGATCTGAATCGGAATTGATTTTTCTATTATTTCCAATATGTTATACACCATGGTAATAGGATTTTTCCATTATTCACTTAATTTTATCTTGAATTAAAATTCATTTGAAAAGAAGAGATTTTTCCAATATGTCGAGTGTGGTCATATCCTCTCATTTCAACTTTCAATGCATCGTTTCATTGCTTTGTTAGACAAAATGAGGATATATTTTTATTTTTCAATAGAACAATCCTTGCACACCAAATAAGGGTATGATTGACTTTTGTATATGTGATCATTATTACCCTGAGTGGAGAAGGTAGACAATGACATAAAAGGATGATAAATTGGTGATTGGAAATAAAAAAAGCCATGACATGCTACTATATCTGTAGGATATATAGTATTCTTTCTATTATGCTTTTCTCTGCTTTTATATTCCTTACTACTAATTTTTTTCCTTCATCTCTACAGGAATAATGTACAACACCCACTGGTGACTAATGGAGATCGCCCCTAAATTGATTATCCCAATTTAGTTTTAAATTGTATAACCAATCTAAGCATAGAGATGTAATTAAGTCAATTGTTTGTTTTGTTTTTAGAAATGGAATTTGTATGAACATTTGTTTAATTTTGATGGCAGCCATGAGACAATTGTTTAGCTTTGATGGAAAGTGTAAGAGTAGTTATGAATGGTTGTATGAGTTTTTTTAATTATACTGGAATTGAAGGAATAGGGTTTGAATATCATATATGATTAGTTTCTGGAATTTATTTGGTTCTTTGATGTTCCTATTATGTGTTGCACAACAAAGTGCCTAAAATGAAGAAAGAAAAAACCTTAATGCACATGAGTAGCACCTACAAGGTGATTGACACAGTATTCCATAGTCTCCAAAAGCAGAACTTTTACAAAATCTCATTTAACATCTCATTCACAAAATAGAAAGTATTACACAGTCTTGCATTACACAACATCTCATTCACAAAATTTAAGAATGGATCTTTTACAAAAGTATAATATAAGCCTAATAAAACGATTGTCTGAAACTGTTTAGTACAATATAAGCCTAATACAATACACTAGTACTTTCTACAATGGTGGGAATGATCATGGAGGAAGACCTTTTTGACTGGGGCCACCATTTGCTCCAAAATGGCTGAAAATGAACAAGTTGATTATAATGGACAATCCCCAATACATGCACAAACATAATCGTGCATACCTATTTTCACCATTTTTCTTCAAAGATCATCATACTTATTTTTGTATGAGTTTATCCTCGTTGTTCTAAACTTATAGTTCTCTCTTCAAGACTTTATTCTCCCTTTTCTGAACTTGAAACTCTCTCTTCAAGACTTCATCATTCCTCAGCTAAACATGAAGCTTTCTCTCCAAGGTTTCTTTCGTTTGGAAGTTCAACTTCTCTCTCCAAAGCTCATCGATAATAGTAGATGATTGTGAAGATGCCATACTTAACTAAAACAACCACCTGACCTCTGCATGATATGGACCAAATTTTTATAAGATGCCAATTGTTGAAAATAGATAGCACATAACAATTATGGTCAGTATTTTGGGTCTGTACAAATAGCACATTACAACTATTGTCAGTATTCTGTGTCTGTAATGTTTTGTTAATTAACAAATCAATTTTTGTGAATTACATTAAGATTGTTCATCCGGGTTCCGGACCGGATTTCCGGGTATACCCGGCCCGGAACCCGGCTTCAAACCCGGGCCGGGTTTCGGCCCGGATACACCCGGATGAACCCGAGTTTCTACAACCCGGAAATCCAGGTTCCAGCTTCAACCCGGGTGTTTTTTTTTTTTTTTTTTTTTTTTTTTTTTTTTTTTTTTTTTTTAATAAAGCACATATTATTTTAAATACAATATGTTCTAGCTTCAACCAGTTTTTTTTTAACTACAGTATCTATTTTTTTCAAAAAAAATAAAATAAAGCTCAAAAAGTTTTTTTTTTTTATAATCTAAAAGTCTATGTTACTGAAAAGTTGGTAATATATATATTTAATTTGAGATTAGATGATCATGTATATGTAATATATTCCATATTCCAGTATGATAATACTACTATTAAAAATGATCGATCAAGTAGTAGTTTCTAACCTCTACTACTTCTAACCTTCCATGACCATGCATTATCATGTAAAATGCATGCAATAATATAATTCACTACATATTAAATTAAATTACATTACAAAACACAAAATTATAATATATGAAAATTACAAAATGCTTCAATTGAAAGTTTGAAACTGGCATCTATTCACTGCTTTTGTGTCCTTCAAGTGTTTACTAATTACATCAGCACGTCATGAGAAACTAGAGAACCTGAAAAAATAAAACAAGTAAGAGCACCATATCATCTTACAGGAATAGACAGAGACGAGAAGGATTCATGTAAAATCTCCAATCCTTAACCAAGGTAGATGGTGATTTGTTTGGCATTTCAGACTTTATTCTTTCATAGATATTATACCAAACATCCTATTCAAGTTTTCTAGAGAAGAATTATAATACAAAATATTGATAATTCCTTCTTTAAGTTTTTCCTACTTAACCCCTTATCTATGACTAACAAAGCTATGAAGGAAGAAGCAAAGACTGAAATTTACCAGCACTGTTAATAGTTGAGAGTTCATGCTACTAAGAACCTATCAACTCACATGTAAAGGAACGTTCATCAAATTATACAGAAAGAGAAGCAACTCACATGAGGGGTGTGATTGACAGACCAATCAACTTTGTTGAACTCTTCCTTTCTAGGACTATCATCAGCAGTATACACCAACTAATACAAGACTCTTGTAACAAGAGAACCAAAGAGTGTTAGCTCAAAGCTAATCAGGCAAAGAATACATCACTACGAAACGGGTAAAAAGGAATATAAAAAAGAAACAACTATCAATGGAAAAGAGCCTATGCACCTCCTGCTTTTTGGAGTTAGAAGGTAAACTAGATATAAAAGAGCAAGCACCCTTCTGGGAAGTGAACACTCGCAATTTGTTTATTGGAAAATTGAGAAACTAACATTAAGTCAAATGTTTAAATACACTGGCGTTTATTCATGCATGGTCTCATGTTCACATGGAGTCTTTTCAATATGTTTTCTGCTTATTATCAAGAAACCCAACGTCTTTTTACTCTTTCAGTTAAAATGCATATTTGGCAGGATCATACAAGAAAGAGACACTCATAGCCATAGGGTGTTTACAAGTCAGCCACACAAGATTGCATGTCATATAACTCTACTCAATAAAGCCTTTATTGGCTATAGAAGTCCTTTTCTAACCTATGCGATTTTTCATCTTAATCCACTCAGCCTTATCAAATGCATATTCTCCATTAATTTATGACCTTATTCTTTCTTGCTACTTCTATCCATGTTATCTTTGACCCACTTTTAGTTCTAAAATAATTAAACACTTTAAGAGGGGAAGTTTTACATGCATTCTGGAGGTGATGTAGCATAGATGAAGTGCCATTCTTGTAGTGGCAACTGTATAGCTTAGCGCAATAATTGCACTGAGCTTTTGGGTTATCGTGGTCAATAGGTTGCACTTTAGTAAAGTGTTCCCAAACCACCGATTGGTTACTAGGTGTTTTTTTTTTTATTTCTTGGGTAAAGGTGGGATGGAATGGGTAGTCTGTTGTGTATATGTGGATGAATGAGTTGAAAGATTCCCATGCTCCTCCACATCCACTGGAATAGACGAGGAGTCACCACCAACCCCTTGGGTCGCAGAATCTTCTTCCATCTGCTATTGAGTAATAAAAAACATCAAACACAATATAGTAAATAATCAAACACTAATATAATCAAACACTAATCCCAACTTTAAAATATGATCATGAAAAGCATGCATTACAGATAAAAGTCTCTCACCATTGATGCTTAAGATTAACAACACATGAATTAATAAATCATTTTGCTTCACACAATGGCTCAGACAAGTAAACAATGGCTCATTAAGAAAAGTTCTGCAGATAAACACATGATAATTTATTGTATATGAGTACTGCTGCTATCTGCTTATTAGCTTATAATACAGCAAAAACAATAAATATTCGTGATAATATATATATGGCTGGTGGCTAGCTAGCTAGGTAGCGTGATGTAATGATTTTCACACGAGGCTCTCTCTCTCTCTCTCTATATATATATATATATATGTCTATAATAATATATATAATTCTGCTCACCAAAATTGTAGGCTGAACATGATGGCTAAACAAATCACTCAATGTAATAGCTCAACCAAAGCTATAGTTGCTTGATACGAGCTATGATCCTCTTTACCATCTGGATGCAACTTTCAGAAACTAAGAGGACTTGAGTCAATATAGCTCATAAATCGCAGCCGAAGAGGCATGGGTTATTAGAAATCTGCTTATCCTGGTGCCCTGCCTTTACAAAATATGGTTTATCCAACCATATGATATGCTGCATTTTTTTCTTTTCTAAACATTTTCATTCGGAGTCATTTGCATTCGATTAACTGAGTCAGACTGCTAACTAGAGATTTTCAGGCCTGAAGAAGCTATTAAAATCCTTGTTTCTTCCCTTGTAATCTTCAATATATAAGGGATATATATATATGTCTCATCTTGTTGTTTTTGTTTGTTTTTAAGGTCTATGAAGCATGTCACTCTACCTAGAGAACCAAAGTTCCACATTCCTCAACAAAAGAACATAGCAACTAGGAATTGCAAGTTAGTATTTGACATTTTTTTCTTAAAACCTCATTGTCTACTCTCTTCGAGGCCTGATCATTTACCCATCCTTCGACAACTATGTTATATGCCAGATGGTATATGATTGGATCAATGATCAAACAATAAAGAAGAAAGATCCAAATGCATAAACTGTGGCATTATCACAATCATGTTATCCAAATCCATAACATCATTTGTTCAAATATTTACATTTTTCAGCCTTAGATTTTCTAGGTTTGGAAGTTCATTTGTTGAAGACTTAAAAGCTGTTGTTTGCTTCTGAATTTGATGGCTTCAGGAAATTATAGTTTACTCCAAGGGATGAGAATCTTGCTACTCATATTGTTGCAAAGTTAGCTGTAGAGTTTGATGTAGAGCATGTATGGATGGAGGAGGGTCCTCCTCAGGTTATGCAATGTATTGAGAAGGAACAATCTGTACATAATTATTGATGTTAATGTAATGAAAAGGAAGAATGTTTTATTAAAAAAAAAAAATTGTAAACTAATTTGTTCATATACCAAATGCATTATTGATTGACTATTTTCACAAATTTCTTTTCTAAAAATCACACTTCTAACAAGTTTTAGAACAAAATGCAGGACCCTTTCAAATTTCAAATAGTACTTGAAAACTTTCAAGGAATGCCAAATCCTAGATTTGTCTTCTATGACTAATTAGTGAACAAAACTCCAAATCCTAATATGAAAATAATTCCAATACCATGATTTTTTTACTATATGTGAGGGAAAATAATTTAAAAAAATAAAAGAAGAAATTGCATTCTAAGAAATATTTTTAGTGATTTAATGTGAAAGGAAAATAAAACAAATAAATGATTTTTTTATCCACTAATTTTGTTACACACTAGCAACTTTATCTTCATAGCTTCCCTATGCCCAATGCATCAATGCTTTTATATGCAGGATCAAGCATCCCTTGTGGGCATTAGTTTTTTTATTACCCAATTCACCTCAGTGTACTTCTAGTTTTTCTCAGTTCTCTTCATCTTACCCAATTTCTCAGTTCTCAGACCTCGACTAAATTTATGTGTTGGAAGATTTCTGTTTGAATTTTTTTTTTCCTTCTCATTGCTGCAGCATGGAAACTTATGTGAAGAGAAAAGATGGTTATGAGAGAAAATTGAATTATGTCGGGAAGGATCTGGGTAGCGGCGATGTTCTTGTGTATAATGTTCCTTCTAGCAACCATAGGGACAAGTAGAACACTGAACAAAAATAAATTCACAGCAGATGAAATCATCCATCAAACACAATCTCATTCATCCACATCGAGGCCAAAAGAGATGGGATGGGAGCACATAAATCAACCCAAACCCAGATCAAGCCGAGTCCTAGAATCGGGCTCTCTCCGAAGCATGGAAACAATATATAGTTTCTAATAATCCAAACCCAGAAATCCAATGGAGAGAGAGAGAGAGAGAGAGAGAGAGAGAGAGAGAGAGAGAGAGAGAGAGAGTGAGAGAGAGAGACAGACTCACGGGGTCACGGCGACGGAGATGTGGCGACGAAGATGCGGCAGCAATGGGGTCGCGGCGAGGAGGCACGAATTTAGGATTTCTCAAGCATAACGAGAGAGAGAGAGAGAGAGAGAGAGAGAGAGAGAGAGAGAGAGAGAGAGAGAGAGAGAGAGAGAGAGAGAGAGAGAGATAGCGAGTAGGACTGTTCAACTCGGGGGGGGGTGTGGTTTTCACAGAAGACCCGGAAACCCGGTACCTGGATTTGTAACCCGTATCCGGGCCGGATAGATCCAGGTTTTTCAACCCGGATTTCGGCCCGGATTTAATCCGGGCCGAAACCCGGAACCGGATCCCGTTTTCTGGGTTCCGGACCGGGCCGGGAAAAAACCCGGCCCAGTTGAACAGGCCTAAATTACATGCAGAATTTATAGCATAGCTAACATGAAGTCAGAGCATCACGGCTAACACCTCCATTATAGCATAACTAACACGAAGTCAAAGCATCTCTAACACCCCCAGAAAATTCATAGTTAACATGAAGTTAGATTAAGAAAGTTCACCATTACAACACTTCTACCCCATTCCAACATCTCTATAGCCACCCTCACAACATCTCTATAGTCCACTAACATGATCAAACAAAAAATCTACCACAAAATTAGAGAATTCACAAAATTCACCACAAGTTAAATAAATATGAGTGCATATATATATATATATGCATAGTCACGATTGGATATGTCTAATGGTGCTTCTTTATGTGGAAGTCCCACTAAGTTGGATATGTAGAAAAGTGCTTGTAGCTATCTCAAATGTATCAAAGGAAATATCAATTCTGTAAGAGTGAAAATGCATTTAGCATTCTCAACAATTTGGAAAACATTAGTCAAAATAGCACTTTACAAGACTGCTAAAAGTATTACCTCAAACAAGCACTCCTACATAACATAGCCCCTTCAAGGTTTTTGTAATTAAATTTTCTAGGGAAAAAGCACTGGAAAAAGATAAAATAAAGAATTAGGGGCACAACCATGACAGGGAATAAACTTTGGTAACAGTAGCATTTTTCGACATTTTTCTTCCCAGAGTACGCTAATCAAGAACGTTTCTCATCAATTGAACACTTAGATAAGAAGGCACCAGCCAAAGGCAACATACAATTATAATACTTATTTCAAAAAACAAATTTAACATTTTTATCTTGTTATTGAGTCTACTAAGGGCCAAATTAATAAATATAAATATAATTGAAAAATAGTATATTATGTCTAGTAGGTTCCTTCAAGGATAGAGACCCAAACTAGAAGATATGCTCCATTTGCATCACTACACCATTTCAACATCACCACAAAATTGAAAAAAATCAATGCAAAACCAGAGAATCAACACAAAATTAAGAGGACTTTTTCACAAATTAGAAAATTCGCCATTAACTACGAACCACAAAACCCATACATCAAGATGCAAAGCCCCAAACAAAAACTAGCTCTAAATCACAGACCCAATTCATAATAATCTACCAAAAATTTAGGAAAAAAATAATCGCAAATAAGAAAGCCGCTCAGGCTGTATGTATACAGAACCTGAGGTGTTGATCTTAGAAGGCCTGATTTCAGACAAAAACAAAAAATTAAACAGAGAGAGAGAGCTATGAGAGAGAGAGAGAGAGAGAGAGAGAGAGCATGGTGAGGGCGAGCCCCCGAATCAGTGGTTGTTATGATCCTAAGGGTTAAAGATTTAACCAAATTAGTATCCAATTGTCCTAGGGCTTTTGGATCAATGATTGGGTCTTTAACAATTTGTATCAGAGCAGGGACCATGTCACAGGTTCAAGTCACAGAGGGGGCAACCTATAGGTTGGATTAAAATGTTTTGGTACTATGTATGGGCATAGTGTTAAGTCATTGAACTGATAGATGAGTGAAGCCACCAAAAGAGAAAGGGCTACCACAGGATTAGTGTCAACAGAGTGGGCTACCGTGGACGTCAGATTCGGAAGCGTGGTGGAATGTTATGATCCTGAGGGTTAAAGGTTTAATCAAATTAGTATCCAACAGTCATAGGACTTTTGGATCAATGGTTGGGTCTTTAACAGTGGCATAGAACCATGAAACCCTAGGTGAAGCTTTCGAAGCCTTTGAGTAGCTCTCTCTCGAGTTGGTTTCCGTCAAACATGAAGAGCCCCAAGTGAAGAATCGAAAGCCTCTAAGCAACTCTTTGTCGACCGTGAAGAACCCTAGGAGAACATTCGGAAGCCTCAAAGGCTATCTCGAGTTGGTTTATGGTGGAGAAAGCAAATGATTCAATTTAACTAAGGGCAAAATCAACATTTCACAGATGTTGATATGAAGAGTGTGCGAGGAGTGTTAAACTGAAGGCTTCTGAATAACATTTTTCAAATTTTTTTAATGTTTCGTGTGAAGTATGTAATGAATAGAAAATTTTATTTACATCGTATTTCGTGTGAAGTTCGTGAATTCGTCCATGCACGTGCACAGATCATTTCGGTAAATTAAAAGTTACATCTCCTGCCTACCACTACCATGTAGCAAGGGAAATGTTGTTGGGGACATGGGATTTGCACGGAGCAGTCCAAGTTTTTTGCATTGTTCATGCTACAAAAATTTGTATTGCTCCATTCACGTTCGTGTCCCTTGCTCATGTAGCAATTATATTGGCTATTATGTTTCTATGTGACTAGAAAAACTTCTATTTTATCAAGTGATCACGTGTTTAAATTAGATGGATGCATGGCTCATACGGCATATACCAATCACTCCACTGAACTTTTCGACAACCAATGTTCAAGATGATACAAGAATAGTCACCATCAAACTAGTATATGAACTTGAAGTTAATGCACCACCTAACCAACGTTTAACCCACGGGTAAGTCTTTGACAAGTCTCTTAGAGCATTAGTATTCGAATACAAAGACATAACTAAAATTTGGCTAATATCACATATTTTACCTTTTGCTTATTCCATTCAAGAGAATTTTCACATTGAATTACCCATCTATTAGCCAAAATAATAATAAAATATTATTAATTTAATAATTTTTTTAATCTTTTTTGGATCATATTTTACCATTCTACCAACCCTATGTTAATTAATAATCAAATTATAATTAAATTATTGTTTACCAACTATCCTCTTTTGCCAACCCTTCCATCCAACAATCATATGTACAATTCTTGAAACTAACTATCTTCTTTTGCCAACCATTCTTCTAGCTAACAATCATATCTATAATTCTTAAAATCAACAAACACATTTTGACAACCTTTCTTCACTGTCGAAAGATGCAATTCTTCGAGATTTCTTAGTTGGTGGCCTTTTTTTACCGTCGACTTGTGATGCTTGAACCACAATATTATCATGTGAGATATCCCTTGTGGTGTTGTTACAACGTTGTCCGCCACTTTGTAAGAGAGTAGTGAAGAAAGGATCTACATCGAATGGTATATCCACCCTTGAAGAAATTATAATTGTTAACGAATTAGACAACTTGAATACCAACTTATAAATTTGTATTATACTATCTAGCAATGAGCAATATATAAAACTGTCCACCAATGAACAATGAGCAATGAGAAATGTATAAAACTGTCCAGCAATGTGTTTATTATATGGATAATCCCTAAATTAGAAAAATAAATTAATTTATTTTACTCCAAACCACTCATATAGGAAGGTAAATTTCAGTCTTTCCTGGAAATCACACAAAACTTATGATTAGCATAGAATCTTCCTTAAATTTAAAAGGTTTCCACCACAGAGATAAAAAAAATTATACAGCAAACAACCAAGACAGCATGGTGTCACAATGTTCGAGAAACAGCAAAAGCGAAGCTATGCTAATCAAACTATCTCAATTGCTTGCCTAAAAAGTCAAAATTAAAAAATTATCTGAATTGATTTAGGACACCCAAGTCTCTTTCAATTTTTTTGTGTCATAAGTTTTGGCTATGGTCAGAAAGTTTTCCTTTGTAAAAAAAAATCTGAAAATAATACATTTTAGCATAGTATTTTGTACTTCAACATTGTAGCCCAAATAACATTAATTACTTTTCATTAGCATAGTCAAAATGAGCCAACAACTAACCAGAAGATATGCTCAAGCACAAGCTTGCGGCATAAACAAAATTAGCCAATATCTATCTACCTTGACAATAACTAATTCAGGCAGTAAATACAATCATTCTTTCAATAAACATTCACGATACTTGCTACAGTTATTAACCACATGAATCAAGCTGATGGCATACAACATGCTCCTTGAGTAAACAATTCAGACATCAGTTGCCAAATTCATTTTTGTTCAAGTTAGGTCTTAATATTTTCAATTTTATTCCATAAATAGGAATAAAAAACTGGTGATAAATCGAAATCTAGACTAACAAACCAAATTTGCAACAACCACATTTTTCATATATAGTTCATTTGATTTACATACACTCAACATTAAGAAACATTACTCAAAGCTGCCCAAAAAGCAGAAAAAAACCCAAACATTCCTCAAAGTATTGAAAACAACTTCAAGACAATCATAGATTTCATATTCACTCAATTTTATGCATGTTTAATGTATAAACAGAATTACAACTGCAACATAGTATATGTATTTGATCAACAGAGTCAGCAACTCGTAGAATCTAAAATCCATAAACCCTAGCACAAATTTAGAACAACAAAACAAGGAAACCTACCCTAACCTAGAAGCACAAACACTGAAACACGAACAAAAAACACTTGAACAAACCCTAAAATCTAAAATCCATACAAAATCGCCACTAACAAGGAGTAAAAACGAGCACACAATAAAGTAAAAACCACCAACAAGATTAGTAAGAAGCACAATCTTTACCCTTACCACACAATAGAAATTGCACAACCGAGAGAGAGGAAACCCTTGCCGATTGCAAAGGAAACCAGCACACGCTGTGCGAAAGAAATCCTTGCCAATTGTCCTAGTTGTAGAAGGAAGAGAGAAAATCCCTCGAGGGAAGAGAGAAAATCATTCAAGGAAACGGAAGAAAAAGTTTTTGTAGTGGGAAACAGAGAGACAATCACTTAAGGGAAGAGAGAAAATGGAGAGAGTACTGAAAGAAAGAGAGAGAATATGGGGGCCAAAGAAACAGAGAGAAATACAAGGGAAAGGAAAAGAGGGTGGTTGGATGGGATTTAATGGAAAAAAATACACATTTGGTATTTAAACAATGTCACGCCAAATATGACCGGTGGATCTGATTTACTGTAACTCAAAACTTCACTTGTCACCCTTTAGTTAATCCAATGTAGCTGTTTTAGTGTGAATTGAGACATATTTTTGTTTTCACTTACATTTAAGCCAATACCAATGCTCTTTGCCTCAAATCTTTAAGATTGGCTTCGCACCACCGCATTAAACTGGTGTGTGGGGCCCAATGGTTGGCATAGGCACGTGTCCCTTGGATGATGTCAAAGATCAAGGTTTTTATGTCCTAGCTATTTTGTTATGTTCTCACTTTACTCGAACGGGTACACGGAAGTAGCGAAAATAAAAACCTTTAACAAAAGCTTGTAGCTAGTCCCCCCTTGGTAGTTGTTGCCTACAATGGTAGCATTTCACTTCACCCATTAATTAGACTATAAAAAATCATCTCTTTGATAATCAATTCCTTGGCAAAGTTAAGGAACAAGGTGGGGGGCTTGGACCATTGGACCAAATGGCCCATTGTCTTTTTTTTTTTTTTTAATCATATGCCCTATAATGGGACAGACAATCGTTTGGGACATCTCACTCCCTTCTGTTGTACTTATATTTGTTTTTAATAGAACTTTTGTAACTTTGATTAAAATACATTGCATATAATTCTTTAGGACTTGAGTGATCACTTGAGTAAAAGAGTCAAAACCCAAATACATTGCATATACTTTTGTAACTTTTGTTCACTAGGAAAATCGATTAACTTCTCGTCTATTTATGAAATATTCTTTTCTTTTGGGGGCAAGCATCCATTTCAGCTTCATCAATAAGGCATATAATTCTTTAGGACTTGAGTGATCACTTGAGTAAAAGATTCAAAACCCAAATCCACATCCTTTGCATGGAAAAGAAGATATTAGAGTTGAGGCAGTTGTGCAGAATTGATTCTATTCTGTTATTCTCTCTGTTTTTTTCTTTTTTTGGTTCTCTCATGAGTATGTATGAAGATAATGCGAAAATCTTTTGTGCTGCATATTCATCAGAAACTTGTTGAAGAAGAAAAATTCTAGACATAAGCCCCACACTCCTGCACACCACTTAAAAATATGTAATTTTACTCTTTTATCCTCATATTTCATATTTATGAAGGTAAAAGAGAAAAATCACATGTTTTTAAGTGGTGTGCAGAGTGTGGGATTTCTGTGTAGCACGACTCGTTGAAGAATTGATAAAACAAGGTACGAGCATCTATAATCTGAGAGAAAGGAAGGCCATGTAGCAAAAGCAAATTTCTCCAGAAAACCAGGGAGAGATGACAACTCCAACACTTGAGTCTCTTCAAAAAACTGAGAGAAAGGAAGGCCAAGTTCCTAGGAATCATGGCACTCTATAACAACTCTGTCAGCGGGAGGGAATTTCAATAAACAAATCCGATCGAAATAAATTAGCAATATCAAAAGATCAGAAGGATGATAATAAATCTCCATATATTAGAGATATAATTCTTGAAACTTAACTTCAAATTAATGACACCTGTTGTCTTAGGATGACCTATTTTCAGAAACAGGAGGTTAATTCATTGTTATTCCACCCCATGTACTGAAAGATTTACAGAGACCATTGACCCAGCAAAGAAGTGTCTAAGACAACTAATTAGGCGAACCTGTATCGGTTTTGCTTCACAAAATGCAACCCAAGGGTGGAATTGTTGGCTATGGGAGCAACTATTCCAAAACACAGATCAAATTCTCAGCAGATAACATTACAGGAAAAACAAATCACATCCAGTGTAGGTAGAAATTGCGTCGAAACTAAATTCATGTATATAGAAGAGAGTGTTCTATGTTCCCTGATGTTAGGTTGCATCCCAAGTTGACACATGGCAAAGTAAAAGCATATCATATATCATCCAGATATTATTCAACTCCTTTAAATAAACATACTAGCTCATTTGAAGATACATAAACCACAATAGAACATAAACCATACGACCACATTATATGGTTCAACTCACACAAACATAACATTCCAACCCTACAGCTTTGAAGCAGCGTCCTTGTCCAAAAACCAAGTCAACTTCCCTTCAGGTGAAACCATTTGAACAGGAAGCTTAACTGAATTTTGACTCTTTCCTAAAGCTATTTGCACTGCTCCAGCTTCACCTGCACCAGTTATCACGAGGGCAATGTATGCAGACGAGTTGATCACTGGAAAGGTAAAAGTAATTCTCTCTGGAGGTGGTTTTGGAGAGTCCTTAATGAAGGTGACCCATTTCTCATTTTCTTTGAGCAGAGGATGGCCTGGGAATAAAGAAGCCACATGTCCATCTGGACCCATACCCAGCAGCATGAGATCGAACTTTGGGAATCCACTAGCTTCAGATAAAGCTATGACGTTTCTATTGACCAAATTTTTTAGACAAGCCTCATAATCAGCTGCTGCACCCTCAGCTGACAGCTTATCATTGATTGCATAGACATTACCAGGGAGAATTGGTACCTGTCAAGAAAATAACAGGGTTAAACTCACTAAAGACCATCACAAGAGGAATAACCATGGACAGCAAAAGGAAAATTGATAATAATAATTCAATTAAAAATTGAAACTACCTTCTAACTACACGTGACCCAGAATATGTTTTGATACAGATCAAGGATAACCATCTGGAATTAGAATTTATAAATTATTCAGAAAATAGGGAAGACATCTCTTGCCATTCAACAACACCCAAATCTTTTTTTTCCCTGCACCTAAACTAATCATAATTCAACTCAACAAAGTCATAAACAAACTGTGCTCTCCTAAATTTGTTTTGTAAGATAATTATGTCTTTCTAACCATCTGGACCCCATGTTCTCTTTTGACCTTAATATTGTCCTTGCAATCCCTTCTACCAAGTGGTGATGCCATTAGTCTTAGATCAACACTTTCACAAGCTCTAACACAGTGAAACGATTTCCAAATAAACTGAGGGTAATATTCAACATAAGACACTGAGGTATCGCAAACAGCAGCATAATCAAAATATGCCAGCAAGTCTTAGTAAAAATGAAATCAGAACATATTCCACAATTGTACCTTAGAAAGAAACCCATCATTAGCAAGCTTATAATTACTGTCTTCATGATCCTTTGGTACTACTCTTTCATCTAACCAAAAGACATGCCATTTCGACCATTCAATTGAATCAATGTATGGGGGTTCCAGTAGCTTCCTGAAATCTCAATGTCAAGCAATTACCAAAACGATTCCTCATTTATCGAGAAGCTCATACAACTGATCTATTACCCTGCAATTAGCTAGTAATGAAACCATGTAACGGGAAAGGAGAGATCATTTTAACTCGTGTATAGAATAGATCTTCCACACTTGCGCACTCAAGCAGATCGTCCACACGAGTGATCATGTCTGTAATGACGCCATAGTTACAAGGCGTATTGGTATACATTTTTTATTTTTAAAAGTATTTAAATATATTAAAAAAATGTGAATTAAAAAAAAAAATTACAAAAACGGTCAAGTAGAGTAGCCCGAATCTAGTTACAAACCTAAATTTCCATTTTCTTTCCATTTCCAGACAGATCCCCATCAGTAACAGTAAAGTAAAATCGGTACAAGAAACAAAACCCCTTGGGAGTTGTTACCTGAGGGACTTGATGAGAGACCCACCAGACAAAACAACAGAAAAAGCCCCTCTTTCTTTGCAAAACTGATTAGACAGATTGGCCGTGTACTTAGCCAGAGAATCAGCTTGATCCTCCTCCGTTTCCAACACCTCAACGTTCTTCTTGTCAGTTGATGGCGTCGCCATTGAAGCCTTCGATTGAAAGCAACCAGGTTTTTCTTCTCGCCAACCAGAGAACCTCCCTTCTGATCTGAAAGCGTGGCGGGTGAGTGTTTTTGTGGATCTGCCTTACGGATGATGAGGGCGAGGGAAAGATGCTGGGAGGAGGGCCTTGCGCATGCGGGGATTTTATAAGAGTTTGGGAGCTAGGACCGGCAGTTTGCTTGCTGGGTTTTACGCCCCGTTCGAATAATGAAAATATCTTCATCTTATATTATAATATTTTTAAATTTTTATATAAAATATTATAAATAATTTATTTTTTTAAATTAAAAAATAATAATATTTTATTTAATTTTTAATTTTCATTTAAAGTATCTCATTTATCTCACTGTCCAAAATGTAGCGGTTACGTTTAAATGTTGAGTTGAGCTGAGCTGAATTCTTTATGAATAGTAATGAGTTGAGATGATTGAGTGAATTTTATAAAATCTACTTAAAATGAGTTTAAAGTGTGTTTAAATGTTTAGATAAATTTATATATATTTATGACAAGTTATAAAATAATTGAGTCCTACCATTAAACAATGAGCAATACTACATAATCTCATCAACCTCCACACACCATATTTTTTTAAAATTTTTAAAATTTTTAAAATTTTTTTAATTTTTTTAATTTTTTTTTGAGTTTATTCTTTTTAAAATAATTTAATTTTTCTATTCATTATTCATATATTAAATATTTAATGAAAGAAAAAAATAATAAAAATTAAAAAAATATGTGATGTGTGGTGTGTAAGGGTGTAAATTTAAATAAAAAAACTGAAAAATCGGTCTGGACCGAACCGAACCGGACCAGTTGGTCCTGTTTTGAACCGGTCCGGTCCAGAACCAGTTCCTATATTATGAAAACCAGCCGAATCCAGTCTGGTTTCGGTTCCATAGTTTTCGGGACCGGACCGAACCAGACCGGTTATAAATATATATATATAATATTTTGTATATTATACAAAATATTTATATATATAAGTTTTATATATAATATATAATTATATATTAAATTTTTATATATAATATATATAATTATATGTCATATATAAAATAATTTCATATTATAATTTATAAATTATAACATAAAATATTAATTTTAAATATGAACATTTGTAATTTGTTTGATCATATGTTATTAATATAATTATATATAAGATAATGTTATTATAATTTATAAAATAAAAATTTAATCTTAAAGATGAAAATTTAATTGATCATATGCTTTAAACATAATATATATATATTAAATTATTAATAATATTTTATCATAATAAGTTACACTTTATTATATATTTTTTACATTTAGAAAAAATTGAAAAATCGGACCGGACTGAACCGGAAATCGATAAAACCGGAAGTATCGGTTTAGGAGGATAACCAGAGCGTAATCGGTTTTGAAAAATACAAAACCGGTATATACCGGTTCGGTCTTAAATTTTGTCTAAAACCAGATCGAACCGAACCGATTACACTCCTAATGATATGTGAAGGTTGAGAGGTAGATTTCATTGACACCTTTGTCCACTTCCAATGCCAAACCTGCAAGCCAAAAAAAAAAAAATTAAAACAAAACAAAAGGCAAATAACGGAGGTTGCAGTTGCAGCCAAAGTAGATTCACGTGGCTTTGACAAGTAGGGTCTAGCAATAATCTGAAATTTGAATTATGTTAGGTGTGGGTTCAGTCAATAATCTCAACTTTGAATTACACTTAAAAAGAAATAAAATATGCTTTTAGATGTTTACAGCCATTTAAAAATAGTCTTGCTACATTCACAGCTCTCAGTCACCACTAAAAGCTACAATTAGTTATAGAATTTTATTTTAATTTTTTTACTTTTTCATACATGTATTTTTTAACATTTTTAAATATTTAAAAAAAATAAAAAATCATAATATTATTAAAAAATAGTTTTTTAATCACTAAGTAAACAAAAAAAATTAAAATAAAATTAAAAAATCAAAACGGTAGAGTTAAGCGGTAAAATAGAGAGGAAATAAAAGTATTATTCTTTAAAAATAAAATGCACTCAGCTTTGGATCCAAACGAGGCGCTTCCGGGAGAATGCGGATGCTTGAGATTGTGCGCTTGGGTGACTCTGGCATAGGCATCGATGCTGGGCAGCACTGGCGCCTGGAGAAGATCTCTGAAGTAAGTTTAGTCATGTCTTACCTTTTATTTTATTTTTTGGGATAATGCTAGAATTGCAAATATCGCGTATTTTATTTAAAAAAAAAAAAAAAGAAGTCTATTGTTAAAAAAGTAAATTTTTTATGTGAATTTTAATTTTTTTTTTTAAATAAATATGCAGGACTTGCACACCTTAACACTTAAATATTATTTTTTTAATTTTTTTTAAAGAATTTAACTTGAGAGTTTTGATTGATCCAATACATTGGTGCCAATATGACCTCAATTCATTTGGCTATCATTTTGGTTCTTGAATTAAGCATCTCACAAAATATGTTCATTTCCCTTAAGAATCTAGCAATATTTTTGTCCATGACATTAAGATGATGACCCCCCGCATTTTATTTGAAATTAGTGAGGATGGCTTGTTTTGTGCTTGATTTTTACAAATTTAAATTTTTTAGAGATCTTGTTCGAAATCTAGAGTCTAGAGGGAAAGACAGACACTCAAAATGATTCTTATAATATTTATTGGGTACTTAATAATGTCGAGAAATTCATTTGGATAACAATAAAAAAATATAGATCCACTTTATGTACCTATCTCTCATCCACGATATACCCTAGACTTGGGATAAACTCTAAAACATAACATTCACTTTAAAACACACATTTATTAAGTTCTATATGTCCGATCGCATAAAAAACGATAAGAAATAACTATTCAAAAAGAGAAGAATACAGCCACAAAAAGATCCCATAAAAATAAATCTCTAAATTGGCATAACTTCATATGATACATAAGATCTATAATAAAAATAGTTTTTCAATCTAACATATAATATCAAACCACGTTAGTTTATAAATTTATTTTTGTGGGATCTCTTTATTGCTAAACCATTTCTCATTCAAAAAATGCTTTTACAGGACCATTTGGATTGAGAAGTGATCTCAACTCATCATTACAAATTTTTCAAATTTTCACACAAAATATAATAAATAATTTAACCTTTTCAAATTCTAAAATAATAATAATATTAAAATATAATATTCTAACAAAATTTTATTCAACTCATCTAAAACCATCTCATCTCATCTTAACTCAACTCACTATCTAAACAACACCTTAATATTTTTATTGAACCCATTATACCTAAAAAATATAGCAAATATTTCTCAAGCATCTAATATCAATTGTTTTTAAGAACCAAGCACACATCTCGGCCATAAATATATACAATTCACAAGAAATTGCAAAATCCAAAATGCTACATTAGAAAGAAACAAATATTCCACACCGAAGGGATAAAAAATAGTTATTGTAGAAATGAAACGGAAAGAAGAACATTAGAACACTCTCATTGGATTAGCCAAATCTAAAGTATATTTTTTATGAATGTAAGATGAATTTGACTTTTGGCTATTCCATTCACATAAATCGCCACATTGGAATAGCTATTTTTTAATTATATAACAATAAAATAATATAAGATGAATTTGACTTTAGCTATTCATATCAAATCTCTATATTGGATTATCCATGTATTCATTATATAGTAATGAGCAATTAATAATTAAAAAAGTATTTAATTTTTTTAGTTATTAATTTATTTTATTTTATCATATTTTAGAAAAATATTCAATGGACAACACAATCACATGAAATCAGATGGTCAATGGACAAAAGAAATGGACAAAGTCGTTGATGGAGACTTCAGGAGAGAGAAACAAATGATATAAAATGGATTTGATGAATAAACAGTGTCTTCCAAATTTAGAAATTACTTTAGAAGTTACTGTAGCTATATTCCAAATATTTAGAATATAGCTATTCCAATGTGATATATTTTATGGCTTAATAGCTAAATTTTCATTGGATTTAACTTTTAGCTAGTCCAATGAGAGTGCTCTTAGAGCAGGATGGAATATGCCAAATCAAAAGACATTGAAAGCCAAAAAATAAAAATAAAAAAATGGTATACAAGATGTAAACCATATGAAATCTACTTTTCACAAAGAAAATTGAGAAACAGAAATTATTCTCTACCCATCATTTATGGATAAATTCTCTCTTTTTTATAGTGATGAGAACCTTTGGACTTAAAAAATCTCACAGCAACGAGTATTTGATATATCAATTTAAAAAAATAGCAAAGAGATATATCTTAACGATAAAAAAATTTGGCTGGAGAATTCAGATTCCATCGAAAAATCGATGGAGACGGAGAGGTTTTAGAGAGACATAAGTGGAAGAGAGAGATAGTAAGGAATGGGAAAGAGTGGTCAATATAGTTTTTGCGAGAGCAGTTAGGGTGGATTGATTTCGAACAATTGAGATGGACCTCAAGAGCTACAATCTTAAGAAATTGTTGCACTATCTCTTACTCTATTGTTTGATGGCTAGTGCTGTATGGAGTAACTTTTCCAAACATATTAGTTTGGGTGTTATGGATCTTTTATTACCCTTGGAGTGGGTCATACTTGGTATTGGTTGCTATCCGTCCCTAATGGGTAGGTAATGTCCTATCTTTGCCTCCAACCCCATCTCTAGTGGGAGGACAACATCACCCTTCCATCCCGACCCTTATCTTTAAACTTTTTGTTGTCTCCACCATATAGACTAATTGGTGTCGAATAAAATTTGCCCTCCCATACCACAACTAAATCAAAATTGAAACCATAATCTAAAGCCTGCAACGCTTGAGAAAAATCAAACTCATGTATCAGAAATCATGGTAAAATAAATTTGAAGAAATTAAAATCAAACCTTTATGAAAATTGCAGTAGCCATGGAAACAAAGCATTCTCTCTACGAATTGATGCACAACCAACACCATAAAAAAAATATAAATCAAGGCACAAATTAGATAAATCATTTCATCAAAAAGCAAAAATGAAAGAGAACGAGAAGAAAGAGGAGTGAGAAACAAAGAAAAGAAAATAATAGTGGAGAAGAAAAGTGTAAAGGTAAATCTTTAAGAACACAACAAGAATTCACCCAGAAATAAGAATAATAAAAACAAGCGAGAAAGAAACCCAATAATCCCTTGTATTAATTCTTGGAAAAGGTTTTCGAGGAACCTTCAACCTGCAAAGCAAAATCAAGTTTATACAATTCTCAACCCAACTATCAGAGTTCAACTACATCTTTTATACAAGTGTTTCACCCAGAAGATAAAACGACGACGTGTTCACCTAAGAGCTTGGCCTTCGATTCCCTTTATTCCAATCCTGGAATGCACTGTATTACTTAAATTCGACATGCACTGTTTCATACTTCCAAAGCCGTTAATACCGTAACTTCCAAAACGCATAACTCCATTTAAATGAGACGCACCATTTTACTCTTTCTTTTTTGCCCCGATGCACATCTTCCCATCACATAACCTGCTCTCTCTTACTTGCAACTCCTAACCATTACATTTCCAGCCCTTGCAATCTCCTCCGCTTTAAGGACCTTATCCTCTAGACACTGATAAATTCATCCCTTCTTATGAAATAACCTTGCGCACAAGGTCTGGGTAAATGTTGCGTAATTTCCATAATAGTTTTCAAGAATTGTCCTTAATAGGTGCCCCCAACCACTTGACAAGTACCTCGATTACTACTTGATTCCCAACCTTCTTCATCCTCCTCTCCAGAATTGCTTTAGGTTCAAGTTGAATTTGTCCTTGTGGATCCAGTGGAGGCTATGCTGGCAATGGAGTGATGCTCTGACCCAATTTTGTTTTTCGAACATTAAACATAGAAAACTAGATGTAGCCTTGAGAATGTTGGTAGATTTAGCTTATAACCTACTGAGCTAACCTTTGTAAGCACTTGAAATGGTCCATAAAATCTTGGAGACAACTTCAAGTTGTGGCGCATAGCAACTGACTTTTGTCTATAAAGTTGAAGTCTAAAAAACACCCAATCTCCAATCTCAAAGGACCTCTCGATTATCTTTTTATCAGCATAAAACTTCATTCATTGTTGAGTTTTTTGCAAATTGTCCCTTAACATCACCAAAAGTTGCTCCCTAGACTTCAACTGCTAGTCTACAGCTGCATTAGCAGTTGTTCCATAAACATAAGACAATAACTTTGGTGGCAAATAGCCATAAATAGCTTCAAAATGAGAACTTCCAATTGAAGTGTGAGTAGTGGTGTTATAAAACCACTCTGCTATAGGAATTCAAAGGCTCAATTCCTTTGACTTGTCATTGATGTATCATCTCAAATACCCTTCCTAGCATTTGTTTAATACCTCAGTTTGGCCATTTGACTGTGGATTATAGGTAGAACTAAAATTCAGTGAAGTCCCCTGCAACTTAAACAATTCACTCTAGAATGAACTTGTGAAGATTGAATCTCCATTTGAGATAATGGACTTGGGCCAACTTACTTGTTGTATAGGGGTGAGCCAATGGCAAGAAATGGGTGAACTTGGTCAGCCTATCCACCACAAAAAATATAACAACAAACCCACTAGATAAAGGCAACCCGTCAATAAAGTCCACGAAAATATCCAACCCTGAAAAATGAGGGATTGGCAAAGGTTGCAGCAGCTCTACTGGATGAATGGTCTCATGTTTATTGGCCTAACAGATCACACATTCCCTGACAAACTTCTTGATGTCACTGTGCATCCCTTCCCAGAAACAATCTAGTTTAGCCCTTTGCACTGTTTTCTTGTACCCCACAAGTCCATACTAAGGGCTGTTATGTATATGTTGTAAGATCGTGGCCTAGAAAGAAGAGTTGGGAACTACAAGAAGTTTCCCTTTCCTCAACAAAAGACCTTCTTGAAGGGTGGGTATAATATTTCGGACCCTTCAACCCTTGTTGTAGTTTAGAGTAAATTTCACTTACTATGGAGGAAAATTGGTAGCTTCGTTTTAATTCCTAAATCCAGACTAGAGTAGGAAATGTGATCAAGGCTACACTAGCTGCTTCTTCTTCAATCTTCCTTGAAAAGCCATTAGCAACTACATTCTCTATACCCTTCTTATAATCAATGGTAAAATCATAACCCATTAACTTGGACAACCACTTTTGCTGAAACTTAGTATCCACCCTTTGTTCCAACAAATACTTCAAAACTTGTTGATCAGTCTCGATTTTGAAAGTCTGCCCCAAACAAATAAGGCATCCACTTACTAATAACAAATACAAGAGCCAAAAAGTCATTCTCATATGTAGAGAGCAATAGAACCTTACCCTTCAAGGCTTTGCTATAAATAGCAATAGGTTGGTCCTCTTGCATGAGAACGGCCCCCAAACCCACTCCAGAAGCATCACATTCAAAGGTGATGCTTTTAGAAAAGTTAGGCAACCTCAACACAGGAGGTTCAATTATTGCTTTCTTGAGGTGTATAAAAGCTTGAGTTACTGCTTCAGACCACACAAAGACATTTTTCTTAAACAATTCAATCAATGGGGCTGCTATAATACCATAATGCATTATAAATTTTCTTTAGTAGCCAGTAAGGCTTAAAAAACCCCTTAAGGCTTTCAAAGAATTGGGAATATGCCACTTAAGCATAGCAGCAATTCTTGAAGAATTAGCTTTAACAACCCTGGTAGATATCACATGGCCCAAATAGTCAATTTCTTCCATGCCAAATTTATATTTGGATGTCTTTGCCTACAAAGTATGTCTCAACACCCGCAATACTAGTTTCAGATGTTCCAAATGATCAACCAAATTTCTACAATAAATGAGAATGTTATCAAAGAAGACAAATACAAATCTTCTTAAAAAATGCTTGAATAGTCCATTTATTAGGCCCTGAAAAGTGGCAGGGGCATTAGTAAGGCCAAAAGGCATTACTAAGAACTCATAGTGGCCCTCATAAGTTCTAAAAGCTATCTTCTCCATATCACTTTCCTTCACCCTTATTTGACGATATTCTGACCTCAAGTCCAGATTGGAAAAAGTTTTTGCACCAAACAATTCATCAAGCAACTCATTAATGACAGGTATAGGGAACTTGTCCTTGATAGTTTCTTGATTCAATGTGTGGTAATCCACACATTCTCCAGGTTCCATCTGCTTTTTTAACCAACAAGACAGGTGAGGAGAAGGTTTTGGCTAGGTCTCAACCTGATTTCAATAAATCCTGCACAATGTTCTCTATTTTTGTCTTTTCATAATGAGGATATTGATATGGCCTAACTAAAATAGGTCCAGTACCTTCTTTTAAATGAATTTGATGATCGAAATTTCTTTTTAGAAGTAACCCCACTAGTTTTGCAAATAAATCTGCAAACTGTTCAACAACTGCAACAATCTCATCAATTTGATTGCTAGGATGGAGAGATGGTTTTTATTCCACAAGCTGCAAAAACCAACCATGTTGACTAACTAGAGAAGACTTCAAGCAACCCTCCCCACTATGCACACACAAATCATCATTCTTCACCCCATGCATTATCACTCTTGACTATCCCATCATAAAATTCATAGACATAGTAAGATAATCTCAATTAATGGGCCCCAAAGTCCTCAACCACTAGACTCCAAGGACATTTTTTGCATATGTCCTCAATTATCTGTCCATGGCGTGTCCACTCTTCTTTGCTATTTATGGTTTGAAAGACATTTTTTGCATCAACTTCAGAAGTCACTTTTGAGAGACATAGCTCATTACACAACCCTATTGCACTTCTTAATGTGTAAGCTTTGGCTAGACTAGGCTGACCTGAATATTGTAGCTTGTACATAAGGTGGCCAAAATATCACCCTTTGAGTTTCTAAGGATTATACCAAGCCCCACGTTTCTTCTATTTGCATCTACAACTGCATCCTAGTTGGCTTTTATCTCCATTAGCCCAGGTCTTTTTCTATCTTTCCATCTTTCTTTCAATCCATTATACTTGTTGGTTTTCAGCAGGCTCAGACTATAACCGATTACATTCCTCTAACCTTGTTATAGTTGTAGTAACTAACCTGTCAGGAGCTTCAAACTGATTGCAGAAGATCACGACATTTCTTCTTGTCTAGATTCTTCTCATTATAAATACCACCAGGTTAAATCATCCTTTTTCAACTTCTCTATTAACTTCATCCATAAATCCATAAGCATATTATCAGATGTAGCTCATTTGTGGACATGACTTCTGATATTAGACCACACATCATTGACAACAATATAGCTCCACAATGCATGATAAATCGATTCCTCTTCATGCACACAAATAGGGCAGTTTTGAGAGTCCACAATCTTTCTATCAAAGATTCTTCCAAATAGGTAATGTCTCATGAACAACTTTCTACATAAAATGTTTAACAAATCCTAGGACATTTAGATCTCATATATGTTGCCATGTAGGTACACCCTCACTAGGCTTTGAAGATTCACCTTTCCTAGCCCTTTATCGAGACATCTCTAGATGGTATGCACTTTTTTTGAGAACCCACCATGTTTTATATAATTCCAGATCATTTTATTTTCAACCACATGTCTGCTAATAGGAATACTCAATATCACCTCAGCCTCCTGAGGACTAATTATCTCAGCAATGATTTCATCCTTCCAGCAACCAGTTTCAACATTAATCAGTTCAACAATTCTTGCATTTCTGTCTAATACTCTAAGTGGTTGAATTTTGCAAGTGTATTGGATAGGGACCCAATTTTTATCCTATATCTTATTTTTCTCACCATTTCCAACCCTCCACAATATTCCTTCCTTCAACATATCAATGGAATTCCATGAGCTTCTCCAAACCAGTGATGGTCCATGACCAAGTGTTGCCTCCAACAGATGGGTTTGCTTGAAATACTTTTCCTTCATAATCTGTCTAGCCATTGAAGTTGGATTGGTCAATAGTTTCCAGCATTATTTTGCCAATAAAACTTTATTGAAGCAATTAATGTCTCTAAACCCCATACCTCCTATTTGTTTTGGATCTCCCATTTTTACCCAGCTTCTTCAATGAATTCTCTTCTCAACTTGCTTGCGTCCCCTCCAAAGTCAATTATTGCACTAATCTCTTTGCAAAGTTTTCTTGGTAACTTGAAAATATTCATAGGGAAAGTAGGTATTAATCACAGCCTTGATGAGAACTTCCTTTCTAGCCTGTGATAGGAAATTCTTTTTCTAGTTGTTGATTCTTTGCCATATTTTCTCTTTAATACCTCTAAAAGTATAGTACTTTGATCTTCCCACCATGGTAGGCAATCACAGGTAGTTTTCATAATTATTGATTGCTAGGAGAAAGCCTAGTTGATTGGATAATCTGATTTTTTATAGAAGCCTCAGTATTTGAGCTAAAAAGGATAGACGTATTCTAAGGCTGAACAAAAATCTGAAATCCAACTTTGCCTCCAACTCGACACCGACTCCGACTCCAACTTTGACTCCGATATGGTACATATTATTTTATAAAAATATATATATATTTTATATATTAATCATATATATTTTATAAAACTATAACTTATATAGTTAATTAAATTCAATAATATACTAGTATGAGCAAATTATTATAAAATAATATGCTTATATTAGAATAAAAATAGACTAAATTGACTAATAATAGTTACTATTAACTATTACTACCATGTAACACTAATTAATAATAAAAACTAATGTATAAATACTAATGTATAATAACAGTAACACTAATATATGATAACTAAAGTATAATAACATATACTAGTAATATATAATAATTAATAAATAATAACATATAATACTAATGTATAAACATTAACATACAATAACATATAATACTAATGTATAATAACATTAATTTGTGCAATGATTTATTTTTTTAATTTTGGTTATGTTTTAATAAAGTTGAGATTGAAAAAATATTTTTTAAAAAACCTGAAATCTGGAAGCCCAAATCCGATTAGTGAGAGTCCAAAATTGTCAAATTGAAATTTCAAATGGGCTAAGAAAAAAAATCCAATAAAAAATTCCAAATCCAACTCCGCTTCAGAGTCGGAGTCGAAGTCGGATCGAAGGCTATGCAAATCAAAGTCGGAGTCAGAGTTGGAGGCAGGGCACTTTGACTCCGACATTGTCGGTACTCAGCCCTAGCGTATTCTGCCTATTTAAGCACTATCCCGAGGCAGCCCTATACCTTTCCAAAACTTTCTGCAACTTTGTCCATTCATTCAAGCTTGCTCTATAGAATAAGACATAGACATCCGCAAACATAAGATAGCTTATCCTTGTCCCTTATTGCCACCTCTTAATTCAGAGTTGGTTAACAAATAACTAAATCCCTTAGCACGTATGATAAACAGATAAGGAGATAATAGATCTCTTTGTCTAATACCTCTAGAGGGATGGAACATGTCACCATGTTTACCATTCATAAGCACTAAATTAGATATTGTCATTACACAGGTCATAATCAATTTCACTCACACCTCACCAAAGCCCATTTTCTCCACGATAGCCTTCAAATAATCCCATTCCATTCTATCATAAAATTTTGACATATCTAATTTAATTGCCATACTTCCTCGAGTGGAGGATCTCATAAGAAACCATGAGATATTGTCATTACACAGGTCATAATCAATTTCACTCACACCGCACCAAAGCCCATTTTCTCCACGATAGCCTTCAAATAACCCCATTCCATTCTATCATAAAATTTTGACATATCTAATTTAATTGCCATACTTCATCAAGTGGAGGATCTCATAAGAAACCATGAAATTATCTGTTAGGAGTCTACTCGGTATAAATGCACTTTGATTCCCTGATATAATGGTTGGAAGCACTGTTTTTAGTCTATTAGCTAGTACTTTTGATATCAGTTTGTAAAGGACATTACATAGGCTAATAGGCCAGAAGTCATTGACCAACTTTGGGTTAGACACTTTAGTGATAGAAGCAATATAAATGTAATTTAAAGTATGATCCAGTTCTTCGCTTCTGAGAAAACTAAGCATAGTCTCACATACCTCATCTCCAAAAATATTCCAGTGGGCTTGGTAGAAGCATGCTCCATATCCATATGACTATGGTGACTTTAAATAGGAGTCATTTAATGCAGTGTCTCCTCTACTTATTCTCTTGTAAAAGGTTTATGTAGTTCATTATTCATTTCAACTGTTACTTTGTTCTCTACATGGCTTAAGTTGTCTGCTATCATCTCTGTTGTGGGATTTAAGGATCTAAATATCTCAGAGAAATGACTGATGAAAAGTCCTTTCAATCTCAGCCTGCTCCTGCACTACCAGTCCATTGCTATTATAAATTTGAAAAATTCAATTCTTCTTTCTTCTTTGGTTTGCACAGGCATGAAAGTACTTCGTATTTCTATCTTCCAATTGATACAAATTCCTTTTAACTCTTTGTCTCGACCTTATATCCTCTTGTTCTAATAGAATACCCAATTCTTCTTGAAGTCTTTTAATCTCTAACACATTGAGCTGACATTCATTCTCTTGCAATTTTTTGAGCTGGTTTGTTTATATCTCAATATTCCTCTCATTTGCTCTAAACTTTTGAGAACTCCATTTGGTTAAGAGCCCACCGCATGACTTCAGACAAGCTTACACTCTTTCCATAGCTCTTTGGGAAGTGATTCCCTTCATCCACTCAAACTGTACAAATTGTTCACATTCTTCCTGAGTAGTCCAACAAGCCTCATATCTAAACAATTTCTTTTTACCACTTGAACTCTTCTCACCCATATTAAAGGATGGCAATAATGGCTTATGATCCAAGCTCCTAGCCACCATTACCTCTACTTTAGCATCCTTATAATTATTTGACCATTGAGTTGTTGCCACTACTCTATCTAATCCTCATGTTTGTTACTCCATGTATATTTGTTATCCCTCCAACCTAGATAAAAAAAGATTGTTGTCTACTAGTGCAGCGCTAAAATCCTCCATATAATTATTAGCTCTTTGTCTTCCTCCCTTTTTCATCTTATGATAATATTTCGTTAAAATCACCTATCACACACCACATTTGATTATCAGATAGTTTCAATAAATGTAATAGGGCCCATGATTCATTTATCTTAATTGAGTTAGGATGCCCATAAAATCCTGTCAGTGTCTAGTTAGGTTTATTCGAATCCCCCCTAATCAGTGCATTTATGTGTCTCTAAGAATTTTTATTTTTTATTTTTTATTTCCACACCCACCTCCATCTTCCAAAGCATAGCTAACCCCCCATTTCTACCTCTCGGGTCAACAAGAAAACACCATTCATAACCCAGTCTCCTTAAACCTTTAATTCTACCTGTTAGTAGTTTTGTCTCAATTAAAAAAATTAGTTTGGGCTACTTTTTCTTCACCAAAAGGCAAAGATCTTGAACTGTCCGAGAGTTCCAAGCCCCTAGCAATTCCAACTTAGGATATTCATGGCTCTTGGTGGGGCTACCTAGCAGCCATCACCAATGATCATGTTGATGCCCCAACATCTTGTGCCTGATCCCTCCTACCCTTTTTTGGTTCAAAACCTTCATAATCAATTACCAATTCAACAGAGCATTTACTTTTATGAGTAAGACAACATAGGATTTGTGCCTTGTTCCCTTGCTTTTCTCTTCCAACTTCTTCTGCCCCCATTCTCCCTACCTTCGATTGTCTCTGTTCTTTCATGGCTACCGGTCTCATTTGAGGATTTTCCATAGTTAAGCCTCTTAATGGATTGAACCTTTTAGATTGACTCCTCCCATTGTAACATAGGCCCATACACTTTAAAGACATTGTTTCCTCATATAGCCCCTTATCCCTATTTGGTATTTGATATGTTTCTCGTTTATCATTTTCTGAGACCCTTTCCATGAATTCAGTTGGACTAATCCTAACATAATCAGAGTTCCCCCTCACTTCTAACAGTGCCTCATAAGTCATATTAGTCTTTTCAAATTCAAATTCTCCATATTTTCGACTTTAAATCTATTCATCCCCAAATGGGAAACTCACCCCTCGCCAGTGACACTCAATTCATCTTCGTTGTCACCAGAGGCCCTTGGAGTCGAACACTTTCATTGTGGAGATAGCTTCCGTCCCAAGTATTCTCCTTCTCAACATCAATGATTTTTATGAAAGCCTTTTTGTTAGAACTGGTATATGCTTTGAGCCAAGTCCCAAATTGTTTCTCCCAATTGTTATCAATTCTCTTTGCTGAGTTACAGGCCTACACCCTTATTTGTCATGCACAATCCTTTCGCACTTGAAACACATCCGAGGAAGCTTTTCATATCTAAGGGGAATCCACATTTTATTCCTTTTTAGATTGGTTGTTCTTCCCCATGACACCACCTTCCTCAAATCAATCCCTATCTTCACTCATAGATAATTCTCCTAGTTTATCTCATCTTCTTGAACATTGACCTCTTGCACTACTCCAATTGTTTCTCCAATCTGCCTACCTGTTTCCTAGTTCATACAGACTAATGGTAGGTTATGCATCTGAATTCAAAAAACCTATCAAAATACATCAAATGGGGCTGAATGAATCCATCAGACGCTTTAAGGATGAAAATATAATTGTCAAATCCCCCCCCCCCCCCCCCCCCCCCCCCCCCGCGGGCGCCCTCTCCCCAAATGCGACCCTTATTAGCTTCACTTGCAAAAGTGATTATGAAAACATTTCGCCTAATCTCTTTAAATGTGAAAGGTTTTGATACCTTCCATATTTTCATCATCGTTGATGTTACCACCTTTTTGTTAATTTGCCTTTCTAAAATATAGCTTACCCACCAGAAAAAAGCTTCCCCTCCTCCAAATTACTGTATCAAGATCAATCGATGACAGTTCATCATCGGTCTAATCAAGATCAATCAATGACAGTTCCTCATCGTTTAATGTCAACTAGTCCCAGTATTCAATTAGTTCCTCCATCATACTCCTCCTGATTCAGAAAATCTGGGAAATACTTTTACATCTTGTGACAGTAGGCCGTAAAGCTCATAAAACTCCACATTTTCCTTCTCTATACGAGACATAAGAGGAGACTCGTACAACTCAAAAATCAAAATCTAAGAGTGATTGTTATTCTGTATAGAGTTCTTTTATCTGCAAGTAGGCATGGATGATACATTATCTCTATTGTTGGTGTGACAATATTTGTAAGATTTAAAATTTAAACTTTTTTGTATAAATAAATTATGTCAAATCAATGGTGTATAGGGTGTGTCCTTGACGCTGGCTTGTAAATATAATTTTTCTTTTGTAAAAATTGTTTTTGTTTTCTCATTAAAATATAAGAAAATGATTGGATTAAAAGTTTTATAAATTACAATAGGAAATCTGTTTGAGATTGAAAATCGTTTGGAATAAAGTTGAAATTTTTTTATTTTTTGAAAAAACAATAAATGCTAGCCAAACACAGCCTAGTCCCTACTCCGGAATAGCATAATCCATCAAACAAAGTGCACATTATCCCTGCTTCGGACTCGCATAATCCATATAGCAAACAGAACCCGCCACAACAGAAACCCTAAACTGCGCGGCTGCGCCCCCGTCCCCATATAAACAACCTCAAAGCAAAACCCTCGTAGCCCCCGAGCGTAGCAGACAGAGAAGGACCAAGAAAATGCAGATCTTCGTGAAAACCTTAACTGGGAAGACTATCACCCTCGAGGTCGAATCCAGCGACACCATCGACAATGTTAAGGCCAAGATTCAGGACAAGGAAGGTACCGTGCTCCTTCATTTTCTCTTTCAAGGAATCGGTTCCCTATCGGATCGAACTGGTTGTTGTTGTTGTTGTTCTTCTTCTTCTTCTTCTTCTTCTTCTTCTTCTTCTTTTTTTAATTTTTTATAGCTTGTTAATTTCTCAGGTATTCCGCCGGACCAGCAGAGGTTGATCTTTGCAGGGAAGCAGCTCGAGGATGGCCGTACCCTAGCAGATTACAACATCCAGAAAGGTTAGTTCATTTCTCGGGCGTGTATGATTAGATTAATGCAAGAATCTGTTTGGTTGGAGGGGAAAAAGAGGGAAAGAGAACGAAAGCGATTGCTGTAATATATTGTTTTAAGTTACTTAAGAAAAAACGTAATTGAGCTATGTAGCGATGCTAGCCTAGAAGAAAAGCCAGATAGATTTGAAGTAAGGGCTGCAAGATATTTTGTTTCTGTTTATCTTAGAGTTAATTAACTTGATGAGGTGATGGATAGAGTTTACCTCTGATGAAGGAAATCTTTGGATCCTTTTAATTTAGAAATATTCAGATTTTTATAGTTGAAGCACCTCTTAGGAAGTTTATATAACCAGGGGAATGGTGAAACTGGTGGTGGATTGATATGATGTCTTCTGTTTTTTAGTTTCATGAGATTTCATTCCGAAGCAAATTCCTTCCCAACTGTTGTGTAACGTGAATGATTACGTTATGTGATCGATTTCTAAATCTTCTGTTTTCATTTTTTTTAAAATTTTTAATTCAATTTAAATGACCTTGTGCAGAGTCAACTCTTCATCTTGTTCTGAGGCTTCGAGGTGGCATTATTGAACCATCTCTGATGGCATTGGCCAGGAAATACAACCAGGAGAAAATGATCTGCCGCAAGTATGTTTATCATTTGTTTGTTATTTTATTGAGAAGTCAAGCCTGATTGAGCTTTATATTTTTTAATCATAGTTGGCAATGATTTCTTTCCATCTGGCACTCAGGGCTATTCTTAACCTTTTGGAATTAGTGATGAAAACCCCATTATTGAATAATTTTAATGATCTCCTCTTATGCCTTGACTGTGAAGTATGTTTTATAGATATAAAGATGGTTGTGTTTTAAACTAGTCTCAGTAAACAGATTTGTTAATACGTGTCACTTGATGGTCAGAATTATGTGCTCAAAAGCTTTTCTTGCACGATTTCCAGAAATTTTCCTCATAAGAAAGGGTGCTGCTATCTCAGCCCCATGAGTTTGCCCCCTCAAACTTACCACTAGTACAAATTGTACTTTTTATTTTTTTTATTTCTTTCAAACATTTTTTAAACATTTTTTAAACATCTAACTCTTTTAAAAAATAAAAAAATACACTTCACTAATAGTCACTTCCTTAACCATTAAGAAAAAATAAAAAATAAAATAAAATAAAATACCCGTGCAGTATTTTTGAGGAGGCAAACTTATGGGGGCCAAGTATCATTTTCCCAAGAAAAAAAAGCCTAGTTTTCCTCCTAAGTATGAATTTGTAAATGGTTATGGTGCTTCATGGGTCATCGAAAAAAAGAGAGTAATTGATTATGGCTTCATGGTGAAATGACTACATCACTTTATGCCATGTTAACTTTGTAATCCCTTTTGTTTTACTTGGAACTTATTGATTCTTGGCTGTTCGCTAAATGCAGTTTTGCCGTTCTTTTTTCCATTTTATATGTCTATGATTGATGCTGTATACATGCAATTGATCTGACTATGCCCTTAATTTTAACACGTCAATTTTATGCTTTTATCTCATGTTTTGTATCCTGAAAGTTATTCTTACTGTGTTTTTTGAGTTTGACATGCGATATCTACCTGTATATCTAGAAGTTATCAGGTTCTATGCGTTAATTTTTGAAAATGAATTGTCTTGATCAAATGTTTCCAGCTTCTTTTCTAGAGCAACAAAAATCCCTATTTTAATACTTGCACAAACCATGTAATTACTTGGTTTTTTAAATGCTTGATGCTGTGCTGTTTGTCTTGCTCCCATGTGTTATGCGATACATTTATTTCTGAATTTTTTAAATCCGATTTTACAGATGTTATGCACGGTTGCACCCACGTGCTGTCAACTGCAGGAAAAAGAAGTGTGGACACAGCAACCAGGTATAACAGTTAATTTGCATTCTCTCTCTCTCTCTCATATAATTTAAAAAAAAAAACTGAAAAAATGTTCCATACTACTTGAACTGCAGCTGAGGCCAAAGAAGAAGATCAAGTAGAGTAGTGGGTGTGAGGAACAATTGCTAACCATTGTAGTGGGTCGCTGGATGTCTTATCTGAACGATGGTAGCATCAAACAGTTCGCTAGTAGAATTCTAGAAATCAGACATGTAGTACAGTGTTACTTAATATGCCTTTTTAACTTTTTGGGCGTTGAATATGCCTTGACGTTTTGAGTCATTTTTTTTTTGGTGTTGAAATCAAACCTATGCTTTTGTTTAGTTTTATGTGGGTTCTGTTGCTTAATTATGTTTGTTTGGTCCTTGAGCTCTTCAATTTTGAGGCGTTGGAATGAAAAGACTGTCTGACTGTGCAAGGACGGATTTTATGGGAATCTTGAGTCGTCAATCCTCTTGATTTGAATCTCACTAGTAAAATGGCATGTGGGTTCCTCTTAATTTGAAGTTCGTCGCTGGATGCTATTTTTAAACTTCATGCTGGATTTTACGCTCCAAGTACAAGGATCACGACGACTTACGAGTGTTCTCTTTTTATGCTGCTTTGTTTGGAACGTCGCTCGAGTATGTTGTAGATTAAGGCTTGGTTTGGTTTCTCAATACATCTTAATTTATCATTATAATTTTTTTAAATTTCAACGCAAAATATAATAAACAATTTAATTTTTTCAAATCTCAAAATAATAATATTATTAAAAAATAATATTCTAACAATATCATTTCAGTTTAGTTTAGCATCGGCAGCCTAAATGATAGTTTATTTGACTTTTTTTTTTTTATCTAAAAGAAAAAGTCGAGAAGAATAATCGGAAAGCCTTAAACTAGTGTTTTACAAAGTTCACAGTATTAGAAAAATATTTGGTCTATACATAATCATGTACAAAAAAAGTTTATAACCTAGCATTACAACACAAATAACTTTTCAGTTTGATGGACCACATTGGTCACTTTAATTTGTTAATTTCTTTGTCTAAGATTTAAATATAGACCTAGCACATCTTATAATATTATATCTTTTTCATGTTTTATAAATGAAAGTATTAATGTCATAACTAGAAAGAGAGAGAGAAATGGTAAGTCTTCTTTTTTATGTATAGATTAAGGAAAAGTCTGAATGCAAGCTGATTTCGTGTACCAATTGCGCACCAATCTCCACTTCAGTTAGTAAAACGGTGAGTTTTAATTAAATGAAACTCAGGAGTTTTTCTCTTCCGTTTTCCTTGTCTCTCTCTCTAGCTCTATTATCTGCAACTTGAAACTCATTCTCTCCTCCATTCTCAGACTTCTCTCTTCCATTCTCAAACAGTGACGTTCTCTCCTCCATTCTCCTCTTCTCCCCGTCGTCTCATGCCTAGAAGCCCATTAAAGCTTTGGAACCCCCATATGATTCCAAACGTTTAACCCCCATTAAAGCTTCCGAACCCTAACCTTGTTGTCTCCCTGATTTGTCGTCGAAGCCAATGCTAATTTTCTCAAGCACCAGTATATATCTCAATCTCTCTCTCTCTCTATGATTTTCAGTAAATTTAGGTTGATTTGTTTAGAGATTTTCAATAAAAATTTCCCAATATACAGCCCTTTTGCCATAAATTATTTCTCTACTATTATCTTTGTTGTGCTTTCAAAATAGGCTTGAGGGATTGCTAATCTCACATTAATCTGGAGTCAAAAATGCGTTGAGTATTTTTTTGATTTTCTAGTTTTATGATTAGAAATAAGTCATGACTAGATTTTCTAAAAAATAGTTAGTTCACTGATAAATTACTCTAGTAGTTTTAGTTTAGCTTAGTTTCCAGAGTTTGCTTCCAATCCTTCAATTGGAAGTCATAAAGTTGAGTTTTTTTTTTTTTTTTCTCTCTCTCTCCACGGCAAGGCCCTTTTCTCTCTAGAAAAACTTTGTATGCAATCTAGTTTGATAACTTATTTTTGGATGCACTTGTTTTCCTAGCACACTATTAGTTTGAGAGTTTATCTGTTTCTTATTCCAGTTAGTTTTTAATTTTTTGATTTAAAATCATTTTTACCATCTATCGCTAATTACAAGCTGAAAAGCCCATCTACTAAACCCACTTGTTCTGCAACAATTACTAAACTCTTTCTCAAGTTTATTTATTTTTTAAAATTCAATAACTTGTGTTGTTGGTGTCACAAGCTGCAGATAACAGTGCATCTGTGATTTGTTTGATTCAAATCTGAGAGAGAGAGGATGAGATCGAGAGGATGAGATCAAGAAGAGGGAGATGGTGCTTCACAAGAGAAATGATGAGATTGAGAGAGGGAGTCGGCTATCCACGATGATCAAATCGATCTTCTGATGAAAACAAGTAGAAGTGCAGTGTTCACGCACACTACTTCATGTGTATTGGGGATTTGCCATAGTTATTTCATGTTATTTAATAGGATCTAAGTGAATTCCCAATGTTGGTTTGCTTTTGTAAATAAAACTCTACCAACCGGACAGGTTATGTAATGGATGGGTAAGGTTATCGAAAAAAACTGTTAGGTTATGTAAGTTATGTTGTTTGCTGGTGGAAATCTAATGGAAATTTATTTTAAAAATAAGCACAATGATCATGACCGATTGTTATGTTATCCTTATCTCTTTAGCAAATTATTGGCACTAATTAAGAACACTTGTAGTATGCTAATGGAACTCTGCTTTTTGTACTAGATAATTCAAGTAATGATATTTGCTACACAAATATTGTTAGGAAGTCTTACTATACATAAATTTTGGGTTGGTTGTACGTCTCCTAGTTAGTGTTACTGTGTTTGGAACTACCCAGTTTGGAAAAAAAGAACTTGAAAACTTGTACCCATAAAACCCAGATTGGTTATGACAGACAATAGGGGAACTTAAAATATGTTATTCATAAGGAGATCGTGAAGCTAAATTCAACAAGGGGACTGTTATTCACATGAGGACAAAACTTTAACACTCTTTACCAGAAAGAAAATGTTCAACAAGGAACAACAACAATATCTACATATTACAACAACAGCTACATCTATTACTTGCCTAAACCAAGTTTATACAAAAAAAAAAAAAAAGTTGTATCATATGAGACTCTCTGCAAAGATTTCATGGCTGCAGAATGTCCAATGGTCCTGCAGGCTTTCACCCTCAATGATCAAATGCACATCCACCACATCGCAGTAGTTCATATCCATTGAAATATGGTTGTTGTCTGCAAGAGCTGACAGTTCACCATTCTCGAATGAAATTAACTTTTTGCAAAAATGCTGCATGCACTGGGTGGACTCCTCTGTTTTTGCTACAGGCTGTGCACCTTGGTTTGCATGGAATGCATGCATGGCTTGAACAAATTTCAATGAAAATGAGAAAAAAAAAAAATTATGGAATACATATATGGGTAAGATCATGATGAAATACAAAACAAATTATGAAATATTGATATGGGTAAAATTAATTACAATGAAAATGACAAAAAAAAATGTTAATATGGTAGAGCTCTTTTCACGCTCGTACAATCAGTTAAAGCTCGACCAGTCATGGAGGAGGATATGCCTAAATTGCTTTCCTACCTCATGCTAATAAACATGTGCCCTTGTAATCTCTACCCTTGTCATGTACATCTCCTGCATTATCAAGTCAAAAGAATAAGTGTTCATTCAAACTGATTTTATTGATGTGGACCTCGCACTTCAATGATCATCTTCCTTAAATAAATGCTTATGCAGATGAACATGATGGCCCCATGTATGCTTAGGACTCAAGAAGTGTGGGTAAAGTGTAACTATTAAGAATGAGTGAAAAGGTTAGGATTCCTCTTTGATCAATTCTAACCACTTCATGCCACATCACAATGGGTGATGAAATCAAAGTAACACATTTTTTTTTTTTATCATGAACATCTCAGTTGGGCAGACTTGACTCAACAAATATTATCATTTCCTCTCAATTAGAACCGGGAAAAGAAAATTGAAAATGAAGAGAACATACAAGAAAATTTGAAGCAGAACTCAATGGCATTATGGCATGTGTAAGAAATGGGGTTCTCAGTTCTTTATTGCAAACCCCAACAATTACAAGAAAGTATGCCTTTTAGACCACTTAAAACGGTCTTCTGAACAAAAAGAAAACAAAAACTTCCATTTGTCCCAAATTTTCCCGTACAAAAGCCATGTACAAAGCAAATAAAACTGTGCTACTTTTAGCCTACCATCATATTTTAACAGAAAATATTGTAAACGTAGGAGAAGAGTTTCAGTTCAGTGATTCCTTCGGGTTCATAGTAAACATACGGGTTCCATTTCAACATTTAAAGTTGAATCACCTTGGCTGATAATCATCATGGAGCATAGGAGAGGACTGACCTTGACAAAGGTGGGTCGCGCGCAGAGGAGTTCCCTTGAGTGGCGGAGGTGGGTCGCACGCAGAGGAGTTCCCTTACGGAGGTGGGTCGCGCGCAGAAGAGACCGTAGACGCAGAGGAGACCAACAGAAGATTAGATGACGAGATTTGGGGTGGGATCTGGGGGAGAAGAGACAAACGAATGGGAGATTTCTTGTACCTAGACGAAGGGGATTTGATAGACGATGTCTTCTTTCTTTGCATTTTGTGTATGCCTTCTTCGTTCTCTACACTTCGTGTTTTTATTTTTATTTTTATATAAAATGAAAAGCCACGTCAGCGGAACGGTGCGCAATCGGTACACGGATTGCTTGTACCTAGAAGAACTGTTTCACGTAATTATCTAATACACATAAGGGGTTTCTAAACATTTGCACTCATAGTTTTGATCAAACCCTTCTCAACATCATTCCAACCATCAACCACTTCAATTACAGCTTCAATTCCAGATGGATATAGACTCTCTCATCCTTCAAACGAAAGCTTTGTCGTGGCACGATTTTAATCTTCAGCATGCTCCAGAGACAACAAAAGCTACTTCAGATAAAATCCTGATAGGAAGGTTAGTAGTAGATAGACCATTGAACAAAGAATAATGATAGGGTTACTACCTTACTACTACCCATTTACTACTCTTTTTGTATTTGATTTTTTTTATCTTTTTTATTGTACTTAATGATTAAGGAAGTGAGTATTAGTAAAGTTATATATTTTTTTAATTTTTTCTTAGTGATTAAGGATGTTAAAAAAATACTTAAAAGAAAATGATAAAAAAAAAAAAAAAATTGAAATGAACTTGGATAGTAGATGGGTAGTACCCTTGAACAAATATGCAATTCATTCTAGTATTAAAGCCTCTTGTAACTTCATCCAAAACTTTCTCATTGAAGACATAGATATAAACAAATTTATATTCACCTTTAGAACCCCTTAAGATAAGTTCTGAGTGCTTAACCAAGCCCCATGGAATATCAAATGACACCTACTTATTCTAAAACCTTGGTCCCTGGGTTCAACTCTTCATGAAATCAGCTTAAATCATGCAACTTTCAATGAACAAATCCATGGTCTACCCCTTGATCATATAACTCTCAATAATGCAATAGAAATTGGGAAAACACTTGGTAATTTGATTAAGGTGGAAGAAGACCCTTTTTATGGATTAGCTTTCAGAAAATTTATTAGAATCAAAGTTGAGCTAGATATTACAAAACCACTCTAACAAGGGTTCATGATGCCAAGGCTCGGCAACCACGAAATATGGATAGCTATCAAATATGAAAAATTATCAAACTTTTACTATGCATGTGGAATACTTGGTCATTCCCAAATTTTATGTGATTTTCTAAACTTACCCCCAACAAGGCTAAAGTATGGCCCATGGATCAGAGCATAATTCAATAGTAGTCTTGATAACATTCAGGCGTTTCATCAAACAGATAGTGGGCAGTATGAAGAAACAGAGCATATAGAAAATCTTACTCCTTCGATCTCACCCATTGGCAGTTACAATAAAGGAAAACAAATAAGCAATGTGAGTAAACATCATGAAATTGATTTGAGAGGTCGGAATAGTCTTACCAATGGTCATTTTAAGAAAGCCTCTGCCAACAAACAGGAATTACAACATTTTCTTCCATCTCCTTCGAGCTCCCAGAAGGCAGGCGAAAATTCCATGAGAACAACACCAGCAACACCGTACAACTACAGTGATCCAAGCTCATTAATTCTTTCACCAAGAAGAGTTAATAACTTTACTGTTGAGCCAACCACTGAATCCAACAACCTCACTTCAAATCGTAGCCAAATATCCCTTTTGTCTTCAAGTTTAGAGGCGCAAGTGGCAGAAGATTTTAATCCATGGGTGCAAGATCCTCAAAACTTCATCTCAGCCATCGAGTCAACGAGAAATCACCCACCATGGAAATCTCAATGGAAACAAATATACTAGGCAATGCAACGCTATAAACCTTAGAAGGAAAAATATGGGCTTGGGCTTGGGCTTGGGCTTCATTAGATTGGCCATATTATTGAACCCATGACTAATTCTGAATCCCAAAGGGAGACAAGGCCATTGTTTATGGACCCCCAAGACATCTACCCTAAAAGGCCTCAGCATCTCCTATTTGGTAATAAGGCCGACTATCTCAATAATTCTTCATTAGATTTTAGCTCGTTAATGGTCCAGGTGTATAGCCCCTCAGCTTCACGAGATGCAGATGACTCCTCCACGTTTTTTACTTCAAGTCCAGCTCCTGAAAATGTTACGGAATTGCCTCAACATCAGATGAATATTCAACTGCTTGAAGATTTAAGTCCTCAACGTGAAACCAGTCCCATGCAAATTGAAATGGCAACAAAAATATCAATTGATCTCATGCAAAGTGAAATCAGTCCCAGAAAGAACCTAGCTACACACATTACACAAGTCCATCAAACAACTCAAGCAATCCTCCCCTCCAAAAGGCAACATAATGTTGAGCATACTAAAGCTCCAGAAGGAAAATCCCAACGCCTCATCAAAGTGAAGAAAAAAGATCCAAATGAGTGTAGTGCTCTAGAGCTACAAACATATGAAGCTTCAATGGCTCTAACTCTCCTGCAAATGCATTCAGGCTCTTTAGGCAAGGAAAAAAAACTAAAAGGGAAAGCAAAATAAAATCCCTACAGCAGACCACCATCACACTCCCAAGGCAAATCCAAATCAGCTAGCGAGACAAGCTTAAAAATGCCTCCACAAGCCAAGTGAAGACAATGGCATGGAATTGCAGGGGATTAGCTCGTCCCAAAGCAATCACAAGCTTAATGGCTAATATTAGGAAATATAACCCAGATGTAGTTTTTTTGTCGGAAACCTTGGTGACAAATGATCTATCTATTGTAAATAGTATAGGTTTCCATCATTTTGTTCACTTTCCAGCTGTTTGAAAAAAAGTGGGCCTGTTACTTTTGTGGAGATCGGGTGTAGAAATAAAACCTGTACATATAAATATTAATGCAATCTCAGTTTTAGTCTACTGTGATCCTATACATCAACCATGGTTGCTTACTTATGTATATGCACCGGCCCAATGGAACAACAAAACTAACTTTTGGAGCCACTTAGATTCATTATATCAAGCTTTTCCGAGGCCTTGGGGTTTGTATCAGAGAGTTCAACGACCTCATTGATCAATCTGAAAAATATGGAGGGTGGCCTATCTCTTATACTCCAAATAAGGGTCTCAAAGTCCTTATGGGTAGAAATGGCTTGATAGACATTGGTTATATGGATCCAAAGTTCACATGGACCAACAACAGACAGGGTCAAGCACTCATAAGAGAAAGATTAGACCGAGCTATAGCAAACCAAGAGTGGAGACTACTTTTTTCAGATGCTACATTACAACACCTAGCATCATCAACATCAGATCATCATCCAATCTTGTTATATACCACGGCTAATATTCGTTAAGCCCCATCTTTCAAATTTGAAGAATTCTGGACCCGTGAGCCCTTAAGCTATCAAATAATAAGTGAAACATGGAGTACACCTCATATGGGCAATCCGTCCTACATTCTTAGCATGAAAATCAAGTCAACCAAAGAAGCACTCAAAGTCTGGAACAAAAATCATTTCGGGCAAATCAACCACAATATTCTTCAGATTGAAAGCGAGATTCTTGAGGTAGAAGGCAATCTTATGACTCATTCCAATCAAGAAAAATAAAGATTTTTGCAACATATACTTCACAAGCAAAGAAAATATGAAGAAATATTATGGAGACAAAAATCTAGACTCACCTGGCTTACCTTAACGGATCTCAACACTAAAATTTACCACTTGACAACAACCATCCGGAGAATAAATCTCTATCATCGAGGACATTCATCACATATCCCAATATCATCAAGACTGAAAATTTGATAAAATACATCTATCTCTAAATCGATGTACGCACTCAGTGGCGCAATAGGCAGCCACCAATCATGTTTTTGGAAGCCTACCTTTAGATAAAATTCCTAGTTGCTTTTTGTATATTGATAGTGGAAAGCATCTACCTTAAACTTTGTATCTTTAAATTTTATTTTTTATTATGCTTGATTTTAAAAAAATAGAGAGTAGTTTTCTTTCTTAACAAACCTAACCTAGATTGGATTGGAAGTCTAGAAAGGAGAGATCGGCGTAGTATTTTTTTTTTTAAAGAGATCGGCGTAGTATGTTCTTTCAGGATTTGAAGGTTTGTCAAGCTTCGAAAAATTATAATAATATTTGTTTTTGGAGGGCAAGATTAATTTTTATAATATCCATCTTATAAAACATCTATACAAAAACTCAACCCTAAAAGATTTGACATTTGAGCACTCTCATTGGAATAGTTAAAAGCAAACTCACAATAGCACATGAGTTTGCGTTTACCTATTCCATTTAATCCAACTCCCACATTGAATTATCTATTTATTATTTTTATAATAATAAAATATTATTAATTTAATATTTTTCTTATTTTTCTTATTTAATATATTTTTTAAATTGTCACATTTTACAGTTCTATCGATTATATTTTAATTAATAATCATAATTAAACTTGCTGGAAAGGAAAGCAGAGAGAAAAGGAAAAGGAAACTTGCCTGAAAACGAAAAAACAGAGAGAAATGTTGTGGGGAAGAGAACGGCCAGCAAGAAATCAAGGGTAAAACAAGAAACCGCCTAAAAAAAGACTGAAGAGAGAGAGTGTTCTGGAGGAATAAAATATTAAAAAAAAAGAGGCTTTGATTGAGCTGCAGTTCTCAGCCAAATATTTACCGTAACTCAGAGTTCCTATTCCACTAACTTGCCTTAATCTAATGTGAAATCCGTAAACATGCGTAATCACTTTAAAAAATAATAGAGTATACTATTAAAAAATTAATTTCTTTAATGCGAGTCTCATATTTTATTCATTTTTTTCAAATAGATTATACGACGGTTGCACAATTTATGGTTACAAATATATTTTCTTCTATTTTTATGATCAATTTATTTGCATTTGCCTATTTCGTTAAGAATGTTCTTAGGGGCCAAGCTAATGTTGAGCTGTCTGTTCCCATATAAAAATAAAGCATATTAGGTTAATCACAAAGAAATCTAAAAAAAATAAATTTTGCAAACTGATTCAGTTTTAATAGATGAAAAAATATATTCATCATTTATTTTCTTATCATCCCATGATATGGTATTAGATGATAGGTTCACAAGTAAGATAGAATAAATATTCTTCAATCATCTAATGACACATTATGAGATGATGAGAGGATGATGAGAATTAGGATGATGAGTATCATTACTCATATATATATATATTGAAAATTCAAAATCCTAATTCTAGATCTTGAAATCGCAAAAAACTTAGTTGTATCTAAAGACATAGTACTATCAAAAGAGTTTTTTGACAAGCGTTTTTCCCTTTTTTTTGCTCTGTCTAACGAAATCTTTGTGTCAAAGTTGTGTAGATCGATACTACAAGACAACTTCTTATTTGCGACCAGTTAATTCTAGCGAAATGACTATCTGCAACTGAAATTGGTTACGAATAGTCTTTTTGTTGCAATAAATTAGTCACAAAAATCCATTTTTCTTATAAACTAGATTCTGATATTAGCTGTCAAGAATATATATATATATATATATATATAATATAGACTTTAAATTGTTTCACAATATATCAATATCATCTTCTCCAAGTATTGATCATAATTTTCTTTTTCCAAAAAGAAGAGAAAAATTGGTTTGTAGCCATACATAGATCAGTACTGGTACAATTTATGTACGTACTAAATTAAAGATATATCGATATACATTGAAGAGTTGAAGAGCAAATGTGTTAGTGAGTTGCATTTTGAGGACTACTTTTTAATTATTATCAATATGAATAATTTCTAGAACTAAATATTTCGATGATCAGTTATAAAAAGATTCTATAAAAAAAATCTATAAAATGACATAGTTTGATATAGTACGTTAAATTATAAAATTATTTTTATTATAAAGCAGATCTAACATATCATACGAATGCATGTCAGTTTATGAATTTATTTTTATAAAATGTCTGTATTTTTGTGGCAATTATTTTATATTTAATGTTCATACAAATCAAAGTAATTTCTTGATCAGGAAAATATCTATATGTATATTAAGAAAAATTCTTCTCATCAACTACTATTTATATCTCATACCTCACATCTTTTAAAAAATATTTTTATATTTTATGAGAAAAAAAATTATAAATATAGAATACGAGAATGAATAGCTAATTTACACCTGTATGAAAACTATACAATGAAGGTGGGTCAAACAGTACTACGAGGTGATCTTTTGGTGTCAAAAAATCTAATTTGGGAACAATAGCTGTCAATAGCAGATCATTTACACCAGTTTTGTCTTTAATGACGTGTTTGGGGTAAAAAACAGGCTGGAACTGGGATATCCTTTCTCTTTAAAAACCTTTGACCCTCCAAGGCAATGGAGGCATTGAATATCCACCTCGATCGATCTCCTTTACTCTTTCTTTTTGGTAATTTAGTTTCTTTGGGATATTCTGCCGCCACTGCAAGATATCCAAAACTCCAGCAGCTAGCAGCTTGTTTAATTTGATCTTCTATATTATAGCACATTAGGTTTCAATTTTTGTCAGTAATTAATGGCTTCTGCAGACAAATCATTGAAGTTTGTTCTTCTAGTCTCATGCTCCCTTATCGTCCTCAACCTTTTCTGTATTGTTCCCGTCCATGCCCTAGACCTCGGTCTTAAAGTTAAAGGACCTGCTAAAGCTCTGGTTTGTTAATCTTCTTTCTCCTCATTATAGATATATATAATCTTTTGCAGTAGCACTCCATCTTACGTACCAATCTTTTTCTAATTTTTGTGTTTTTCGTTGCCATGATTAATCATGTAAAAACATTTTAACTATGAAGAGATCTCGTAAAAATAAACTTATCAACTGATGTGGTTTGATGTATTACAATTACTTTTATTATAAAATATATCTAACGTATTATATGAAATTATGTCATTTTGTGAATTTCTTTTTGTGAGATTTCTTTACATCTATAGTAGCACTTCTCATCGAAGAATTGCCATCTTTTGTAATTAGTTCGTTATTGGTTTTGTAGGTTAAACACTTCGAGTGCAGTAGAAAATGCGACTCAGAATTCTGCAAAGGTTATTATACCAGTCTTTTGGGGGCGTTAAGGCTAATTCATTGATAATTTATTCATTAATATTTTGATCTATTGAGGGTTTAACAAATGCTTTATTTAATTCTTTCTGCTATTTTCTTGTGATAAATATATATTAATAGTTCCTCCACTCCTGAGATATGGCAAGTATTGTGGGCTATTATACGGTGGATGCGCTGGGGAGAAGCCGTGCGATGCCCTCGACGCTTGCTGCATGGACCATGATGCTTGTGTGGGAACTAAAAACCGTATGCTCACGAGTACTCGTCCACGATTTCTAAACTTATGCTCATTTTTTTCACAACTTTTATCATTGCTGCATGCATGCACTTGATAAAATTATAAAGAAAAAAGATCCAGCTAGTTATTTTCATGTTGTCAATATATATATATATAGCTAGGATGTCCATTAAAGAGAGGCGAGAAAAGGGCCTGAGTATTAGGATGACCATTCCTCAGTACAGATGATCAGTAGTCTGACAGATCAATCATGGAGATCACCAGACATATTATATACCATGTTTATATAACTGTTTGGTGTGAGATTCGTGCATTTATTAATTTGTATGATCATAAATTAGTAGTTGAACTCAATATGCATGTCGTGAAGTTGATATCTAGGAATATTACTTTGAAGTTTGAACTGATGATCATCATAAATAATAAATTAATTTGATGGTACTGTTTTTATTTTGCTCAGATGGTTATGGCTATCTAAACAGAGAGTGCAGCCGAAACTTACTGACATGTATGGCAAAGGTCAAAAAGTCAGGAGCTGAGACGTTTAACGGGAGCAAATGCCAAGCTGGTGACGTGATCGATGTTATTACTGATGTCATTAAAGTTGCTTTACGTGCTGGAAAATTTGTTCCCCCATCAAAATAGCATGAATAAGGCTACTATGCCGTTCAAATGTATAGTTCGGTCAATTTTGTTTTTAATTATTTTTTTATTTAATAATTAAAGAAATAATTTTAAATGTATTGATATATATTTTTATTTTTTAAAAATATTTAAATTTGTTAAAAAAATGTGAATAAAAAAAATTAAAAAATAACTAACAATCAAGTAAAACGAGTTACACTGAACCCGAGTCAAATAGCATTCGCTAGCTAGGCTGAATTTCCTTGCTCGATCGATCTGCATGGTGATCTAGAGGGAACAAGTTCTCTCTCTCTCTAAAAGGCCATTTAAGTACTGGGGGCAACAGTTCTTTTGTTCTCTGTGATTTTGTTTAATTCATGGGTAAATGAAAAATAATCCAGTGTTAAGAGTGCGTATTGCAATTGGATTGAATCAACTAATTATATATGAACTTTGAGCAATGATACTTTTCATTCTAAATTTTATAAGAGAAATGATACTTGCAGTCATGAGCGTGTAGTCACCGTGCAGTCGCTTTGAAAAAAATAAATAAATATGGGACCCACATGAAAAGAAATTAATTTTTTAATAGTAAACCCTACTCTTTTTCAAAACGACTGTACGGCGTTTACGCATTCCATTACTGTATGTAGCCTTACTCATTTTATAATATTTAATCATAGTTGATGAGATGACATATTTGACTGGTTTCATGCGCCGACTACTAAATTACAACCACTTGACATGTGTCACAAAGCAAACTATGACCGAAGATAATAAAATCTAAAATAAAAATTAATATTTTGACTGTCTATTAGAAATATTTGTCAGATCAAAGGCGTCTATTTAGATTGAGAGTTAATCTTAACTCATCTTATCTAATAATTATATTTTTTTAAAAATTTTATACAAAATATAATAAATAATTCAATATTTTGAAATTCTAAAATAATAATATATTTTAACAATATTTTATTCAATTTTCATCTCAATTCAATATCTAAACATCACCTAAGAGTATTGGCAATGGTCTAGTCCAAAATTTAACTAAAAATTGAGGTTTTGGTTAAAATCAAAACCATTAGAGATATTAATATTTCACGTTGGATTATTCATCCTAAAGTCAAAATAATAATATAATATTATATATTTTAGTAATAATTTTTTTTATATTTTTTTTATATTTTACAAATATATTCCATATATTAAATTATTAATTAATAATTTAATTTTTACTTAAAATTATTGTTTCCCAACTATTTCTTTTCTTCAACCTAATTATTCAACAAATACCCTCCAGCTAAAGGAAGAGAAAAAAAAAAAAGTAAAAGGGGAACTGAACAGTAAAACTGTAGAACTTGAAGAATATTTTTAGATTAAAAAATTGTTTTGGAGATAAACAGTAGAACTCTAAAGATGGAGAATAGTTTGACTTTACTGTTGTTCAAACGTAGAGTATTGAAATTTTGACTACTTTAATACAGACCACTTTAATAAAAATTAGGCAAAATTAAGTTAGGCACAGGCATTTGGCTAGCCGAACACCGGTGCACTAAATCAATCATATTTGACGAAAAGTTTGAGGTTTGGACGTTTTGAGGAGTAGGTCAAAAACTGGTTTGATATGTGCGGAGAGATGTATATACGTGAATTAATATTAGATACTTGAATCTAAGGGTGTTCATCCGGGTTCCAGACCGGGTATCCGGATATACCCGGCCCGGAACTCGGGTATCAAACCCGGGCCGGGTTTCGGCCCGGATATACCCGGGTTATCACCCGGGCCGGAACCCGGATGATCCGGGTTTTTACAACCCGGCAATCCGGGTTCCGGATTTCAACCCGGATTTTTTTTTGCCTTTAGTATTTAATATTTTTCAACCCAAAAAATAAATGTTGAAAAGCTTTTTTTTTTTATTATTATTATTATCTAAAAGCCTATATTCTAGTACAATTGTTCTAAGAAAAAATGTTCACAAACATATTTTTATATTTAAAACAATTATTTCCTTTTTAGCTATATGCATCTTAAAATAATTCAATATTTATCATGTAAAATGCATGCAATAATGCAATTCACTACATATTAAATTACATTACATTACAAAATAAAAAATTACAACATATAAAATTAAAAAAATATAAAAATTACATATCAAAAGTGGATTGTAAAATTATATATCAAAATTACATGCAATAATATAAACTTCTTCTGTATTGAGTGAAGGCTTGAAATCTCCTTTCCTAGCAAACATTAAATCCTGCCAAATAAAAAACAAAAGAAAAACAGTATATTATTTCAATAAATAATATTAATTGAATTCAAGCAATAAGCAATAAACTTGTATAACTCATGTTGAACTAAATGGACATCCACATCATCCAGAAAACAAATCTAGCAACATCCACATCATCCATAAAACAACCAATCATATATTATTTGGTACTGAATGATTGGATGAGAAGTAATAAATGATAAATAGTTATCCAATCATTTCGTGCTACATTAAATGATGGTGTAACGATAATGAAAACAAGATGTTGTATAGCCCTTCTCTACTAAAGAAAAAGAGTTCTAACATTAACACTCTCTTAGTTTCCCACTAGTGCACCTTCGGTAATTCAGGGGGTGAGAATGGTAAAAAATAATCAAAGGTAATTTAAATTGATTTTACCTCATGTTGTTTGTTTTTGTTTTTCAATAGTTTGTATTGTGTTTTCTTTAAAATGGAGAATGACTGTATTTTTTTCATTAAATGATAGACACCACCGCATTCTTTAACCACCTAATTTATTTCTTGGTCTAACCATTAAATGTTTTCAAAAGTGATCCTATGATTTTTTTTAGTGGGTTCGACCATAAAAAAATTCCCAAATTTCTACAACTGTACACTGAACATACCCATAGTTGAGGAAGTCATAGACGAGAGAGTAGACCAAGCACACAAGAAAATGGAAGAGATATAGCAATTGCACTAGTACCCATTTTTCCAACCTGCACACAAATAAATATATCACCAAGGACATTTAACTGTTGTTTGACAGATATGGATGTGGAATGGCTAATCTTACCAGTAGCTGTTCAAGAAAACAAAAGTAGGCAAGCATGCTGATAATGACGAGCACTGGAACCTCCTGCCAAACCCTAAATGAATTTAAACTGATAAAATTTAGTGTATGACCATTTTCATCATAAATCTTATAATAAAACAAGATAAACTAGGATGTAACAAGAGGAACACTTCAACTCAAACACATACATGATATTCTTTCTCGGTAAGTACGATAAATGACTTTCCTCAAAGATACAATACACTTGAGCATTAAGAAAAGTATTTATGGAAATAAAGGGTGGAGGATGTGTGATAGATGACACCTTCTGATCTTGACCAAATCAGAAAACTTTAGTGGAAAAGAGGCTTGAATTGCTCAAGCATCAATAGGTTTTTAGCCAAAAGTTATACCTTGAGATCAAAAAATCTCAAGTCAGCATGCGTAAGTTTGGTTCTAATGATTGTGGGGAAAAATGAAAAATTCTTTACTTATTGTAAATTTGTAACAAAAATTATGTATATATAATTATGTTTTTTTTCCTGATCTTATCAAAATTTATCTGAAAATCTAATTTTTTTTCCAAACTCTACCCAGAAACAAAACTAATTTTTAAAAAATAATCTAGAAAAATCAAATATACCACATCCTAAAAACCATTTCTTCCAAATCATAACAAATCTTCATTATATATATATATATATATATATATATATATATGTTTTCGGATATAACAGATCTAAACAAATCATAAACAGATACTCAAACATTCAAATAGATCTAACCCATAAAAATACTACACAAATATTACTCCATTCAAACATCCACATCAAAATAAACCCAAAAACAACAGCGAGAACAAAAACCCAATCGCAGAAATCAAGCCAAGACCAAAAAAAATTGCAGATCTAGCAAAATAATAGCATATAACAGACCCAAATAAATAAATAAAAACTCCACGTTTAAAAACAAACCCAAAAAAAACCCTAATCATATCCCACATGCTTACAGATCTAAACACTGTAAAAAAAAAAAAAAATCAGATTTGAAAGTGTAAATACGAACCTTCGGTTTGTCAAGAACTAACACAGAGAACATAATTTGGTTTTTGTCAAGTAAAAGACGACGGCCACGAGGAACAAATATTCGATCGGCAGGGGAAGACGACGGAGCCACGACCGATAAGTGAGAAACTCAAAGCAAAGAGAGAAGAGAAGAAGACAACGGAGCCACAAGTGAGAAACAGAAACTCGAAGAGAAGAGAGAGTGAGAGAGAAGGGACGGAGATGAGTCGATGACCTAAGGAAATTGAGAGAGAGAGTGAAAACAGAGCGAAATCGATTGAGAGAGAGAGTGAAAACAGTCGATGACCTAGTGTATAGAATCGTATAAATGCGGGTTCCGGATTTCCAATCCGGAACCCACTTTAAACACCCGCATCCGGACCGTATAGGTCCGGGTTTTATAATCCGGATTTCGGCCCGGATCAAATCCGGGCCGAAACCCGGAACCGGCATCCGGGTATCCGGGTTTCGGACCGGGCCGGAAAAAAATCCGGCCCGGATGAACAGTCTTACTTGAATCAATGGAATTATTTTTTATTGTGTAATATCCATCACATTCGTTTAATTGGGTCGGTCCTCACCTGACTTGACTTGAGGAACATGAGCTCAAGGACTGTTTGGAAGTTTCGTCCTAGATTTGACAACGGCTCTTTATATCTGGACTAGTTGGGCTTCTTGAACCCGTTGAATAAAGGGCTAGTTGGACTGTTACTATTATTTAATATTTTATTATTAATTTTTACCTATTTTTTATCACTTTTTAATACTATTCATTAATATTTAATATCTTATCATTTCTTTTCATCACTTTTTTACTAATATTTACAGATCTTCTGAAATCATTTTACTATTCAAACGTAGCCTTAGTGTTTTCATTGGACCGAAGCCTAGAACTCAAAGACATGCATTATTGATCCCTCAAGGCTAAACCTTTAGGTCTCGTTTGGTTACACAAACTATCTCATTTTATCTTATCTAATCATTATAATTTCTTCAAACTCCTACATAAAATACAATAAATAATTCAACTTTTTTAATTTTTAAAAAAAAATTATATTCTAATAATATTTTATTTAACTTTTCTCTCATCTCACTCATCTATGTAACCAAACGAGGCCTTAGCCTTTAACAAAACACCCCATCACAGCTAATGTTATACATAAAAGCAAGGACTTTAGGCCAAGTTAATCCCAACCCATCCTCACTAACGGGGGGGAGTTTCCATTGTTGGTTTTTATACTATGGATTGTGTTATTTCGACCAAGAGCTATGGTGGTTTGAAGAATGTTTCATTTTGTGTTCTAAGCTACCTAATGGGTCATAGCAACATTTCCATAACTTGATTAGTTGTAGTGGAAACATATATTGATAATATTTAACTATATATGAATAGTCCGGAAGGGGAGAAATAATCATTTCCGGCCCACTATGATGAATAGGGCATCGATTGATGTGGTCTGGAGCCCTCGACAGTGATCCAGTTGTCTGGATATTTTATTCTCTTCAGTTGTCTACGATTTTTAAGATCGATTTGCTCCAATAGAAGGCATTGAGGATCTTTAAGTTAAAATATGCGACATAGATAGTCTGTTGAAATCTGTAAAGAAATAAATTCTGGGAGGTGCACTCAACAACCTAAGGTGTAAGCGCAGAGTTCGCTTTTGGTGAGAGCTGTACTCAATTGTGTCAAGTGCGAGTGCGAAGCTCGGCTTTTGGCGGGAGATGTATTTGACTATGTCAGGTGCGAGCAGGGACCTTGGCTTTTGGTGGGAGCCTAGCTCGACTACTTAAGGTGCGAGTGCGGACCTCGGCTTTTGGCGGGAGATGGGCTCAACCACATAAGGTGCAAGTGCAGAGTTCGGCTTTGAGCGTGAGGGTCAGGTAATCAAGTGACTTGCCCGACCGTTGGTCGCCTAGGAGGCCGGGAGGTCCCTGACCTTTCCCAGCTTTGAGTTTGTCGCGAGGGAGATTGGGCTGGAGAGACTTGACCCGCTTATTGACTCTTGACAAGGAACAAGTAGGGCGGACGGTCCTTGACCTTTACCACCCGTGACTTCATTTGTATAGTCATTTGCCTGAAGCGGAGCATGAGGTTGTTTTTATTTTCAATGGTGTTGGCGGGTTTTTACCCCTTGATGTGAATCCCTATTGGTGTTCCTATTTCGTTGTTGATGTTTGTTGGTGGTAACCCGGTCTAAGTGGTCAGGGAGCTCGTCTACCCTCTGGGTCAATCTTAGGCAGTTGCCGAACCCATCGACTCGTTCCAGAAGGTATTTCGCACAAGGAAGTTGTGAAGCTCAAAGGCTCGTTCCCAAAGGTAACCCGCTGGCTGCGGTTGTGGCACGAGTGCAACAGTCGGCATTGGCTGGAGAAGATGTTGTGCTGATATTGCTTTCCAAGATCAAGCCCAGTGACGCGGTTTTGTTTGCACGAGGGTTGAAAAGTCAAAGAACTTGTATCTGACTTTTGCATCCCGGTGAGTTAAGGAACTTGACTTTGTTAGAACGAAGATCGATAAGTTAAGGGACGACTGGTAGATCACAGCAAGGGGACTTGACTTTGTTGGTGTAAGGGTTGGCAAGTCAAGGGACTTGTGTCCAACTATTCAGGAAGTCAAAGGACATGTGTCCCATTTATACATCACAGTGAGTCAAGGGACTCAGATTTGTTGGTGTGAGGGTTGGCAAGTCAAAGGATTTGTGTCCAACTTTTGCATCACGGCGTGTCAAGGGACTCGGCTTTGTTGGTGCGAGGGTCGAAAAGTTAAGGGACTTATGTCCGACTTCTACATCGCGGCAAGTCAAGGGACTCGACTTTGTTGGTGCGAGGGTCAGCAAGTTAAGAGATTTGTGTCCGACTTCTGACTTGCGGCAAGTCAAGGGACTTTTCTTTGTTGAAGAAGATGCTTGCTCGTGCCAAAAAAGCTAACTCGATTAGTTTAAACATCCCAAATCATAAATGTGAGATTTGCAAACCTAAATCACTTTGCTAGAGCATGGCGAAAGTTGGAGACATGCCGAGGAGGCCTGTGAGTAGCCATGTTTTGGAGATGATGAAGATCGGGGTGCCCGTGATGCCAAGCAATTTATTTTGATGGAGGCATGTTAAGATGCCCAAACGTGACCCGAGTGGGGCTATGTAGCCGGTGTTTCACGCCACAGGAACCAATTATGTCAGTCAAAATAAAATTCACACAAATTTTGAGAGAGACAAATCGAGGTGTTTTAGCTGCTATAGCTGATTTTTGCTTGACTGAAATTGTCTGCTATCGATTGTTGTTCCTTCGTTTTTTTTTTGTTTTAGCAACTGTTGTAGGTTCGAGGGGCTTTTGGTCGTTGATCATCGCTGTGGGCGAATAAAGGCACAGAATGTGGCATGGGATATGCAACATGTGGTTGAGCACCTTCAATACCTTGTCATCATCGTGGCTGAGCAAGAGTTGCATCCCAAATCATAAATGTGAGATTTGCAAACCTAAATCACTTTGCTAGAGCATGGCAAAAGTTGGAGGCATGCCGAGGAGGCCTGTGAGTAGCCATGTTTTGGAGATGATGAAGATCGGGGTGCCCGCGATGCCAAGCAATTTATTTTGATGGAGGCATGTTAAGACGCCCAAACGATACCTGAGTGGGGCTATGTAGCCGGTGTTTCACGCCACAGGAACCAATTCTGCTAGTCAAAATAAAATTCACACAAATTTTGAGAGAGACAAATCGATGTGTTTTAGCTGCTATAGCTGATTTTTGCTTGACTAAAATCGTCCGCTATCAATTGTTGTTCCTTCGTTTTTTTTTTGTTTTAGCAACTGTTGTAGGTTCGAGGGGCTTTTGGTCGTTGATCATCATTGTGGGCGAATAAAGACACAGAATGTGGAATGGGATATGCAACATGTGGTCGAGCAACTTCAATACCTTGTCATCATCGTGGCTGAGCAAGAGTTGGTGAAGCCATGCAACGTGCCCTGGAGGTAAGGGTGTAAACTGGTCGGTCCGGACCGAAAAAAGGCATGGTCGGTTTTGGTCCAGTAATTAAGGGAATTTCGGTCTTCAGTTTGGTCCCGGGGTGGAGATTTCTCGGACCGGACCGACTGAATAAAAAAAAAAAAATTTATATATATTATTTATATAATAATTGTACAATTAACAATATAAAATTTTAAATATGTTATTAATACTTGTTAATATTCTATAAATTAATAATATTTTATATATATCTTCATCTAACCTATCACTATTAACAATATAAAATTTTAAATATGTTATTAACACTTGTTAATATTCTATGAATTAACTAATATATAATATCAATTAGAATTATATAGTAATTATATAAATTAATAATATAATTTTCATCTAATTTATTATCATTGACCTTATAAAATATTTTTTTATTAAGTTTGTTACATAATCCACATTAATAAGTCATTTAATTTAATTTAGTATTTTAAATAATTTTTTTTATTAATTGATTTAAAAAAAAAGGCCGGCCCGAATGGACCGACCAGACCGGTCCTGTCCGGTCTGGGAAAATGATGGGTCCATCGCTGGACTGGACCGACCGTTTTACAACCTTAGCTGGAGGCAACTCATGTTGTGTCAGGCCTCTCCTCATGGCCGTGATGTTCTGTGGCCGAGCAACTCCAAGAAGCTTTGGCCGCACATGTGGGGGCCGAGCAAGGGCTAGTGAAGCATGTTGCATGGGCCATGCAACGTGTGCTGGAGGCTGCTCGTGCTGGGTCAAGTCTTTTCTTGTGGCCGTGATGATCTGTGTCCATGTAAGATTCCAAGTGGTCGTGCCTGTGGTGGTGTCAAGCGATCTGCTCACGTCGGGATGGTTACTTGCCATGGGTGAGGGAGCTCTGGCTGATCGATGCTTAGAATGAGCAACCATTGCTGAGAAGCTTTGACAATTGCCAAGGAGGAACCAGTGAGCCCCAGGAGGCCGTGGCCGAGGTGAGTGATGTTAGGAAGGGCACTGGTCGAGCTGTTCAGGGGGTCGGTCAACTTCTGGTCGTGCATGGTGTTGCTCGCCATGCTTGGACGAGGAACTTGGTTCACGACCGAGGATTTGTGTTCGGGCAAGCAACTCTGTGTGGTCGAGAAGATTTGTGGCCGTGGAGGGTATGCCCGCCACGAAATGGCCGAGGAAGGTACCTGGTATGCCTGCCACTGGGATGCAGAGCAAGGTTGCCGAGATGCATGTGATGGTCGAGCAACTTGGCCGAGTAGCATAAAGAGGCCGAGGAGTTTGAGCAACGACTGAGAAGTACGACACCAAGTAACTTGGCCGAGATGTACGTGGTGGCCAAGAAGTGTCCCTGGCCTAGGAGGGTGTGCCAGCAATTGAGTGGCCAAGTAGCTTACCACGTGTTCATGGGTGAGCAATGGCCAGGCGACCTTGTTTTCGCAGCAAAAGACGCTGGTGGTGGTCACATCGTGCCCACCGTTGGTTTTCACAGGTGCTCCATGTCGAACCAAGCACAACAGCTACGTTGTGGCATGGGCAGCTCTGCCGACGAGGAGCTTTTGCGGCTGAGGAGCCTCCACTGGAGAGGGCCACCCTCCTTTAAATAGAACCTTCAGGGGATTGGTTGGTGGTCGTCGTTGGTCCTTTAGGCCTGCGGTTGGCCGTCGCGGCCATAACCGTGCATGGCATACACGTCCCCCAGTGATGGATCTCCTTGGGGGGAGTAAAGAAGCCAGTGGCAAACCACGTGGTGGCTGCCGATGCTGCTCACTGGGCTCATGACGGGGAAGTCATGAGCCTCCTGAGTGCACGTTAGTGCACTACAACATGCACTGTAAGGCACACTGTTCAAGGCCCCCATAGATGGGGGTCTTCATGGTGGAGCTAGAGACCGCCGATGGTTTAACCCGTGCGGACCACAGTGATCCTCTGGGTGCACGGCAAAGTGTACCTGTGATGCACTGTGCATGGCACTATGGTTGGGACTTGCATGTCACTTTGCACTTAAGTGTACAGTGTTGTGCCTGACATGTGTTGTGCATAATGCCAATGACTTAGGAGGTGCACGTGCATGCATAGAGTGCATATAAGTGCATAGTACTCGTCCATGTACTCCCCATCTTTTTGTACAGTACACCCAAAGTGCATTGACCATTTATAGCTCAAGTGACGAGTAACTTAGGTCCCTGCTGGGCCAGAAAAGGTTCACTCACCCATTTTCTACAACAGTGTTTCTCATAAAAATAAAATCCGAAAGGTTGATAACACTTATCTAGGAGAACCTCATTTGCTCGTTCGGTGATTATTTAGTACAACAAATCGTTATTCTCCTGCTTCCGGTGTAAAAAGTAAATCAGATCCCACAAACGCTGCCAAATGTTGATACCAAAAAATTGCACAACATGTCGGATGGGGAGAAAGAGTTATTCTCGGCCTGCTATGATGATTCGGCCCTCGATTGGTGTGGTTTGGAGCCCTCGACAGTGATCTAGTGTGGTTGTGCGGCATCCGTTCGTATATCCATAGTAGTGAATAAGAAGTAAATGAAGGGAAAATAAAGAAATTGAGACTCAAAAATTTACGTGGTTTGGCATAATGCCTATGTTTAAGGGCGTTTGGGGAAGGGAAATCCACTATAACATGAGTATTTTACAGTCTCTCATAGTCTCTTATTTCTCACTGTACAATGGAAGCCGGAGATCTATATGTTGGAGGAGATATTCTTACTGGAGCTCTAGTCATGAGGTTGAAGAAGCTGAAGAAGAAGTCCCCTCCAGAGTCGTTCTGCCCCCCTTTTATCTGATACAATCTCTCTTTCTGGATGCCCCTGGTAGTGGTGAGGAATGACAGTCTTTTCTCCTGCGTGTCTGACCTTCTCTCTTTTCTCCACTTTCTCATTTTGCTTTTCCTTTTCGTTTCTTCCTTCTCTTCTCTCTGACACCTTCTTTTCTTGTCTCCTCCTTGTCTCCCATTCCACTCTGATTTTGTTGTCTTCTAGTCAGGGTCCTATGATGGGCTGGGCTTGGGATATTTTATCCCCTTCAGTTCGAATAACCAAAGTTGTGTTAAATTGACAACTGAGCTTTCAAGTGCTGCCTGTGTCAATAGAAAATGTGTTAATTATGGAATGGTGGCACATGTATCGCACACGTGGGCTAAACTATGCGTGACCCACATGTGCTGATCTTTGGGCTACAAATGAATCAAATAGAGCCGAATTCGAACGAGGGTGTTCGAGCTTGATTAGCATATATACTTAGGGGTGTAACCGGTCCGGTCCGGTCCTGTTTTGGACAAAATATAAGACCGAACCGGTATGTACCGGTTTTGTATTTTCCAAAACCGATTATGCACCGGTTACCCTCCTAAACCGATACTTCCGGTTTTACTGGTTTCCGGTCCGGTCTGGTCTGGTTTTTCAGTTTTTTTTAAATGTAAATTTCACAGTTTATCATTAAAAATTTGTTTATAAAAAAAATCTGATTTAAAAAATCTGTTTGATACTTTTATTAAAAAAAATCTATTCTAACTTTTACTAAAAAAATATGTTTTACTAAAAACTACTTCAATAAAAAATCTACTTTACTACAAAAAATCTGATTAATTAAAATCTGTTTTAGTAAAAAGTAAAAACTGTTTTAAAAACAAACTGCTTTACTAAAAAACTGTAAAAAAAATTGAAAAAAAACTGCTTTACAAAGTTATAAATATAACTACTACAAAAACTGGAAAAAAATAATCTACAATAAACTACCTTATCTGCAATAAACTGCCTTATCTACAATAAGTCCTTGCATGTTAAAGGAAATAACTTAGTACTTACACATATTTTTTTGAGCAGTCACAAGAAATTCAAGAATGGACATCAACAAGCCTATGAGCCTATGGAATAAAATAAGTTCAAAAGTCTAAATTAGAAGTCCAAAAGTCCAACAAATTACGAGTCCAAAAGTCCAAATTACAAGTCCAAAAATTACAAGTCCAAACACATAAAAGTCTGAATTACAAGTCTAAAAATCCAACAAATTACAAGTCTAAATTACAATAACTTAGAACATCTAACAAAAAACTTCAATAGCTATGCACCAAACCACCAACTCTAATAGTCTCTTCAACAACCATTGCAATTGTATGAAAATAAATCAAGTAATTAATTCTAATAAAAAGTTACTAATTACATTAAATAATAAAAAAATTAAGGAAATATGTTATACAAGTTGGCTTACCTTAAATTTAATTATCTCCAGCCAAAGATGTAGGTCTTGAAGAACTCCCTAGATCATCCATGAACTCTACACGAAAGGAACAAAAAATAAGTATAATAATTAAAACAAATTACAAATATGATTTACACTTTAGATATAGTTAAAAAAAAAAGGTGAATGATGTTATATACCTGTTTCAATTTTCTCAAACTCCTCAATATCATCCATTAAAGTACGAATATTAATCGGGGCAGAAGAACGGAGCCAATTTTGTGTACAAATAAGAGCTTATATCATAAGTGGAGATAGACTACTGCGGAAAGGATCAATTACTCGACCTGCTGTGCTAAAGCTGACTCAGAGGCCACTATAGATATCGGAACTGCAAGAACATCCCGCCCAACTCTTGAAAGCACGCGGTATCTAATGGAGTTGACCTTCCACCAAGTCAACAAGTCGAATTTCACATCATCTTCTTCACATTTTTCAAATAAATATCTCTCCAATTCAGATTTAGTTGCCAAAGAGTTATCCGACTCTAAATGCTTTTTAATTTGTGCATGGATTAATGATCTGAAATCACATTGACCTACCCCAACAGTTGAACTTGTACTATTAGCCCCTCTCTCGCTTGATTGGCTTATAGTTTGATCTTGTGCCCCAACATTACTTTCATCATTTTCACAATAACTATCATATAAACGAGTCAAGGCATCTTGAACCCGATCCACCAATATAAGAACTTTTGAACTATTATCCTCATATATTCCTTAAAAAATATATGTTAGACCACGCATTTTATACCGAGGATCAAAAACCAACCCAACATACAACAAAAGATTCATTTTTTCAATATTTCCCCAATACTTCTCACATTTAGATTTCATACTAAATGCCATTGTCCTCAAATTATGAGGCCCTTCCATACACTCCAAATTAATTGCAGCTTGAATTGTTGCTAGCTCAAATAAAAAACTATTGCAAGTGACATAATTGGTCCCCGAGGAACGTAAGGTTGCATCGTAAAAAAGTTTCAAAAATTTTGCAAATAACCTACTCTTATCCCAATCATCCATGGTTGGAGGCCCTAACTTGGATGCCCCTCCTTTACCCAACTCACTAACACCATCATCATCATCACTATCATCCTCCCCAACACTTTTAATATATCCCGGATCTTCATCCTCTAACCGTTGAAATGTCTTTTGAAACTTTTCAGCCCTATCCAACATCATATAAGTGGAGTTCCAATGAGTTGCTACATCTAAGCATACACCACTTTTATAAGTAATGTCTTCACTGTCACAACATTGCTTAAATGTGTTCCTCCTTTATTGAGATGATTTTACATACTTCACAGCTCCTCTAATTCTTACAATTGATGGATTATATTCTATCAATCCATCCCGAACAATTAAGTTCAAGATATGAGCACAACATCTCATATGCAAGAACTCATGTTCCAAAATCGTATCCCTTCTATTCCTTGTCTTTCTTTTGAGATACGAAACTGTCCCATTATTTGAACTTGCATTATCAAGTGTAATTGTAAATATTTTGGGCCTCCCCCATTCAAGCAAACACATCTCAATTTGTTTACCTAGTATCTCACCCTTATGGTTCTCAATCTTGCAAAAATTGATAATTTTTTTGTGCATGTTCCAATCTTCATCAATAAAATGTGCAGTGAGACACATGTAGTTAAAATTTTGCATGGATGTTCATGTATCCATGGTTAGACAAATGCGCTGCCCCTTAAGAGCACTTTTCAGCTTGTCTTTCTCTCTCAAATAAAGTTTATAAATATCTTTTGCAACCGTTACACGTGATGAAATCGCATTCCATCTAGGTTGCACAACAAGCATGAATTTTTTAAACCCCTCCCCTTCCACATGTTTAAAAGGAAGCTCATCAACAACCAACATTTCTGCTAAAGCTTCTCTACACGCCTCAACACTAAAAGTAATAGGTACAAGCCCCCCACTGCTTGATCCAGACTGGAAACCCAATATAGATTGGTTTCTATCCACTTTCCTATGTGGAGACTTCTTACATGTTTTTTCCAAGTGCCCCAACATTGATTTTGTGCCATTTATATTAGGATCACAAGCATAAGTCATCCCACAAAGGTTACATGAAGCCCTAGGTTTCGACTTATCCTCAGTATGAATCTTTGTAAAATAATCCCAAACTTTTGATCTTTTCCTACCAATAGATGGTTTACTTACATTAGATTTGGAGAAAGCGGATCATTAGTTGACATTGATTCCATAGTCCTTTCACTCCTTTCCATTGTAGGCTGAATATTGTCGTGTGTTTTTGTTTCATTTTTGTGGCAATTATTTTATATTTCATGTTCATACAAATCAAAGTAATTTCTTGATCAGGAAAAGATCAATATGTATATTAAAAAAAAAAATCTCATTAGTTACTATTTATATCACATACCTTACATTTTTTTAAAAATATTTTCATATTTTATGAGAAAAAAAATTATAAATATAGAATACGAGAATGAATAGCTGATTTACACCTGTATGAAAACTGTACAACGAAGGTGGATCAAAAAGTACTACAAGGTGATATTTGGTGTAAGAAAATCTAATTTGGGAACAATAGTTGTCAATAGCAGATCATCCACACCAGTTTTGTCTTTAATGACGTGTTTGAGGTAAAAAATAGGCTGGAACTGGGATATCCGTTCTCCTTAAAAACCTTTGACCCTCCAAGGCAATGGAGGCATTGAATATCCACCTCGATCGATCTCCTTTACTCTTTCTTTTTTGGTAATTTAGTTTCTTTGGGATATTCTGCCGCCACTGCAAGACATCCAAAACTCCAGCAGCTAGCAGCTTGTTTAATTGGATCTTTTATATTATAGCATTTAAGCATTAGTTTTCAATTTTTGTCAGTAATTAATGGCTCCTGCAGACAAATCATTGAAGTTTGTTCTTCTAGTCTCATGCTCCCTTATCGTCCTGATCAATCTTTTCTATATTGTTCCCGTCCATGCCCTAGACCTCGGTCTTGAAGTTAAAGGACCTGCTAAAGCTCTGGTTTGTTAATCTTCTTCTCCTCATTACAGATATATATAATCTTTTGCAGTAGCTAGCACTCCATCTTACGTACCAATCTTTTTCTAATTTCTGTTTTTTTCGTTGTCATGATTAATCATGTAAAAACATTTTAACTATGAAGAGATCTCGTAAAAATAAACTCATCAACTGATGTGGTTTGACGTAGTACAATTATTTTTATTATAAAATATATCTAACGTATTATATGAAATTACGTCATTTTGTGAATTTCTTTTTATAAAATTTCTTTGTATCTTTAGTAGTACTTCTCATCGAAGAATTGCCATGATCTTTTGTAATTACTTGGACGTTATTGGTTTTGTAGGTTAAACACTTCAAGTGCAGTAGAAAATGCGAGTCAGAATTCTGCAAAGGTTATTATACCAGTCTGCTAATTCATTGATAATTTATTCATTAATATTTTGATCTATTGAGGGTTTAACAAATGCTTTATTTAATTCTTTCTGCTATTTTCTTGTGATAAATATATATTAATAGTTCCTCCACTCCTGAGATATGGCAAGTACTGTGGGCTATTATACGGTGGATGCCCCGGGGAGAAGCCTTGCGATGCCCTCGACGCTTGCTGCATGGACCATGATGCTTGTGTGGGAACTAAAAACCGTATGTTCAAGAGTACTCATCCACGATTTCTAAACTTATGCTCGTTTTTTTCACAACTTTTATCATTGCTGCATGCATGCACTTGATAAAATTATAAAGAAAAAAGATCTAGCTAGTTATTTTCATGTTGTCAATATATATATATAGCATATAGCTAGGATGTCCATTAAAGAAAGGCGAGAAAAGGGCCTGAGTATTAGGATGACCATTCCTCAGTACAGATGATCAGTAGTCTGACAGATCAATCATGGAGATCACCAAACATATTATATACCATGTTTATATAACTGTTTGGTGTGAGATTCGTGCATTTATTAATTTGTATGATCATAAATTCGTAGTTGAACTCAATATGCATGTCGTGAAGTTGATATCTAGGAATATTAATTTGAAGTTTGAACTGATGATCATCATAAATAATAAATTAATTTGATGGCACTGTTTTTATTTTGCTCAGATGGTTATGGCTATCTAAACAAAGAGTGCAGCCGAAACTTACTGACATGTATGGCAAAGGTTAAAAAGTCAGGAGCTGAGACGTTTAACGGGAGCAAATGCCAAGCTGGTGACGTGATCAATGTTATTACTGATGTCATTAAAGTTGCTTTACGTGCTGGAAAATTTGTTCCCCCATCAAAATAGCATGAATAAGGCTACTATACCGTTCAAATGTATAGTTCAGTCAATTTTGTTTTTAATTATTTTTTTATTTAATAATTAAAGAAATAATTTTAAATGTATTGATATATATTTTTATTTTTTAAAAATATTTTAATTTATTAAAAAAATGTGAATAAAAAAAATTAAAAAACAACTAACAGTCAAGTAAAGCGAGCTACTCTGAACCCGAGTCAAATAGCATTCGCTAGCTAGGCTGAATTTCCTTGCTCGATCGATCTGCATGGTGATCTAGAGGGAACAAGTTCTCTCTCTCTCTCTAAAAGGCCATTTAAGTACTGGGGGCAACAGTTCTTTTGTTCTCTTTGTGTTTTTGTTTCATGGATAAATGAAAAGTAATCGAGTGTTAAGAGTGCGTATTGCAATTGGATTGAATCAACTAATTATATATTAACTTTGAGCAATTTTACTTTTCATTCTAAATTTTATGATATTTAATCATAGTTGATGAGATGACATATTTGACATGTGTTAATATTTTATCTGTCTATTAGAAGTTTTAATTCCTATTTAGATTGAGAGTTAATCTTAACTCATCTTATCTAATAATTATATTTTTCTTAAAATTTTAAACAAAATATTATAAGCAATTCAACGTTTTCAAATCCTAAAACAATGATAATATTCTAACAATATTTTATTCAACTTTCATTTCAACTCAATATCTAAACATCATCTAAGAGCATTGGCAATGGTCTAGTCCAAAATTTAACTAAAAATTGAGGTTTTTGTTAAAACCAAAACCATTGGAGATATTAATATTCCACTTTGGATTATCCATCCTAAAGTTAAAATAATAATATAATATTATATATTTTAGTAATAACTTTTTTTTAGATTTTTTTTAGATTTTACAAATATATTCCATATATTAATTAATAATTTAATTTTTACTTAAAATTATTGTTTCCCAACTATTTTTTTTCTTCAACCTAATTATTCAACAAATACACTCTAGCTAAAGGAAGAGAAAAAAAAAAGTAAAAGGGGAACTGAACAGTAGAACTGTAGAACTTGGAGAATATTTTTAGATTAAAAAATTGTTTTGGAGATAAACAGTAGAACTCTAAAGATGAAGAGTAGTTTGACTTTACTGTACTTCAAAAGTGGAGTATTGAAATTTTGATTACTCCAATACAGACTACTTTAATAAAAATTAGGCAAAATTTAGTTAGGCACATGCATTTTGAGGAGTAGGTCAAAAACTGGTTTGATATGTGCGGAGAGATGTATATACGTGAATTAATATTAGATACTTGAATCAATGGAATTATTTTTTATTGTGTAATATCCATCACATTCGTTTAATTGGGTCGGCCCTCACCTGACTTGACTTGAGGAACATGAGCTCAAGGACTGTTTGGAAGTTTCGTCCTAGATTTGACAATGGCTCTTTATTGGGTTTTGATATCTGGGCTAGTTGGGCTTCTTGAACCCGTTGAATAAAGGGCTGTTTCTCCTGCAATCTGGACTGGCTTAGCTGTGTTTGGTTAGTGATATGAGACCACTTCACTACTATTTAATATTTTATCATTATTTTTTACATATTTTTTATCATTTTTTAATACTATTCACTACTATTTAATATCTTATCATTACTTTTCACCACTTTTTTACTAATATTCACAGATCATTTGAGATCACTTTACTATCCAAATGTAACCTTAGTGTTTTCAATGGACCGAAGCCTAGAACTCAAAGACATGCATTATTGATCTCTCAAGGCTAAACCTTTAGGTCTCGTTTGGTTACACAAGCTATCTCATCTAATCATTACAATTTTTTCAAACTCCTACATAAAATACAATAAACAATTCAACTTTTTCAATTTATATAAAAAAATTGATCTGGGCACCATTCTCGTTAAGCCTCATCTTTCAAGTTTGAAGAATTCTGGACCCGTGAGCCTTTAAGCTATCAAATAATAAGTGAAACATGGAGTAAACCTCATCTGGGCAATCCGTCCTACATTCTTAGCAAGAAAATCAAGTCAACCAAAGAAGCACTCAAAGTCTGGAACAAAAATCATTTCGGGCAAATCAACCACAATATTCTTCAGATTGAAAGCGAGATTCTTGAGGTAGAAGGCAATCTTATGACTCATTCCAATCAAGAAAAATAAAGATTTTTGCAACATAGACTTCACAAGCAAAGAAAATATGAAGAAATATTATGGAGACAAAAATCAAGACTCACCTGGCTTATCTTAACGGATCTCAACACCAAAATTTACTACTTGACAACAACCATCCGGAGAATAAATCTCTATCATCGAGAACATTCATCACATATCCCAATATCATCAAGACTGAAAATTTGCTAAACTACATCTATCTCTAAATCGATGTACGCACTCAGTGGCGCAATATGCAGCTACCAATCATGTTTTTGGAAGCCTACCTTTAGATAAAATTCCTAGTTGCTTTTTGTATATTGATAGTGGAAAGCATTCACCTTAAACTTTGTATCTTTAAATTTTATTTTTTATTATGCTTGATTTAAAAAAAAAAGTAGTTTTCTTTCTTAACAAACCTAACCTAGACTGGATTGGAAGTCTAGAAAGGAGAGATCGGCGTAGTATTTTTTTTTTTTAAAGAGATCAGCGTAGTATGTTCTTTCAGGATTTGAAGGTTTGTCTAGCTTCGAAAAATTATAATAATATTTGTTTTTGGAGTGCAAGATTAATTTTTATAATATCCATCTTATAAAACATCTATACAAAAAATCAACCCTAAAAGATTTGACATTTGAGCACTCTCTTTGGAATTGTCGAAAGCAAACTCACAATAACACATGAGTTTGCGTTTACCTATTCCATTTAATTCAATCCTCACATTGAATTATCTATTCATTCTTTTTATAATAATAAAATATTTTTAATTTAATATTTTTAATAATTTTCTTATTTAATATTTTTTTAAAATTGTCACATTTTACAGTTCTATTGATTATATTTTAATTAATAATCATAATTAAACTTGCTGGAAACGGAAAGCAGAGGGAAAAGGAAAAGGAAACTTGCCTGAAAATGAAAAAACAGAAAGAAATGCTGTGGGGAAGAGAACGGCCAACAAGAAATCAAGGGTAAAACAAGAAACCGCCTAAAAAAAAACTGAAGAGAGAGAGTGTTCTGTAGGAATAAATATTAAAAAAAAAAAGAGGCTTTGATCGAGCTGCAGTTCTCAGTCAAATATTTACCGTAACTCAGAGTTCCTATTCCACTAACTTGCCTAATCTAATGTGGTATATTTTTAGAATAATTTTACATACAATCGTAAAATACATAAACGTGCGTAATCGCTTTAAAAAATAGTAGGGTCTACTATTAAAAAATTAATTTCTTTCATGCGATTCTCATGTTTTATTCACTTTTTTCAAAGAGATTATACGGCTGTTGCACAATTCACAGTTACAAATATCTTTTCTCATATTTTTATGATCAATTTATTTGCATTTGCCTATTTCGTTAAGAATGTTCTTAGGGGCCAAGCTAATGTTGAGCTGTCTGTTCCCATATAAAAATAAAGCATATTAGGTTAATCACAAAGAAATCTAATAAAAATAAATTTTGCAAACTGATTCAGTTTTAATAGATGAAAAAAATCTATTCATCATATATTTTCTTATCATCCCATGATATGGTATTAGATGATAGGTTTACAAGTAAGATAGAATAAATATTCTTCAATCATCTAATGACACATCATGAGATGATGAGAGGATGATTAGAATTAGGATGATGAGTAGCATTACTCATATATATATATATATATATATATTGAAAATTCAAAATCCTAATTCTAGATCTTGAAATCGCAAAAAACTTAGTTGTATCTAAAGACATGGTACTATCAAAAGAGATTTTTGACAAGCATTTTTCCCTTTTTTTTTTTGATCTGTCTAACGAAATCTTTGTGTCAAAGTTGTGTAGATCGATATATCACTACAAGAAAATTGCTTATTTGTGACCAGTTAATTCTAGCGAAATGATTATCTGCAACTAAAATTAGTTGCGAATAGTCTTTTAGTTGCAATAAATTAGTCACAAAAACCCATTTTTCTTATAAACTAGATTCTGATATTAGCTGTCAAGAATATATATATATATATATATATATATATATATATATAATATAAACTTTAAATTGTTTCACAATATGTCAATATCATCTTCTCCAAGTGTTGATCATAATTTTCTTTTCCCAAAAAGACGAGAAAAATTGGTTTGTAGCCATACAGAGATCGGTACTGGTACACTTTATGTACATACTAAATTAAAGATATATCGATATACATTGAAGAGTTGGAGAGCAAATGTGTTAGTGAGTTGCATTTTGAGGACTACTTTTTAATTATTATCAGTATGAATAATTTCTAGAACTAAATATTTCAATGATCAGTTATAAAAAGATTATATAAAAAAAATCTATAAAATGACATAGTTTGATATAATACGTTAAATTATAAAATTATTTTTATTATAAAATAGATCTAACATATCATACGAATGCATGTCAGTTTATGAATTTATTTTTATAGAATGTCTATATTTTTGTGGCAATTATTTTATATTTCATGTTCATACAAATCAAAGTAATTTCTTGATCAGGAAAAGATCAATATGTATATTAAAAAAAAAAATTCTCATCAGCTACTATTTATATCTCATACCTCACATCTTTTAAAAAATATTTTGAGAAAAAAAATTATAAATATAGAATACGAGAATGAATAGCTAGTTTACACCTGTATGAAAACTGTACAATGAAGGTGGATCAAAATTATTACGAGGTGATCTTTGGTGTAAGAAAATCTTATTTGGGAACAATAATTGTCAATAGCAGATCATCCACACCAGTTTTGTCTTTAATGACGTGTTTGGGGTAAAAAACAGGCTGGAACTGGGACATCCTTTCTCCTTAAAAACCTTTGACCCTCCAAGGCAATGGAGGCATTGAATATCCTCCTCGATCGATCTCCTTTACTCTTTCTTTTTGGTAATTTAGTTTCTTTGGGATATTCTGCCGCCACTGCAAGACATCCAAAACTCCAGCAGCTAGCAGCTTGTTTAATTTGATCTTCTATATTATAGCATTTAAGCATTAGGTTTCAATTTTTGTCAGTAATTAATGGCTTCTGGAGGCAAATCATTGAAATTTGTTCTTCTAGTCTCATGCTCCCTTATCGTCCTCAACCTTTTCTGTATTGTTCCCGTCCATGCCCTAGACCTCGGTCTTAAAGTTAAAGGACCTGCTAAAGCTCTGGTTTGTTAATCTTCTTTCTCCTCATTATAGATATATATAATCTTTTGCAGTAGCACTCCATCTTACGTACCAATCTTTTTCTAATTTCTGTTTTTTTCGTTGCCATGGTTAATCATGTAAAAAAATTTTAACTATGAAGAGATCTCGTAAAAATAAACTCATCAACTGATGTGGTTTGATGTATTACAATTACTTTTATTATAAAATATATCTACGTATTATATTAAATTATGTCATTTTGTGAATTTCTTTTTATGAGATTTCTTTACATCTCTAGTAGCACTTCTCATCGAAGAATTGCCATCTTTTGTAATTAGTTCGTTATTGGTTTTGTTGGTTAAACACTTCGAGTGCAGTAGAAAATGCGACTCAGAATTCTGCAAAGGTTATTATACCAGTCTTTTGGGGGCGTTAAGGCTAATTCATTGATAATTTATTCATTAATATTTTGATCTATTGAGGGTTTAACAAATGCTTTATTTAATTCTTTCTGCTATTTTCTTGTGATAAATATATATTAATAGTTCCTCCACTCCTGAGATATGGCAAGTATTGTGGGCTATTATACGGTGGATGCCCCGGGGAGAAGCCTTGCGATGCCCTCGACGCTTGCTGCATGGACCATGATGCTTGTGTGGGAACTAAAAACCGTATGTTCACGAGTACTCGTCCACGATTTCTAAACTTATGCTCGTTTTTTTCACAACTTTTATCATTGCTGCATGCATGCACTTGATAAAATTATAAAGAAAAAAGATCCAGCTAGTTATTTTCATGTTGTCAATATATATATATATATATATATATATATATATATATATATATATATATAGCTAGGATGTCCATTAAAGAAAGGCGAGAAAAGGGCCTGAGTATTAGGATGACCATTCCTCAGTACAGATGATCAGTAGTCTGACAGATCAATCATGGAGATCACCAGACATATAACTGTTTGGTGTGAGATTCGTGCATTTATTAATTTGTATGATCATAAATTAGTAGTTGAACTCAATATGCATGTCATGAAGTTGATATCTAGGAATATTACTTTGAAGTTTGAACTGATGATCATCATAAATAATAAATTAATTTGATGGTACTGTTTTTATTTTGCTCAGATGGTTATGGCTATCTAAACAGAGAGTGCAGCCGAAACTTACTGACATGTATGGCAAAGGTCAAAAAGTCAGGAGCTGAGACGTTTAACGGGAGCAAATGCCAAGCTGGTGACGTGATCGTTGTTATTACTGATGTCATTAAAGTTGCTTTACGTGCTGGAAAATTTGTTCCCCCATCAAAATAGCATGAATAAGGCTACTATGCCGTTCAAATGTATAGTTCGGTCAATTTTGTTTTTAATTATTTTTTTATTTAATAATTAAAGAAATGATTTTAAATGTATTGATATATATTTTTATTTTTTAAAAATATTTAAATTTATTAAAAAAATGTAAATAAAAAAAATTAAAAAATAACTAACAGTCAAGTAAAGCGAGCTACTCTGAACCCGAGTCAAATAACATTCGCTAGCTAGGCTGAATTTCCTTGCTCGATCGATCTGCTTGGTGATCTCTCTCTCTCTCTCTCTCTAAAAGGTCATTTCAGTACTGGGGAAACAGTTCTTTTGTTCTCTTTTGTGTTTTTGTTTCATGGGTAAATGAAAAGTAAGCCAGTGTTAAGAATGCGTATTGCAATTGGATTGAATCAACTAATTATATATTAACTTTGAGCAATGATACTTTACATTCTAAATTTTAACTGAGCTTTCAAGTACTGCTGCATGTGTCAATAGAAAATGTATTAATTATGGAATGGTGGCACATGTGTCCCACACGTGGGCTAAACTATGTGTGACCCACATGTGCTGATCTTTGGGCTACAAATAAATCAAATAGAGCCGAATTCGAACGATGGTGTTCGAGCTTGATTAGCATATATACTCGTTCAAACTCAAATATTCTGATTCGAACTATGGCTCACTAAACATTAATATTACTCAAATTTGACTCTAGCTTGACTAAAAATAAACGATCGAATCGAGCTTGAGTAGCTCGAGCTCGAACTCAACTTTTTTTAGAAAAGAAATTCATATTTTACAAAAACTTTTAACCATTTAACTATTTAACCAAATAGTTTTGATTAAAAAAAGTTAAGATATAAGTTATATAAAATAAATTAGGATTTTCCCATGAAATCTTAAATACCTTTACAAAAAGAAAAGAAATTGAAATATTGGCTTAGGATTTTTCCTTCAAATTAAGCTTGACGACAATCTTTTAGGCAATAAAATTCGTCTACTATCATCTCTGAGTGAAATTCTTGATAATTTCTTTCTCAATATAAACTAGTAAATGATTTGTAAGAAACTCATCTTCTATTCAAGTTCGCAATCTAATTTTTATAAGTTTTGTAGCAGAAAATGCTTGCTCAGTAGTAGCAATAAAAACAAGAAGAGTTAATACTAGAAGAATATATACTTGAGCTTGATTAGCATATATACTCGTTCGAACTCAAATAAAACTCGAATATTCTTATTCGAACTTTGGCTTACTAAACATTAATATTATTCAAATTTGACTCTAGCTTGACTAAAAATAAACGATCGAATCGAGCTTGAGTAGCTCGAGCTCGAACTCAACTTTTTTAAAAAAGAAATTTATATTTTACAAAAACTTATAACCATTTAACTATTCAACCAAATAGTTTTGATTAAAAAAAGTTAAGATATAAGTTATATAAAATAAATTAGGATTTTCCCATCAAATCCTAAAGACCTTTACAAAAAGAAAAGAAATTGAAATATCGGCTTAGGATTTTTCCTTCAAATTAAGCTTGACGACAATCTTTCAGGAAATAAAATTTGTCTACTATCATCTCTGAGTGAAATTCTTGATAATTTATTTCTCAATATAAACTAGAAAATGATTTGTAAGAAACTCATCTTCTATTCAAGTTTGCAATCTAGTTTTTATAAGTTTCGTGGCAGAAAATGCTCGCTCAGTAGTAGCAGTAAAAACAATAAGAGTTAATACTAGATGAATTAATCTGTCAATCAAATAATAAATCTTTGACTTTTCTAACATTGCTTAGATAATGTAGACATATCTTGAAAATCTAGATGCGTCGGCATATCAAACTCATAATGCTGCAATTGAATTCTTAAAAGGAGTTTTTCTTGCTCAGTAAAATCCTATGGATTAAACTTCTCAACCAATTTGCATATATCATAAATTTTAAATGATTTGTATACACTTTTAAGGTTTAAAGCAGCACTAAGAATGATAAGTTTCATTGTATGGTCATTACATCTATTGTTCAATTCTTGCAACTGAAAGTCTATTGTAGCAGTAGATATATCAATCCTAAAATTATGCTCCATTGTTGTCAATGACTTGTCTACTTGACGACGAGATTTACCTCGAGCTTTGGTATCATGACCATTCATATTAGAAATATCAATTTAGTGTTGTTCACAAAATGATTTAACATCAACAAGCAAAGACTTCCACCCACCATTTCTCAGCTTTTGAACGAGTACTTTTGTAGTTGAAATTAGGCTCATGACATTCATAATTTCTTGGAAATTGTTTTGCAAAAATTGGCAAAGCGCATTAGTGATTCCCATGATTTTTTTCATCATATATAATATCAAAATAAATTCAAATGATGTTAATACCATTCAATCAGCTTTAGCATCACCACGTTGATAATAATGTGATCCCTCATTTTGATATAGTATTGATAATTGAACAAGTAGCACCTGAGCTTCGTTAACAAGAATACAAAATTTGGTATCCTCAATCTCTTAGCGAATCACATTTCGCATTTTATTTGTAAATATATGCAAAATTTCCTTTCGAATTTTGGGTGACTTATATTTGGCATTTTGTTGAGCATTTTCCATGACAACTCAATCAACTTGATCAATATAACTTGCTAGAAGTTTTATCAGTTCAATGAAATTACCTTGATTTTTTTAGTTAGAACTTTCATCATGACCTCTAAAGGCACAAGGTTGGAATGTAAGCCATCGAACACAATCTATCGAGGTTTTGAATAGCAATCGATTATTTTCCATCTATTGTGATATTTGTTTTTCAACTAACTTGTCAATATGTCTTGAATGATTTATTAGATCCTCACAACATTTCACAATATTTTTATGTTGTAAATTTGGATCTCTTTCCACATGTCCTAATAAAGGACAATTCATTCTATCATTCACTTTTTTTTTTTCAATTATGAAAACTTTTATCTGTAAATGCATCTGATCCTTAACAACTCGTTGATTTCTTAGCAAAAACATAGCATGGAAGATAAAATACAATATTCTTCGATGGTGAATACTCCAACCAATTTGAATATCTTTTAAACCAAGAAAATTGAAATTAACGACGCTGATTGCCTATTCTTGAAAATTGATATCTTGAAAGTTTAGGTTGATATGGATCATTTTTAAGATAGGCACGTCGATCTCATCTTGTAGGTTAGTAGGAAAGTCGCATATTTGTGGACGTAATCATGGATCATGTTCCAAAGAGGTAGGCATACATCTATTCGAGTTGGATTCTTGAAGCTTTAGAGGGACACTCATCAATGACAGAAGCATCACGTTCCGTTGTTACCAAACTCTCTAAATGTATATTAATCTCCGAATTATCCTCCACTTCTTTCATTATAAAAAATGAATCAATTGTTCTCGACTTGGTCATATTTTTCTAATCTTTAAGAAAAACTTATAGTTCAAGAATAAACCTAAAAAGTAACTAATGATATAAGAGTTGTTATATTTTTATTGTATAGTTTGTATAGTTGTATTACTTTTAATAAGTGAAAAAAAAGAATCATGTGAATAACAAATAAATTCTTCACAAAAGAAAATAAAATAGAGTTGTTCTTCACAAAAGAAAATAAATTCTTCACATACTCACTCTGTCTCTCTAGAAACTTCTCATCAATCATCTAGCTAGATAAATCTACTGCCTCCCACATGCAAGAATCTTCCAAATTTTTTTAACTGTCATATAAACTCTCTTGAAACTTCTTGCTAGTTAACCGACTTAATATGTGGTTAAAAACATCTCAAAGGCTGTAAAATGAAGGTTATGTACAGGAGATAGGCAAGAAATTCAAGGAAGTCAAGAATGACCTAGATAAGAAAATAAAAATAAAAAATCATGTAACTATGTAAGCTCAAAAAGGCAAGAAAAACTTATATGATATGAAACTAAACAAAGCGCACACTACACACGAAAGGCTAATAAAGAGAGATAGAGATAAAATATTTTACCTTTTCGGCTTTCCGTGTCTATGGTGTTGGGGCAGACTTATGAGTTCTGTGGATCTCTTTTTTTGCTTTGCTTCCTCTCTATCTCAAATCTGAAAAAATAATTGTTTATGCTCTCTCTCAAATCCGTTCGGTCTGCTAAAAGGAATGGCATTTGGCTAGATATATGGCATAGAGGTAATTAGGTAGGGTTTGTAGTAGGGGTGGGCAGCAGGGCCCCACCCCCACTGCCCCACCCCGCTTTCGCTCCGCCCCTGTAAACAGGGCAGAGCCCCCCGTCTGTCAGATGCGGGGGGCGGGTGGCCCTGCCCGCATCTGACCCCCATGGCGGGGGCGAGATAGGGGCAACTCCCACCCCGTAAATACCCCGCCCTGCCCCATTATTATATATATATATAAATATATATATATATATATATATAAATATATATAAGTTTATATATAAAGAAAAATAACCCAAGTATGAAACGACGTCGTTTCATGCCTGGTTTGTTTTTTTTTTAAATATACCCATTACGAAACGACACCGTTTCGTCAATGGTGAAACGACGTCGTTTCCTTTTTGTTTAGAATCACCCCCTTGCAATCACCCTCCCTCCCACTCGATTCTCTCTCTCTCTCCCTCTCTCTCTCTCGACGTCTCGCAGACTCGCTCCATCACTCACTTGCCGCGCTCTCTGTGTCTCGAAGCTCGCTCCGTCGCTCGCCGTCACCGCAGCCTTCCGTGACTCCCCGTCTTCATATCCATTGCCGAAGGTAAAAAACCCATCATCTACTACAATTTGTTGTGATATTTATTTTATGGAATGGAGATTGGAGGAATGATGGAGTTTAATCGAAGATTGAGGATGAGATTTTGTGAATTGTATGTTGTGGAGACTTGATTGTGCATGTGGTTCACTGATTGTGCATGTGGTTCACTTGATTGTACAGTGTGTTGACTCTATGTTCGTGTGTGAATCTGTCGTGATTGGCTTTTTTTTTTCAATTTTTTCGAAATACCCTAAAATAATTTAAGGGTTTCAATCCTAACCCCTAACTTATTTTAGGGTGAATCAAAACCCTAAAATACCCTAATTAATTGGGTATTTCAATTTTTTTTACAACTTTTATAACCCATTTTAATTTTTAATTGGGTATTTCATATTTTTTACAACTTGTATAACCCATTTTATTTGGGTATATCATTTTTTTTACAACTTGTAGTCTTCATAACCCATTTTAATTGGGTATTTCAATTTTTTTATTTTTTATTTTTTATGTTTCATCATTGATGTTTCATCTTCCAACTTCTAATATATATGTTAATGCTTGGATGTAATTGTTTGGCATGTTGCTATGTTTGCTTTAATTTCAGATTTCTTAGTTGGTTGAGTTCATGGATATGCCAGCAGATTCTAGTGCAATCTCTCCTTTCCATGCCCATGGTACCCCTACCCCTATACCTACCCCTCCTCCTACTTCTACTTCTACCCCTACCCCTGGCCCAACACCTACCCCTACGGCACCTTGCCCCACCCCCAAGTCTAACAAGAAATCTGTTTCTATAGTTTGGGCTCATTTCACCAAATTAGAGGGTGGTGACCCCAATAACCCCAAGCCAAGTGTAACTATTGTGGAAAAATCTATGGATGCCACTATAGGAAACATGACACCTCACAATTAAAGGTGCACTTAGAAGACCAATGTAAAAAAAGTCCAATATTACAATCATTACAAGAGAAAAGCCAATCTAGGCTAGAAATTGGACTTCAAAAAATGACAGATGAGACTAGTGGGGATGCAACTTTGAGGGGGTATACTAAGTATGATCCCGATGAGTGTAGAAGACACTTAGCTCGTATAGTCATCATGGACGAGCTACCTTTTCAAGTTGTTGATGGGAAAGGATTCCAAGCGTTTGCTCGCTACTTGGAACCAAGGTTTATATTCATTCTCGCCACACGGTGGCAAATGATGTAAAAAAATATTTTTGGTCTGAAAAAGATAAGTTGAGGGGTGAATTGGCCTGTCAATTTGTTTGCCTTAACACTGATACTTGGACATCAGTCCAAAATTTTAATTATATGTCTTTAAGTGTGTATTTTGTTGATTGTAATTGGACATTGCATAAGAAAATTATAAAATTTTGTCAAATCACCGATCATAAGAGTGAGACAATTGGGAAGGCCTTAGAGGCCGCAATAAAGGAGTGGGGGTTGACCCGAGTTCTTACAGTCACAGTTGATAATGCCTTATCTAATGATGTCGAATTGAGACATTTGAGGACCTATCTTAGAGAGGCAAATAAGACAATCTTGGGTGGTGAGTGTCTACATGTGAGATATGCGGCACATATTCTGAATCTTATTGTTACTGATGGTTTGAGGGATCTTCATGACTTGATTGCTCGAGTCAGGACTGCTGTGAGATGGGTGAGATCTTCTCCTTCGAGGTTGGAGAAATTTAAGATTGCTTCAAGGTCTGCGGGCCTAACATCCAAGAAGGGCCTTTGTACTGATATGCCTACACGATGGAACTCAACATTTTTGATGTTGGAGGCAGCCCAAGAATATAGGCTGGCATTTGCACTATTGGGAGATGAAGACATCTAATATGTTAAATATTTTGATGATCACGGGGGATTGGGGAAACCCGTAGATGATGATTGAGAGATTGTAACTATTTTTGTAGAGTTTTTGAGGCTTTTTTATGAGGTCACCACAACGATATCTAGAACTTTGTACCCTACATCCCATCAACTCTGGCAGCAAATATGTAAGGTAAAAGAAGAATTAGATGACATGATCGCGGGTGGTCACTATAGGCTGCGGGAGATGGCATTGGTTATGAGGTCAAAGTACGACAAGTATTGGGGAGATTTTACTAGGGCTAATATTTTGTTATATGTAGCTGTCGTCCTTGACCCGAGGTTTAAGGTGGATGGCATGGTATTTGGATTGGGCCTTGCGTACGGGCAAGCATGGGCGGAGCTTATTGCAGCAAGAGTTCGGGAAACCCTTTGTAGATTATTTAATGAGTTTACCGTCCTGCGGGGTGGTAATATTGCGACACCTACACCTACCCCCACACCGGTTCAAGAAGTCAATAGTGGGAAAAGACGTAGATTGGATTGGGGTGAGAAGTTTGAGCAGACCCCCTTACTGCGGAGTTGTAGAGGCTCAGTCAGAGATAAACATATACTTAGCGCCGGAGGTAATACCATTTTCATGAGACTTCGATATATTAAGTTGGTAGAAGTTGAATGCCGTGAAATATCCCATCTTTGGAGAGATAGCCCGCAATCTTTTGGCCATCCCTGTTAGCATCGTAGCCTCGGAGTCGGCCTTTAGCACCAAAGGGCGTGTATTTGATTCATTTCGGAGTTTATTAGCTCCTACCACTGTGGAGGCTTTGATTTGCACTCAGAATTGGATCAAGGGAACTCCAATTTATGTTCCAGATGTTCTTGAGTATGAGGAGGCCGTCATCGAGGATGAGGGTGGTGATCAGCCTGGATCTGGTATTTATTGTAATTTTATTTTCTAATTTCTTATTAATTAATTTATTTTCATTTAATTGGTATTCATTAATTTAATTTCAAATTTTATTGTTATAGTTATACATGAGACAACGTCTACCTCCGATGTAATATGACTTTGTATTGGACTCACTATTGCCATGGTTTGCACAATTTATCTTTTATTTATTTTTTGTATTTATAATTTTATATCATATTTTAGTATCTAATTATTTTTCTTGTTTTTATTTTAGCTTTTATATTCTCAATAGACAATTATACATATGCCTAATTCTAATGATCGATCTATGCTCATTTGCCTCATCTTCATCTCAAATTCCAATTGCCCAATCCTAATCTCATTTTTATTAGTATTTTTAATATTTTGTATTTTATTTTTTTAATTTTTGTTTCATTTTATAACTTTATAATTCTAATTTTTTTTATTTTTAACTTATTAATATTTCAGCCTTTAAGGTTTTATAACTTATTAATGTTTATGATCTTGATTTTCAGTCTCATAGCAGTCGACACAACTCACCACTCAGTGAATTCACCCCTACACAACGCCACGCCGCCATCCCAAATTGATCAAATTGAAAAGTTATGAATTATAATTGTTAATTTGCATTTAAGTGTAATGTTCCTACAATAGTTAATAGTACAATTTATAATATTTAATATTTTTAGAGGAGTTTGTAATATTGTAATAGTTTAAGTTTATTAGTTCTCTTAGAGTCTTAATTTGTATAATTATAAATTGTAATTTGTAATAACTTAGTAGTTAATAGTTGAAATTTAATATATAGTTAATAGTTCTATCTATATATATATATGTATATACTATATATTTTTTCAATTTTTTAATATATTTAATTTGTTTAGTTAAATTCTAGGCCCAAAAACAAATTTTGCGCCCAAAGTGACCCAAAAATAGATTTTGGGCCATATAGGGCCCATAAAAATGAGCTGGGTCAAAGGCCCAGTAGGGGGGCGGACGGATGGGGGTTTACCCCTGCTCCCCGTCGAACGGACAGGTGCGGGGGCGGGGTATGGGGAAAATTATCAATCCCCACCCATGCGGGGGTAGGGGGCGGGTAGCACCCCTACTTTGTAGCATGTTGTGTCAATGCTACTCTCTTAGGATGTGTCAGTGCTATTCTCAAATCTGTTTGGTGTTGTTAGTGCCACTCTTTTAGACTCAAATAGTAAGAAAGCTGAAAGCAGATCATGTCATGTGTGAGTTAGACTTTTTAGTATGTCAAATCAAGATTATTATGAGAATGAACTTAAGAATATTTGAATGATACACTGTGTGTTTGAGTGTTGAGGACAATCTCAAATATTTTAAGAATAAACTTAAAATTGTAATTATACAATATATAAGATTAATTTTTAAAACTTACCACCCCCAATCTACAACACAGTTCCACCCTTGGCTATAATCTATGTAACAATTAGAAAACTGATATATAACATTAATGTTATATTACATAATACATAATTAACTAATTTTTTAAAATAACTTACATTACTAAAATAATCTGAGTAGTGATAGGGTAACAACTCATTCACAACTTGTAGACAATTTTAAATGTAATAATATTTTTCATTAAATTTTATCCCATCAAATTAAAAGTAAAATTCAAAATAATATTATTTTATTACATAGTTGTAAACAAGTTGTTATACAATGGTAACTCTATTATTTGTCATATAAAATAGGTTGATATATCATACAACTTATAGTAAAATACACAACTAAATATCGATAACTAATAATATAAAATATCTTCTATAAAAGAATTATACAAAATATCATATACCAATATTTTGAATACCGTACCGGATGTTGTATTGGTCAAGGCACTGGAACGAAATATTTCGATATCGGTACCATTTCGTATATCGTTTCGGGATAGTCGATATATGAATAAATTATATATATAAATATATATATAAATTATATTCTAAAATAATATTTTATATATGAATAAGTTATATATAAATACATATATAAAAATTATAAATAGTCTAGTCTGAATTAGAGGTTAAAAAATGAGCTTGTAGTTTGAAAAAAAGAAAAAAAAGAAAAAAGAAAAAACTAAAGGCTGAAATATCGGCCGGTACGGGCAGAAATACAGGCCGATACGGGCTGAAATATCGGCCAGTACGGCCGGTGTTTGGACCGATACGAAATGAAGAGAATACCTGTACCGGACCAGTGGCTGGTACGGCAAATACCGACCATACTAGCCGGTACGGTACGATATTTAAAACAATGCCCTATATACACATTGGGAACATAGTAAATATATTAAATAATGTAAACTATAAATAATTAATAATATATAATTAAGTATATAAAATTCGGCTAACATTTAATAAATATAACATATACATATATAACGCATATTACGAGTTTCGAATAAGCTCAAACGAACCAGGTCGAGTTTAAACGAATTTTGTTCATGAGTTTAACCTAAATCGAGCAGAGTTTATATAATTTTGCTCGTTTAATATTCGAATCAATGTTAATGTTTACGAGCATCTCATTTATTAAATTAACCAGGTTTGAACAAAGTATATACGAGCCGAACTTAAGCTGTTCACAAACTACTCTTTTTATTTGCAGCCAACTGCACTTCTCTTGGGACTAAAGAATCAGCCAATGAGTATAGTGGAGCAGCGCATGTAGAGCTTTGGACACCATAAAATAGGAGAGTGGACCATTTATGAGCTATGGAAAGAAAAATAACAAGAACTTGAAAAAAAAAGCTGGTATGGACTAGAGGTGGCAATATGTGATACGGTTTGTGAACCCAACACGAACATAACACAAAATTAGCGGGTTTGGAGTTTGATATAAATGAGTTCGGATCAAAACATATTAACCTTTTAAGACACTATTAATAAACGGGTCAACCTGCCTAATCCAAAATCAATCTATAATAACTCATTTAATTTTTATTTCAAATTTACAACTTTATTATTGTTGGATTGTAATGTTGATATTTTTTAATATGCTTATGTTTTTATTATTGAGATTATAATTCTGAACATATGCTCATATTTGTTATTGTAGGGTTTGTAATATTGGTTTTATTATATATTAAAGTCAAAAAAATATTGATATTTTTGGTTAGTAGGTAGTCTTATTATTTTTTTAGATATTGTGGTTACTAATAAATATATATTTTTAATTTTTTTGTGAAATTATGTTAATCAAGTCAAATGTGTTATGCGTATTAGTTCAAATCATTTACGTGAAACGAATTGATATGAGTTGTATCATGTTGACTTATTTCTAATTAATTATTAAATTAGTCAAAACGGGTGACACGACACGATCCGTTATTTAAATCGGCCGGATTAGGGTCTAAAAGTTTGACCCATTTAGCTTAACTGGTCGGATTAAGATTGACCCATATAATTGAATATCTATGACTTGACATGATATAAATATGACCCGCAAACACAAATTGCTACCCCCAAACTATGGACTTGAAAGAGTGGAAGTGGTAGGGGAGCATAAGGAAGGCTCTCTAACGGGAGTGTGTCAGTGGTTGGTGATTGGGAGAGTTCGCCTACAGACAAGTTTTGGTAGAGGTTGATTATGTTTGGAAATACAATTATTCTATATTTTCAAATTATTTTATTATTATTTATAAATTATTTAATACTTTTCATTAATATTTACAGATATTTTGAAATATTCTTAATATCCACGTTATTTAGTAGATATAATAAATTTTATTTTCTATAATATCCAAATCTGAGTTTTGCTGAATAAATTTTTTTTCCTGTATATATTCTCAAAAACAAATTTGTAATACAATTGAAATTATAGATAAAACTACCTAACAATATTTAGGAATGCTTATTCAAATCATCAAATAAACTTTTCTTCAAATCACCAAAAGATTTACAAATATCATCTTATCATTACAACTTTATCAAATTCTTAAACAAAATATAATAAATAATTTAGTTTTTTCAAATCTCAAAACAATAATAATATTAAAAAATAATATTATAATAATATTTTATTCGACTCATCTAAAATCATTTCATCTTATCTCATCTCAAAGACAAAACCACCTCTAATCAGAACTAATTAGCAAAACTGTTCTCAGTTAACAGTAAATTCCATAAATAAAAACTATAATAATAATTCAAAGCTCGCAACCAGCCGCATGTTTGGTGAGTAGCGTCAACTACACTCCAAGAACACTTCACGAGCCACTACAAGACATCCCAACCTCTTCTTTCCTCTGGCAATCCCTCTGTTCTCTCCTCTCTCTCTCTCTCTCTCTCTCCTTTAAGGCAATCAGTGCCTTTAAGCAAAACCAAGCCTCATTTATCAGTGCTTTCTCTGCTCGATCCATCCAACAATGGTTCCATACCATTCATTGAAGTTTGCTCATCTCCTCTCATGCTCCCTCATTGTCCTCAACCTTTTCTGTGTTCCCGTCCATGCCCTTAACATCGGCGTTCGAGCTGCAGGTGCTGCTGTCACTGTGGTTTGTTCCTAATAATCTTTCCACTCCATCTTAAGTTCTTAACACTTGTTTTCTTTTTCTTTTTTCTATTACTATCGTCTGATGCATCATAATAATTTCATTTTTCCCGAACTTCATTGTTTGTTTGTAGGGTAAAGATTGCAGTAAAAAATGCGAGTCAGACTTCTGTTCAGGTACCCTTTTCATGGCTCTGCTTAATTTTTAAAACGTCAATACTTTGTGCGTGCGTTTCTCTTTTTCATTTATGATTAAGGGTAGTTCTTGATTTATTCTTAAGTTTAATTACTAATTTTTCTTTTGGTTATTATTATTATTTTCTTTTTGTGATTAATAGTTCCTCCATTTCTAAGATACGGTAAGTACTGTGGGCTCTTATACAGTGGATGCCCTGGGGAAAAACCTTGTGATGGCCTCGACTCTTGCTGCATGAAGCATGATGCTTGTGTGCAAGCTAAAAACAGTAAGTTAGATCATCCAAGACGAATAGATTTCTATGATTATTTCATTCAGGGTTTTCATGGCAGCACTTTTGTTTAGATGTCATGGTTCTTGACTTGATGTCATTATCTGGTTTATGATGTGTGAGAAGTTAGACAAGAATCATCTTGTTTTATTATTTCTGTTTCGTGTGGGTCTAAGAAATGATTTTATTTTTCATTAGTACTTTTGGTAAGAGACAGAGACGTATGTAGAATTAATGTAGAAATATGTTTGCAGTCTCGAAGGTGTGATATAGACGAATCTAGGAGGAAATAAAGGGGCCAAAACTTTGGCATGGAACCAGAAACAAGGAGATAAATAGACTTTGGACGTACAGATTTGCCCTTTGTATTCCAAATTATCAAAATCAAGCATTGCATCCTCATACTATAAGGCTCCGTTTGGATTCAGAAAGTGTTTCATCTCATCTCATTTCATCATTACAACTTTTCTAAATTCCCACACAAAATGTAATAAACAATTCAACTTTTTCAAATCTCAATTCAATTTTTTCAATCCCAAAACAATAATAATATTAAAAAATAATATTCTAACAATATTTGTTTCAACTTTAATCTAAAACGATCTCATCTCATCTTTGAATCCAAACAAGTCCAAAAATTGACACTTTACAACCTCCATTAGGATTCGTTCATCAAAACTTTTCCTTCACCTATTTTTCATCCATTTAAATTGTCAAATTGACCGAGGGTGCAAAATACAAGTTTTTAGGAGTTGAAGGGTGGGATGTGTTAGTTTTGATAGTTTGGAATGCAAAGTGCAAAATGTTAATAATTTAAGGGTGGAAAGTATACTTTTCCCAAAAATGAAATAGGAAAAATTGATCAATAGCATGATGGATGGGGACATATTATACTAAATATTTTGGCTTGTGCACTGCAGTATGTCGGAACAAGATTCATGCACTTTCTGTGTGTGATAATTTATCATTTTGTCCCATATTAAACTTTAGTTGGTTATTTGTGATTTTTAAAGTATGTGATTTTTAAAGATCATGCACTTTCTGTGTGTGGGTTTGAACTGCAGTGATATTAATGTTGATGGTGTTGTGGCGCAGATGACTATCTAAGCCAAGAATGCAGCCAAAACTTCATCAACTGTATGGCCAACTTCAAAAATTCCGGAGGCCATACATTTAACGGGAACAAATGTCCAGTTGACGAGGTTATTGATGTTATTTCTGTTGTCATGGAAGCTGCTTTACTTGCTGGAAGATATCTTCATAAGCCTTAAAAGGGTGTCATTTCCTTCCTCTAGAGAGAGAGGAAACAAGTTCAGTTTCTTTTTGTTTTCCCTTTCTCTCCTCTCTCAAAAGTTGGAAGATTAAGTACTTGATCCGGTTATTTGGCTGGGGGCAACTTTTTTTTTTTTTGTTCTGTGGGTAAATAATCTTGTCATTCCAATTTCTTTATGCTTTAAATGATTGCCTGCAAATCGTAGGGATAAAAAATGAAGACTTTGAAATGCTTGCAGGTGTTGAAGAGTACTGGAATGAAAATTGTTATTTTTTTACTCATCTTCTCCTGCAGTTGTTGGCATTCTGTTCTCAAAGTGTCAATACACACTGTAATCAAGAAGCTTTTTGTTTGATGGGGGAAAAACTATGAACTCCATAGAGACGGTCTCTCTAACGATATATCGTTATGGGTAATGCTAGTCGGCCACCCAGCTCTTATTGCTGGGCGTGACAGTTAGTTCATATATTCTTCTTTTTTTTTTTTTTTTTTTAAACATTTAAAAAAAAATACAAATTCATTATTAATAACTTTGTTAAACATTTAAAAAAATACAAAAAAATAAAATACATTAGCGGTAATTTTGAGCGGTATACTAGAGGGGACTAACAAGCATTTTCCATATCATTAAGCATATGCATTGAGAAAAGAACTAGCTTAGCTAGGTCACCAATTCACTAAGCCATTGAGTGGGGCATCTATATTTTTAATAAAGATCTTTGAGGAAGAATTTATCAATTGAGGAACATGTATAATAGGTGCAAAAACTCGCCCTCTAATGAAGCCAAGGAAACCCTAGGGTTAGGTCTTAAGGGTGTTCCCCTTCCAAGTCTAAGATTCGAAATGAAAACAATTTCTAGAGGTCACATGTGGTGAAAAGTTGATTATTTTCTCGATCCTTATGATGTTGGTGCATTATACGATTATGGGGTTTAACTTTCAATATAAATAATCAACTTGTTAGAATCTCTATTCCTTATGTGTTCCTAATCTTTGAAAAATACAGACTTTCCCGTGCCCTATGCTGTAGGCAATATCTTTCCCGTGAATTCATATCTTTTGAGCAAAAACCTCTCTGTTCTTTCCTAAGCAAATTTCATCTATTGATTGAGAGTGAATAGTATCTAAATTAAGATCAGTTGCAAAATCACAACTACATATTAAAGATTTCATGTTTGGCTTCCAAAATAGTATAAATTGGAATAACATGTTTTATAACCATGTTTGAAAAATGTTCTGAGTCATCCTCTGGGGAGACTCACAAGCAAACTGCATTAACAGGTTGGGGGACATAGGGTTGTACAAGAAACTAACCTAGATCAACTCAGATCGGCCGCCGGAGCTCAGAATTGGCCGAAACTGATGGAGAACCGGTCGGCATGCGGCAGAAAATAGAGAAAATCGATATTGGCCGGTTCGGCGTCGGTTCAAACCGGTGAACCGGCCAATTAAAGAAATTATATATTTTTTTATATATTTTGTACTCAAAACGACGTCGTTCCAAGTTTAAGTAGAACGACGTCGTTTTAAGCCTGCAGTTATGTTTTAAACACAATTGAAAAGACGCCATTAAACCAAACGGCGTCATTTTATTCATAACGTATTAAAAAAAATTAAGTAGAACGACGCTGTTTGGTTTAGTTTGGTTTAAGTTTAAACCAAACGGCATCGTTTCGAAATTAGGTCGTCTTCTTCCTCACTTCTTCTTCCTAGTTCCCTGATCTCATTTATCATCCTCTCTCTCTCTCTCTCTCTCTCTCTCTCCTCTGCAACACACTCTCTCAGACGAAGCTCGCCGATGAATTGCCAGTGTCGAGATGGCCGGTGTTTCTCCTCCCCATCGACCGATTTCGGCCAGTTTCCTCTCCCAAAAATGAAGCATCGGTCGACATCGGTTTTGCCCCAAAACCGCACCAATGGGGTCAGTTTTCACCCCTAAGAATTGTCATAAATTCACTAACGTTTGTATAATTATATAGAAACCATAATGATAAATTTTTGTGCGTGCCAGAGCATGCATGAACAAATGGTACCGTGAATAAGTGGTCATATTAACGTAGTGGACTTTTCAGCATTATTCATTCTGTAACCGAACATAAAATAGTGGACTTTACGTTCTGTGCTTTGAAAGATGAAAATTACTATAGCCACAAAAAATTACACAAAAGTAATCTCATAAACTGATGTGACTTAATGTGGTTTGTCAGATTGTAAAATTATTTTTATTATAAAATAGACATGACGGATCACATGAAACTACGTCAGTTTGTGAAATTGCTTTTGTGTAAACCTTTGTAGTTATAGCACTCCTCGTTTATTTTTAATTTTAGATTTTTTTTATGTATATGCTCCAGTTAGATTTCACCCTCCAGCAGATTTGTTAACAAAGTCAGAAAGCAAGATTACATCCCAGATCTTTCTTCATTCAAGTGGGAAATCATTTTCCACACCAGTATGCATTCTAAAAGATGAGGTTATCGCTATGAATAATTTTCATTTTCATTGGAGCAGCCATTATTGTCATAGTTGTCATTTCCTAAAGTCAAGCCCTGTGTTGAAATATGAGCCAACCAAAGTCTTGTAGAGTTGGGCATTCACTGACAGCAAAGTGCAACCTTCCAAAAATAGAGAAAACAAATGTTCACAGACTACCCAATCTTGCTTGCAAAGACCTAAGAACTGCATGCAGTCTTCATATCTGGGCTGTAAGCAACTCTTAAAAAAATGAGTGCATGAGTTTCAACTCACAGCCATGACTTTAGATGACAGAAAATGAGAAAAAGATGAATTCAACTCGTGACCTGCATTTTGGCATATAGATACAGCAGAAAAGGAGGGACCTGCTAGTCTGCTCCTGACCCTACATGTGCATGATAGACCAGGAAGTAAATCTACCTTTCAAAACAGGACAAAAATAATTCAAGAAAAAAAGAAATTACCAGCTATATATACCCACCATTTTTTTAATCCTTTTGTTGTTTGTGCAGCTTTGGTTTGTCAAGTTCTTCATTGAGGACCACAACTTCTATATCTATCAGTCACGGGGGTTGGAGAATAAGTTACTATGGACGACTACTTTTTTAGGATAACAGATGAACCTGGAAATCAATAAGGAGACTTGTGCTCACTAAAACCAGTTTGAGATTACTGAGTTTTCAGAAAGTTGTAGGTTTAGACCATATCCTGCCCTTTAAAATGCATTGTTCATGAGAGGTACAGCATACAAGCACATTAGCTGCAACCATATAATTCGTTGGTCCAACAAATTCAATTTTGCTTTGTGAACTCAGAAAAGGATCCCATCCCTGAAGAATTTGATTGAAAAGCAAGGTTGTGACAACTTAGGACTAGCCTAGGTTATAATTGAGGCCTTTTTCTATTGTTATATACTCCAAGAACTTGGATTCTATTCACCCCCTTTATTGCTAAATTTGGGATATTACAACCTTTCCGATGGCCTTGTCCAACCTCTGAATCCCGCTGTGTGGTCGGCAAACTTCAAGGGCAGTCTTCCTGTGTGTTTCGATAGGTTGAGTTTGGGTAGTGAGATATTCTCATGTATTTTATGAATAGTAATGAAAAAGTAATGATAAAATATTGAATAATAGTGAAAAGTAGGTAAAAAGTAATAATAAAATAATGAATAGTAGTGAGCTATTCTGATAATACCTGAGGTTTTAATCATTTGGAACGAGTGAAAAATAATTCAAGCTACATTTGAGCTTATATACCAAAAATACTAGTCAAGTTGAAGTACTTGGAATTATTATAACCCACAAGAAATTCTTCTTCCCCAGCAGTATAAGATCTCATTTACTACATTTCAATTCTAAATATAGGATATTTAAAAAAGGCCTTAAAAAAATACAAGATTACCTCAGTGAAGAGCTATATGCATCTCATTTATAGATATAATAATCAAGTGGATGCCAGAAGAGTCACATGCCTTAGAAAAAACAAGATGAGATCTTGTTCCAGGCTTAGGAAAGAAAATTACCCCTGAAATTGATTGAAATGCACAATGTTATCCTAACCAAACCCAAATTGATGACCCACCCCAAGAACTGATGGGTCAGATCCTGGCCCAGGTTTAGCCTAGTTCTGAAGCCCAAAATCTTATGAGTAGGCCTTTAAAAAAAGAAAACATTTTGACAGCTGTGGGATTTGAACCCACGCCCTTTCGGACCAGAGCCTAAATCTAGCGCCTTAGACCACTCGGCCAAACTGTCAACACGTCCACTTGTTCTGTTATTTTTGAACTTAAAAGGCCTCTTCGTGGTTAACTGTGATGGCTTCCGATGTCGTTGTCTCACTCTGTCTGGCTGCTCTCTAAATCAAGCAATTCAAGAAATTGTGATTTCCATTGAAAAACCTAATCAAAATGAGAATAACATCATAGATCAATTTTTCATCTTAAATTTCCCATGAGTAAATATAGTACAGCAGATTTTGTGAGGATATATGTCTGAGGGGGAAGAGAATTCCCATTCGGCCATGAACTAAATACATATAATATGTTCTTTTTCTGGGCATACATATAATATAGAAAATTCTCCAAATCAGTCACTATTCACCACTCCGCACCCCGCACTCTATGAAAAATATCTTCAAATTCTATGAAAAACATCTTCAAATTCTATGAAAAACACTCGCATACCCTATAAAAAAGTTATAGGTGTGAGATGTGAAAGTGAATAGTAATTGATGCATAGTAAATCGCTGGAATCTCAATACAGTCTTGGCTTGTGGGTTTCAATATGTTGTCTTGTAACATCTTATGTTAAAGTATTTATGTTAAAGTATACTCCAAAATCTACAAAGAAGTCAAGTCGAAATTAAGCTATAATTCACACAATCAAATATTATAATGCTATATTTTTCAAGCAATCATGATCTCAAACATTCTCTAATAGTTTGATGCTCTTCAGACTTTTACGAAGTACATATTCTTGCCTCACAAAACATGCACACACTCACCCTGGCATACATGTCTGAATGAACCTCTAATTACTAATTAGTGGCTAATCCTCTTTGCTGGCTTCACTTCTCTCTGTTCTGCAATTTACCTTTGTTCTTAATTTCTGGCCAAATCCTGTCAGTGCAAGATTTCCAATCTACCATAGTTTTGGATGCTTGGCAGAAAATTCTGGACGTACTTGAGCCATCCACTTCACATTCCCTCTCCTGCATGTGTTTCTTTTGATCTTTCATTCAAGTTGAGCGAGGTGCATTTTTCAACTCCAAGAATTTAGCCAGTATGAACTGCTACATAAGTGATCAAGAAGGCCACCTGAATCATAGGTACTGTACCCTTCGTCGAGTGATGCTAAGGGACCATGTGGTTCGGTCATGTTAAGAAATCCGTGTCCGTCCTCCCCAAAGCTTCCAACGCCATTCTTCTCTTCATATGGGAACATTACTCCCTTGTGTTCCATTCCTTTCTGCAAGCAACTCGACTTTGCTTTAGTCTCACTGTCAGAACTTCCATCATCTGATCTACCAGCTACTGTGCTGTTTCCTTCCAAACCCTTGCTGCTCTCCCCGTTCCCATCATGGTTTTCACCCAGCAGATCACCTAGGTTCTGCAACTGTTTGAATGGCAAATAACATGCTTAACGGTTATCAATTTTGCAGAGATGTTTGGAATGCCTTTTCAGATTATAATAAGAAGCTTGAGAACTATACCTGTATGAGCAAGGATTGCTTCTCTTTCTTTAAGGACTCAAACTGAGATGCTAAATTCTCGTAATTATCTCTCAGTGTTCTGTATTCTTGCTCTATATATTTTGACTTCCATCTAGCCCTTCTGTTCTGAAACCATATGGCAACCTGGCGTGGTTGCAGCCCAAGCTCTCTTGCCAATTGCACCTTCTTCCTAGGCTCGAGCCTCGTATCTGATTCAAAAATGGACTCCAGTGACTTGATTTGTTCATCACTAAATCTCTTCTTGTTCATGATCTTCTTGTTCGTCCTCTTTCTTGGCTGTTGGCAGGTGAGGTTTTGATCATCAGGTCTTCCTTCTGGAACTGCTGGAGTGTAAGACTTGCACTCCCTTCCTTCCATTTTCTATTTCTCAACTGTAATGAGAATTCATGTTAATCAAGTTCTTTCAGCTAATATGAACGAAAGATATCACTCCAATGAACTGAGTTCTTTAGAACTCTGCAGAAAGAGATCAAGGGCTGTAGGATATATAGTTGGACATGAAGAAAGTAGAAATCTTGGGACTTTTGGATTACCCCAACCAATGGGATTGGATATCGTGTGCCATTCACCTCCTTGTGCCTTTGTGTCGTTTCTGTGATCTTCTCCCTTTTTCTATTTCAATGATATTTCTTAATAAATAAATAAAACTCTATGCTTGTCACCATGTCACGAGCCTATACAGTATGCCATTTAGGCGTCTTTATTAATGGAGAAGGGGAGACGGGAGAAAGGACAAGCTGAAGAAACGAAAAAGAAAATGAAACTAAGCCCTTGACCACCTTCTTTTGCATCTGCAAGTCCATAATGTTTGGGTTTTTTCATTCTGCATTTTTTAAAAGGTGTGCAAGCATTTTACATGGGATGGTAATACAACTATATTTTAAATGCACTTTCAACCCCACCATGCAGAGTGCGAAGATAATTAATCTTATATATTAATGTTTGTTTTTGGAATAGAAATGCTCAGCTCAGTTGAGAAAATGGAGGAAGTAGATAATTAAAGTCATTTGGTTAGTTATGAGAAATCTTTGTAGAGATCGATATTATATTCTCAAGTCAGTATCTAAAGCACAGTATCTATATTATTTAAAATATTATATCATGTAAACTCTTTACTGGGTGTACTCTACACACCGCTCGACTTGAGAATAAAATCTTCTTCTCGATCGGTAACATTGATTTTAGGATTCTATTCATTTTAGAGGTTAAAAAGAATGCTTCTCTTGGTTGATATATTATTTTGTTAGAGATAATTTGATTGTATATTATCCTAATTATTAAGTGATTTGATTTTCATAATTATCAAATTAAAATATTTGATTTTCATAATTATTAGATAATTTACCTGATCTTATCTTCATTTAATTTTCTAATAAATAGAGACTTACGCTTTGCATGTATTTAATCAATTATAAGACATGCAGCCCCTCTCTCTCCTCTTTTATCCATACTACAAGGAAATTGGACTTTTGTGACTAATTTATTGCAACCAAAAGACTATTCGCGATCAATTTTAGTTACAAATAGTCATTTTGTTAGAATTAAATGATCATAAATAAACAGTTTCCTTGTAGCATATCATGAATTTCTATTATACTTTGTATTTTCTACCCTATTTTGACTAACGACTGCAAAACATTGTATTGGGTAAGTAAAAGGAAGTGCATTAATTGTTTCCTGCACTTTTCTTTCAGCCCAGACAGAATCTGATCTCCATCGCATGTAAAAGGGATATTTTATCGAATTGTTCATGTGACATCATGTCAACTTCCATGTCTGGATCTGTGTGGTATGGATCCTCTTGTAGTTCCGCAGTCATGCTAGCTTGGCTAGCTTAAAGATAACTGCCTGGCCTTTGAGTAGTAGTAGTGAGATTTAAAAAGCTTTAATCCATGTATTCATTTGATTGTGACATATTCGATCGTATACCGAGAACTCTGAGATTTATCAACGAACTTTTGAATTTTAATGCACTTTCCGGTGCATAATTTTTTACTACAAACTTTCCCTAAGTTCCAACTTCAATTATTGACAATCAAATCATCGGAGAAAAATTCTTTCTTCATATATAAGTACTTATGAGGATATGAATTTTCTATAGTACTTTCTTACCGAATTCTAAAGACTTAGAGATCCGTAGAGAGATAAACAAATAAAACAAATTATATGGAATTTATAGTTATCTGAATGAATTTTTCGAGAGGTTTTGAATGCTCGTAATTTAAAATATAATGTAAAATAGCGATGATACTCTTTATCTTAAATTTTTCATCCTGAACACGCATATTGATGCATATCTTTTTTTTTTATAGAAACAAACTCATATCATTAATAAACCAGAGTTATAATTGTGACTTATCAATACATAGAAAATCTAGACTATAAGTCAAATTACGCATAAGTTCTGGGACTTTTCTACACACAAATTCCTTTAAGGTGAACATTGTCTTAACTTCTAAATAAACTATCTCCTAATAGAGAAAGTACTCTATAAAATATAACTTAAAAATTCCCTCTATCCTCTCAAGGAGGATGAGTACGGGATACAGCTATGGACACCGGATCCAATAGCTTATTTCTATTGATGCATACATCTTGATTGTTTCGTACGTAATAACTTAAAACGACAATAATTTAAAAATGCATCACATATTAAATATGAATGAAGACGACAAAATTTAAGAGAGAGATTGTCAAAAGAATGACTTACAAGTCGTGGCATGAATTTGTAGATCATTCTCGTATTGATGTCTATCACTTTGGGTAGGATAAGATGATGGTGCAAGAATAAGACTTCATTATAAATCCTTGGCATAAGATGAGGATTAGAATTGAGTCGCCTAATACAGACAGATCACAAAGTAAGGGGTTAAATCACAAGGAGAAAAAAAGTGGGAAAGCAAGCTGCTTGACAATGATAGCTAATCATATCAAAGGCAATTTCATTTCGTATCCAACTTGGTTTCAAGGATAAGTATGGGAATTAATGTCAATTTGAGTCCAATGATGTGGGTCCTATATATTATTTGATTGTCCAACTTATATAGTTTGGCGTACGTGTCCATGTCGTGTTTGGTGAAGTGTCTTGAAATCGAGGAAGAATTGGTACGTAAGTGTGTCGGTCAACACTCTTAAGGCAGAGAGATGCATGCCTTTGGGATTCCTGGCTTGCACGCCACGGGAGCTCTTGCTGTGATCTGTCGTGGTTTACAACTTGGCAACAAAGTTTTGAGCTGCTTGCTTCTGATTTGCATTACACATTTTGAAAGCAAATTCAAACTTTTGGAAATTTTAAGGGTTCGAGGAAGATTTTTTTGCAAATGTCAGGAAATTAGCACCTGGTCATCATTATGTGTCGAGAACAGCTTCTTGCAAGCTGTTTAGGTTGAAAAAATTTAATTGTAAGCAATTCTACGCTTTAATATTCATATTCATTCAATATGATTGATCAAAAAGTAGATTTTATTGAAAACAATACTAATTTGAATTTAGAATATGAAGGCAACAATATTAATACGCAGATTGATACGCAAACTTGCTTGTACATGGTAAAATTGGTTTAAATTTGAAAACTAATGTATTTTGTTTCTATTATGTCATGTCAGCTCTATATTTTTTCTATTAATTTCTTTATTTCTTTCATCCATAACACTCTATTTTTTTGGTAGAATCACCTCATCCATTCATATGTTAAATGATCATAAATTGAAAAAGCATGAAATAACATAGAATTTTAAAGTCGATAACACTTCAGCCTTTTTTATTTGTGACATTTTTCTTTTTTCATATATAACATTTTATCTCTTTCGTGTGTATATATTTATTTTTTCTTTCAAAATAAGAGGAAGGAGGTGACCAGCGTAGCAATTCTCCTTGGGCGTGATAATAGAAGTCCCTCTCTATTGTGGAATGTCTAATTTAAGTCATATCTGCTATCTCAAGGACGAATCCGTCACCACAACACCCACAAAATATCTAGTTGGTTCAAAGCTCCCATCTCATAACCCAAAGATCATATTTTACTATTACAAATAGTTTTAACTTATATCTTGATTCGAACTCCTAATCACGAGATCATAAAATACTAATTCGTATCAACTGAACTACAACCTTGATAGTACGTTTGTGAACTAAAATGGTAGAAAAAGTTAAGAGGAACAATATCGGGATGAAGGGTGCCTTCCTTTAAGTGCCAAAGGCTATATACACTGCTCTTTCCTTTCTATATTAATTATTACCAGATCATGTCGTTTGTCCAGTACGTACGACTAGGTAGCTAGGCTGCCTTTTGCTTGAAACTGCGTGCGAAGGAAAGAATGCATGCATCCATCTTCCTCTCTCCCCCATCCAATTGCCTTTGAAAATGACCTCATTCTTTGTCTTGTACGGCCATTATTTAAACTTTTTTTTTTTCTTTTCTTTTAGGTGTGGATGGCCCAACAATTCCGACTTCAATATTTCGAATGTCATTCAACTTGTATCAGCATTTAGCATTTGCTGTTGCTTTATTTTGGAGCTTTGTGGGGGCACGTGTCGATCAAATATCTGTCCTCTAATCATAGGGATTAAGGGATTGGATGGTTTTAGTAATCATATTAATTAATTTTGGATGATAGTTTGCAATACAAACTTTCTTGTTTTCTCTTTCTTAGTAATGAGTGTATTGCTAAAAACCAACGGTTAAACCAACTCCATGGTGCACCGTCCGCATGTTAGGGAAGAAAATGTAAATTCTAGCAAATATTTTTGGATAATGATAGTTAAGTGGAGAATAATAATTACATATTTGCATAGATTAAAAAAAATATTAGTTTAAAATATAACATAGTTTAATGCAAATTTATCATATCAATAGTTTTAGTCAACTTGTTTAAGGCAAGTTTAATACAAGTCTAACAAAAGCATTAGTTAAAAATGTCGATTGGTTGATCTTTCTTTTGTGATTCATCATTTTTTGTCATCTTGTATGAGATCAATTGAGAGAACATTGAAGTTTTTGTCCTGTTGTTGGTTGAATCGGTCAGGATTTGCAACAAGTTGAATCGGTCATTCTTTTTGTGAAGCTTGTGCTGCAACATTTTCTATATATGATAAATGCTCCTGCATAATAAAAAATTTAATAAATTTGCATGATTAATAAAAAGGTAAAGAATCTATATGTAGAAAATTCAAATATTGTAAACTAATAGAAATCTTACAATGCAATGTTTGTAGTTAGATTATTATGTATGTTGTAGATAAAAATAATATTTTTTTTAATGACAAACTAATTAAGAACAATGTAATGAAATAGACTATTTTTTTATTTTACATTCCAAGAAAATATGATATTCATCTTCTTACTTTTGAGAATAAGAGTTATTTTCTATACTACCTATGTTTTAATGCTGCAATATAAAAATCAATTAAAAGAATTTTTCTTATAATTTGCTTTTAATAGATTTTTGTTTTTGTAATATAAACCTCCATCAACTTATGAATAATGTAGTAAATATTTCAAATTAGAAAATAGACTTTTTTTATTTCAAACAATAAAGTAGTGCAAAATAGAAAAAAAAAACCTCACCAGTATGATTCATGAAGTCGATTGATGAGCAACCCAATGCTTCTTCTACAACTTCACCAAACATAACAGCAGCTAGTCTTCATGTACCATCGTCAACTTCAACATATGCTCGACATCTATAAATGATGAAAATATCAATTTATGTTAGAATTGATAAAAACTATATGTTAAATTTGTCACATAAATTATTAAAAATAAAAATTTGAAGAACACAAACCATGGTTGGGAAATGCTCTGGTGTTTGCAATGGTAACAAAGGAAGCTTTCATTGTGTTCATAACCAGTTCATTTGTTACAAACAATGCATGACATGTAAAAAAAATACCTGGTGCAAGTTAATTACAATTATCTTCTCCTTTATCCAAAATCTTGTTTTTTACATTATATCAGAAACAATTTTTTAGACAAAGTGGTTGTATACATCCTGATATTGCAAAATATTGTGATTTACTTATAACAAGTTGCATGTAGTATGTTTCTATCGTTATAACAAATAAATTTCAATTTGTTACTAAGAATAGGATTTTAATGTCATGGGTTGCAAACTTTATATCAATTCAGCAACCTTGCAAATCTTAGTTATTTCTCGAAGACCAACAGATGATAGAGATGTAGCGGGTATTTCAAGTATTTTGTAATAATACTCTCAAATAATAAATCGTTAATTGCCGCCCTTCAAATTTATAAACAAAATGCAATGTAAGAAGAAAAAATATGGAGATGTAAATATTGAATAGGCACCCAAAAAAATTAGGATCTATAAAAATTAATATGGTTGTATTTGTTTAGATATATTAATAAAAACAGAACTTACATTTTAAGTATATAATATAAATGCATTGAGAAACAATTATTTAAATATGGATTACCACTCTTGCAATGACACCGCCTAAGGACTAAGAGGATTGATCGTAAATACATTTGTTGCTCGTGATGAAAGAGACAATCCTATATTGGAAATATGAATCATTATTAATGCAAACATATATGATATAAAAGAAAATATAAGTTTTTTCTTGTTAACAATTCCATTATAAGAATCAACTCTTAGTCTTGTTCCAAATATAATTGGCTTAGCTCCAATTATTTTCGAATGTGTTGGCATTCAGCATGTATAAATCGACCCCCACATAATTAAATATATGGAGTTTAAGCTACAAAATTCAAATAAAAGAAATTAATAGAATACCTAATAAATTAAGATTGAAAACTAATTGTAAAAAAGAAAGAACTAAAAAAATAATTTTTACCTTTGATCAATAACATATATTCTTGAATAGTTGTTGATCCATACATTGAGGTTATCTCTCTACATGGCTTGACATAGATTGCAACCGCCAATGGATTTGATAGATAAGATTTAAATTTTTAATCTGTTGATAATTAAATATTCTAAAATAAAGAAGAGTATATTATCTATTTCTGCAATTGAGTTTTTGTAAGTATCTAATTCATTGAAGGGGATGATGTGGTACTTAGGCGGTTCCAATTGTTCTTCATCATCTGAAACTTGCTCAATGATCGTTCTAGAATTTAATATTCATTAATATTGATGTATTTCAATTCTATGCTGAAGATCTAATTGCCTCACATATGTATTGCTGATATAATATGATCGAAAAATATGTGAAGGGTTACCTCGCGAATCAATATATTTACCAAACATGGTAGCTTGTACATGATTTCCCTGTATAATAACTTTGTTTTGATTTTAAATTATGTTTTGGTTATAAAAAATAATATTTTTTAAAATATGTTTTTAAGGAGATCAATAAATTTTTTTTGAATGCTAACATATAACTATTATTAAGACAACATTTTTATAACATATAACTATTATAATAACTTTGTTTTGATTTTAAATTATGTTTTGGTTATAAAAAATAATATATTTTTAAAATATGTTTTTAAGGATATCAATAAATTGTTTTTGAATGCTAACATATAACTATTATTAAGACAACATTTTTATAATAGGAAAGATAGAGTTCGGATTTTTTTTTTTTTAAAAAAAAAAGATGAAACAAATAAATACTATACCTCCGGATGAATCAATGTTAAACTTTGGTAATTTACTGGTGAGCGTCGGCCTATTCATTTGGGTGACTTGTCTGCCACAATCATCTTGATTTTTCAATTCCTCTTGTACTTGGAGAGATATATTTTATTGATATGTAAAATGTCTTCATCTTGAAATCTTCTAATGTACAAAGATATTAAATGTATTAGTATATAAAACACAATTTGTATTGAAAAAATGCAATAAATTAAATAACAGAATAATAGTTATGTACATCAAACTAAACATACAATTTTGTAAGAAGATAACAAATGTACAAGTATATAAAGTATAATTTGTGTTGAAAAAATGCAATAAATTAAAGAACACAATATTAAATATACAAAAAAGAAAATCAAATAAAATATGCAATTTTGTTTCAATAGTTAGACTCAAATTATATAATTGAATATAGTTATCTGTATAACATTAATTTGAAAATGCTAATCTTAATAATTCTGTATACATAATATTTTTTATCTAGTTCTTTTCAGATGCTTCAATCGAGATTGGCCATGTTTAAAATCGTTATTGTAGAAGCAGTCTTAACTCTTAATAAAGTCACATATAATTGTCCATGTGAAAAAACAGGTTGAGGCAAATATATCCCAACAAAATTTAATGTTTGCCCTTGTGACTTATTTATACTCATTACAAAGCCTAATCTGATAGGGAATTGAGTTCGTTTAAATGGAAAACCACTATTTTCATCAACATTTGGTAAGAATGAGATTCTTAGTATAAAAACCATTTTTCCAGTATGATGCCCAACTTCAATTTCTGCATCAATGACATTATGATCAAAATTGCAACAAATTAGACGTGTTCTATTGCATAGTCCTTCTAAAGAATTAATATTTCTAAGGAAGATGATGGGACAATTTTTATTAAGCAACAATTCATGGGAAGGAAGTCTATTTGGCGTCAAAGTATTTAAAAAATCTTCCATAACCGCTTGTTCAGATGCATCTATTACTTCATCAAAACTATAATATCGCTTAAGCTCCCCAGGAAATCTCTGAATTAGTAATGTATTTATTTCATTAACATAATTGTTCTTTAATGTTAATATGGTCTAATTCATCATATATGAAATATTTAAGGAATAATCATGAATATAATGAAAAACGACACTATTAAATGATCCAAAAAAGTAGCATCATCTTCGTAGGGAATAAGCATGCCATCAGGAATTTTTATTCTTTTATCGACTGTGTCGGTAGCATCCCATTGCCTAATTCCAATACATACTTTGAAAAACTTGGATCTAATCTTGCTCCCATACTTTTAGTCAAGTGAATCTTGATCAATGTAACCCATAATAATATACAGTTATTTTTAAACATAACTGTATATATTACTATCATATATATATATATATATATAAATGTTATAAGGAAGCATTACACTACACACCTCCACTTAACCAATATGTAATTTTTCATCTTTGCCATTCTATTTAAAAACACAAATTAAGGACAATAATGATAAATTACATGTTGATTAGGTGGAGGTATATAGTATAAGTCATCCAGGTAAAATTGTTCATATATATGTGTGTGTGTACACGTACCTATTAAGGAAATATGAGAAAAATAGGATAACAGTTGCTTCCTTCTATTTTGCTCAAAAAGAAAAAAATCAGAGTTCAAGGCCCATCTGGTCTGATAGTCAAGACCTTGGATCACGTAAATCAAGTCCCAATGTTTGTGTGTGGATCCTCTAATAACAAGAATCACATGTCTCTCCCAAGCATCATGGAAATGTAACCTTTTTATGGGGCTACTTGTTGGACTGGACCTTAAAAGGAAAACAGTTGTCAACTTTGAGTTTTGATCATATATCTTAGTAAATATTCTCTGTTTATCTCTCTTCTATTATAATAAATCTTAAAGTTTGAACAAAAATTCTAAATGATGTAGATCCAAGCCCCACAGTTTTGCCAACTCGGTCCATAAACTTGTTCTTATCGACGTTCTCGCGACGATTCTCTCTCTTTTATTTTTCTGTCAAGAAAAGTCAAGATCAAAACATCTTCACTCGATTTTTTTTTTTTTTTTTTTTTTTGTAATTCTCATATTTTTTTTAGGATGGGTGATTGAGGATTTGAGGGTCCCCAAATTTGGTGAAAAAATAATTTTTTTCATCTTTGCATTTTTAAAACTCATAAAAGAATATTCATGTCCTCTAAAAACTAACTATCTAACTCCAAATTAACAGTTAGTATCAAAATAAGAGATTTAGAAAAGATTATAATTGGATTTTAAGTTGAGTCTCTCTCATAAAAAAACAAACTCTCTCTCTCTATTGTAAAAGACCTCCAGATCTGATTTTCGTCGGAGGAGGAACTAGGAGTCATTCTCCCTCTCATTTTCTCATTTCTCCATCTACCTACTTTGTCTATCAAGGTAAGTCTCTTTTTTTAGTTTATTTTGCTTCCTTCAAGGTCCAAAAAGATAGATTTATAGTTTTCAGGCAACCTCGAGAGAAACGAGCAACATAAGAAGACTCTCAAATTGCAAATCGTTCAGAAGATAGTGGCAATTTTTTGAAAATCACTGTGTGTGGTCCTCACGCACTGCTCACAACTGCGTGTGGTCCTCACGTGCCATCCATTCCAACTGTTTTTCTCACCACACGTGCCGGATTACGAAATCACTACCATCGGATCTTTCATATCATACTTTTGTGGCTGAAAAGAGACAAGCGTGTTGCCTTCATGTTCCATCACAAATTTCGATGTCTACCGGAGTTGGTTCAAACTGTAATCTGTCATTTTTGCATCTATCTTACTGTTTTTCTTATTGTTTTCCTTATTGTTTAGTAAAAATGAAAAAAGGAGTTCGTCTCTTGAACGTTTGTCTGTAAAGGTTGAGTCATCTTTTTCTATGAAGGATGAAGTTGAGTCTTTGTTTAGGAAAAGTATTTTCTCTTAGACGTTTATCTGTAGATAGTAGTATCAGCAGGTAGTGAAGACCAGACTAGTCACAAAAGGAAATAGTATACTGGTGGAGCTCCAAATGTACTAATTAGTTTATGAGATAATGGTTGATATGGGATATCCTTGCATGTATCCGGTCATGGATATAAGACTCTCATATGAATGAATGACGACAATTTCACTTAAAAAAATATCTAACTATCTAAGACCAAATATTATATAAAAAATGAAATTTCTTCATAACTTAAACTTTTGGCTCCAAAATTAAAAAAGGAAATTATAAATTAAAAAAAAAACTATATTTATGGTTCTAGAGTGTATAAGCAATAGCGTACTCATTTGAAAAAGTTTGATAAATTTAGGATCCATATAAAAAAAAACTTTTTTTAATGGTAAGTTCTATTTTTTTTCGAACGGAATGCACGAGGCTTGCATATTCTAAAATTGTGTCTAGCATTACTCATTAAAAAACTCATAACATCAAATGTTTCTATATTCTTTGTTAATTAAGCACCTTCAAGATTTTTCTTATTTTCGTATGCTTTATCTTTTGTACGCATGAATTTTCTTAAGTTGACCTTAAGTTTCTTAATTTGAACATTTTTTTTGTTGTAACTTAAGTTGAACATGAGTTGTTGTGTTGCTAAATAAATTAATATTATCTATATTAATTATTATATATGTGCGCAGAATGTTTCTATATTCATAAATATATTAATAAGATTTGTATATGTCGAAGGATGTGTCGCTTTTAATAGTTTCATATGTCTATTTAAAATATGATTGAAAATAAGAAAATTTAAAAAGAATAACAATACATGTGGTAAATAAATGATATATCAATCTAAATTGTGCATATACTGCTGAGAGTTTTAGGGGAGGTTTATATGTTGCGTTTGGATGTTGAGTTGAGCTCAGCTGAGTTGAATTCTTTATGAATAGTAATGAGTTGAGTAGTGAAGGGAGTTATGTGAAACCCATCTAAACTGAGTTTAAAGTGTGTTTTGATGTTAAGATTAGTTTAATACTTTTTATGAAAAATTGAAAAAGGTTGTGAGTCCCATGTATAAAGATATTTTAAGTTAAAAAAGGTTGTGAGTCTCACGTGTAAGAAGATTTTGAGTTGGAATGAGTTTAGTAATTTGAGAGTTGAGTGTTTAGATGTTAGACTCAACTTAAAATTAGACTGAACTCAGTTGAGCTCAACTAAGTTCAGTAACCAAACGGAGCAGTTTTGAATGTTGAGCTCTTTATAAATAATAGTTAGTTGAAATGGTGGAGTTAGTTTTGTAGGGTCTACCTAAAATGAGTTTAGATATACTTATGGGAAGTTAAAAAAGGTTGTGAGTCCCACATGTAAAGAGTGTTGAATTGAAAGATTGTGTGTCTTAGGTGTAAAGAGGTTTTGAGTTGATATGAGTTTAGTAATTTGAGAGTTGTGTGTTTGGATATTAGACCCAGTTTAAAATTAGACTGAACTGAGTTGATTTCAGTTAAGTCTATAATCCAAACGAGGCCTTAGATAGTGATTTGAGTTAATTTGAGATGAGATGAAAATTGAAAATTGAATAAAATTATATTGTTAGAATATTATTTTTGTTTTGAGATTTAAAAAAATTGAATTGTTTATTATATTTTGTTTGAAAATTTAGAAAAATATAATGATTAAATGAGATGGGATGAAATGAGTTTAGATACTTTCTATATTATTAAATTGCTAAATTAAAATGATATGAAAATCGACTATTCTGTGTTTTGCTCCGTAAATAAAGTCAATGATTTTGTTTTCCTTGCCAAGGCAAATTACGGATTAGACTTGCGACTCATGTTACTCAATTTTCTTTTCATTTCTTTTTTGTTTTTGGTAAAAAATGTTAGACTAGGGGTGAATGGTGATACCCACATGGTGTGGGGCGAGGTGGATCCTTCCCTACACCCCGCCCCACACCATGCTATTAGGGACCCCGGTCTTGTCCCTAACACTAAGGTCCACCAGTTTGCCTTGGTGAAGATGATGACCGAGTGATCTTGTCAACTTGCTTGGCCTTCTACAAAAGGATGGTGTTTGAGTGATGGAATGACGATGCACTTGGGTAGGCTAAGTGTTTAGGTTAAGGCAAATCAATGTGGGTGGCTAGACTTGTTCTTGAGTGAGGTGCCAAGATGATGGAAGCTAGGGTTGAATGGATGAGATGAGGCTAGGGTTACGGGTTAATGGAGGCAACTAGGGTTGCCATGGACTATGGTAGGACTAGGGTTGATGTGATCTTGGAGTATTGGCTTAGGATTATAGGTGTTTGATGCAATGAGAATGGCTTGAGGGTTGCCCTTGATGTTTGGGTCACTTGGGTGGTGATTAGGGTAGGTATGGTGAAGTGTAGCTAGGGTTTTGTGAGGTGGCTATTCGAGATTTGGAAGAGTTGGCTTAGGGTTGGAGTTTAGGATGATGCTAGGGTTTGGGAATGAGGTGGAAGAGTGAGGCTAGGGTTTGGATGGCTAGGGATGCCGTGGTTAAGGGTGAGGAATTAGGGTTTTGGATGTTGGATGGCTAAGGTGGACTGTTGGGGTTGACTTGGTCTTTGGAAGGTTGGCTAGATTTTGGATGATTTGGAAATGGATATGAAAGGTTTGTAAGTGGAGGGAATCTTTGAGTGAAGAAGGGAATTTGAATTTGAATTGGGATGGTAAGTCAATAGTTGACTAGAGGAATTTTAGGAAGAGTGATTTAAGGAATTGAAGAGAATTTGCAATTCCTTAAATTAAGGAATTTGAATTGGAATTTGAATTTGAGGAAGTCAAGACTCCTAAAAGGAAATGATCACCTTATGGAGTCTTGTGGTGGACGGCTAGGGTTTTATGGTAGATGACTTTAGGGTGGCCGAATATAGTAAGTGAATGGTATGGCTAGGGTTTTATGGGTTTGATGGATGAAGGGCAATTATGAGAATGTGATCTAATATGGATAGTAGGGCAATACTAGGGTTGGTCAAGTAGTGTATGTGGGAGTGGAGGCAAGGTAGATTTCGGCTAGGGTAAGTTGGATGGTGGGAATAATTTATGGAAAGTGGCAAACACTCTAATGGTCGAGAATGCTAAGTGGAATGGATTAAATGAACAATGGAATGGATGAACACTATGAATTCTCAAGAACAACTCAAGAACAATGCACATAAAATAATAAGATCAAATGATTGAAAATGGAAGACAAGAAATGGAATGGAGAATACTCATAAGATTAATGGATCCTTAGGGATTCACAAATTGCACCCTAAAGATAAAAAGAACAAGATAGATAGATTGAATCACACATATTCACAAATTGCAAGGTGTGATCCTCTCTTAGGGGATTCACATATTGCACCCCAAAGAGCCCAAGTGCCTTAGCACCGAATGGTGATCTCAAGAACAAAATAGTCTACCCACTAGGGACTTTGCCAAAAGATGTAAATACAAAGTCTAAAGGTCCTATTTATAAGGATTATAACTTGAAAACCCCCAATAGATCCCTTGAAAAATAAATAATTAAATAAAAATAAATAATAAAAAATAATATAGTTGGCATGAGCCAAGTTGACCCATGGCATGCATGAGCCCATGGGTGTGCTAGGCTGGCCTGAGGCATGGCTAATATGGTTGGCTTGGTTGTTGGCATGTGGCTGGCAGGGCCCTGGCATGGTCTGGGCGCTAGCATGGTTGGCATGGCCCAGGTAGTGTGCCTGGGCACTAGGGCGCTGGGCGTGCTGCACACGCTGGGTAGCCTGGATGTGCTGGCTTGGTCACCAGACTCACTGGGCATCCTGGGCATATCAAGGCAGGGCCCGTGGCATGCCTGTGAGGCTACTGTGGGGCTATCCAGCCTTGTCTCGACATGGCTAATGGCTTGGCCATGGGTCACAAAACATGGGGTCATACCATTCTCCCTCCCTTCAAGAACATCCTTGCCCTCAAGGATTAAATTTGAAATCTTCCATGCCCTCTCCTCATTCTCTTCCTTAGCCATCTCCATGGCAAAACAATGTGCCCCCCTTTGCCCAATTTTTCTAACATTGAGACCTTACCCGACTTGGCCTCCTTGGAAGCTAAAGTTGCCCATACATTCTTCTTGGACCATTGCTTGAATTCCATGGTCCTTTTGTTGTAGTCAAACACTACCCTTCCAAGGCCCTTGAGCCATAGATTGCCCAATAGAACATCAAGACCTACTAAAGGAAGTAAATGTAGGTCCGCCACTACTTTCACTCCTTGCACATTCATTTTTACTTCCTTCACTAGCCCTTCACATTTCATTTTATCCCCACTTGCCATCTTCACATCAAATGGATCTATAGCAATTGTTTTCAACCCAACCTTAGTAACAATGTTGGAGTTGATAAAGTTGTGCGTGGAGCCACTATCTACCAACAAAGGGACTTCGATTGTACCTATCCATGCCATTACTCTCATGGAGGTATGCTTTTGGGTCCCAATCATGGTATTAAGGGACAACTCGGCCTCTTTATTAGTATTTTTTTCACTTTGGCCTCTTCTTGATCGGACTCTTCACTACATGTTTGTACAAGATATTCATCCTTCTCTTCCACACTCCTCTAATCAACCAACATGTACACTTGTCCCGATCTACATCTGTGCCCTATGCCCAATTTTTCTCCACACTTAAAATAAAGAACCTTTTTTATTCTCTCTTGTACCTCCTACCTTGAAAGCTTCTTCACTTCAATTTGCTTAGATTTAATAGCACTCCCCATTTCCTCCTTGCTTTCCAAGGAACATTGGTTTGCAAGGGTGTAGTAACCTTACTCCCCATTTCCTTAGATTGACGTTTCTCCATATTAGTGCTCTCCTCTAGAATCTCTACCATCCTCATAGCCTCTTGAATCTTTGTGGCTTGTTTCAACTTAATTTCCTTGGCTATCCAAGGCTTCAACCCATCCACAAACGTGCCCACAAGGGCCTCCTCGGACCAACCTCTCACAAGAGTTTGGAGTTGCCTAAACTCCTCAATGTAAGCATGCACCTTGCCTTCTTCCCTCAACTTGGCAAGTTGGCCATGATGGTTAATGGTTGGGGATGACCCAAATTGCATTAGAAACCTTTTTCAAAGGCCGTCCAACGCAATCTTCTCCTATCTTTCTCATAATGGTCCCGGATCCACCTCCACCACTTACTTGCTTTCCCCTCTAAATAAAAGCATGTCGTCGACACTCTCTCATGTTTAGGCACCTCATATGCATGGAAGTAGTGGTCCACCTTATCTAGCCATTCATATGGATCTCCCTCATTAAAATTGGGAAAGTCCACCTTTGGCCTCTTAGGTCCCCGGTCATAAGCCTGGTTTCCCCTTCTATTTTCATGGTGGTCAATATCATACCCTCTCTCATAATGGTCTCTTCTTCTCTCATAATGGCCTCCACAACCATAAGGCCTCTCATACTCATGCTCATGCTCAAACTCGGCCTCAAAGGCTTCCTCTCTTTGTGGTCTCTCAAGCCTTATATCTTGATACTCTTCTCTCACACTAGGGGTTCTAGTGGGATGGTCAATATTTGGGATCCACCTCTCAACAATCACTCTATTGTTTTCAACTCTACCACCCCTTCTCAACTCATGTTGTGGTAGCTCACGTATCGACCCCGTGACACTTGTCTCGGCCCCATCAACAAAGGCTTCATGCCCTTGCCTATTCAGACTATGTGGGGGCCTTTGACCATTAGTTTCCACCATTCTCCTCTCAAACCTCTCAAGGCTTGCATTGGTCTCCCTCTTAAGGGTCTCAATGTCCCTTCTATTCTCCTCAACTGCACGGTTGGTGGCATTCAAGGTCATGGTAAATTCAGCCAAGGTAGTCTTGACCTCATGGATGAGGTGGTCAAGCCTTAAGCCTTGCCTTTCTATGGCCACGATGTGTTTCCAGTTGGAACCCCCTTGTTCCTCCTCTTGAACCACACAGCTCATGGCTAGTAATTTGGTAGCAGGGCTTGCTCTTGGTTCACAAGTCCAACCTTGGGTCCCCCACCTTCAAGGGTGGTCGACCCCTTCCTTGCACAAAAGGTCCAACCATGAGTCTTCCACCACTTGTGTGGTCGACACCTACAAGAAAACTACTCATTTCTCCTCCTCAACCCCCAAACTTCATATATTTCACAATCAATAATAAAAATCAATAGGATCCACGAAGGACTCCCCCAACCAATTCACAAAACTTGGGTTAACGCGTTGTTTACCTCTTTAGAGAAGTGATAACTTCTAAAAAATGCCAAGCAAGGTAGCCCTCTCAATGAAAGCACCAATTAATGTTAGGGACCCCAGTCTTGTCCCTAACACTAAGGTCTACTAGCTTGCCTTGGTGAAGATGATGACCGAGTGATCTTGCCAACTTACTTGGCCTTCCACAAAAGGATGGTGTTTGAGTGATGGAATGATGATGCACTTAGGTAGGCTAAGTGTTTAGGCTAAGGCAAATCAATGTGGGTGGCTACACTTGTTCTTGAGTGAGGTGCCAAGATGATGGAGGCTAGGGTTGAATGGATGAGATGAGGCTAGGGTTAAGGGTTGGAGGCAACTAGGGTTGCCGTGGACTATGGTAGGACTAGGGTTGACGTGATCTTGGAGTATTGACTTAGGATTATGGGTGTTTGATGCAATGGGAATGGCTTGAGGGTTGCCCTTGATGTTTGGGCCACTTGGATGGTGATTAGGGTAGGTATGATGAAGTGTAGCTAGGGTTTTGTGAGGTGGCTAGGGTGGATTTCGAGATTTGAAAAAGTTGGCTTAGGGTTGGAGTGTAGGATAATGCTAGGGTTTGGGAATGATGTGGAAGAGTGAGGCTAGGGTTGCCGTGGCTAAGGGTGAGGAATCAGGATTTTTGATGTTGGATGGCTAAGGTGGACGGATTGAGGTTGACTTGATCTTTGGAAGGTTGGCTAGATTTTGGATGATTTGGAAATGAATATGGAAGGTTTGTAAGTGGAAGGAGTCTTTGAGTGAAGAAAGGAATTTGAATTTGAATTGGGATGGTAAGTCAATAGTTGACTAGAAGAATTTTAGGAAGAGTGATTTAAGGAATTGAAGAGGATTTGTAATTCCTTAAATTAAGGAATTTGAATTGGGATTTGAACTTGAATTTGAATTTGAGGAAGTCAAGACTTCTAAAAGGAAAGGATCACCTTATGGAGTCTTGAGGTGGACGGCTAGGGTTTTATGGTAGATGACTTTAGGGTGGCTGACTATGGTAAGTGGATGGTATGGCTAGGGTTTTATGGGTTTGATGGATAACGGGCAATTATGAGAATGTGATCTAATATGGATAGTAAGGAACCACTAGGGTTGGTCGAATAATGTATGTGGGAGTGGAGGCAAGGTAGATTTCGGCTAGGGCAAGTTGGGTGATGGGAATAATTTATGGAAAGTGACAAACACTCTAATGGTCGAGAATGCTAAGTGGAATGGATCAAATGAACAATGGAATGGATGAACACTATGAATTCTCAAGAACAACTCAAGAACAATGCACATAAAATAATAAGATCAAATGATTGAAAATGGAAGACAAGAGATGGAATAGAGAATACTCATAAGATTAATGGATCCTTAGGGATTCACAAATTGCATCCTAAAGATAGAAAGAATAAGATAGATAGATTGAAGCACATCTATTCACAAATTGCAAGGTGTGATTCTCTCTAGGGGATTCACGTATTGCACCCCAAAGAGCCCAAGTGCCTTAGCACCGAATGGTGATCTCAAGAACAAAATAGTCTACCCACTAGGAAATTTGCCAAAAGATGTAAATGCAAAACCTAAGGGTCCTATTTATAAGGATTATAACTTGAAAACCCCCAATAGGTCTCTTGGAAAATAAATGGTTAAATAAAAATAAATAATAAAAAATAACATAGTTGGCATGGGCCAAGTTGACCCATGGCATGCATGAGCCCATGGGTGTGCTAGGCTGGCCCATGGCATGGGCCATGGGCATGGCTGACATGGTTGGCATGGCTGTTGGCATGTGGCTGGCAGGGCCCTGACATGGTCTGGGCGCTGGCATGGCCTAGGCAGGGTGCCTGGGCGTGTTGGGCTACGCGCACGCCTACGCTCGCGCTAGGCGTGCTGCGCGTTGGGCAGCCTGGATGTGTTGGCTTGGTCACCAGCCTCACTGGGCATCCTGGGCATGTCAAGGCAGGTCCCATGACATGCCTGTGGGGCTATTGTGGGGCTGTCCTGACTTGTCTCAACATGGCTAATGGCTTGGCCATAGGTCACAAAACATGGGGTCCTACCATTTGTGTGATGTCGAACACGTGGATAATAAGAATCTAATAAGGAGTCTCACCCTCACACACTCTTGGATATGACTAGAGTCACACCAGCAACTAAATAATATTCAAACTTTTGCAATCAACTCTACCTTTATTTCATTGAATCATCCCCTTTTATAATCAAGGAGATTATAGTTCGAAATTCAAACAAGCTTACATAACATAAATTTAAAATTCAAACCAGCTTACATAACCAACATAAATTTAAACTTAAAATTTAAAAGGTAAGACTAATAGACCGAGTCTTTAGCCTTGGCAGAGTGCTCTCCTACGTCAGATCATCCATCAATGCGGGGGTAACCCCGCCTCACTGTCGGGGGGTGGGGTTGAAAATCTCATCCGCCCCACCTCCTGTCCATATCAATACTTACCCATGACCCATTGGTTCTAAAAACTATTTAAATTCATTAGAGTTGTATTTTAGATTGTCTTGGCCTCCTAGGCCAACGTTTATATAGAAGACCAAAGTAATACAATAGTCATACTTAAATAATATGAGACTTAATAATATAATATAACTTTTTCAAACTTAAAAGGTAAGACTAAGAGACCGAGTCTTTAGCCTTGGCAGAGTGCTCTCCTACGTCAGATCTTCCATCAATTCCCCCTGCTGAAAAAAAACTCGACTTCGACGAGTTGCGTGCTTGGTAGAACTCGTACAGATAAGGATTAAGTCGTTGAAACTCCTCAACGCGCACCCACGAACAATCAGAGTAGGGGTGGTTCTTCCACTTAACCAGAAATTTCTAATATCCTCCACGGTGAGTAGAAACAATTTGGTCATGAAGAAGATCTTAAATTTCCTCTCTAGGCGCTGTTTTTATGGGAGCTTGGGAATTGCCAATGGAACTTCAGCTTCTATATGGTGGCCCTCATACAAGTGTAAGTCCTCAACATTAACAATAGGGCTGATTTGCAAATCAGCTGGCAACTCGAGCACATAAGCATTAGTACCCAACCTCTTTAGAATTTTAAATGGACCTGCTTTCTTTGAGTGCAACTTCTAATAAGTATGTTGTGGGAAACGTTCAGGCCTCAACCTCATCATGACAAGATCACCTTCAACAAACTCAACGCTCCTACGATGCTTATCTGCTTGTCGCTTGTAAAGATCATTGTTGATTGCCAAACGATGCCTAATCTCTTCGTGTACTAACTGGATATGCTTAGAAAAATCTTCTCCACTTACGCTTATCCTGGAATTAATTGGTAAGGGCATTAAATCGATAGGTTGCCGTGGTCTTATACCCCAAACAACTTCAAAAGTTGAAATCCCAATAGTCCGATTAATTGAACTATTGTATGCAAATTCCGCATTTGGCAAAATTAAATCCCACGAAGTAATGTGGTCACGAACTAGGCAGCGAAGTAGATTGCCAAGGCTGCGATTTACAACCTCCGTCTGACCGTTCGTCTGCGGGTGAAAGGCACTTGAATACTTCAAACGCGTTCCAAGCTTCGCCCACAATGTCTTCCAGAAATAGCTTACGAACTTCACGTCCCTATCACTGACAATACTTTTTGGTAAGCCATTGAGACGCATGACTTCTCGAAGAAACAATGATGCAATGCGAGAGGCATCATATGTCTTTGAGCAGGGTACAAAATGCGCCATTTTTTAGAACCTGTCAATGATAACAAACACTAAATCATGCCCACGAACAGTTTTGGGTAATCCAAGTACAAAATCCATATTGAGGTCCTCCCAAGGAGCGTGAGGGATGGGTAAAGGTGTGTATTCTCAAGTTTTCATGTGCGACATAACCTAACAACCTTGCTAACATCCCGCTTCAAAGATGGCCAAAAAGATCGATCTTCCACCAAGGCAGTAGTCTTATCACGCCCGAAATGACCAGCTAAGCCTCCTCCATGAAGTTCCCGAATAAAATGCTCCCTTAGAGATGATTTAGGAACACATAATCTGATCCCTTTAAACAAAAATCCCTCCTACAGTGAATATCCCATGTGCTCATCCAATTTGTTGTGATAAAGATCCAAAATTATTGAATCAAAGAAAGGATCACTTGATTTTCAATCCCCGTTCGGTGTTTTAAGACAAAATTAAATTGTTGTAGCATATCTACCTAGCTAGCATGCCGTGCATTTAATTTCTTCTGTGAATTGATAAAGTTTAAGGAATCGTGGTCAGTAAATAAAATAAACTCACGATGTAGCAAATAATGCCTCCAATGCTTTAGAGTTTGAATGACTGCATAAAACTCAATGTCATACGTAGAATATTTCTTTTTGGCTTCATTTAACTTTTCACTAAAGAAAGCAACCAGATGCCCTCCTTGGCTTAGAACTCCACCTATCCCATTTGTGAAGTATCACATGCTAATTCAAACACCTGCTCAAAATCAAGAAGCTTTAAAATAGGAGCGTTAGTCAACCTTTCTCTGATTTCTTCAAAGGCACGTGCAGTTGTGGAGTTCCAATGGAAAGCTCCCACTTTCATACATTCTGTTATTGGTTCCATGATGGTATTGAAATTGTGAATAAACCTGCGATAAAAAGTAGCTAATCCATGAAAACTTCTTACTTCATGAATATTCGAAGGTGTGGGCCACTCTTTAATTGCTCAAATCTTCTCAAGATCCGCTAATACCCATTCACTTGAGACAATAAATCCCAAGAAAGTGACTTGGGAGTTAGCAAAAGAACATTTTTTCAGGTGTATATAGAACTTCTTTTTCCGTAACACTCGCATCACCTGCCTGAGATATTCCTTATGTTCTTCCTTGTCTTTACTATAAATAAGAATGTCGTCAAATTACACAACAACAAATCTACTTGAGAATGGTCTCAATATTTGATTCATCACCCACATGAATGTACTAGGGGCATTGGTCAATCCGAACGGCATGACCATCCACTCATACAATCCATCCTTCATTTTGAAAGTGGTTTTTCATTCATCCCCGGGTCGGATTCGGATCTGATGGTAACCACTTCTTAGATCTATTTTTGAGAAGATTGTAGACCCATGTATTAGATCTAATATATCATCCAGACTAGGAATAGGAAAACGGTATTTAATTGTTATCTTATTTATGACCCTACTATCAATACACATGCGCCACGTACCATCTTTTTTTGAGGTGAGCAATGCAGGACAAGCGCAAGGACTGAGGCTCTCCCTGATAAATCCGTTATCCAAAAGGTCTTGTACTTGCCTCCTTAACTCTTCATACTCATTTGGATTAAGTTGATAGGTTGGATGATTTGGCAATACTGAGCTTGGAATGAGGTCAATGGCATGTTGAATATCACGCATAGGAGGTAGTTGACATGGAAGCTCCTCAGGTGCTATATCCAAAAAATTCTCCAAAATAGAGATAAAATCTTGAAGGATTTTATCTTCCTGCATTAAAGGAACCTCACATGAGATAAGTAAAAGAATGGCTCCAGATTCCTTACTTTCCTCCTCAAATCAATGCATGGAAAGAGTTCTAGAGGAAGAAGAGTCCTCCATCTTCTGAAAATATGAGATTCTCATGGGCTTCAGTCGAATCTTCTTATCTCCATATTTCAAGGAATATGAGTTTGAATACCCATCATACTGAACCTTCCTATTGTACAACCAAGGTCTCCCCAATAAAATATGGCAAGCCTTCATTGGCAGCACATCACACCAAACCTTCTCATAGAAATCATTTCCTAAAAAGAAGGAGACCAAACACATGTTTCTAACTAGTATAGACGTGTCATCGATCCAGTTGACTCGATAAGGTTTGGAATGAGGCTCCTGCTTCAACATCATTTTCTCGACCAAATCAAGGGACACAATGTTCATCCTGCTCCCATTGTCGATGATCAAGTTCATCGCCTTGCCTTGATGCTCGATTATGGTATGGAAGATATTCGTACGCAGCCAGGACTCGTCCTCATCAACTCCCTATTTGTGGCCCGTTAAAATCCTTCGAACTGCACATACTGGCAAATCCGACCCTTCCAACTCTACCTCGAGCACCTCTTCTTCATCATCCCCTTGCATGGCTGCTACCTCAACCTCCTTTGAATTTTCTGCAGGTTGCTTCGTTAACTCATCTTCTTCACACACAAGTGCAAAGCATTGGTTCTTCGTGGGGCATACTACAACAAAATGACCTCTTCCACCACACTTATAAAACTCAACTGGCCCTTTATTTGCAATGACTACATCTTTTCCCTTGGCAGCATCGTACTCCCCATTCTTCTCAAACATTTTTGCACGGTTTGTCGTAGCTTCACTTCTAGTATTCATTCTTCCAGCAAATGAGATTCCCCAAGCATTGTTGTCACTGCGTCCAAATATATTGTTACCTCACCTCAAATTAGACCATTTTTGTCGGGCCTCGACACGAAAAGCAAGTTGGTATGCCTCTTCCAAATTAAACAGCCGAGCTATAGTTAGCTCCTTCCGAACGTCCTCTCATAGCCTAGCTTTATAACGAGTTAAAGCTTGTCTATCCGTCTCTATCACATGGCTGTGTATTGTAAGCTCATGGAACTTGGCAGTATAATTTTCTACTGTCAAGTTTCCTTGCTTAAGCGCCATCAATTCTTCGAAAATGGTCTCTTCATAATCCAGCGGTAATAACTTCTCTTTCAGGCGACACTTCATCTCATCCCAATCAGTTATAGAGGTTGTCTACGCCGATGTAGTTGTTCTTCAACGCTTTGCCACCATACTCTCGCTTGCCCCTTCAGCTTCATCTTTACAAACCGAACATTCTTTTCGGTCGCCATATTGAACCATTCGAAGTAATCTTCCAGTGACATTAACCAATCATGAAAGCTATTTGGATCCAAGCTCCATGATAGTCAAGTACATCCACTCTGATCCGCTTTGACGCCTCATCAAATTACTCATGGTCCCTTGGCTGTTGGTACTGCCAAGGAAAATGGCCAAAGCCTTCCCTCCGAGGTGCATTTTGTGGTTGATAATGACCCACTTATGGTCGATAGTTCTCACCATCATTCTCTCCTCCCACACCTATTTCTTGGTCTTATTGTTGTTCTGGTTCTCTCCTTCACCACTATCTTCTTCACGATTATTCTGGGTAGGAAAGACTCGATTCCATACGACCTCAATCTGTTGGGTAAGGGCAATGAGTTGGTTGGTCATCTGTAGCATCATCTCATCACGTTGCTCTTGCGTGAGTCGGCCATTATTGTTGTAGGATCTTTCGCTTCTCGTACTCATACTGGTTGGTCACCGAAAGAACTTGGGATTGATGCCAAAATTGATGTCGAACATGTGGATAATAAGAATCTGCTAGGGACACCCTCACACACTCTTGGATAGGACTGGAGTCACACTAGCAACTAAATAATATTCAAACTTTTACAATCAACTCTGCATTTATTTAATTCAATCATCCCCTTTTATAATCAAGGAGATAATAGTTCGAAATTCAAACAAACTTACATAATAGAAATTTAAAATTCAAACCAGCTGAAAACCAGCTTAGATAACCAACATAAATTTAAACTTAAAATTTCAAAGGTAAGATTAATAGACCGAGTCTTTAGCCTTGGCAGAGTGCTCTCCTACGTCAGATCATCCATCAATGCGGGGGAAGAGTTTTCAACCCTGCCTCATTGTCGGGGGGTGGGGTTGAAAATCTCATCCGCCCCACCTCATGTCCATATCAATACTTACCCTTGACCCATTGGTTCTAAAAACTATTTAAATTCATTAGAATTGTATTTTAGATTGTCTTGGCATCCTAGGCCAACTTTTATATAGAAGGTCAAAGTAATACAATAGTCATACTTAAATGATGTGAGACTTAATAGTACAATATAACTTTTTCAAATTTAATATTTATATATATAATATTAAAAAGTCATATTCAAATAAATTTTTAATTTTATAATATTTTTATTCAACTTTTTTTCTCTGGTTTCCCAAAACCCAATAAAACATCATAACTTAAATTATTTTGCTACTATTCACAAACTATTTCATTACTATTCACAAAATTCTTATCTTATCCCATTATCCAAACATGTCCTTAGTATATCGAATCATATCAATTTATGATTTTAATCTTTTTGTGGTTAAACCATTTCACTTATTAGATGGGAAATATCCTCAAAATATTATATTATATTATTTTTGGGTAAGTTAGAAAAGTAATTTGATGGGAGACTATTATGAAAGAAAAGGGAACAAACTCGCTACTTTTCAAGGGATTCAAGTTTGACAATAAATCCAATACGTGACAAAAGTATAAACATAATAGTAATACTATTTGTAAGCATTTACACAACACACCATCTATATATCATAATTTAATTTAAAAGATACATTTTAAATTATGATACGTACTGTGGATGGTGTATGGCGTAAAGATTTACAGATATAATTATTATAAACATAAATATATATAAAACGATGAATAAGGGCAAAAATATATAAATAAAGAAGAATATCTAATTATGAATTTAATTTCCATAAACAAACACACAAAGCAATGTTTTTAGTCCCTATGAAAGAAAAAGAAATTAACAAAATAAAAAGGGCAAGCATCTATCTATATATATATATATATATATATATATATATAGCTTTAGATGAAAAGGAAAGTTAAAGGAAAGGTCCTAGCTAGCTCGACCGTTGCTTCTGACTTTAGCAATATTACTTTGTCCTAAAGCAAAGGCGACGGCCACATGATTTCTTGGACCTTGGCTTCGTTCATGGCTGGCCTAGCTGCTTTATTCCATTCATCGTGCCAGAAGACTCGGAATTATTTGTGTTAATTTCTTCGATGCCTTACCCCACCCACCCCAACGCGTCCTTAGCAAGATGATCATCTTGCTCCTGCTTGCTTATAAGATATTAAGAGGACATAATCGTACTTGGGGCCACCGAATTTAAAGTCTTTTCACACCTCAATTTATATAGGGCTAAACTTTCACATCAAAAGAGAAGGCACGAAACTATATATTGAGAATGAGACATTTTTAATTATTGGAAATTTCCTTTTCATTTCATTTTATTTTATAAACTTATCGCTTTAATTTTATTATACTTCGATATTTATATTCTTTAAAAAATTATAAAATTGATCAAAATGTCACCTTATAATAATAAGAATGATGGTGCGATATGTAGACTTTTCTTCAATTAGTTAAATAATAAAATATAATATCAAAAAGTTAAAATAACAAGAAGATATAAATTTTATTATTTATTTTGTATCTTAACATTTTCTCTCACATGTGGGACAGACTCTCCTTCAATATGTGGAATATTTAATTAAATGTGATAGAGTATAGAGTCATAGTTCAAACTTAGAACATTTACATTGATTCCATATGAAATCATCACTTATCCCAAAAGTTTAAGCTGATAGAAAAATAAAGATTTTATTATTTATTTTATATCTTAACAGTTTGTAGTATTAAAACTCAGGGTTCAATGTTTTCGGTCGATGAGATTATATTTATTTTGATATTGATGTTTTATCTAGCAAATTGACGTGCAACCAAGTAATGGATTAGGACTATAAAAGAGACGAGGGAATTAAGGTAGAATAGATAAATTCCTCACCTTACCATCCTTGGTAGCACCCTATATTTTGCAGTTGGCACTAGATAATGCCTACCAAAACCCAAAGTTTGTAGTAGTGAGTAGAAATTAACCCATTTGATCAATTAACCATCCACCTAAAGAAAATGTTCACCCTTCTTTTCTTCGGCCGCAAGACGCTTCCAACCATTTGGGTCTTACAAATGAAGACTTTTCATTTTTTATGATTAAGAAAAAAAAAAAGATTATATTCCAAACAAATTAATTCCATGATTGGAAGGAAAGCTAGCTTTACACTTTCTTCTTTTATTGGCGAGGACAGAACCAATGGGGCCCGTTGGGGCCATGATCCCTTGTTTAATAATTAGAAACAAAATCGAGTTTAGAAGCCATATGCATATATATCTATATGCAAAATGAGTCTTGTAGAGTACGAAATAATCTTCCTTATTTATGTCTTTCAATATTCTCAAATGAATTCCAATTCTATTGAATTGTTTTATTTTGATTATTCATGCTAAATACAATGAGATTTGGCCCTACTGATTAAGGGCTTGTTTGGAAAGTGAGATAATTTCGTCTCATTTCAAAACTTCTCATAATTTCTTTCCTAAATATCACTTAAACATAAAAAATTTTCAATTTTCAATTTTCAATTTTTAACTTTTTTATCTTATAATCATTATCTAATCATTACAACTTTTTCAAACTTCCAAACAAAACATAAAAAACATTACTACTTTTTCAAATTTCAAAACAAAAATTATATTTTAATAATATATTAACTTTATAATATTTTTATTCAACTTTTTCATTCTCCTTTCGCAAAACTCAATAAAACATCTTATCTCAAATTATTTCATTACTATTCACAAATTATTTTATTACTATAGACAGAATTCTCATCTTATCTCATCTCATTATTTAAACATGCCTTAAGAAGTTTTGACTCGGTCCATCTTTATTAAAACACTTGGCAAAGAGACCTTAATTCCTATGGTTGAATTGTAAAATTATCACATTTGTGTGGATTGTAAGCTAAATTATTTGAAAGCCCGCAAAATTTAGGGAAGATAGGGGCTACCTGGAAAGTTGGATGGGAATAAAGAAAAAGGAAAAAGAAAGTCCACTACTAATGTTAGTGTACCTTTCTTCGGCTTCCACCGGCCAAGAGCTAGATGTTATATACATTATCTTAAAAACATGCCTAAAAATATTCCTTATTTGGTATTTTTACGATCGAGTACGTACGTACGTACGTACTTGAATTACGTGAGGAATATATATCATCTAAAGATCAGAAATGTCAATACATGCATGTAGCCGTATGCAATTTAATCTCCAATTATTTCTTGATCCCACGATTTAACATTACATTATTCATAAAGTTTTAACAACGCATGAATAAGATCATCTTGTCGTTGAAAATATGTTCATCCTAATATCATTAATGTTGAATAAAGATCAGTACTTCCTGAAAATGGGTTCAAGGACGAATTAGATTTTTCATGATACATCTGAATATATATATATATATATATATATATATATATATATATATATAAGAAGTACTTTTTTTTTCTAATAAAATTAATAAAGATAAATATTTATCCAGATTTTTAGATACGAAAGAAAAATAATTTAATATTTTTTTTAATTAAATAAGTTAATTTGATAAAATTTTTCCTACTTATAAATTCGACATAATATATATATGGCAAATGCTATATCTCCTGGGGCTCCCGCTGGGGACTAGTAGTGTATTTTTATGTGTATTTTTAAAAAGTTTTTTTTTATATATAAATTTTTTAATAATTTTAAATATTTAAAAAAATATAAAAAAATCATAATATTATTAAAAAATATTTTCTTAATCACAAGTAAAATAAAAAATCATAAATTATTAAAATATAAAAAATATATATATATTTTTTTATTTTACTTCGTGATTAAGGAAATATTTTTTAATGATTTTTTTTAACTTTCTGATTAAGAAAGTGTTTTATTAATTATGTTTTAAATTTATTTTATTTTTTAAAAATATTAAAAAATTTATATAAAAAATAACTTAAAAAAATATATATAAAATAATACTACATCCCAACAGGAGCCCAGCAGAGCTGTAGCATGACCATATATATATATATATATATATATTGAATTAATTATATTGATCAACAGTCAAAGTCAATTGCGGTAGAAAATATTTTTTTCATAAAAAAAAAAGTCGATTCATTAATAGAAATTATTTAATTTAGAAGAAAATTAAAAATAATGAAGCTGATGTAACGTCACTTTGATACCTAGATGGACATGTTGGAGACATGCTATTGGCTGCTCTCTCCATGCTGAGGTGTAATGACAGTTCATTGTCCGTCGCTTCTAGCTCTTTCTGGACCCACTATTGCTGATCTGGCAGGGATTTGCCACAGGACATTCTCCGCGTGTCTTATGGATCAGCAAGAAACGTGCATTAGAAATCCTAAATACAGTTTTTTATTAGGAAAGTGTGATTCTATGTTTTTTACATTGAATTTTACTACTTATCATTTCACACATTATATATATTATTTATTTTATTTTATTCATGTTAAATAAATTGAATTATTTTACTCATCATTTCTATATCACATATTTTTTTTTTAAAATAAAAAATTATATATAGTGTATAATGTAAAGATGATAAGTAGAATTTTTCTCTGTAAAACCCACATAAAATGATATATTTTTTTAATACGTTATCCTGAATTTTTTTAATTTTATCTCTATTTTGGGAAGTAATTCAATTCGACAAGACCATTGTGATTTATATATGTTCATGACTCATGGGATTTAATTTATGTGGAAAAAAAGTCATGATAATCAAGATTAAATAATTTTTGCTATATTTATTCATGCTTTATTTTATATTTATTTGACCAATGTAGCCCTAAAAGCATTGATCGTTTCAATCTAGCAATTTATTTCAGATTCTTCCCATTAAATATTCAATCTGTTGAAAATATAGTACTTTAAGAAAAGGAAAAAGAAAAACAGTTTTTATGTTGGCTTGCAAGATGTGAGAGGCGAGCTTTCTCTACAGAAGCAGTGTTTTAAATTCGGTTCGGGTGGTCATTTACTGGAATGAAATATTTCGGAATCGTTTATATGTATATGTATATATAAACTAACAACTAATAGAATAAATATATGTATATATAAGTGTGTATCATGTATGTGTGTGTCTATATGGAAGAATTGACAATTTATAAAATAAATATATATTGAAAAAGACACAAACTTGAGTTGAGACACAAAAAATAAAGAAAAATAAATAAAAGAATGGAGAAATTATTAAAAATAATGATATTTTAAAAAAAAATGAGTGGAAATATTTAAAGTTACAAAAAAAATTAAATTATATAGATACATTTTATATTCTAGAATTAATTAAATATCATCTAGATTTAAACTTTACAAAAATGTCATCCAAGCACAAGAAAATAACAAAATTGTCATTAAAATAGTCCGAAAAGGAATATGGTCCAGAATGCTAATTCTGGCCGGAATGGTCTGAAATTTGGAGCGAAACGGAACGAGGAGATCATATAGTATACTGGATGCTACATTGGAACAAAAAATTCTAGCCAAAACGGCACGAACAGAATGAAATTTAAAACTATGATCAGGAGCAAGAGTAGTTTTGATCTCTACGAATCTTAATCTTAAAGGAGTGTCTATCGAAGAAAAATAAAGAGTAATATAGAATAGAGTTATTATACAAGGAAATATTACGCCACACACCTCCATCTGACCAATAAATGATTTGTTTTTTTTTTTTTACTTCTATTTAAATACATACATATTTAAGCATTAAGATAGAAGAGTAATCTAATTATACATATATAGTTGGAAATTCACAATAGAAAGGACTGCATGTTATCTGTTAAGTGGTTCGTAACATATATCTTATGGTCCAAAATCTTGATTGGTCTAATTTAATTATGTTAGGAGCACCCTTCAGGATTTCTTTTCAGGAGATATAAGAGAGGAAGAACTGACCTGGTTGTCCCCTGGGACAGGGCCTAATGCATAGACATCATTCTAGGAGGATAGAGGAAACATTGTGGCGGGGGGGCAGCCTAGAAACTGCCGTATCCTCTACTTGCATACCAGTTAAAGGTGGGGAGGTCTCGAGGCTGGCTGCATTTACCAGAATTGGTAAGGCAGATTGAACTTGGAAATCAAGGTTAGCACCCTTATCATATTTAGACCCAATCAACTGACCACTGCCAGAGCTCTCGAGGTCAACTTGCTCTAAGGCCGAGGCAGCTGCCCCTTATCGTCATTTCCTATCCCAACATCATCGTACCTCTTTGCCTCAGACTTGTTTTGGCCCAATTGTCTGAATCTTCAAACCATTCCCTCCTTTTACTAAAATTTTGGGCAGCTTTTGGTTGGGGGCCGACCCTTAACCATGGACAGTATTGAGTTGGTTGCCCTTCCCTTGATCCTCCATCAGAAGTAGAACTTGGACACCTTAGTTTAACATGCATAATGACACCACATTGAAAGCAGAACATTGGTAATCTCTCATATTTGAATGAGATCCAGAGACGTTTCTCACCCATATTCAAAAACTGGTCAATGGTTTTGAAATATCAACTAATACCTTCACTCTAAGGTGACTACCCCATGCCATACCATTAGCATCAACATCTATCGTGATCACAGAGCCTATAGTAGCACCTAGTCTTTCTCTCATGGTTTTGTTCAGCCCAACAAACGATAGATCATGAAGCTGTATCCAGAAGGGCTCCCTAGTAAAAGTAATATCCTTTGAAGCAGTGCAACCTACACAATCTTGGATGCACACCAGGAACTTGTCAAAGGACCAGGGACGTCCTAGAAGGACCCTGTGTTTCTCGGTTGCACTCTGAAACTCTACCAAGAACTTGTTCATGCCAATCTCCTTAAAGGTTGTGTGTCCCTCAACCTTCCATACCTTTCCCATAGTAGCATGGAATGCACCCCTGTTAACCTCTTTGTCAGCAACGACAAGTACTCCAAGGCATTTCTTGTTCCTTTCTTTCGATGTCAAGACTTCCTCCACCGAGATGAGGATTTCTTGTTTTTTCTCTTCTGTAAGTCTGAGACCCTCGTATAAACTAGAGAGTTCGTCCTCCATAGCAAACGTAAATGATCTTTCTAGCTAATCACTCTTCAGACGAGAGTCTAAGAGAGTAAGGCTCTATGTTCTGTAAGAACCATAGAGAGAAAACACCCCACCTTTCCTAGAGAGAGAGGAGACCCGTTCCATTTACATGTACAATTATTAATGTACTTCTATTTAAATACATACATATTTAAACATTAAAATTGAAGTGTAAAAATGAAAAATCATATGTTGGTTATATATGTGTAGATATATAGTGTAAGGCTTCCATTTAAAATTTATCTATAAAATAATATCTTTTGTGTTGTACATATATAGTTGGAAATTCACAACAGAAAGGACTGCATGTTATCTGTTAAGTGGTCCGTAACATTGATCTTATGGTCCAAAATCTTGATTAGTCTAATCTAATTATGTTAATGATTTCCTAGCTAATTGAGGATATGAATTAAGGAGAGGATAGTTTCAATAAAATCACAAAACTTGGGAGCTAGCTCCTTTCCAAGTACTGCGACCTCAAACTACATGCTAATTGTTGTTAAGGTCGATGAACTCGGATAGAAATTCTCTAGAATACTTGATTGAATTGCAGGATCACAAGGGGTAGAGAGAGAGATATATGATGTGGGTGCCAGAATATTTAGTGAATATTTAATGCTGTCAGAAAAATCTATACAAGGAATCATGATTTTTTATATATATAGAACTGTTAAATAAATATAATGTGACGTTGATAACGCTGGAATATTTTGAGAAGAAAGATCATCGCAAATATGGTAATAAGCAGTGAAGTTTCAAGCTATTTAATGTGGGTCCGGTCCACCCCGCCCTGCACTATGTGAGTAGCACTCCTATATCAAAATTATATCAATTTACATTATCTTTTTAGGAAATATATATTTTATTTTAACTTTTGAATGTGATTTTAATTCCGATTTTGCACAGATTTATTGCAAGATTATGGTCTTGTTAAGTATTTAATTTTTATGTAATAATTAAAATTTCTTTTTTTTTTCGGAAAAAAATCACAATATATTTTCGGGATCTTCCTTACCATATATTGAAGACTGGCTTGCGGATTTCATTGGATTATTTGAATTTTATCAATAAGCATATATATACACACACATATATATATATATGAGCAATGCTACGTACGTCTATTTAATTTTATCTTTAAATTTTTTTAAAATTATAATAATATACTTATTAAAATAATACTTTTTTCCATTTAATGAAGTGTTTGCACATGCAGTCCTCATTCTATAATTGTAATTAACCATTCAAATAAAATTCATTTCATTTATCTATTTCTCTTCCATTCTAAATCCCATTCTAAATTCTATTTGGGAGAATTCAAATCCAGGTGACCCCTATTAATTGGTCATGCCAATTAAGATCCATGTATGAGGGTTTTTAATATTAATGTATCTTCATCCCCTCTTGATCTTATAAATTAAATAGGCAATTAATATTGTCGAAAACCTTATTATTATTAATAATTTTGGGGGGTCAATTTGTTCACCTAAAAACCTTCTGGAAGACGTAATTAATTCATGCTATATATATATATATAAAAGACATCCAAGCTGGCAGGTGGGTATATATATAGATCTACATCTTAAATTAATTAATTTTGTCCTATCCCTTAATTAATTAGTATTAATTGACAATGACTCGCTCTCCAATTAAATCTTGTAATCTCTCTAGAATACATGCATTCAAGTGCGTGTATTCTAGAGATAATTAATTAGAAGTCAACCCTAGTACTCTAATTATAACAAAAAAATTCGGAATATTTCTTAAATTAATATCATGCATTTTGATGATCTGGAAATAGCAAGGTCGTTATATATACTGGCATTTACATGTATAGAACATTCACATTAATTCCAGCTGTAATTCAAAAGCATTTTGGACTTTGGACCGACCGAGTAATTGACTAATTTGACTATACGTATATATATATATATATATATATATATATATATATATATGACTATACGTTGATGCCCTATATATGCCCGAGTAATTGTAAAAACTAAGCAAACCCTAGCTAGAAACGTACGTTGATGCCCTATATATACCCTAGCCTCCAACCCTGTAAAAACCTCTCAATTCTTCATTCGTTTTTTCTTTCTGCCTTTCTTTGTTCATATGTAGGTTGTATTCTTTGAGTTCCATCTATCATGAGCAATATTCCAAGATCTTTAACAGACTCCTCTCTAACCCTCTTCAACCTCGCCATTTCTGCCTCTGATCCTTGGCCTTTCTCTCTTGTTTTCTTATAACCTTGCGAGAAAGAGAAAAACCAAGAAACTAGAGCTTCTTTTGTAATTAAAGAAAGGGGTGGGGGAGGTTTTGGCTTTCTGGGTTTTCTTGCAAATGGGGATTGGTGTTGACAAAAACTACCTGAGTTTCCATATCCATATGCCGCACCTTCATTTTCACCACCACCACCATGAAAAGAAGGAACTGAAAGACATCCCGAAGGGGTGTTTGGCAATCTTGGTGGGTCAAGGAAAAGAGCAACAAAGGTTTGTGATTCCTGTGATTTACTTCAGCCATCCACTCTTCTTGCAGTTATTAAAGGAGGCAGAGGAAGAGTACGGTTTTGATCAGAAAGGCCCCATCACCATCCCCTGTCACGTCGAGGAGTTCCGCACCGTCCAAGACATGATTCATAAAGAGAAATCACAACTTCATCATCATCACCACCACCATAGCCACCATCATGTTTGGTGCTTTAGGGTTTGATGTCATGCATGTAATAATCATGATGTAAATCTGTTTCTTTTTATTTCTCTCCTTTTCTCTCTTTTTTGTTTATGGAATTTTTTTTCCAGAATTATACTAGTACCCATGGATTTAGGTAGATGATGATGACGAAAAAAAGCTGGATTATATGATTAATTTGTTGCCTTCTGTATATTCGGAGCCTTACAAAGAAGACAATCACATTTTAAGTTGCTTCCCTTTTTTGCTTATAATTAACAAAGAGGAAAATCACGTTTCAAGTTGCTTCTTTTTTTCTTTTTCTTTTTTGCTTTTATTTTACTCTTTTGAATCCCAGAAATATCGTTGTTAATATGAACACATGAAAGTGAAAGAGAAATTGCTAGAGAGAGAGAGAGAGAGGGAGAGATAAACGTATAGGACACGATTGGGACATGGAAGGGGGCAAAGGGTTTACCTGGGGCCATGGAATTTGATGGTGTGTGGTGGCCTTAAGACCTGCAAGGATAAGAATGAAGTCCCTTCATTAATAATAAATAAATAAATAAATATCTAATTTATAGTTCTTGTCCCACTTCATGTCTCTTCTTCCATTTGGTTCTTTAGTTTTATGGTGCGGTTTGTTTGGTAGGTGCATGTCATTTGTGGGTGTGGACCAGATGAAGATGATGATCTCCTGGCTCTCCAGTCATTTAGATTTGTCTTTTTTTCTCTATTGTTTGTTCAGATGGGTACTAGATTTTTAGATGGTTTGCCCCCAAAAAACTTGGGTTATCTAAATTCTGTTTGAAATTTATTATGCATCAGTTACTATTTACTCTCACACCCCATACATATAGCTTTTTCATAGAATGTAAGGGTATTTTTCATAAGATGTGGGGTGGTGAATAGTAGCTGATGAAAATAATTTTTCAATTCTGTTTTTAGATTTTTATATAATTATGTTTTAAATTAGGATATTTTTGTAAAATAACTTATAAAAATAACATCATTTTCTAGAAATATTCTCAATTTATAAAAGTTGTAAAAAAAATTATACATGTATCATTGCTCTCTAATGTGAAATGGGAAAGAGAGCAAAATGGAAAATTACCAAATTGTTGAAGAAATTATATAACAATTCTCAAGGTCAAGAATTCTTGAACATGTTGACATGATGTGCAGGCAGCTAAGAAGACATTTTCATCTACAAATACAGCTTGCATTTACACAATCATTTTGCTGGATTGTCTAGCTTAATCTACGGGCCGGGGTTCTTGCCAAGAAAAAAGACTGGGGGACGAGTACTATATATATAAGTTTTGTTACTCATCATACTCACACACCACACAACATACTTATTTTTTATTTTATTTTATTTTATTTTATTTGGTTGTATACTCATAAACTAATTGTTTTCATCTACTCATCATCCATAAATCACATATTTGATAAGAGAAAAAATAAAAAATAATTATGTGTGGTGTGTGGTTTGTGGTGTGTGGTGTAAAGATAATGAGTAGAATTCTTCTATATATGTGTATATACGTATTCGTTTGCTGCACTTTTTTTAAAAAAATAAACAAAAATAAAAAATTAATGGAAGTTTCTGAATGTTACATAAATAGAGATGCATGCTCTATTTTTTTAACATTATCCATTATTATAGCAATAAACTCAGATCTTCGTCATATGTTACCAAATTTAATTGAGTCTATAATTCGTTACAGGCTTATAATTAATGAATATATATGTCAATTATTCCTCTTCATATGTATCAACTCTAGCTAGAATCTAAAATATATATACACTATGACACAATTTTTCTTTTGTGACAAAGGAAACCGTCACCTAAAATAACCAAAACATCACTAAAGATAATTGGTGATGGTTTGAAATCGTCACCACGAATGTCACCTAATGTGTGTCACAGAAAATAATTGGTGACGGTTTACTGTTGAACTGTCACTAAAATATTTTTAGTGACAGTTGGAGGTGTTCCGTTTGGTGTAATATTTGAACGTTCCCTTTTTTGTGACGGTTGAGATCTGTCACAGAAAGTAACGTTCGGACGTCCAATCTAATGTTCAAACGTCAACCCGACCGATTGGCATTCAAATGTTAGAAGTTGATGTTCATTGATTATAGTTAGAACGTATTATATTTACGTTCGAACGTTTATATGTCCGAAAGTTAACTGCAATAAACATTCGAATCTTTGTTTGAACATTAACGAACCATTGTTCAAACCTAACGGGTATAATGTTCATATGTTAGTTTGAATGTTAACAAAAAAAACGTTCGAACACAAGTGGTACGTTCAGAGGTTTGTTCGAACGTTAATTGTTTAAACATTCGAACGTTTTATTCGTTTGAGGGTGAGTACGTTCGAATGTTAAGTCGTACGTTCGAACGTTATGTTATAATTTTGTGTAATTACATTTGGACGTTGGTCGAATGTGAACCAATGTTCGAACGTTTTTTATTTACATTTGAACGTGCAGATCAGAAATACTAATTTCATAAAATTAAAACACATACCAATTGTATAATATTACACACCATCAATAACAACTAACAATGTCTTATAAAGTTTCAAAATTAAATATTAAAATAAGTTATATACAATAATAAAATTCATTTATTCTTCTTTCCTCGTCCATTGTCATTCTGTTGCAACGACATAACACGCTCTATTTGCACCATCATGTCCCGCTACACTTGCTCTTGGACTTTACTATGTATTCTTTCCTCCTGGTCTCTTTGTTGGTCCTCCAAACGCGTCTCTAAATAAGACTGTTGCTCTAAGAGAGACTCTAACTCTTGCTGTCTCGACCTCATATACTTATTCTCGCGCCGTGCAGCTTCTAAATCTTTGGTAAGATTATTAATTTATGAAGTCGATAAGGTTAAAGAAGATGAACATCTATGCTTGAAAGATCGTTTCAAACCTTTTGTCATACTAGACTGCGGCCCAAGCACTTGCGTGAATATGTCTATGTCATTAGGAGAGGATTCCCCAGAAGTTGACTGCATCTTCATCATTTTTTTCAGCAATTTGAAAGAAAATACACAATAAGTAACGTATTAAAAGAAATACAAATAAAAAAAAATTATTCACATGTTGCATAATTTATTTAATAAAATTAACACCGCTTACATTATTATCTGTATAGGTAGGATCCATCCACTCACTACGCTCAATAGTGTGAGCAGCAACATAGACATGAATGAGAGAAAAGTTTTCAAGATCATCACATTTCTAACAAAGCGACATTAGCAATTTAAAAAGATAATGTTAGTAATTAAATAAAAGAATATCAGAAAAATAAATGAATTCTATAATTTTTTAATTATCATTTTCTCAACAAGACAGTGGAATGACACGATGGTAGACAGTCAAAGCGGATCTATTCTGTGCATTTGTAGAACTTAAGTACTACAAAATTAATTAAGAATGTTAATTGTAATATATATACATAATATATAGAATGAATATAAATATAAATAATTAAAGGATATAAATCTAGAATACCTGATAATCTAGATATGTGAAAAGATCACAACACTTTCTCCAATCATCTAACTTCATCTGCTGGAAAGGGGACTGCGCAACCTCTTTCAATGTCTCAAACTTTTTGAAGTGGTCATGACATCGTCCCTTGTGACGTCGAAATAGTGTAGCCATTAACTCATTCAAAGTTTCCAAATCCTCGCTACGGCTAAAATCGAAATCGAATTTATCATAAAGAGTGAATTAGGTAAAAAATATGGTATACTAATTTAGGTGAAAAAAATGTATTCTCAAAGTAAACTCACCAGCACACGATTTCGAATGTGCTCCTTAATCTCATTCGGAACATCTCGCCAGGAGTGCACATAAAATGGAGCATAAGCCCAGACTACTGTGCCAATATAGGAGAAAAGCGTTGTTGCACTATCATCCACTCCTCCAGTGGAATTATCAGGAATGGTGATATTGAGTTTTTCGTGCCTTCTATTTTCTCAAGAAAGATGCTACGTGTATAGCCACAATCACGACGAGTGGATGAATCAACTATATGATAATAGTATAATTATAGTTATATAGTTATTTAGATAAAAATATTAATTATATAATTAATTATCAACGTCATTTCCTTACTGGTAGGTGTTGATTGGCTATTTTTCTCTTGCATGTTAACTTGATTTTCAAGAAATGATTTCTCGGGTGAGGAGTCCTCAATGGGTTCGGGACTTGGACTTAGCGAATGAGGCACATTTCTTCATTGTCATTTTGACGGCATCCTTGAAAATGATTAATTATATTAAAAAAATTATTAGAAGAAAAGTATAATATTCTATAGTCATCAATATGAATAAAATATTTAGTACTTTTATTCTTCATTTTCGCCATACTTGTTGTAGAATCTCCCTTAATAACATCTTCGTCATCATCATCAACCTCTTCTTCGTCCTCCTTATCCACTTCCTCCCCAGATTCTGATTAATTTTCTTCTTCTGACTCTTCTTCTTCTTCTTCTTCTTCCTCACTTACTTGAATTGAATGATCATTTAATACAGAAAGGTCGAGATGGACGAGTGGGACGTCTTCTCTACACAAGGGGAGCAACTCGAGTGCATCGAGGCTAACAAACAAGTTAATACCCTCTCCATCTTCCTGGTAGGCCTCTACAATTGGAGTGTCATCTTCATCTCCACTATTCTCGTAATCTGCACTCGTTCCTGCTTCATATATATTTCGAGAGACAAATTTTTGTACGACTTACCAAGTTATCTCTCCACTATCTTCATCAGTGCTTTTCATTGGATCAATCAAGTAATAGACTTGAGTAGCTTGACAAGCCAATATGAATAGATCAGCTTCGTACCATTTAGATGCAGTATTGACACTCATAAAGTGATTATCCCTATGTATGGAAACCCGACCACCGCCTAGATCCCACCAATCACATTTAAAGACATATGTTACAGACCCACCCAAATATTTCAATCTGATAATATCACGTATGACACCATAATAGTCAATATAATTTATTTCATGACTTCCCTCGATCAACACACCAGAGTTTTGAGTCTTTCTATTATGTTCATGATCCAGAATATGGAATCTATAACCTCAAAGTGCTCTATTTGAGGGACCACGGGCCAATGCATACAATTCAGGAGAAACTGATTCGGGATCACGAGCTCGTTGTTCCAAAATCTAAAAATTTAAATAGTATATATTTATTAAAAGTTATCCAAAGTTAAAAGTTTCAAAATGTAACATATATATAATTTTAGTTCATACATGTTCAAACCATCCGAAAAATTATTCCTCGTGTCTTGCCTCTATATTCTCTACGCCTTCTGTCCTAAGTTTGTCCATGTACTCACTGTATATAAGTGCAAAAGAATATTATTTTGAGCACAAAAGTTATAGTTAAACTTGAAGAAACTAAAATTATTCAAAGCATGCAACGACATACTTGAGATAATCATTAATCTCCCGGCAATTATTTAGCACATACCACCGAACTTTACCCAACTCTCCATCAATTAAATCGTAACCCGTTTGTGCACCCAAGGGTCATACATTCTGAGAAAACACTGATAGCTCATGAGGAGGTGGAACAGCAAGATCAACATTTTGCTCTTGATGATTAAATCGTGTCTCAACACCACGAAGATATAGAGAGCAAAATGTTAACCATTCATCATGTATATAGGCATTCCTATTGAACCCTCAACTCTGGCTTTATTCCCAACAGTGCACTTCAGTCAACCTAAATATCTTTCAACTGGATACATCCAACGGAACCATCAGTCCACCCCAGTACCTCCCGAGGTAAATGTATTGCTAAATGGACCATGACATCAAAAAATGATGGTGGAAATATTTGCTCGAATTTACATAGTATAGTAGCAATGTCTTCTTCCAGTTTTCACAACATATCGATTTACTACCCGAGCGCACAAATTCTTAAAAAACATACAAAGTTCATATATGGTGACACGTACATTAGATGTCAGCTTCCCATGAATTCCCACCGGTAATAAATTCTGCAAAAATACGTGACAGTCATGACTTTTCAATCTACTAATTTTCCAGTCATTAGGGCTCACACATCTACTGATATTTGAAGCATAACCATCTTACAACTTCACACCTTGCAACCATTTGCAGAAGTCCATCATCTCCTCCCTAGTCATCGTAAAACATGCATGCGGCATGACTACCCTGTTGCCTTCCACCCGTAAATATAAATTATGTTTAATTCTCATTCTCTCAAGATCTTTCCTCGTCTTGATCGTGTCCTTCATCTTTTTGTTAATGCTCATCAATGTACCTAGTATATTATCACATATATCCTTATCTATGTGCATTACATCTAAACTATGTCGCAACATGCAGAACGACCAATACGGCAAGTAAAAAAAAAATACTACGCTTTGTCCAATTCAATTCTGCTGCGCCTCGTTTTCTCTTGATCTTTCCCCGACCTTTGTCAAAATTGTTTACTCTAACATATACCAGTTATTCCACTATCTCTTCCCCAAACAATTCATTTGGTGCAATTCTTTCCTCTACTCTCCCATCAAACTTAGCACATTCTCTTATCCATACATGATTTGCTGGTAGATAACATTGATGACCCATAAAACACAACTTCTGAGAATATTTTAACCACTCATTAGTAATTTCTTTATTACACGTCAGACATGTTAACTTCTCTTTGATACTCCAAGCAGATAGATTTTCATATGTCGGAAAGTCATTTATCGTCCACATTACAGCAACATGCATCTGAAAAGATGTCGACGTGGATGTATCATAAGTTCTGACGTCTGTTTCTCATAACTCTTTCAACTATTCAATTAACGGCTGCATGAATACGTCAATGTCATTTCCAGGAGATCTTGGGCCGGGGATAAGTAAAGTTAACAAAATTTTAGGTGTCTTCATGCACCTCCATAGTGGAAGATTGTACAGAATCAACACTATGGGCCAAGTGCTATAACTTATACTCATATTCCCAAAAGGGTTGAATCCATCGGTTTTGAGTTCCAGGCGCACGTTCCGAGCTTCTATCCCAAACTTTGGGTATTGATTATCAAAAAATTGCCACGCAAGTGAGTCAGCTGGGTGCCTCATATAGGTATCATCCTTAACTCTTTCTTGAAGAGTATTTTACTTTCTTTGTTTAAGCATTTATTTGATCCTTATTTATTTACTCTCTATTTTATTTTAAATAAGTATATTTATTTATTCTCATTCTCTACTTATTTGGTGGGTTCAAGACTTCTTTCTTGAAGAGTATTTTACTTTATTTATATATATATATATTTAATAATATAATGGCTTAAAACGGTAGGAATATTTAATAAGTTATTTTTAATTATAGTTATTATATGTATATTATACTTTATATATAGTTAAGTTATTTACTTATAATTTACATAATATCCAAAATATTCACAACATCTAAACATATTCACATACTCACGTATTCACATACTCACATTTTCACAACAATATTCATAACAAAATGTAGAAATATACCTAGCAATTTCCTCACAATATTAATCCCCAATAAATGTCAAGCTTCAAAAATCCCCAAGAAATAATCCTTCAAACAAAAACCCAATACTAGTTAGTACAAATTAATAATATATAGAAAAATCACAACATTATTCAAAATAAATAAAAAAATATAATACTAACCTCACAATATTAAACTCTTTTCTCTCTAACTCTCACTCTTTCCCTCTCTCTAACGCTCTCTCTCACTCTAAGTCTCTCTCTCTCTCGCTCTTCTCCCTCTCTCTGACGCTCTCTCTCCCTCACTTTATCTTTGTTTCAGTAAAATAAAATTCTTTAAATGAGGAAGGCACGGATTAAACACCCCAGACTTGTCTGGGGCGACATTTTTTTTCAAAATTTTTGGACCTGCAATAGGTCTTCCGTACTCAAACGAGAACATATTGAAAGCGTCCTCAAGCTATTGCAGCTACAAGTTAAATGAAAAGTCACCGCATCAGATATCCGGTCAGTTCAAACGTCATTATATACATTCGCACGTTACGTGAAACTTTAGTTACCACTAAAAGAACCCCTTAATTTTTAACTCACAAATGTTCGAATGTACAATAGTTCACGTGCGAATGTTACGTTAATAATCCCAAAACAAGCATAGATCACACGGATTAAGTTCGAATGTATAATTCAAAACATTCGCACGCTTTATTAATGATTTCATTGGTGTGTGACCCCTAATTCACGTGTTGCACATCCCGTTGTTACGTTCGCACGTATATGCATCTACGTTAGAACGTTAAGAATACACGTTCTAACGTAAATATCATAAATTTCTCTTACAAATAACTAGGGTTGAAAACCAATGGGTTCAGCGCGGTTTCGGTGCCAAACCGACGCCGAACCGATGTCTGCCATGAGAGGAAAAAATCGGCCGAAACCGGTCAATTGGAGGAGAGAAAATCGATATTATCGGTCTCAGCGCGGTGCAGTTTGATTCCTCGATCTGCCTTCGGCATCTCTGTGACGGAGGAGGGATGCGCCACCGTTTACCATGAGAGAGCAGAAGAAAGTTGCAGGTGAAATAGAGGAAGGAAGAAGACGAGGAGAAGAAGAAGAAGAGGGGCCAGGGGTTTATTAAATCCATTTTGAAACGGCGCCGTTTCATATGTTTTTTTTTTTAAGTTCCAAGGGAAAAACGATACTGTTTCACTTATTTAAGTGAAACGGCACCGTTTTATACACACATATATATTTTTTTAAAATATATATATATATAAAGGGTCGGCCGGTTCAGCGATTTTCCAAGGGTTTGAACCGGCGCCGAACCGGTCGATATCGATTTTCAACAATTCCTGCTGCCCGCCGACCAGTTCCTTGTTGGTTTCGGCCGATTCTTGACTCTGGCGGCCAGCCTGATCGGTTCCCGGCCGGTTTAGACAGTTTTTGTACACCCCTATAAATAACGCAGAAAAAGATACCGCCAATTTTTTCAAAACGTTTGCACGTCAATACAAAACGTTCAAATGTAGATTTGTATTGTTCGAACGTAATTCACATATTTATATATTTTTTAAACAATAGTGGTTTATATAACCATAATGGTTTACATATTTATATATTATTCGTTTATAGTATGTTAGTACATAATATTAATTATTAATAAGAATGTTATTAATTACATAACAACACTAGACTAGTATATAGTATATATACTATACTAGTGCACTATGTACTAGTATAACTTATATACTAGTATATAATGTTATAAGTATAGCATATATTATTAGCTTATAATATGTTAGTACATAACATTAGCTGTTAATGACATTTTATTAAACTACTTAACAACACTAGACTAATATATATTGTATCTCTTTCTTACTAGTGCACTATGTACTAGTAAAACATATATACTAGTACATAATGTTATTAGTATAGTATATATTATTAGCTTATAATATGTTAGTACATAACATTAGTTGTTAAATAGACTTAATTAAATTAAATAACAACATTAGACTAATATATATTGTATATATACTATACTAGTACTAGTATAACTTATATAGTAGTACATAGTGTGATTAGTACAATATATATTATTAGCTTATAATATGCTAGACAACAAAATTAGTAGTTGATTACACTTTATTAAACTAATTAACAACGCTAGACTAATATATATAGTATATATACTAGTGCGTAGAGCATAAGTATAGTGTATATGTAATATATTATTTAGTATGAATTATAAAAAATTTATTGTAGAGACATTCAAATGTACAAACATAACGTTCGCATGTATCTGGCATTGAGTACAAGCGTTCGCACGTACTAACATAACGTTCGCATGTAACAGGAACTAAGTAATTAAACATTCGAACGTTATAATTGAAACATTCAGATGTCTTTCTCTCTCATCAATTGACGTTCACACGTTAACTATTAAATGTTCGTACGTTAAGTGTATAAAAGATTAAGTTCGAACGTGAAATGACACAATTCACATTTCTCTCTCACTCAATCTGTAGCCTCTGTCGCATACCATCGCTTGTACCGTTGCTACTGTAGTCTAACTCTGTCACAACCATCACAAAAGAGGTAGTAATCCCTCTTTAATCTTTGGGTGTATGTTTTTGGATGTTTAATGGAGGCTTCAGTAGTTCCCGAAACCCATTGGTGGCCGAACCTTCATCTTCATTTTTCGGCCACTGTAGAAAAAGTTTTTGAAGTTTATACTTCATTTCTACGGTGGCATTTGGCAAATTTCATTGTGTTTGACGTGTACAGGAATGACTGAGTCGACTCATCCATTTCTGTATCGTAATCGAATGTTACGATATAACGTTTAAATGTTATATCTTCCAAATGAGGAAAAGGACATACACGTTCGCACGTTAATCATATAACATGCGAATGCTCTACAGTACATGCGAACGTATTTAGTATGCATCCGAATTTAAATTATACATGCGAACATACGTTTATAACTTTCGCACGTATGATCGTTCATATTCTTGAGCGGCACATATGTGTGAACGTTAATATTACGTGTGAACGTTATTTGTAATTCGTGCGAATGTAAAACCTTTTAGTTGCCATAAACCAAATATACATTCGAACTAATAGTTATGTACGTTCGCACATATTATTAAATACGTTCAACAGCTTCCTCAAGTGTGAACGTGATATGCTTTATACGTTCCAACGTGTATTTGAGCCGTCACGTTTGAACATTTATCATATTATGTTCAAATGCTTATACTAGACAATCTAACGTGCAAATGTAATAACCAAAACGTTCGCACGTATAAGTTTATCCTCTGAACGTTAAATTTCACGTTCAAACGTGTACCAGAAATAATGATTACAATACATAATATGCTTCATAATATTAATATTGCTCAATTTTTTTTTTTCTTTCAGGATATAGCTTATCTTCTGACTACTAGGAAAAGGGGGAGGGAAGGAAAAACAGAGGACACATCTCGAATCGGGGCTTAAACAATGATGTCTGAACGAGAAGTCATGATCAACCACTTTCACGAACTCATATGGGAGCAGAAGAGCGTTCGAGACGTGTTCGTTACGAGAGGTTGGATGAGTATCTCCACATTGAGGGGTATCAATTTTTGAGAGTTTTATATGCAGATGTGCTCCATGCCTAAGGATGCATCCTCTAACTCCGTGACAATACACGATGTTCAGTTCGAGGTCTCGATGGATGTCATCGCCGAGTTTTTGGGGATCGGTCGCATAGCTGAGATTTCGACTGTAGGAAATGCTCAGCCTATGGATGGATCCCGAGTAGATGTATATGTAGGCACTTCTACATCATCTACTGGCCTAGTTGACCGGTCGGAGGTTGGGGATACTGATGAGGAGGATGGAGACCAAGATGAGGATTTCTACATCCTCACTGGAACTGACCAAGACTAGATCGATAGGAAGAACTCCTTCAGCCAGGTACAGCTCCTCCATTTTTTCCGCATGTTGCATCTTATTGTTGCAACAAATGTGGATCCTGTGGGACATAAGGCTACATTTAGCCAGAAACGCGCATAGTTCCTTATACAAGTGGCACGTGGAGATCCCATCGACTTGCCACTTCGTATTTTTTAGAGGATCTATTGTGCCGGTTATAATGTGTTGACCTATGTGTTTAGGATATCTATCCGATGGAGAACATCGGCGACAAAATCTCCAACACTCTGTTCTACTGACTCAATCTTTCGGTCGATGCGTGCAGTAATATCTGAGACCATCGCATCAACCCAAGCAGGCCGCGCATCTCCCATAGATGTACCCGTCGGCGACTGATTAGTACTCCCAACACCGGGCTCGGACTGATCAGAGGAACAAGATCTAGTACAGGGCCAACTGACGTCGAGCATGCCCCTTCTCCTGTCCAATGCTCCGACAGTGTGTGGTAATGTCGGTAGGGCTCAGCTAGTCTGTCCTCCACTCCTCCACAGTGGGTTGCGCACCCCGGGCCAGTAATAGCTTGGTAATGAGGACTCCATATGGGAGGTTGTCCGTCACAGAAAATACTTTTTAGTGATAGTTTGGGCACTATCACAATTTCCAAACCGTCACAAAAACTAATTTTTGTTGTAGTAATAGTTGATTCTCTTTGCACAATACTTTTTATGAGCAAGGTTACAAATATCTTACTAAAACTTAAATAAGCACATTTTTATGCAATAAATGTTTTATGATGTCATGTTTGATATGGGGCATCCTAAAAGAGAAATTCTATTTGCAGTCCTGAGTGAGGGACTGTGTGTGCAGTCCTATTGATGAATGAGGTAAAAGAAGAAAAAAATATCATTTTAAAAAAGATATTATTATAATTTTAAATATTTTTTAAATATTATTGTATGGGCTTGCATGAACAGTCTCTATTTGGGGCTGTATGTAGACTAACTCATCCAAAAATGTATCCGCTTATGGATGTAAGTTTCTTAATGAATTAATGATGACAGTTTTTCTTAAATAAAATAAAATAAGTGTTCCTAAAAAAAAATTATACAAATTGACATAATTTAATGTGAATGGGTGATCATGGATCTTTATAATCTATATGTATCTGCATATCAGATCACATCAATTTGTAAACTTCTTTTTTTAAAAAGATTTTTTTTATAGCTAGTTCTTTATGTGAAACCAATATTTTTACGATACAAATTCAATAATTAAATTTATCTATTTTTATTAGTTGAAGTTTTTTAGACAAGTTATAGTTGAACAACACATGATGTTTTGACTTTGAGCCTTGATTCTACCCTTCATTTTTCTTAGATTGTTATATATTTTGCAAAGAGTACTATTGAAAGCTAAGACACAAAACCATAAACAATCTTGATAGAAGTAATTAAATACAATCACATAAGTGTAGGTATGAATGATTTGGGTCTCAACAGTAACTCCTCTCTTTCAACAATGAATCATTTATAAATTAAATTAAAGAGAAATACAAAGAGGACATGGCCGGGCGGGGAGGTGCCTCCAACAAATAAAGAAGATTCCTGCTGCTGTTGCACATTGATTTTTTGAGGAAGAAGATTGTTTTTTTTGTTTTTTTGCATACTTTTAAGCTGGCCATCTCAATTGGGCCTTGATTGTTGGCCCACAAATCTTAAAAGTTGGCCATCTCCATGCCGTACCATCTTGTTTCGAAGACTTGTACGGCGGGTTTAGGACCTTATTCCAAAATTTCCATCCTTTAAGAATTGTGGGTCTGATATATGTAGACTATGGACTTGGTTGCATTTATTGGGTCATGCTTATTGTGGGCCCCACAAGAGGTCATGAGCCATGAGCCCTTAAAACAGTTTGGACCGTGGGCCCAAAAGAGGATTTTAGCCATTGGCCCTTTAAAGGGAAGTTAGAGTGGTGGATCTAACGAAGAATTAGGCCATAGCCCTTTTAAGGGACCTTTTACCCTATAGGCTGATAGGAGTATTTCGAGTATGGATGCAAGGGGGATGTTTTGGGTTAGGCAGTGTTGCTTGACTAGATGTGCCATGTGGTATGGGGTTAATTAATAAGAGTAATGATATATTTATATTTGCTCTTTAAGGAGGGCTGACGTGGCGTAGGGCGATTGTTCTCTCTACATTTTGGGGAGATTAGGGCTTTCCTATGGCTGTGGCTGCCGACCTTGTGCCTCCCACAGCAAGGTTGGAGGCTGGCGAATGCTTGGTTCAAGGGAGAACGGCTGGAAGTTTTCATCGTGATGAACATGCGCCTAGTGCGAGTGTTGCTGTCATGTACATGGTTGCTACGAAGCCTCAATTGTTGCCTGAGGTGTTTGTACCCCCACGGGAACCTAGATTTTAGGATGGGACAATGTTTTTCATGTTTTCGAAAGCAGAGGTACAATAATCGGTAGAGCCTTTTCGGTTCTCGATGGTTCTAAAATTTCTTCGACCATGGCCTTCTCTAGATAATATTCGAGCGTTTATAAAAAATCGTTGGGGTTTGAAATCGATGCTGGTGGTTGGGCAATTGCAGAATCCACGGAATGTGTTGGTTCGGATGGCACAAGAGGATGATTTTATTAGTGTAATGGCAAGAGGGAATCGAAGTACATGGAATCCCTTTTCGGGTGTTTCATTGGACTAGGAATTTTGTCGAAGACGAGGATTCTCCATGGGTTCCTGTTTGGATTTCTTTGTCGGGTTTGCCTCCTAATTATTTTCAGGAATCGATGTTACAGAGTATGGGGAATGGTATCGGTCGTTATTTGAAGAGGGACAATGCTACGACATGTGTAACTAGTCCGGAGGCCGCGAGAATTTGTATTGAAGTTGATGTTTCGCAGCCTCTGCGGAAATTTTTTTGGTTGGGTCCCCCAAGCCTTGCAATAAGTCATTTTCAGGAGGTCGTATTCGAATCCACCCCAGCATATTGTGCTATTTGTAGAAGGCAGGGTCATCTTGCGGCTCGTTGCTCTAAACGTGAATGTCCTGTAGAGGGGGGGAAAATTGTCCCTAACGGGTTGGCGCAGGAAGACAGGAAAAAAAGGAAACTATTAACGTCTGGAAGGTAGTGGGTAATCAAAATGGTGAAAAGGCCAGTTCTGGGTCGGAACAGGTGGTAGGCAAACCTTCGAAATCCAGAAGAGAAGCCATTCTAAAGTGCATCCGAGAGAGAAGGGAAGGGCTTCACGGAGGGATCTCTAGGGTTTGGTACGTATCGTCTGATGGGATCATGTTTGAGGAATTAGCATTGGTCAGTGATGACTCGTCAAAGGCATTACAACTAGAGACCGGGGTGGCTCAGGCTAGTGATGAATCTTTGCTTGAGTTAGGTGGGCTGGGAGACAATGAATTTATAGATGATGAAGAGTTACATCAAGTGGACATCAGATCCACGGCCAGTTCTGAGGGTGAATTTGAGGATGAATTGAATGAGTTAGCAGCAAAACCTTTCGATTCCGTCCCCGACATGCATGTTCCGCTGAAAAAAGTAAAAGGGATGCGGAAATAAAAATCAATTGTGGTCTTGGAGCGCCGTACTCGTTCCAAAAAATTTCTTTAGTTTTTGATGCAGATTCTTACATGGAATATTAGGGGAATTCTTTCGTCGAAGAGTAGACTTCGGTGTATTTTGAATACAAGTCGCCCTTCTGTGGTGGCCATTTTAGAACCGTTTTTGAATTCTAATAAGTGTCGTAGATGGGCATGTTGAATGAAGTTTCCATTTTGTTTGAATAATGCCGAGGTTAGGGGTCAAAATCTAGATTTGTTAGGCTGCTGATTTGGAGTTTGAATTGATTTCTTTATCGGATCAAGTTATTAGTGGCTAGTTTGTTCATGGAAGTTGTCGGGTACTTGCAACCTTTGTTTATGCTAATTATTTTCGGGCTAAAAATGGGAGTTCCTTAAGTCCCTTAATCCTTGTGGGCTTCGATGGTTCATTGGGGGGACTTCAATATTATTTGGGATGATAGCGAAAAGGTGGGTGGTCTCTTGCAGGCCACTCGGGTGAAGAGGGAGTCTGGGTATTCATGAGTGTGCACTTGTGGACCTGCCGTGTGAAGGTAATCGTTTGTCATGGTGCAATGGTAGAAGAAGGGGCAGAAGAATTTGGGCTCGCTTGGACCGTATTATGGTGAATTTGCCTTTCTTGGGTTACTTTGGAAATGTAACGGTTTCGTATCTACCCAGAACTTCTTTGGATCATGCACTATTGTTGGTGAAGCTCATCAGAGAAAGGGTGGTTGTTTTTTGGCCTTTCAAGTTCCTTCGTATGTGGGGCTTTCATGAGAGCTTCCTTCCATTAGTTCGAGAGGTGTGGTCCGAGAACGTAGAAGGATATGCCATGGTCCGTATAAGTAAGAAATTAAAAAAGTTGAAGCATGTATTACGGATTTGGAACAGGGAGGTATTCGGTCAAGTGGAGGAAGAATTAAAAAAAGTGGAAGACCATATTTCCGAGCTGGATACTAGATTGGCCCAGTCCTATTCGACGTAGTTGGAGAACGAATGGTTGAATTGCCAACAAGACCACTCCCAGTGGGTACATAGAGAGGAAACGATGGCCTATCAAAAACCCTGCACGAAATTGTTGGCTGAAGGGGATGATAACACAGGTTTATTTATGCTTTCATAAGGCTCAAGAATTAGAGTAAGAGGATTGTTAAAATGAGGCTCGATGATGGACGAAAATTGGATACAGGGGAGGCGGTTCATGAAGAGGCAATTGTATTCTTCCAACGTTTACTCTTGGTAGCACCGATTGCAAGAACCCTGGATGAGATGGAACTGGTTCAGCCGGTGGTGTCCATGGAGGAAAATGAAGCACTGTGTACTGCACCGACTCTGGAGGAAATCAAACGGTCCCTTTGGTCTATCCCGACGGATAGTAGCTCGCAGCATATTTTTTCATGATGGCTTGGGACATTGTCAAAGAGGATTTGTTGGAAATGGCTGATGATTTCTTTGCAGGATAGTCGCTTTCTACTTTCTTTGGGGCTACCAATTTAGTCCTCATTCTGAAGGTTGATGAGCCTTTGGGCATTGGTCAGTTTCGCCCTATTAGCCTTTGCTCGGTTGTCTATAAAATTATGTCAAAGATTATGGTCTTTCGACTTGAGTCGTTACTAGAAAAAATTATCTCGCTTGAGTATGCAGCATTTATAGGTAGAAGTATTTTTGAAAATATTTCGTTGGCTCAGGAATTGGTTCAAGGAATTAATAGGAAGGTAAGGTGGGGCAATATATTGCTAAAGATTGATATGGCCAAAGCTTATGACAGAGTGAATTGGAGCTTTCTTCTAAAGATTATTCGCCGGCTGGGTTTTTCTGAAAAATGGCGTAGTATTGTTTTTAATGATGTGCCCTCCCCTTTTTATTCGGTTATGCTCAATGGATGCTCCAAGGGTTTTTTTAAGCCGTCGCGTGGCCTATGACAAGGTGATCATCTTTCTCCTTATCTATTTATTTTATCAGAGGAAATCCTTTCTAGAATACTTCATAAAGAATATAGCATGGGTCGGATTAAGTCTTTCCATCTGGGTGGAGGCACTTTGATTTCTCATTTACTATACGCGGATGACATTCTTATTTTTGCGAATGGGGGCAAGTCCTCTATTCAGAATCTTATGGGAGTTCTGCAAAGATGTGAGTTGATGTCTGGCCAATTGATTAATTCGAGCAAGTTATCTATGTATTTCTCATCCTCTATATTGGTTGGCCAGAAGAACGAGTTGAAGAATATTTTGGGTTTTGAGGAAGGGAGTTGGTCGTGTACATATTTGGGTGTTCTTTTAATTGTGGGGTGAATGACCATCCGAGTGTTTGATTCATTGTTGTAAAAAATTCAAAAGAAATAGGCGGGATGGAAGAGCAAGCTTCTTTCGTTTGGAGGTAAAATTGTTCTTCTCAAACATGTTTTGAATAGTATGCCTATACACATGTTATCGGTCTTGAATTTACCAAAAGGTGTGATTTCGGGGATAAAGAGGATTTTCTCAAATTTTTTATGGGATTTCTCAGAGGAATACAAAAAAAGAAAATGGATTTCTTGGACTAAAATTTGTATGCCGATGGAAGAGGGGGGGGGTGGGTATTCGAGATTTGCGCGAGGTTCAAGCTTCATTACTTATGAAATTTGCTTGGAAGTTAATCAATGATAAATCAATGTGGTCGAATTTTTCCTTGCACAAATACGTTGGAAATTCTCATCCTTATTCAGTTATGCATCTTACTAAAGGGCCTCATTTCTGGGAAGGGATCATGGTGCTCATGCCACAGGTGCTAGATAATTCTCGGTGGATCATTCAAGAAGGTCATATTAATTTCTAGATGGATAACTGGATAGGGGAGAGGCCTTTTATTACTTACCTTCCTGTTATTGGCAATTTAAATTTGCAGGTGGCGGACGTCCTTACGCATACCAGATCGAATTTACATGCCTTGTGGGAACGAGTTCCAGCAGATGTCATTAAGCTAATTTCGGATGCAAGAATGAAGTTCTGTCCAGGTATGGACCAATGCGTATGGAAGCCTAACATTAGTGGAGCTTTCACCACTAAGCCCGCTTGGAATATGATTCGGCAACATGGAGTTATTTGCCCCTGGAAAAAATGGCTATGGAAGAATTGGTTGCCAAAGAAGTGGTCTTTTTTTGTTTGGCGAGCTAAGAGGAAGGCAATTCTAGTAGATAACATCATTCAACAGTTAGGCTTCCTATGGCCTCTAAATGTGAGTGTTGTGTTCAACCACAAATGGAGACTTTGAATCACATTTTATGTGGGGGTGGAAGAGCTCAAAAAGTTTGGAATTTTTTTGCGGATGTATGCCAAATGAAAGTCCCACAGATTCAGAATTGGGAGGAGATGTTGTGTTTCTGGTGGCATCGTGCTTCTATGTTCACACAGATGGGCTGGATTCGGGGGTGCTTCTGATTGCTATTTCATGGGCATTATGGTGAGCTCGTTGTGCGGCAAGAATGGAAGGTATGGTTTTTACTCTTGACAATATTATTCGATCTGTTAAAAGTTTGATTAGAGATGTATCGAGCAAGATAAAAAAGTTTCGATCAATCAGCTCTAATGACCGATCAATCCTGGAGACTTTAACATGTCCAATTACTCCGGTTGTGCCTATGACTCTTAAATTTATTACTTGGTGTCCTCCGACGAGAGGTAGAGTCAAATTGAATGTTGATGGCAGTTCTTGCAGTAATCTGGGAGAATCAGGTGGAGGTGGTGTTATTCAAAATTCTAAGGGTGGTGTAGTAGCGGGTTTTGCGCATTCATATGGGCAGGCTACTAACACCATCGCTGACTGCAGAGCTCGTCTTGATGGGCTTCAGCTGTGTAAGCGATTGGGTTTGAGATATATTTTGTAGAGTCAGATTCCAAGGTCGTGGTTGGATGGTTGGCGTCAGGAGCATGTAAATATTAGTTCCTTTGGGATTTTTGAGAGGAGATTATAGCTATTGTTGGGGAGCTAAATGTTCGTTTCCGTCACATTTTTAGATAAGCTAATATGGTTGCTGATTTTTTAGCCAAGCAGGGGTCGCAAGGGATTAATGTACAGTTTGGAGAGGACTCTTCCATTCAAGGTCCTATCCGGGGAATTATTCATATGGACAAGCTTGGCGTACCTTATATTAGATGTGGTTAATGTTTTTGGCCTTGGAGGTCTTTTGTTGGTTTTCTTGGGGTTGTTTTAATTGTGGGATTCATGTTCTCAAATATTTGTTTATGGTATTCCTCCGCCATAAGTGAGGGTTTTTTTAATAAAATTAGGAAGGGATCACTCTTGTACATGTGACATCGGCTCTTTAAAAAAAATATATATATTTGCTCTACTATCCAGCCCACGTGGCTTTTGTTTTTATCTTTCTTATGCCTCTTCTCTCTGAGATTTAAAATCTCTATTAGACAGCTGAGGACCCCATCTCCCTTACATTTGAAATTCAAAAACAGATCTCAGATTTCGCATTGAATCTCTACCCTCCTTACCTTTGTGTTGCACCTCCTAGCATGGCCACCATTCGACGATGTCACAAATGTCTCAAATTTCAGAAGTCCCTTCTCTTTCACAACAAGCCCCCTTTTCTTCGCGTTGCACCGGGCTAACTCTCCTAGCATGGGTTCAACGGTGCCATTGAAGTTGAGATATCCACCATACCCATTCATTCGCCTCTCTTACACACTGACTCTTTTTGTCTCTCTCTTAGAAGCCCTCGCGTTCCGTCTAGGCCTAGACTCCTTTCCCTTTCGCATTGCACCTCCCGCGGTGTGACCACCATTCAACAACACTGTCTTAGGTGAGATATCCATCGAACCCTCTCCTTCACCTCTCTCTCACACTAACTCTATCACTCTCTCTCAGAAGCCCCCTCGTGTCGCACACAGCCCAAGTCGACCCCTCTCATTTGTCTCTCTACTTCAATTTTATAGTGATATTATATACTAGATTTGGATTTACTTTGATATTATGTATTGGATTTGGATTGGCTTTGAAAGGTTTTTGTGGAATCCCTCATTTTTTCTCTTCTCATGTTGATACGACAACTACTGCCATGATTTTATTATAATTGGCATTACCCTTCACTCTAAATTTAGTGTATAAATATTGGTCACTCTAGCTTTATACAACAGAGAGAGAGAAATTATAACATTTGGTTAGACTTGCTTATTAAAGAGATTATAAATTGATGTATACACACTGAAAAGTAATGTTGATTCACTGGGGGAGCTTTATAAACAACTTAGAAATTTTGTTCTTATTCTCCTTTCTCTCCCGATTTCATTATAATTGGCATTAACATTCATTGATTATAAGAAATATTCTTTCAACTGACAATTCTGAAGTACACCAAATAAAAGGAATTATGAAAATTGGTTCTACATTTTAACAAAAATGAGTCTAATGTTTTTGCATTTTGCCTATTCTATCTACTTATAGGTTAGTATTTTTTTTTAATGGAATGCATCCAACCAATAACCCAATATTGAACAGTCCAAGGTCACAGACCTTAGAGGACCTAAGATCCACGCCTTCAAGCAGAATATATGTAATTACACACACATGATGCTTGAAATTTCAAACTGAACTAAATATTTAATCAAATAAAACAAAGTCTATTAGCATAAAAAACAATGCAACTCACAATAAAATAAGATGATGAAATAAGCACAAAAGATATTGCATGTGTTCACTAAAGTAAAGTTAATATTAGTTACGACAAATTTTATTACATTAATGATTTTTTTTTTATATATTATCTTTAGCATTCTTCAAAAAGGCAAAAAAAGCCCCAACATGTAAGGCTCATTGAATCGGACGAAGTGTTGCAAGTGTAAGAAGTTTTATATGTATGGTGTCATAACTTTACTAAACGAGATATTTGAAATGTTTAGTAAAATTAGTTGAACAACATAAGCCAATTTAGAAAATGGTGCACCTCAAATGGAAGAGTTGGTAAGATAGTCACAAACACAAGAAAAGAGATAAATAACAATAACAGGCAACATATAACAGACATTAATTTATAGGGCAATTCAATCTTGTGCAATAGAATAATGTAATGAAGTTTGTTTACTATGAATCCAACTCTATTTTTAGCTATAACAAATCCTGGAAGAGCTTTCTTTTGTCAACAATGACTTCCTATTTTGCAAGGATCAATGCCAATGAGGCAAAATCCCTCTCTCACCCTATCTTTTTGCATTTGCTATCTTTGCATTTGCATTTGCTTCCAGTGTGCATATTGTAATGCTACTTTCAATGTACATATTCACATGAAAGATGATTTAGACATAAAAGAACTTGTTGAAGGATGTTGCAGCATTTACAACTTCTTTTCTATGTTTACTTTGCTAGCATTTACAACATTGCATCTATGGCCAACATTTAGTCTTCTATTCATGTTAGTTTAATTATTTGACTAGTGCATGGTTAGTCATGCAAATTTTTCACTTAAGTAGATCCTGAAATCCCTGAATATGGTATGACTATATAGAACATCTCCAAGTAATGAACGAACAATTAGTGATAAATGCTAATCATAACCATTTACTAGTTGAGCAAGCAGTATTTAAGTATATGCCAACAATGGAAATAGAAGCTACGCGGCATCAAGCAGAAATTGAGATTGAAACGCGCGAAACTAAGATTCTGATGCGTAGATATAGGGCTGCACTTATAGTGTCGTAAGTGTTTTTCATATTTGTATTAATATGGCTACTCCTTTAATTTAGCCCTACGGATGAAAAATGACTTGATGTAATTATGAACTGTAAGAGTATTTTGTAATGAATTGTTCTATTGTATTTTGTAAGACCAGTTTGTAATGAATGTTATATTGCGTTGTGTATAAACAATTTTTAATCATCTTTTTTGTAATGTTATATTCAATATTTAATGAAAAATAGTCCTATTCATATCAGGTACAAGTTTAGTTCATGTATGTAAGTATATAAGCTTTATGACTGATAAAAACACACATGCCAAGAGAACAACACACACATTCCAATTTCCAATAAAAGAAATACCAAAGTTTATGTAATACTCCTTCATCCATATAACTTTATTATATACCTTGAGTTTTACAAAAATGTACACATATATTACTCGTATATTTTCCTTACAAAATATATATGTATTATATACAATGCATCCTATCAGCCTAAACATGCAATGTACAAATCGAGCAAAATAACAGTTTTCAAGATCTAACACCCAGCTTTTTGCAAACAGTTTCTTGCAAAATAATAGCTTTCGTGCAAAATAGGTCTACAATCTCAAATATGCATTATATTGTTACATCAGTGATTGTATTATTTGAAGTGAAATAAAGTTCAGCATCAGTGTTGGAATACTATACATACGAATATCGACGTCGGTATCTTGATAGGTAGGAATATAGAAAGACTTATCCTCGTTTAATACCTAATAAGGGAAGACATCCATAATTAATATACATCAAAGAATTGTATTGTATTAAAAATACTTGTAAAGAACACCACAGTTGATTGAGCAGTAGGGTCTATTGAAAAGTCAAGCCTGACCAAGCTATGTGAGCCAAACTCTACTACAAAGGTTGTATCTAGGCGCGACCTATTCTTTTGTCAAAAATTTCAAAACAAATAATTAATGTCAAGAAATTACAAAATATGATTATAAACACAAAAGCATATATGTACATGGGATTTTATAAACAACCTAGCTTTGATGAGACCGTTAAGTCTTCCTGGATTTCAGCATATTCACTGCCTTCTCAACCAATGATTGTTTTCGCTTAAAAACTAGCCTCCCCTTACTTCGAGTCGTTATTGGACTTCAGAATTTTTCTGGGCCTTTTGTCACCCCTAATGACTCGATGGAACGATTATCAATTGGCGTACTATGGTCACATGTTTGCTGCACTTCAACCCAGTCCAACTTCAACTTACCTAATTGAGTCATTAATTCCAAATAGCCTTCATCACTATTTGATGTAATGGAAGAACTTTCGTAAAAAAAACATTGTTCAAATTATTCATTTGGTGTGCATTTGGAATACAACAAAGCTTATCGTAGATACTTTAAACGAGCGTGTAATCTCATTTCAAGTCCTTCATCTACAAATGAAGGATGAATTTTAAAGGCAAATTCATCATTATTAGTGTCAACACATGGAACGCGTGCCTACACAAAATGCCATTGAAATCAAACAACTAACATGTGCAGCTTACTTCACACCTAACCATAGTTTGTCCTTTTAATGAATCCATCCATAACTTCGACTTGATCAGCCACATGATATGTAAAAATTGAGCCTTCACACCTAACTATTATTGGACAATATTATATCAAAACTCTTAACCATTCTTGAACTTCTTTAAATTTAGCATTTGTATAAGCTTCCTAGCATTGCCTCTTGATGAGATAATAACTTATGCACGAATTTGTGTGTGGAATGAACTAAAACCAGTTGCACTTTCATCTTCAATCTTTTGTCTAAGTGCATTGTCGTATTGATTTATGAACTACTTTAATGTTGTCTTCGAATTGGCGTAATCATCAAATAATGCATTCATACATTCGCTTATTTGAATAGTTGACATTCCTGCCTAAAAGTGATTTCTCACGTAAGCTAGCCCCATAGATGATGTTCAGAATATAACTATTCAAACCATGCATAATCACGAAGAACAAAATTATCATATATGCCACAAGGAGAGAATGAAGAATTCAAGAAATATTGATTGTCAACAAAACATACCCATGCAGTTCATTTTTTATGTCATTATATTGATTGCATGCCTAAGATTTTGAAAACAATAACTTTCTGCATGTGTTGGTCAAGTAATCATGTAGAAAGTTATAACATCCCAAAAAGATTAGTACTCAGTGCTACGAGCATCCACCCAAAATACATTCTACAATCTGGATTCATCATCAATGTCCTTGACATAATAGAAATCATTATTTTGCACCTGCGTTCGTTTGACGTAGTTTTATAGTACTTCGGCACCTCCTAACCAAAGTCGAAGTAATCTGACCTCACGTATGTAATTACATGCATAACTTTCTTCAAACGTGAGATTCTCATACCCTCTTGCCACAGCAAAGCAAGAATTGTAGTTCAGACTCAATTGAATGTCGGTCATATCATTGTATTCTAGTATTCTCTTCATCGGCTCATTTAACTTCTTATCACATATAATGTATCTTGCTTTTTCAAGACTGTGAGATTGTGTACTCAAGCATAACATGGGTCAAGCAAAACTCTCATGAGAACCCAACATGGCATTGATATTTGTTTTGCATCATTTATGTTCCATCATTCTCAGTTTAAGAACATATGATGATGTGCTCACAGATGTGCCTTGATGGACACAAGCAAGGGTGAAATACCTTACTTTGGCGTCAGTTTCGGTTCTAGAACTTCGTTTTGTCACTCCAAAACCAACTTGCTTTGCATACCTTATATATTATATCCTTACTTCCTCAACTGAGAAAAATGCAATTCCCACCTTTGGCTCTTCAACATCTTCATTCTCTTTGCTTCCAACATTTGGTTCCATCCCTACACACTCATAACATCCTCTCTCACTATCCAAACCAAAAATACTCAATTTTTATTGCAAACATAGGGATTTAAAACTTATCAATCTTAAAAAGAATGTATGTTTGGCGACAATGATTAGTAGGGAACCAAAACTTATCAAAGAACTTGGTGTGTTACATGCAAAATAAGGAATTCGATGAATATGATTAGAGCAATGTAAGACTATCGTGAACAATGGTGATTAACATACAATGGTTGTTTAGAATGGTCATTTCTTTGACATATTAGGGTTGATGATAATTTTTCTTGGAAATGCACATTGACATTTTTTTTACTAGCTTTTCAACTTTACATTAACTTTGGTTAGTTGGTGACAATTTCTTAAAGAACAATCAATTTACATTTCTGCTTTATTCCATTATATGCACTACTGGGGTTTTGGAATCAATCTTCTGAAAATTCATGGTAAGATTTAGTTAAAAAGGCTACATAAGGCAGAGTAAGGTTACATAATGCAAAGTAATTCATGGCAAGATTTAGTAAAAAATGCACAGTAATTCATGGCAAGATTTACTGAAAAATGAAGCATAAACTGCACCTTGTAAAATTGGAAGTTTAGATATAGTCTTAAGGGTAATTTTGGCAAGATTGGAATGAATATAATAAATCAATTTGGCTCTAAAAAACAATTGCATAAATCGGTGTTGCTCATACTATGCCACAAAGTCACATTATAGATATAATTTCATACATCCACAAATCTCTATTGGCAATATTTTCCAAATCCTGGAAGATTATACATTTAACAATCAGATATAAGAGCTCTTATGAGAGTTTTGAAATACGCTTGAATAAGCCTCAAATACATTGAGTAACAAAATAAATAGTGGAAAACTAGAGGGAAAGTGTGGGGCTTACTTGGAGGCTCTGGAAGGGCATCTCAAGTGGTTGTGCATGGCAGCAGTAGAGCGACAACACCTGCTATTATTTCACCCAAATCGCCCAAACCCAAGACATAGAGAGAGTTAGTGTGGGAGAGAAGTATCCTCACATAAGATAGCATTGTTGAACTGTGGCCACACCGTAGGAAGATGACGTGGAGGGGAGTAGACGCTTGGCTTGGGCTCGATTTGAAGGGGCCTTCTAAGAGGGGAGGGGGGAGATAGAGAGAGAGATTTATTTGGTGTGCCTTCGCCTCTCTGTCTTAGGCCGCCGCCATTTAATGGTGACCAAACCGCAGAGGCAAGATGCTAAGTGGGCTTCAGAGAGAAAGAGAGAGTTCACAAGCCTTCTCGTGTTGTTGCTGTTGACGATGGCTTTTGGGCACTGAGGGAAGAGCTTAGGTTCTGAGCTATTGGGCACAAAGGGGAGAGTGATTGTTTTGGGCACAAAGGAGAGAGAAAAGGCAAAAGAAAAACAAAAACAAAAGCCACATGGGCTAGGTAGTAATACAATATCTCATTGCAACTAATACAATTCTTAAAAATTAAAAAATTAAAATGGGTTATAGAACCAATAAATTGATCCGAACCCATATTTCTGTTTTTTGGAAGATCTAGGTTATATTGAGATTAAGTTCATTACTTTGAATTGTTTGATTGATAGACTTACTTCCTTATCATAATCTTTGATTAGGAAAAACGGTAACATAGTTGAGTAACAAGCATCATTTGCCCTATGTCAATGGTGGTCGGAATTTAGTACGCACATTTGAAGCGGTGCGTGGTAGCAACATGCCGAATGAGTTATGGTGAAATAAGTTGGATCTAATAGATATAAGGATGCCGATTCCATTGATGCAACACATGTCACCCCGTCAAGCATATTGAGGCACAACCATTTGTGGAGCAGTTTTAGACTAGGCCACATGTGAACCTCACATGCCGATCATTTTGCGGTGGTTCAACATACAAGGAGATTGGTGGTTGGGGAATAGTGTGTGGGTGTTTGGTCACTGAAAAGTAGTAAATTGGGTGTTAACGTCATGTTTCGTACGCCTTTGGGTTAGGTTTCAGCAACTCAGATCTTCAGAACTGGGCCTGCAAAAATAAAGAAGAAGGCAATTGAGAGAAGGTGGCCTTGGGGCCGGGAAGTCTTCGATGCCAAAGTCAGTAAAATCTCTTGGAAGTTTGTAAATAAGTAAGGGAGTCTAAGGATCAAAGAGAGTTTCTCGTATCTAGGAGTTGCTATTTATACCAGGAGTCTGGGGGGACAGATCATGTCTGCCATGGAGTCTGTGTCCTTCATACTGTTCATTTTGTCAAAGTTCTTTAATGCGGCGTGGCTCTGTGATGGCGTCATTAATTTGGCATGTAGCTTGGGTAGTTGTGTCAGGCATGATTCCCCGATTCGCTTCACCTCGCTGGTGTCCTCTTGTACTCCCCACCCATTCGCGGACAAGCACTCAAGGACTGGACACTGTTCGAGGGGTCTCCAGGTTGGCGAGTCTCATCCCATTGCAGCACGTTCCCTCATGTAGGTAGCGTCCATGGGAGTCTATCCGTGGGCCTGGCCAAAGAGTCTGCTTGTTCTAGGCTAGGTCTTCGCTTCTTATCCCCTTAGTTGCCCTTCTCAGGCCTGCTGAGACAGAGAGGGGAAAACCCCTTACAGTTACCCTGCTAATTCTCATCAGACTCGTACAATGGGAATTATTATTAATCTTAAACTTGCCTTGTTGTTGAGGCCGAGGTCCCTTTGCGATGTGCACACAGCTTTGAAGTTTGTGGTAGTTCCCTATTGCTTGGCTATCTTGATACCGCTTTCTTTCCACTTTTGTTGGCACATTTTTCGATACATTTGATGGCGTCTTTTCAGTTGTATCAGTGTCTAGGGTGTCAGGCGGCTCTTCACCTTCATGTCGCTTCGTGGGGCGTATTTCTCGGGATTCGAAGCGTCTTTACTTCTCCCTTCTACCACAGGGCATGAGAGATTAACCGCTGCCTTCTTCCTATATAAATGCGATTGGACTATAGTCTTAGCTCTTCTTCCTGCACTGTAATTCTCTTGTCATCCTTTTCTCCTAACTCATCCTCCTTTTCACTTATTCTCCTTTCTCTACTACATTCAACTTTTTTTGTCAATGGCCTCTGAGAAATCCACCCAGCCCATGGTTTTCGATGGGGGAGATGCTCCAGAGTTTAACGATGTCGGGCCGTCTTTCTGGGGCAGCAGTTGGCATCCCTGGCCCTTACTTACTAGGTGCCGGAGTCGGCATTCTTTGAGGTCTCCAGCCCACACGAGGGTGCCATTGACGCTGAGGGTCGCTCTCCTCGAGTTGCCCTCTTTCCTTCCATGTTTTCCTGTGGCTTGAGGCTTCTTTTCCCTTGCCCCGTTCGAGACTTGCTGGATCATCTTGGTCTACCCCTGTCTCAGCTCCACTCGAATGCTTGGAGGCTCCTGATTTGCTGCAGTAGCTAGGGCTGTACATGAAACTGAAAAATCGACCGGGACTGACTGGGACCGGCCGCCTGAGCTCAGAACCGGCCGAAACTGGTAGTGAACCGGTCGGCCGATGATGGAAATATAACAAAACCGACGTCGACCGGTTCGGTCCCGGTTTGAACTAGGAAAAAACCGATGAACTAAAGAGGAACAACGTCGTTTGGCATAATCCAAATGGTGCCATTTCATCCTAGGGCTTATTCAAAACCGTTGCCCTCTTCTTCTCTTCTCATTTGAGCCCTCAACCCTCATCTCATCCTTGATCTCCACCTTCAGCCTTCTGCAGCCCTCCTCTCCAGCGGCAGCGGCAACGGTAGTAGCTCAGCCTCCGAGACGTCCACATCCATTTGGCAAACGGCGCATCCCACTCCCACAGACCCACTGGTCTTTTCACTCCAAATTTCTTTTTTAGCTCTGATTGTCAGTTAATAGTTTCACTCCAAAGGGTGGTGGCATCATGATTTGTATTTTGTGGTATCCTATTTTATCTAGTGTTATTTCTATTTTTATTTTTCTTGGTTCTGTTGTGGAATGGTTGTTTCAGGATTGTTGGATATTTTTGAATTTGGTGATGGGATTGCAAGAACTGATTTCCAACAAATTGCCAAACCGACCGTGAACCAGCCGACAACCGAAACGGCCGGTTTTACCCCTTACACGGTCAGTTTTCGGCCGGTTTTCTTCTCCAAAATTGATGTTTCGGTCGGTTTCAGTTTTTGCACAAAACATAACCGAGGGGTCGGTTTTTCACCCCTAGCAGTATCATCTGGCGGGACGCCTTGATGGAATCGGACTTGGAGCAAGCAGACCTCACCAGCCGTGAGTTCCTCCTTACTCACAAGGTGCTGCGGCAGAAGGGGAATGTCTGCAATTTTAGGGCGATGCACGCCCTAGTCAACCTGGAGTTGCGATATCGTAAGTTGAAGGACTGGTCTACAAAATTCTTTTTCGTGTTCGGTCGTGAATGGGAGTTTCCGGTGGGTCATGTGAATCGTCGCGAGCTCCCGATTCAAGCTAACTGGGGAAGGGTTTCAAAAGATAAGGCGGTGCGTCTGATGGTCACCCCTGTCAAGTTGCAGCGTATCGCTATTGTTAGGGAGTGGGTGAAGAAGAACTCCAGCAGCATCTTCTCAAAAGCCCTCCATTCCAAGGAGAGCCTAAGGGTTCCTTTGCCTCCCCTTAGCCAGGTTCCTTTTGACGACAGGGTGACTATTGCCCGGCCTCGAGCCACTCCTGCTCGAAAGCGCCCTTTGGACCCTTCTCAATTGGGCAAGGGGAAGAAACCTCGCTTGAGGGGGCTAAGGCTGACAGTGGGCCCCCTTCTAGTGCACTGTTCATGAAGGGCAGGTATCGGCTACGCCTAAGGTTTGTCGTCCTGCCGTCCAAGTGGCGCTGGTGGAGGCGTCCCACTGCCATGCTGGCATGGAGGTGTCGGTAGGGCCTTTTTCCTTGGAGTCTTTGGACATACCGACGATAGGCCCTTTGATTGAGGTTCTTATAATGCTGCCCCCATCAACTGATGCTTATGATGTACTCCCGGAAATAGGTGAAATTAACGCCCTACTCAGGGGAGTTTTTGTGGTCGAGATTACTGGGCAGGCTGTCGTGGGGCGGCATTCTCCGGGGGTTTCCTTACCTTCTTCAGCTCGTTCTGCTGCCGACAATCACTCATTTGAAGGCAAGGTCAAGGATTTCTTAGGGGGTCCTGGCTCAGTGGCAGGTGGGGAGGATCTTGGGTCGCTTGGAGGCTTGGACGCCCTCATTGAAAGGGTGGCAGCCGCTACTTCCAGTAACCGTGTCGTGGAGGCGAAGTACCAAGTGGAAGGTGATCTCCTTCTGGATATTGTAGTCAGTGCAGGTTCGGGGGTCCGTGTGGAGCTCCGCCCGCCCAGGTGGGAACGCGTGCCGAAAAGGTTGTCGATCATCGAGTCGAGGCAGCTGCACAAGCGTCTGATGCTGAGGGCTTAGTAGAAGTTATCCCCCTTTGGCTCGGTTGGAAACCGAGGGGGTGCCGTGCAGAAGCTATCAGCCAAGTCGCCAAGTGTTTGGCCGGCTTTTTACACGAGGTTCGACGACGTCTTTCTCCTTTCTTTTGCTATTTTCTAGATTCCCTTTATTGACTGTCGCATGTCGGCCTCTCTTATTGTTAGGGTTCCTCTCAACTAGCGGCCTTTAGTGTGGACGATTAGGAGGCCGTTGAGCAGGAAAACTAGGACCTTCGCGTGATGACCTTGACCACCCTTCAATGAGAGGGAAGAGAGGGAGCAAGAGCTGAGGAGGGTACGACTTGCCTTGGAGGAGGAGCGCAGGAAAAATGAGAAGCTTAACTACCGTCGAAAAAGGCTCAAGAGGAAAGTGAGGGAAGACGGCCAGCGGACGGAGTGACTAGTTACAGATCTTCGGGGCGACCTGTCTCCAGTATAAGAGGTCGCCTCCCGCCTGGACAGACAACTAAAATTGGTCCGGTATGTTTGCAATCTCGCGTGGGGACACGAGTGTGCTAAGGGTGTTAGGTCGATGCGGGACCATATCCTGGGGAGTCTGCAGCTACGTTCATGGACTCTCAAGAAATATTTGTGAGGCCTCGACCTTACCCAGATCGCTGATGACGAAATGGCTTTCACTTCCATCCACAAGTTGGGAAGGAAGAGATCCTTGATGCTTTCAGGGGTCCTATCTTCCCGATCGTGCCTGAGCCTACTGCTTCCGAGCCCAGCGATCCTGATCTCGATGTTCCTGAGGTTGGTGCTCCCGATGCCAAGGTCTGACATCGCCACGCCCTAGCTTCTTGGTACTGTTGCTGCTCTTTTATTTTGCTTTTGTATATACATGTGTGTCGTCGCCATGTGGCTTGTATCATTGTATGTAACTTTTGATTAATGAAATCGTTTCACATTTTTGTTGTGCCGAACTGCTTGTCTTGATGTTTCCTTTTTGTCATTTTGCTCTTCTCCAATGTTTCCTTCTATGCTTTTCCTTCTCTTTTCTTTTTTCATGGCCGGGCCTGGGGAGTTTTGTCGTAGGAAATTATGAGATTCTTGACTACCCTGCTGGCCGACCACTTATCTATTTGCACTGCCTTCATTCGCCTTTGTTAGGTAGTTATCCTCTTGGGGCCTTTAGCTACTTTATTTGATGAGGTCGTCGTCTCTCCTCTTTTTCCTTTTTGTGTTGTTGTGCTTTATTTTGGCATGTAACTAAAAGAGGAGAAGAGAAGTGTTGTCAGTGTTCATTGGCCTTCGCCTACTACCGTAGGCTTGGGGGGATGAAAATGCCCCCTATGAGTTAAGCTGTGCCAAGGAGACTCCGGTTGCCTCCTCGGGGGAGAGGCCGGGTAGTGTTTCGCTAATCTGCCTCTATACCCCTCTCAAGTGGTTCTGTGGCTGTGGAGTTGGATGTAAATAGACCAGGCTGCTTTTGTCGCTATGATGGCTAAGATAAATTCTTCGGGTAGTCGTAGGGCTGATCCCTTTCTCCACTGCGGGGAGACAAAGCTGCCTCTGGCTCGACCCGTCTCCTCAGTCTGCGGGGAGGTAGGCTGTTCGGGTAGTTTGAAACTGGATCCGCTCCCGTTAGCATTGTGTATTAATCCCTGGTTGGAAGATAAGAATGTCATCATTATTTTATTCTTTAGTTTTGTAAGAGTTAGGCTTCGCAAACCTGGACCCTCTGGCCTATGACACAATTTGCCTGCCACTTTTGCCGGGTTATTGATGTTCGCACTCCTTGGTGCAATATTCGGGCGGTCAAAGGATTTGGCCCGCTCTCCACCAGGGAGAGATCAGGATGCCTTAGGCTAATCTGTTCCTTTAACTCTCGAGAAGGTAATTTCTTTGGGCGGTCGTGGGCTGGCTTGTTCTTTATTGTGATAGGAGTCTGGATAAGTGTTCAGGCAGCTGAAAGGTTGAACCCGCTCTCCTCCTCGAGAGGGTTCGAGCAGTCTCTAGCTCAACTCGCCCCTGTTACGCTCAGGGAGGTTGTTGTTCGGGCAGTTTGAGACTGAGCCTGCTTCCGCTCGTTGACATCGTGTAGTCCGTTATTCGGCCTTCGAGGTGGTTCATTCGTTGCTTCGATGTTTCATCTTTGGAGACTTCGTTCACATCGGGTAGTCGAAAGAATAGGCCCGCACTTCATTAGGGAGAGGTCGGGATGCCTCAAGTCAAACCCGCCCATTTGATTCCCTAAGGAGGTAACTTCTTAGGATGGCCGTGGGGCATCAAAGTTAGATTGAAGTGTCCTCCCAGTCTGGTTTTTTGATAGAAACAAAATGCAATAAAGAAAAAATGGAAGACATTAAAGTTAGACTGAAGTTTGATGGGTGTTTAACAGTGGAGAGTCGCGATAATAGTGGTGGGCTAGCTCTTTTGTGGAGGGAAGAGTTTGATGTTCAAATTTGTAGTTTCACACGATGGTATATTAGTGTTGTTATTATGGATAAACACACTAATCAAAAGTGGATTTTTATTGGTTTCTATGGACATCCTAAAACCTCTAAGAGGGAGAGCTGCTGGAATTTATTGAGATTTCTTAAAGATGGCATCTCTATCCCATGGGTCTATGTGAGAGATTTCAATGAAATCATTTGCCAAAGTGAAAAAGTGGGAGCAGCATCAAGAACTTATAAGCAGATGGAAAAGTTTAGAGAGATCATTGAACTTTGTTCTTTGATTGACTTACCTACAAAGGGTTAGAAGTTTACTTGGCCTAATAATAGGCTAGGAACAAAGTTCACAAAAGAGAGACTTGATCGAGCTATGGCCAATCCAGAGTGACAACAACTTTTTCCCAACAACATCTGTCATGTTTTACCTCCAATCAAATCAGATCATTCTCCACTTCATTTGACCCAGCTTAGTAATGAGATGAGGGCTTGTTGGAAAAAAATACATTTTCAGATATGAAGCCTCTTGGGCTTTAAGGGAGGAATGCTCAACCATTATCCAAGAAGCATGGAGACAGGTGGCTATTGGTGATTCAGCAGATGTAGTGATAAAAAACAATCTTTTTAATTGTCAAATGGCTCTTCAGAAGTGGAATTCAGCTACCAACAGGCAGACCCCAATACATATCAAGAGGAAACTGAGGAGAATAGCAGAACTTCAGAATGTTGGTGATGGAGACCATATCAGCAGCACCAAGAAGATGTAGAACTGCACTTAGCTGAAGAGGATCTCAAGTGGAAGTAATGTGCTAAACAACACTAGATGCAACATGGGGATAGAAACACCACTTTCTACCACATGTATGCATCACAAAGAAGAAAAACTAATTCCATTAGGCAGTTGCATGATCATCATGGGCATGTGATTAATGATCAAAATATGATTGGTGATCTATTCTCTGATTTCTTCTCCAATTTGTTTATTTCCTCTAACCCAATTGCTATTGTTAGTAGTATCTCAAGCATGAACTCTAAGGTTATAGATGCAATAAACTCTAGGCTTTTGATGCAGTTCTTTGAAACAGAAGAGAAAGAAGCTATTTTTCAAATGACTCCATTAAGTTCCCCTGGGCCTAATGGCTTTCCAACTCATTTCTACTAATCTAACTGGGAAACTATTGGTAAAGAAGTATGCAAGTATGTTCTTCAAGTGCTAAAAGGTGTGAATGACACTTATATCACACTTATTCCCAAGATTAAGAAGCCAAAGGGGTCAAAGAGAGATGCAAGTTTGGAGTCAAAGGGATCTGCTGATTCAAGATGTTAAAAATATTCCCAATTCATTTGCTTTGTGGTCGGCTAATCATGTCAAGAGATATGCCAATAAGGATGCCCATAGCTTAGCTCGTAATGGACTGATGTTGCATGAAGACTTATATGATTTGGAAGAAATTCCTACTTATATTCATTTCAGTGTATTCAATGAGATGATGTAAGTCGTTTGATTGAGTAATAAAACCATTTGATTTTTCTAAAAAAGAAAAAAATTGGTGTTATATATGATTTATATATGATTAATGGTGTTGGAGTTTGAATTCATAAATAGAGTTAGGGGTGGTTTGGATAATGAAACACTTTTAACTTATTTTATTTCAATTTATCTAATCATTGATTCATTATAACTTTTTTAAACTTCTAAATAAAATATATATAATAAAAAATTTAATTTTTTCAAATTTTAAAATAAAAATAACATTAAAATATAATATTTTATTCAATTTTTAACACTAATTTACTGTATAAACCTCTTGGTGTCGGTCATAAAAATTATCCGCCTCCCATTTTAATCAAATTTTCCGTAAGAAATTTGACTCTAGCCGTGTTTTTGTTGGAACTCCAAATCTAACTCCAACAGTGCAGAGTCAAACTCCAAGTCGATGGGACAGATTTTTGCACAACCAATTGATAAAAATGTTAAACTTCCCGTAACTTTATACGATAGTGATTAGCGGGTGCAAAATGCGTGAGCTTAGAGACGAATTTGGCTATATATGGCGGGAGGATCCTTCGCGTCGAAGCTTTTCACACCCAATCACCTCTCTCTCTCTCTTTCTCGTCACACTCTTCGTTAATTACACTCCGACCCCTTTAAAATCCTCCAATCCCAAAACCCTCCCAATCTCTGCCACCCAAAATCTGCACCATCCTCCTTGTAGTTTCGATTTCAGTTCCATTTTACTATTGCTTCAGCACCTCCATCGTTACTTGTAAAAAAGAAAAAGCACCTCCATCGTTAATTTCTCAAATTCTAGGGTTTTCTTTGGTTCCTGTCAAAACCTAGGAATTTCTCTCTGAGTGCGCGCGCGCGAGAGAGAGAGAGAGTTGGGGCGGTGTCGGAACTTTCTATTTCAATGGAGGTCCCGGCCTTGGTCGCCGCCTCCGCTACCACGCGTGGTGGTTCTCTCTCGATGCAGCCACCATCTTCGTCTCCTTCATCCCGCAAAGAGTGGCGCGCCGTTTCGGAACATCGAAACGCTGGGGATGAGGTACTGGTCTAGTTAAAGAAGATTGTGGCATTGGGGCTTGTTTGGTTTCTGAGAAATTTTGGGAAAGGGAAAAAAAAAACTTAAATTCCATTTTAGTCGTTTAGTCGTTATGATTATGGATTAGAGGACCTGACACCTTTGCTTGCGATACTTGAAACAAATTAATTTTCTCAGCAGCTCCATTTAGGGTTTATGGGTTCCTTTTTTTTTTTTGTGTTAGCTACCCGTGTTTCCCTACATGCTAAATTTATTCCCAGTGGTTTTCTTAGCTGCCAAACATGGGAAGTTCGATGATTTGCGTAGGTTAATAGCGAAAATCATTGTGCATACTAGTTAAAATATCTCTATCACAATTCCGCTGTAATGGATATATTAGTTTGGTGGAGGAGGGAATGGGGCAAAGAGAAGAAAGAGAGAGAAATTTCTGGGTTTCAGCTTTTACTATTAGTTTTGCTGCTTCATCATGAGCAGCGTAACGTTTCTGTGCTTGATTTTTATTATAATGTTAGTTGGGCTCAAGTGGTAAGAGCCTTTAGTGTTTGAGGTATGCTCCCTAGGTCTAAGGTTCAAACTCTTGGGTGCAAATAATTTCTAGGTCCACGCCCCATCAGTAAAAAGACAATGATTTACCTGATTTGAGTGATTTGGGTGCATTAGATAGGTCAGAGATTTAATTGGGTAAAATACATGTTGGATTTGTATGGTCGTTGGGTTCCTCGTCATCCAAAAAGGGTTGATCAAACTCGAACTCGCAAAAAGCAATCATATATATAATTTTCATTTTACCTCATGATTTTTTTTTTACTCATTATATAAGTCTTTTGTTTGGTGAAAGCTTGAAAGCTTTAGGGATCTAGTAGTTTGGTTTCATCTAATTAAAATACATGTTTTCTTTTATCTAATGGAACATCGTTGTTAGATGTTGCATTAATTGAAAAAGTTCTATTCTGGACTATAATTGTTAAATCTGCGGGGAACATGGGAAAAGGATGAGTTGAGTCTTAGGAAAATGGTCTCGAGGTAACGTCGGAAAAGAAAAAAAATGGGGAACTTTGTGTTTTCTTTGTCATTTAGGAGGCACCTTGGTCACTGAGCTTAAATTTTTGGATTTTCATTTAGTTGACTCTAGTCCTTTTAAAAAAATTTCTTGGGAAATAAAACAACAATGGGTTTGCCTATATCTATATAATCTTGGAAAATGGACAAACAGATAAGGAAAACATATCCTTCAGTTTACTTGGGTAAAACATATCCTTCAATTTAACCCCAAGGGGTTGGCCCAAGTGGTGAAGGTCTTGGTCTTGGGGTATCACTCCCTTCAAGGTCCAAGGTTCAACACCTCATGGGTGCAAACAATCATTTGGGGCCACACCACCTGGTGAAAAGCCGATGATTTAACCAGTTTCGTGTAGAAAAACTTCCGAGGGTGCGGTGCACGGGATCAGGGTTTGCTCTACAGGGGTGGGTCCGAAGGGCCTTGCCTTGGAGTGGATCCCTGACATAAAAAAAACAAAAAAAGAAATAGTCAGAGATGTGAAATCTATCTATCTTGTCCCAGTTCCTACACCATCTAGTTGTCAAATTGAACTGTAGGGACTGTATTTTGACATCAAGGTTTGAGATTTGGTTTTTATTTATTTATTCTTTTAGCAGGTTTTGTATTTGAAATTTTGTTCATTAATGAGGCATTTTTCTGATGCCTAGGATTTGGAACGATCAAAATTGGCACAGACAGATGAGAGAACTATATATGAGGTAAGGATTCTGATTTGTGGAAATACCTTTAATGATAAGGAGTTATTTAAAATGAAGATGTTTTGGTGTTCTATCAAGGTGCAGCAGGGACAAGAGCCACTTGATGTTGACTTCTGTTCAATCACAGTGAACGGTAGCTTAGATGATGAACTTTTGCTGCAAAGACTTCATAATGTTGCTAGACAAAGAGAGGAATTGCAACGGGCGGAGATTGAACTTAGAGCTCAAATAGTTGCAAGATCTGAGATGATGGGAATGCAAAGCAACTTTGATGCTCAGATCAAAGAGCATGCTATTTCTGCTGCCAAGCTTCAGGTTTGATGTTGTAGTTCAATTTATATCATAATAGGTTTATAATAGAAGTGTTTTTGGAGCACAGCTTGATAAAAGGAACTTTTCTTGTTATACGTAGTTGTAGAAAATAATGCTAAGCAATTCATGCAATCATTTATCAATATAGTTATATAAGAAGATAGGAATGACCAGATTTGTGGGCAGAGCTAGATGGGGGGAGTATTTCGAGCTTGAAAGCAACGTATTTTATCGAAGTTACATGTTGAGTCAGGCATTGATCTCTAGTAGCAGTTGGCCATCCGCACGCTGTTCTAAATTTGGGTTATTTGGGCAGGAGCAACTGCGTGAAAGGGAAAAGACCGTACACGAGTTGGAAAGGATGATGGAAGATAAAGATAGGGAGGTTCATGCAATTAAATTGGATAATGAAGTGGTTTGTTGAGTGCTTGATTGTTTTTTTATATGTTCTTTCTTCCTGTGGGTAAGGTGTTATATAAATTCTTGATTACTTCCCTTAAATTGACTGGGCAGGCGTGGGCTAAAGAGGACCGCTTCAGAGAACAAGATAAAGAACTAGCATCATTCAGGTGTGAATTTGTGTGTAGCACCCATATTTATGCTCTAGCCCCTTTTCTTCAAGCCTTTAGTATGGTTTAAATGGCTGTCTTGATATATTGCAACTCTGTACTACTTCCCACCATTTTGAAAGTGAGATCTGGACCTTTTGAACAAATTCTGATGCCTTGCTTCTTTTTGCAGAAGAGAGCGTGATCACTCTGAGGCCGAAAGAGCCCAACATATTAAACAGATTCATGACCTTCAGGAGCATTTTCAAGAAAAAGAGAGGCAGCTTATTGAGTTGCAAGACCAGGTTTGTTTATGGTTTACTTGGGTTTTTCCATTGAAGTGATAATTGAAAATCCAAGATCTTATGCAATTAGGAAGTTCATTGCCTGATAATGATCCTATCATTCTTCAGCATAGGGTTGCTCAAGAAACCCTTATTTATAAAGATGAACAATTGAGAGAAACCCAAGCCTGGATTGCTCGTGTTCAGGAGATGGATGTCTTGCAATCAACTACGAATCATTCGTTACAAGCTGAACTGCGTGAACGTACTGAACAATATAACCAGCTGTGGCTCGGTTGTCAAAGACAGGTTAGCTTGCTTTGGATTCTATTTTGCACCTTTTGGACTTGCTGAATTTTGGGTGTATTTGGAACAGTTCAAAGTGTAACGTCTTTGGGTTGTCAAGGACAGGTCTTGTATGTAAATATACATGTGGGCATAAGTATGTATTTTATGCTTTTTCTTATCGACTTAAATTGAATCTGTGATTGCCCATTTGACTTTTCGTTAACTATCAGTATATTTTGGGCAATACTTAAGGTTTGTGGCGTTGAATAATACAAGCTGCACTAGAAGCAATACAATTTGGTTTTATATCTTCCAATATAAATCTGTGTTTTGATGATTTTGAGTTTTTAATTTCTGTGTTAAGCATAGAGGAGAGATCATATTTTGATTATTGTTGGTCTTTGGGTTTTTGGTGTTAGTTTGCAGAGATGGAAAGAATTCATCTGCATACAATACAACAGCTCCAACTTGAGCTGACTGATGCACGAGAAAGGAGTGGAACTTACGGTGATGAGTCTAGTTTGTCCCAAAAAAATTCAAAGGATGTGTCTCAGTTTGGTCAGGGCAATGGAAACCAACTAGATGCAGATGGAGGTGGTACATCGGGTGGAAATTCTGGTGTCCTTTCTAGTGGGAATTCAGGCAGTGCTTCATCTTTTGCTTCGTCTGGCAATTCTTCAACCCAGGTAAATTGTACTTCTTTTATAGCCGTTAATTGATATAAAAAGTGGAGCTTTTTAAATATATCATATTCTGCATAAGCTATGGTAGGAAGTCCCATGGGCAGAACCATTGATATTTGACATGTGGAGTGGATGACCTTCCCCTATATTCGGTAGAAGTTTCTTAAAATATAAAAAATGGTGTAGTGATGCAATAGATATAGAAAAGAAAAAGAAAACAAAGTTCTGAAAAAAAGGTATAAGAATTTCATGGAAGAGAATGATTAAGATTGCCGAGTCTTCATCCAGTCAAGCAGGAATTTCAAAAAATAAAGTCTTTTATATGGAAATAATTCCCCAACATCCCAATAACCCTAATGACAGGCATAATCCAATAAATCCCACACAGAATAATAACAAAGCAATAATCTTTTGTATCCCGTTTGATTTTCCTTTCTACAATTATCCATCTCGTGACATTTTTTTAGTTTATAATCTATGTCTACTTGTATGCTTTTATTGTATTACTCTCGCATGAAACTAGGATTGTGTTGTTTTTTTTTTTTTTTTGGGGAGGGAGGAGGGGGTGGACTAAAACTATCACAATATAATATCTCCATTTATTAAAAATCTGAATTATCAATATTTCTTATTATTACTTTTAACTGAATTATCAATATAAAAGTAATATTTCTCTATAAGTAATAAACCTTTATTAATAAGCGCAAAAGCAATGAATTCTTTTAAATTTCTCTAACCATCAAAGCAACATGGTATAGACAAAAATCAATTAAGATTTGACCTTTTGTACACCTTTAACCGAAATCTAAAACATGATAAGTTTTTTGGTGGCCAAAATTCTATATTTTTAGAAAAATTTCATTTTTTCACGCTTGAGATCAAATTTGAAATTTGAGAAAAACTTCCAGATTTTTCTTTCTATATTCTTGTCTGGTGCGTTTCAGATTTTTTGGGACTAGAGAAGCTTTCATCAGTTCTTTAGGGGTCAAGAAGGGCTTTTCAGAACTAAAGGTTGTGGATAGGGTGGGACAGTGGTGGAGTTCCTATAGCTTTTGGGATCACCCAGTTGTCTTGGGTTGCAAATTAAAAGCATTGAAGTTGGGCGTGCTGATTTACAAGATGTTTGGCCATGTTGGGGAGAGGAAGTGACACTTTATGGATGAACTCAAAGAGTTGGATATGGTTGCAGAAGAATGTCATTTTTGTGAAGCTAATTTGATAAGAAGGGATGAAGTCTCTAGTGAACTGGTAAGGGTTATCCTTTTGGAGGAAAAAGTTAGAGACAAAAATCGAGTGCTCATTGGCTCAAGGAGGGAGACAAGAATACATTTCATTGAATGGTCAGCTCGACTCGTGGTAACTATGTAACTATGTAATTGACACACTACTTATTAATGGGCCTGACTCTACTCAAAACAGCTCTCTTGGTGGCCCTGGGCCTGCTTTGATGTTCTAAGTTTTGATTCTATTGGTGAGGAGGATGAGAGGTGGTTGGAGCATGTTTTGAGCAGAATGAGGTATTCGAGGTGGTGACAAGGCCTTGGACCCATATGGTTCCTCTCACTTTCTTTCAGTCTTGTTGGGGCATTTTCAAGAGAGATTTGATGAATGTATTCAATGCTTGTGGAAAGTTTGAGAAGTGTCTCACTGCTACCTTTATTTCCCTTATTCAAAGGTAGCTGAGATGACAATCCTATCAGCCTAGTTGGAAGTGTATAAAATTATCTCCAACAAAGTCCGAGCTAATTGATTAAAACTGGTGTTGGCAAAGATTATTTCCTGTTCTCAGAATGCTTTTAACAAGTGGCTACAGATATCAGATTTAGTTCTGATAGCCAATGAATATCTTGATAGTAGCATAATCAAATCAAGGATTCTGGGGCTGCTCTGCAAACTGGACTTGGAAAAGGCATATGACCATGTGAATTGGGACTTTTTGTTGTATTTATTAAGGAGATGTGGCTTTTGGGAGAGATGCTGTGGGCGGATAGCTTAATATGTTTCTTTGGTGCAATTTCTAGTGTTGATAAATGGTACCCGCTCAGAATTCTTAGAAACTGTAAGGAATTGTGACATGGGATCCTTGATCTAGGTTACTTTTTGTTGTGGAGGCATTGAGTAGAATCTTGTTAGCTTCTGAAAACAGATGTCTTTAATCAGGTTTCTGTGGGGACTAGAAATAATGAAGTGTGTGCTTTGTTTGATCTCTTGTTCGTTGATGATACATTTGTCTTTTGTAAGTCCAGCCAGGAGCATATCCATCGTTTGAGAAATTTATTTTTATGTTTTGAGGTTGTTTCAAGATTGGAAATCAATTTGAACACTGGTTGGAGTAGTGGATAACATTGGTGGGTTGGCACATATTATTGGCTGTGGGTGTCATCACTAACAATTTTCTTTGGCTGAATACCTCCTCTTCTTCCTTCTCATTCATTAAATAGCCAAAAGTAGATTATACAAATCAGAAATTCCAAATCTATTTTTTTTTTTTGATAGGTAATCAAAGATATTATAATCATAGAAATAGGCCAAGCCCAAGTAAAATTAAGATGTAAAAATAGAAATTCGAAATCTGACTTCCTATCCTAAAGGGATTCAAATCTTGGATAAGATATGTCTCCCATACTTATCTACTCAATCTAAATATTCAACTTACAAATTATATAAATCCTCTACAGCTGTACAAATCTGTCAATACCCGAAATTCATAGATAAAACATAGGAATTAATTCAAATAAATATAATCCACTAATACCCCCCCTCAAATTGATGCTGGTGTATCAGCATCGATTTGCTAACTAGGAATTGATGCCACTGTCTAGTCATCGCTTTTGTAAATATATCAGCTACTTGAAGATCTGTAGAGATATGAGGAAGAATAATAGACATAGCCTCATAGGCTTGACGAATATAGTGACAATCCAGTTCAATATGTTTGGTTTGGGGTGTACACCGATGGTTTCGGTGTCGGTTTCGGCGCAAAACCGAGACCCCACTGACGTTTGCCATGAGAGCTCAGCACCAATCGAAACCACTCAATTGGGAAGAGAAAATCGATATTATCGATCTCGACGCAGCGCGGTTCGGTTCTTCGGTCTGTTGTCGGCGTCTCTGTGACGGAGGAGGGATGCCGCGTCCATTGTCGAGTGAGAGTAGAAGCTTAGGGTTTACGGTTGCAGAGGAAGGAGAATACGCAGGAGGAAGAAGAAGAAGAAGAAGAAGAGGGGGGGGGGGTTCATGAAACCTAGTTCAAAACGGCGCCGTTTTATATGTTTTTTTTTAACTACCACTTTTAAAAACGACGCTGTTTCACTTATTTAAGTGAAATGGCACCGTTTTATATACATATATTCAAAAAAAAAGAAAGGATCGGCCGGTTCAGCAGTTTCCCAGGGGTTCAAACCGGCGCCGAACCGCCGACATTGGTTTTCCCTCAAATCCTCTTGCCCACCAACCCATTCTTCACCGATTTTGGCCAGTTCCTGAATCCGGCGGCCGGTCCACGTCGAAGACAGTCGGTCCGGCCGGTTCCTGTACAGCCCTATATTTAGTATGCTCGTGAAATACTGGATTGGCAGCAATTTAAATAGCGTGTTGTCACCAAGAAGAGGAGTTGGCTTGTCTTGCAAAAAACCCATCTCTTGAAGAATGCCCCAAACCACATCACCTCAGAGCATGCTGCTGACATAGCTCTATATTTAGCTTCAGTAGAGGATTTAGAAACACACTCTTACTTCTTGCATTTCTAGGAGATGAGTGAATCTCTAAGAAAGATGCACCATCCAGTTGTAGAACGCCTAGAATCTGGGCAACCAGCCCAATCAGTATCACTATAAGCCATGAGTTGTAGAGAAGTGCCAGCAAAAAAAAATAACTCACGGTTAGGAGTCTCAATCAAATATATGATAATACGATGAACAACCACTAAATGCAAGTGCCGAGGAGTGTCCATAAATTTATAGACAATATGGACAGCATATGAGATAACCGGACATGTGATAGTGAGGTAGATTAGACTCCCAACAAGCTTCCTATATAATGTAGGATCAGAAATTAAATCATCCTCATCCTTCTGATACTTCATGTTGACTTCCATAGGAGTATCAACTGAAGTAGTCTCCCCCAACCCAGCCAACTGAACAAGGTCCTGGGTGTATTTATGTTGATTAATAAATAACCCATGTGGCTGATTATGAACTTCCAGCCCCAAGAAATAAGTCAACAGTCCCAAATCTTTCATATGAAAGACCTTATGAAGATGCATCTGAACCCTCTGAATAAATTCAATATCGGATCCAGTAATGATATCGTCCACATAAACCAACAAAAAATCAAAACCAGAATCACTCTTGTGAAGGAACAAAGAAGCATCATACACACTCTGAGTGAATTGAGACTCAAGGTATTGCAGAACTTCTCAAACCAAGCTCTGGGAGCTTGTTTTAGACCATACAATGACCTTTTTAGCTTACAAACACCATTAGTTGAGGAAAGGGGTATACCATAAGGAAGTTTCATGTAAATGTTCTCTTTTAAATCACCATGAAGGAAAACATTATTCACATCCATCTGATGCAATCGCAAAGACTGAGAAGCAGCAATGGCAAGGAGACGAAAAGTCGTCATCTTAGCAACGGGAGCAAACGTCTCGTCATAATCAATCCTATATTCTTGTCTATTTCCCAAAGCTACCAAACGAGTTTTATATCTCTCAAGGGATCCATCTGATCTAAGCTTCACAGAATACACCCACTTACTACCAATAGGTGTCACAAAAGAAGGACAAGACACAATATCCCAAGTGTCATTGACTGCTAGTGCATCCATTTCTACTTGCATGGCATTCCTCCAACATTCATGTTCCATAGCCTGCTTATAAGAGGAGGGAATAGCAATAGAAGGAAGTGTAGCAAACATAAAAGAATGAGATGAAAAACCATACCGATCCGGGGGTTTGGAGACTCTAGAAGTATGCCAACGAGATGGTGGATGATAAGATGTGTCAAGGGATTGATCAGGAGCCACGGGCGGATGCTCAGGAGGGGCAGAAAGAGCAGTCAGATCTGCTGGATGAGATGGTTTACGCCTGGCGTAAACACAACCGGGTTTAAACCGAGCGGAAGCTGGTGTAGAAGAAGTATCCTCATCTGAAAAATTTGGCAAAACACAGAAACTAGGAGGAATAGGGTCTAGATGAGTACGAAAAAATTGTTGTTTGTCAAAGAACACCACATTGCGAGAAACTCGAATGCGTTTAGCTTGAGGATCATAACAAACAAAACCCTTCCTGAAAAGAATTATACCCTAAAAATGCACATTTGACTGATTGAGCAGAAAGTTTGTATCTTTCGTGAGATGGAAGATGCACAAAACAAACACAACCAAATGAGTGCAATTGAGAATAGTCTGGGGAGTGCCCAAATAGCAAAGAATAAGGAGAAACATTGTTTAATACTGGAGTAGGTAATCTATTAATTAAATGCACAGCAGTAGACAAAGTTTCACACCAAAAACGAGAGGCACACCCGAATCAATTAGGAGAGCCCGAACTATATCAAGAAGATGACGATTCGTTCTTTCAGCTACTCTATTTTGTTGTGGAGTATATGGACAAAAACGTTGAGAAATAATTCCTTGATCTTGGAGGAACATTTGAAATTCAGTAGATATATGTTCTCCTCCTGAATCGGAGCGAAGAACCTCAAGAGAGGCAGAGAATTGATTAGTGCGAAGAAAGTAAATCCTCGTAAAACGAGTATAATCATCAATAAACGTCACAAAATATTTATAACGATCATGAGATTCTATCGAGGCAATACCCCACACATCACTATGAATAACATCAAAGGCACGAGTGGCATGAGATCATTTTGAAGGAAAAGACAAAACTTTACTTTTAGCTAACTTGCATGTATCACAATCAAAATTTAATTGATCAAGAGAATACAAATCTTTATTGCCAATTAAACCGGAAGATGACAACTTATGAAGTATGTGAGAATTGGGATGGCCCAACCGCCTAGGCCAATCCTTCAACACTCAAAGTACCAATATTACAAGAAAACGAAGATAAAAACTTTGACTCAACAAATTTTGAATCTAAACATAAAGGAAACAACCGACCTCTTTAGGACCCCTCACGATCATCTTCCCGGTCACCTGATCCTGTACAAGACAACCAAAAGAAGTAAATGACACTCTACAATTGCTGTCAACTAATTGTCCAATAGAAATCAGATTGGTATTCAATGAAGGAGACACCAAAACATTATTTAAGGAAGGAGAAATGTCATCTACGGCAGTGATAGGTAGGGAACTACCATCTGTCGTGTGAATTTTAAGTGGACCAACATACTGTGAGACATTAACAAGAGAGTGAGAGGTACTTGTCATATGGTTGGTGTCACCGGAATTAAAATACCAAGGTTTAGAGGCAGATTTGGTTTTACCTGAAATACCAAAAGCTGAAAGAGCTGAGATGATCATTTGTTAGACCATTTCTGGTGTAATAGAGGTGGGATTTTGAGAAGTGGAAGCTGGAACATGAGAGGAAGTGGCCAAGGTAGAGCTGGCAGCACTAGTAGCCTCAGCAGCAGTTGAATAGGCAGTTTCTTGGCGACGTGGAGGACATATTGGGCAATCCTTGATAATATGTCCTTGCTTCTTGCAATAGTTGCAAGTTTTCTTAGAACAATTTGCAGCGAGATGCCCATAAACTTTGCAACTATAGCATTGAGTAGTGCTCAAATCCCTCCCTTTGGTTTTTCCTTGAGCTGCATATGCCACAGGAGCTGGAGTAGCTTGTTCCATGGTTGTTTGGGTCATCAATCTTTGCTCCTCTCGAAATATCTCTCCCAAACACATCAAGTGGAGGCACAGGATCTCGGTTCATCATATTAGCACGAATAAATTCAAATTCAGGCCTTAGCTTCATAAGAAACTGTGCCCGCATACTTGCTTCATGAACAGCTTGAATATCGGCCAAACTTCTTGTTGGAATTGAAGTGTATACAATATTTGTATACTCAGCCCACAAGTTACAAAAACCAGAATAAAACTCCTCCACAGAGAGAGCTCTTTGAGAGAAATTCGACATCTCTAGTTCGAGTTGAAATCTCCTAGCTGCATTATTTAGGGTATACAGCCGCTTGAGATGATTCCACATATAACGAGCATTCTCGAATGAGCACAAATTCAAGATAATATGGGGATCAAAAGATCCAAGAATGCAAGACATGACTCGGGCATCCTTGCTTTCCCAAGAAGCCCGCTGATCTTTGTCCTCAGGTGCCACACTACTCCGATCAATATGACCCCAAAGTTCCTTTCCTTTCACCAATTGTTGAAACTGAAAAGACCACGCAACATAATTCTTTCCATTGAATTGAACCAGAAGAGAATCTCTAATTTCAGAAGACATGATAGACAAGAAACCCTAGCCGCAACCCTTGAGACTAGAGAAAAAAATAGCTGCAATTATGGAAACAGAAAAACCCTAGCCGAGATTCTGGAAACCAGAAAAAAACCCTAGCCAAAATCTTAGAATCAGAAAAACCTAGAATTCTTTACCTTTCTCTAATACCATAACAATTTTCTTTGGCTGAATACCTCCTCTTCTTCCTTCTCATTCATTAAATAGCCAAAAATAGATTATCCAAATCAGAAATTCGAAATCTGACTTCCTATCCTAAAGGGAGTCAAATCTTGGATAAGATATGTTTCCCATACTTATCTACTCAATCTAAATATTCAAATTACAACTCATATAAATCCTATACAACTGTGCAAATCTGTCTATACCCAAAATACATAGATAAAACATAGGAATTAATTCAAATAAATGTAATCCACTAATAATCACTTCTTATGAACTTTAGGCCTTCCATTAGGGGCATCTTTTAAGGCAAAATCCATTTGGGATGATGTTATTGAAAAGTGGAATGACGTCTTGCAGGATGGAAGCTGCTTTACTTGTCCAAAGTGTGTGTTGCACAGATTAAGGCCTCGTTTGTTTTCACAACTCCTTTCAACTCATCTCATCTAATCATTACAACTTTCCTAAATTCCCATACAAAATAAAATAAACAATTCAACTTTTTCAAATCCCAAAACAAAAATAATATTAAAAAAATATATTCTAACAATATTTTATTCAATTTTTACCTTTAATCTCAACTCATTTCATTTTATCTCATCTCATGTGAAAACAAACGAGGCCTAAAAGAGTACTCTCTCCAGCCTTCCTTCATATTACTTGCCTTTATTCTCTATGCCTGAGGGAGCAACCCAACATTTACAGAAACTTCAAGGTCCGTGTGGGGAGAAATTGGCGATGAGTCTAAGCCTCACCTGGTTAAGTGGTCCAAGATTTGCACTGCGCTATCGTTAAGTGGATTGAGGATTTAAAACATGTTATTGTTCAATAAAGCTTTTACACAAGAAGCTCCTTCCCCAGTTTTGGGATATTTTGTTCTCATCTATTATGCTGGATCTGGGATGAATTATTTTGACAATTATATTAATAATGTGTCAAATCTGAGGCTCTCTACTTGGAAGAATGCAAAGTAGTTTTTTCTTAGAAATGGTTGGAAACAATTAATATCATCAATGTGTTCCAGTCGTCATTTGGCATCAACAGTTGACTTCCAAAGTGGCACTGCCTTGTATTAATTGTGTATAGCTTTGAGATTTTCTACCCAAATATTAATGGAAGAAAATCAAGAAGGGAACAGAATTGTTTGATGCGTTTACTGGTTTTACCCATCTTAACACTTTGGGGGTTTTGTACGTTCTCTTTTTTCCCTGATCAGGTTCAAATATAAATACGTCTGTAATTGTTTTGTTATAAATTATAGCAAACTATAGCAAATCCTTTTTTTTTTTTTTTTACTTTCAGTTGTAAACTATAGCTAGGTACTTCTTATGTATATTCCCTGTGTACTTGGGCTTTGCCTATAATTATGAATAAAACTTCTTGATTACTGATAAAAAAAAAAAAAAAAAAAATCTTTGCACCCCTATATTCGTCCATGCTTACATGCTTTTAGACATAAGTTACTGCTTTGCAATTGGTTCCATCTCTTTATTTTGCCCCTTTTTGGTAGAAATACTACGTTCTTTGAAATAGAGTAGCTTTTATGAGTTTGACTGGTGGTAAAATAAGAGGATGAAGAGTAAAATGGGTTTGTTTGCTGAAATTTTGAAGAGGCACTTTTTTTTTTCCCGTGAGCATAATAATGGTATGCTCTTGTTGATGATGGAACCTTCGTCTAAAATGATAGTGTTACAACAAATAAAGAAGTATTTTGTGGTTTTCTCTTCCCACATCTCCATGTGCCCGCAACACTTCCATATGGAGAAAGTATGCTTGCCATTTTCCACCAATAGCACCTAACCTGTGTTGATTTTGGATGACTGTATGCCTCTCTGGTGAACTCATGCACGAGCACGTGCATTTATTTTATTAGTATTGGTCATTGGAAAACTATTGTGGGATCTCCATTTTGGAATGATATTTTATTATTAGATGAGAAGTGAAACAAGCTTTAAAGATGTGTACATAGCATTTGATATTCTCGTGTTCATTTTTAGACGGATCACATTTCCAGTGTTCCACTTGCGCCTTCAAGTCTGCTTGGATACCTTCAACCTGGACAAGTGACTGCTTTGCATCCGTCATATGTCATGCATCAACATGGGGTTCCCCATTCTTTGCCATTGCATGTTCCTTCATCTCATGTTGGACAGTTCCACTCAATACCAGCAATGGGTTCCCTGCAACAATGGCAGAACCAACAGGTCCTGACAAATCAAAACATTACGTCTGTTATTGTTGGGTGTCAATGTTATATGAACCAACAGGTCCTGTCAATGTTATATGAACTTTGTTCATTTTTTTTTTCAGGCTGTATCAGAGGGTTCGCAGATAGCTACACATAATGAACTTCCACCATCCCAAACTGACCAAAGTATAGTGATATCAGATGCAAACTACTCCTATGAAATGCCTGTTAATGGACAAGCTCTTCGTCAAGATTTTCTGGATATTCATATCAGCCATGGGCCAAAGCCTGATTCTGGAGTCTTGTCATCTTCTGGGGAAGCACAGGTCTTGTGAATGAAGTTGTTTCCTTTCTGATAATCATTTGGTTTTGTATTCAGTATTGAATGGACTCACCAAGGCTTTTTTTTTCAGGCTCTTGAGTCAAGTGATGGAGGTTATGTTGCTGCTCCCAAACCTGAGCAGAGCCTGCATCAAATTTCTTCCCAATCCCGTGATGCTGTAAGATTGGATACTCTAGACCAAAACAGTGAAAACAAGGTTTGTCGTAATTTAGTCCCAGCACTTACATAATTATGCAGTCAGCCTGGTTACTCTTTAGAACAGCAGGTAAGTAGGGCAGTGATTAAGCTTCTCTTGCACTTGAACTGCACAGGAGCAGAATGTACCGACTTCTTCTAATCATGGCCTAGAAGGCCAATCAACAGCAGAAGGACCAAGTTCTTTTGCCAACCCATCAGCATCTGATAATTCAATCCATTCTGTTAATCTCAGTGAAACCACAGTAAACAATGCCAGTGCAGCTTTACCCGAATCATTTGTCTCAACTGGGCAGTCAAATATACTGACAGCTGGAAAGGCTTCAGAGCTTGCTCTTCTTGATGAAAGATCACTGTTGGCTTGCATAGTTCGTACAATTCCTGCTGGTGGTCAAGTTCGAATCAGTTCGACGGTTAGTGCAGTTACCTATAAAATCTTCGGCCATTATAGCAAGTGTGCTGTTTTTTCGTTTATTAAAATTGGTTGAGTTGATGACATTTGGTGTTTGTCTTGTTTACAGCTACCAAATAGGCTGGGCAAGATGCTTGCACCTTTACACTGGCATGATTACAAGAAAAAATATGGAAAGCTTGATGACTTTGTGTTTGGTCACCCTGAGGTAAGTTTATTGGAATTTCAGAATGCACAAATACATGTATATATCATCTTCATTTGGTTGATATATAGGTGTGTAATGTGATCTGAGAACCTTGAAATGCAATATCAGCTATTTGTGATTGAAGGCGACTACATTCAGCTTCGAGAAGGAGCACAAGAAATGATAGCAGCTGAAGCAGCTGTTGCCAAGGTTGCTGCAGCAGCTGCAGCGTCGTCTCCTTACTCCTCAATTTTGCCTTCAATGGCTGTCACTCCAGTGGCACAACCTCACCGACTGAGAAAGGTTCCATCCATTGAGTCCAAAAATTTAAAAACTGACAAGACAGCTTTCAAGGAGTATGCAAGCATCTCTCCAAATTCAATTGATGAGCCATCACAGCTCTCTTTGACGCAAAATCAACAATCAAATGGTGTTGGTTTTGGTCTTTCTAGAGGTCTGTTGAATATGCAAATTTTGAGCAAACCTAAAGATCCTCAGGAAATGAATGGCCCTGAAAATAGGGCTGTACAGTCTGCATTTGTGACAGTTGGGAATGGAGCAAATATTAGTAATAGATCAAGTTTGAATGGTTCCCAGCGAACGGGTCCAGCTAATGGGAGAGCTAACCTGAATTTTGTTGGAAAACAGCAGGGCAGGTATGGCTAAAAGCCTTTTAACTGGCTGCTGCTTTAGTTTAATGTCTTTGGTTTGTACTTAAGAGTTTATCAAACTAATTCTTCTATCTTACGTCACAGGATGACTGGTGCTGTATTTTCTTCCAGAAGATAGCAAGTCTGCTTTTTATTCTTGGTAAGTAACTGTGTGTTTGCAGTATATTCTCCTCAGATGGTCAGTTTTGATTTTATGTTTGCGCTTCTGCTAATTATTGTGATTTTGAGAACTTGATTAAGTTGTGCAATTGAATATCTTTTTTTTTTTTTTTAGCAAAGAGGACGGTGTCCCGTAATTTTATTAATGAAACCTCACTTATGGCGGAGGAATATTGTGGTTACATCTTTGGACTCCTTGGAGGTTACGAGAATGGAATACCTCATTTCTCGAGTAATCACTGAAATTATTAGACTATCAATTATTTTACTACCCTTTTTTGGCATGTAAGGGTTGAAAATAGAAAAACCCCCGTAGGGGTTGGCTCAACAAGTATGGGCCTTTGGGAGAGATGGCCATCTTTGGCTCCCTACTACTCATAGGCTACATACATCTGATGTATGGGTGGCTCTTTGGTGTGTCTTGGTTGTGCTCCCTCTAGGTCAAAGGTTTGAACCCTTGGGTGCTAACAAGTTATAGGGGTCTTATCTTATTGGTGAATAGCCGATGGTTTACCTGATTCGTGTGATAAGGATGCATTACATGAGTCCAGGGTTTGATTGGGTTAAAGACATGTTGCGTTTACATAGTCTCTGGGATACCTTGCCATCAATTAATAAAAAGGTGCAGTATATCATTAACATGTTGAATAATGAACAGTTATTGGATTAGTGTCTTTGCGGTCCATATGCCTTGCTGGTGGCATCCAAAAAGATTTTCTTCTGCCAATATTTGGCAAGTATATGATTCCATTGATGTTTTTAGTTAACTGGCTCAAATTGCACTCTTCATCATTTTGTAGGGAATGGTGGAATATATGCACTTATTTATGTGCAAGGTTTCACAGATCCCCCAACCCTACTTTTAAGTATGCACAGGCATTTTTGGTCTTCCTAATTTAATCTATATACTCTTTGACATTTCTACATTAATTTTGGTGCTTGTTCAGTTATATACGTTGAAAATGTGCTTTCCTGTCATGAGACTGTACAATAAGACAAGCGCTATTCTCATTTCTAATTATGATGCAGCCACACTGTATGGTATGGAGTGGGTGCAGCAAATGTAATATTACTTGCCTTACGAGATTTCTGGATTTAATTTTGCAACTGTTCTGGGTTTATTCAAGTATTTTATTGCTGATTATGTGTGCGATAACGATAACTGGCTGGATGCTTTGAGAAAAGCCTAAATGAAAACCAATCTGTGTAATGCAATTTATTATTTTGTGAAAGGCAGATTTGAGTAACTGCACCATGTTCTGCCTTGTTTTGCTTGTACTCAAATTGTTCTTGCTGTAGTAAATCGATCATGTAGCTATTGTGCTTGACAAAAAAATTATTAAGTATCTTTTGTTGTTAACAGGAGACGTGGAATCATGTGGATAATATCATGACCAATAATATGCACGAGTCTGAAGATCGAGATGTTTGCAAGAGAATATTCTTGCTGATTGAATTTTCAGTGAAATTATCTTATAGAAGTCTCTGATTGGAATTGTTATTTGTTTCTTTGGTTTGCTTTGATTTCATTTTCCGTTTTCTTTGCTTTGTCGGAATTACAATGTACTTTGTGAGTGTATCTTACCCAAAACTCAACTCTCTGCCTCTGGCAATGATATTCATGCACGCAATTGCATCTGTGCATGACATAGTTTATACTCATTGCCCAGCTTCCCTGCACTTTGAAGAATGCAGTTGCCAAAACAAATTATGCTTTAGCTCACCTTTCAGCATAGGCCGAACCGGTTCAAGATTTTCAGCGTCAATAGTCTCGCAATAAAATTAGTTTCTTTCACTTCTCACGGTGGTAGCGATTTGTGAACAGTTATCGCTGGCTCCCAAGTCTTGACTGCTTTCACAGCGCTGTGTATCCCAGTGCATGATAACTGGGATCACTGGGATAACAATGTGCTATTGCCATGGAGCCGGGAAAAGTTAGTTTTGAGGCTTCTACCAGATGGATATAGACCTAGCCCTGGATCAGATGCTTTGGAGTTATGCTGTGTTTTGGCTGCCCAAGCCATCTTTGTTCCTGGAGGCGTTTTGGTATAAGCAATTTATGAAGTAGCCAACGTAAATCCTGTTTCTTACCAAGGCTTCTTCCAAAGCATTAATCCATAAAAGCGCTAAAGGGCAACCAACCAAAGGACTGCATTAGAACATTGGCCCCAACATATTTTCCCCTTCCGAGAGAAGGGACTCTTAAGTTGAACGCGGACCAGCTTTTGCCTTTACTGTGATTTGGTGCCCCTTTCAATTGAGAGAAATCTCATTCCTAGGTTAGACTCTCTAGCATGTAACCATTTGATCCCCCTTGATTGGTCTTTCCCAAACTGGTTTCTACCTTCATTGCATGAGTTGGCTGGCTACTAGAAAAGATGGACCAATTTTTCTCATTGGAGTTGTTTTGGATGTCAGTAACACTGTTACACCATGCCAAAATATGAAGATTGTCTGAATAGGATACAACTCTAAAATGAGAAGATGACAATATAATTCATGACATACCTTCATATTTGGTTTTGCAGTTCTTTAGCAGCTATCATATTCTTCCAAAATTCTATGTTGCTCCCACAAAATAGAGGAATATATACTCATCAACAATTTGATGTACATGTAAAAGGTTTTTTTTTGTTCCCTGTTCAACTTCAGGAAAAGTGGAAGCTATTAAGGACTCGTTTGTTTTCAGAGATGAGATGAGATGAGATGAGTTAATATTAAAGTTAAAAAGTTGAATAAAATATTGTTAGAATATATTTTTTAATATTATTGTTGTTTTGGGATTTGAAAAAGTTGAATTGTTTATTTTATTTTGTGTGGGGATTTGAGAAAGTTGTAATGATGAGGTGAGATGAGATGAGATGAGATGAGATGTTTCTACAAACACATGGAAACAAAAACATCAATTGGAAGTGCCACGTGTATATAAGTTTAGAGAAAATTGACCTTGTCAGACGGACATATTGATGAACTTATGGTGACATTTCCTCTGCAACAACTTATATGACCATCACATTGGATAGCCGATCCTAGTTTTAGTGAGAGACTCATTCTTCTCTCTAGAAACCACCACCAAATCAAAACTTGTGCAGAGCTCCCTCCTTCATCCCTCCATCTCTTTTCTAGTTTTCTTCTTTTCTTTTCTTTTTTTTTTTTTTTTTTTTTTTTTATGTTTTTTCAAGGCTAAGTATGGCAGAAGGTCGATTTGCTACTCTTCGGCGTCCAGCGACCACCATGATCCCTACCGTAAGTTTCCCAAGGCACCAATCCTTCAGACGGGCGAAGAATTTCGCTGAACGGCGCTGCGTGTGAGCCACACACGTGGTCCAAAGTGGGTGCATGAAATCCATGCGCCACCGCTAAGGGTGCTCTTCTGCCACCACACAACTTTTCTAGGTCCAGGGCCACTGATTACTTCAGACCTGACTGACTGCCATACTCCCAGAGTAGCGCTTGGCTCTCAAGCGCCATCACAGACAGTTTGTTTGTCTTGTTTTCCTCCAAAGTTGAAAATGCAGTTCTATGTCTTTATAAAATGTAATTCATTTTTTTCCATATATCTTTAATTTCTGTTATGTCTTTTGTTTTAGAAAAAAATAAAAACAAAAAACAGAGTCGCTTGGACTTTTGTCCATAGAGTGTGTCTCTTGGAATTTTGTCCATAGAGTGTGTCATCTACTTCGTCTTAGACAGAGTATGGGGTTTGTAAACTCTGTCTTGAACAGAGTTGTGTTGTCTCTTAGACGGTGGTCTGTAGAGGTTTACAGTATGGACTAGACCATATCTATCACAGTTGTGTACTGGGGAGCTATTAATATTATAATTGGCTTGTTATGTATGTTTCAGGTCAAAATTGTAATGTTCGTTATTAATGAATGCATTATGTTTTATAAAAAAAAATAGAAAATTATGACCGTAAAAAATTACATATTGAGATTTCTTATAATTTTTTATGGGTCCTGCTACTACTAGCATGTGATCGAAAAGTGCATTTGTTTGTTTGCTTGCTTTAATATTTCCATTTTTTATAATTTGGAGAGATATACAGAATATGTGAATCTCATTGCATTGAATACTACTCATAGACAAGGATGAAGGAACCCTTACATTAAATACAATACAGTTCATATGCTCTTTTACTTAGATTGTAAAAAGTACGTAGGTTAGAAAATTATAACAAATCCTATTCCAAAAGTACAATCATATTGACTACTACGATCAAATACTCCCCCGCCTTCCGCCCATCCCAACAATTTCCTTCGAATATGCAATTAAATGAAGGGCAATACTAAATCTATAAAGGAATAACACAATTTTAAAAATTAACGGGTCTTAATGTAATACGTCAGATCTATTTTATAGTAAAATAAATTTTATAATCTAACGTAATACATCAAAACACATTAATTTATGACTTTATTTTTATGAAATCATGAGACAATTCTTTTCAATGAAAATACATGGTCCAATACGCCACATCTGGAACCAATGTTGCAGTCCTGAAGGTGGTATATTTAACTTATTAATTAGGATTGCAAACGAATCGAGTCGAGTCTAATTCGAACAAGGGTATTCGAGATCGATTAAAATGTTTGCTCGTTCAAACTCGGCTTGAACTCAAATAAAACTCTAATATCCTTGTTTGAACTCAATTTGTTAACCATTAATATTGTTCGAATTCGACTTGAGCTCAACTTAAAATAAACAAACGACTCAAGCTCGAGCTCGAGCTCGAGTTTTTATTTTGAAATTTCTGAAACTAATAATTTTTTTAAAGATTTTACAAAAAAAAAAATCAAACCATTTAATTATTCAACCAAAAAAAAGTTAATTCCAAATTCTTATGGTATAATTTTTTTTATAGAAATAACTTATATAGTTATAAATTAAAAAGAATAATACACAAGATAAATATAATAAACTAAACTATTTAATACATTTAGATAATATAATAAATCAGTAGTTGCAGTTGTATGATATATTATTATAAATCAGTAATTGCAGAGCTATCTTCATCCTTGGGCTGGGATATTCCCAGATTATCCAATCTGGTACCTGCAGCGTTAGTTGGAAAAATTATAGAATGGCAGGGGAAGGTGAGTTTGGGCAATGACATTCTGATTTGGCAACCAAATTCGGATGGTAGATTCTCGACGAAATCAGCCTGGGAATTAATTCGTGCTTATGGTAATATTTGTCCATGGCGGAAATGGTTATGGCATAAAAATGTGTCTTAAGAAAATGTCCTTTATTTATTGGAGAGCAAGAAAGGAAGCTTTACCTGTGGATGATGTGATTGCTAAGCTTGGGATTTCTTTGGTTTCAAAGTGTAATTGTTGCGCCAGGCCTAAGCAGGAAACAATTGATTATGTATTATGTGAAGGTGAATTGGCAACTAAAGTCTGGGATTATTTTGCTGCCATTGTGGGTATTTGGTTACCTCAGGTTAGGTCTTGGCAAGGAACTCTAAATTTATGGTGGCTTCGTGCGTCCTATGCTTCTCAAGCTGGTTTATGTCGTGGTTTACTCCTTATTCTGATCACCTGGGCAGTATGGAGGGCAAGATGTGATGCGAGAATGGAAGATAGAACCGTAGAGTGGTGTGCGGTTGTCCTGCGGGTCAAAGGTGCCTTACTTGACATTTTTTTCTCAAGACCGGAAGTTCAAGAAGATGTAGAGGGAAGACTTGAAAATACTCCAGGAATTGAATTGTCTGATATCACCGATTATTCAAAAAACTCTGATGGTTGTGGCGTGGTCGAAACCAAGAAGGGGATGCTTTAAACTCAATGCAGATGGGAGCTCAATTGGAAATCCTAGAGCAGCAGGTGGATGGGGCATCATTCGGGACTCTAATGGTAGAGTTTTGGCTGGTTTTGCATATCACTATGGAGTGGCTTCTAACACCATTGTGAAAGGTCGGGCTCTTCTAGATGGCTTAAGAATGGCTCAACATATGGGATTAAAAGAATTCATGGTGGAATCAGACTCTTCTGTGATGGTGGGATGGATCCGAAGTGGAGTGTGTCAATTTTGATACATGTGGGATTTTTGGGAAGAGATAAATGTCTTGTTTCGTTTCTTGAAGTGCAGTATAAATCATATTTATAGAGAATGGAATATGGTTGCAGATTTTCTTGCCAAGGAGGGTGCTAAAAATAATAGTTGGATATTTTCTAGATCAGAAATTGGAACCGGAAAGTTATGTGGCCTTTTGCACACTGATTGTTGGGAACTTCCTTATTTACGCTTGTAAGATTTATTATGATTTTATTGACTTGTTTTGACACTTGATTTGGATTAGTTTATAGAGTTATATTTTGTAAACTCCCAAGTGTAATGATGTTACCACGGTATTCTTCTGCCATAAGTGAGGGCGTTCTTAATAAATTTGGGACGGGGCTGCTATGTGTGTGGCTACCGGCTCTTCGTTAAAAAAAAAGGTATGATATATTATTATACAATTATCCTATGCATATTTTGGGAACATAATATATATATATATATATATTAAATAAGGTAAATTATAAATAAATCAATAATATATAATTAAGCATATAAAATATAGCTAACATGTAATATTATAATACATACATATATAAAATATATTACAAGCTTCAAAACAAACTCAAATGAGTCAAATCGAGCTTATATGAGTTTTGTTCATGAGTCTAAATCAAGTCGAGTCGAGTTTATACGAGTTTTACTCGTTTAATATTTGAACCTATTTGAATATTTATGAACATTTCATTAATTAAATGAACATAGTTCGAACCGAATTTACACGAGCCAAGCTTGAGCTGTTTATGAACTGCTTTGTTGATTTGCAGCCATTGTTACTTACACAATCAATGCATCTAACAGTTGATAAACAATTTGCACCACAATCTTAAAAAACAAAAAACAAAACAAAACCAACACCATAAAAAGTTTATAATTGCGTAAAATGGTATAGTACTGTTGTGTACACACACGTGCATTGCATAACAATTAACATCGCCAGTTCTCCGTTTCGATTGAAAATTTTATCTCATTATTATAATTATTTTAAATTTTTACATAAAATATAATAGATAATTTAACTTCTTTAAATCTCAATTTAATTTTTTTAAATTTAAAAATAAGAATAATATTTTCTTTTTAACTTTCATCTTTCATTTAAAATTATTTCATCTTATCTCTAAATTGAAACTAGCCCTTAACATGTCCATAGAAACAAAAAGAAACGAATAATGGGTCAGGGTAACTTCTGAATCTGTTCAGTTGTGACATTAGTACTGGTATATTCATTCTTCAACATCTGTGCTATCTTTCTATTTTCTCTAACGCTATGACAAAATAGTGAGTTACACAAATGTCGTATATTATTTTAAAGAGAAATGATTTGTACAAGTTCTAAATGGACAAGTCTAATACAAACATTTGTAAAAAAATAAATCTCACCTTAAAAAAGTGTAAAAAAAACTATTATTTATTAGTGAGATCTATTACAAAAAGTTTGTATGGAACTTGTCTATTTGAGACTTGTATCTAGCATTACTCTATTTAAAAAAAAGTATAATTTATTATTAAAAAATTAATTTTTTAAATAAATTGTATATACATATATTTTTTTGAATTGCAAACCCTCAAATATATTTCTAAATATAAAGAATCACCAATATATTTCTAAATATAAACCCTTAAATATATTTTTAAATATTTTTTAAAATAAAAAAAAAACATTAATACATTTAAAATCATTTTCTTAATAAAAAAAACCCTTATTTTTTCGAGTAGAGCGGTACAATTTGGGAAAGTAGTTTTTTGGACACTGCTATGGGTCCTGAATTGGGGACCCATTTTGTGTCTGAATAGGCTTTTTATTTTTTTATGTATTTTTTTAATCATCATAAACATTTTTTAAAAAATCACAATATTATTAAAAAAATATTTTTTTAATCATTCAGTAAATAAAAAAAAAACATTCGAGACACACTTTCGATCTCGAATTCGGGAATTTCCCTAGTTTTTTCCTTGTAACATTGTTGCAAAGAAACATTACTGCGTCCAAGTCAAATTCTCTCTCTCTGATTCTTTCTCGGTCGTTTTGGCCACAAATAGACTATAAAGAATCATAGAGATAGGAGAAAGAATAGTAAGGAGAGGAAAGAGGAGCAAGATGGGTTACGTGCTGAGACTGAGATTGGCGTCGTTCTTCATGGGGGCTGGAGCGGCTTCGTTTCTGGGGCTTTACATTCTTCACAGGGATTACAGGGTTGCCCAGGAGGCCATTTCCGAACAGGTATCTTACCACCCAACATCGACATCACTTTCGGTCCTTCCAACTTTTTTTAAATAAGACATTTGGTTCTTTCAACTTTTACACTAAAAGAATGATATAACCGATTCCTAGTTGATTTTGAATGTGGGTTCTGAAAGATTTATGCTTATTTTTAGTTCTCATAAAAGCCCATTTGGTCGAGATGGGAATTGAAGTACTCGAAAGAATAAAATGTAACTTGTTTTTTTTCCTTCTTATGGTAACTAACTAATTTGTTAAATGATAAACTAATATGTGAATTTTTGCCAGGCAGGGTTTGTTAGTTTTTATGAAATTTCTTTTTAATGAAAATGGAGGTATACGGGAGAAGTGTGTACATAATATTCCTTAAATTTTGTAGAATGCTTGGAAGTGGTAAATTTTTCTTATTGGACTCAGGGTTAGGTTTGGGATGTGTTATTCTTTGTTGGAGGGAAAATACAAGACCAAGCTAGGTGAACAATATGGGTTTTGATTTTTTGGAAGGTTGGGTATTAGGGCAATCAAAACCAGGCCATCTTGCTTAGAAGTTTCCGTTGTCACAATTGCTCAATTAGTCCTTCCTGTTGTCTAGCCATAGTGACTAATCTTAAGTGTCTGAATGTAGACTGTTTTGGTTTGGTTTTAGCTCAAATGCTCTTTCTTGTATGTAACCTTTTTAGGACTGTATCTTCTACTAGTTGCAAGATCAGTTCTTTCTTCCGTGCTTCCGGCAACATTTTCAGCTGTTACCTTGCCCATCTCGGATCATTTCTTACATATATAAAGCTGCTTCTTATGTTTTGTCAAAGTTGACCATAACTAGGTCCTGGCTTGCCTTTGGAGGTCCGACTTTTTGGTTTTGTTCTCATAGGCTTGTTTCTACTCCTTTATCTGCTCTTACTACTCGATAGTTGTTCAACTGATCAGAGCCACTAATCGTGGCTCATAGATTAGTTGGATTTTGATCTCCACATAAATGGCATTCTTGATATGATGGCCATGAGAGATATGAAGTAGACTTTGGACTATGCTTATTATTTTTTCTTAGTGGCAGTAAGAGGTATTAGTATTTGCATTACTTTTTTGTGGTGGCGCTAGATATACGCTGGAATAACCGCATACAATCTTTTTAGGCTATTGGCTTTTTTGTTGGAAGTAGAAGCAGCAATATTATTAGAAATTATAAGTATTATCACCAGTATCGTCATTATATCGCATCTATTGTTATTTTCATGATCACCTCTTAAACCTGAAATATTGATCATGTATATAATGCTTTGTTCATGGTATAATGGCTCTTGTATATGTATCATACATGAATATGCATTCATGTGTCATATTATTGAAGAAGAAAAAATATTATTAAAGCATAATCACTTTATTAGTAAGAATAACTTTTATAATAAAGTGAAGGAAACCATGGGCTGAATAAAGTGAGGGATGCAATGGAACCTGATTGATATCGGAATACCATGTTCCTTTATTCCCCTTCTATCTCGTGGTTTTATGTACCTACATTTATCTGTAGATTATGTAAAGTTCTGTGACCTTTAATTCTCGAATCACATACTGTGTGAACTACGCAGAAACATGATTTGAGGCTGTCTGTAGGCATCGAAAAGCATTTCCAAATCAGGATTTGGTGCTAATGTAAATAGGCAACTTGCAACTTCTCTATTGAGGAATGTGCTTATCTGAGCATGCACCTTTGTATATTTAGAGATGCTTTTGTTAGTCCCAATAAGATGGCTCGGTAACATTGCTTCGATCAAAAAGAAAAAAAAAAAGATGGTTCGGTAACATTCTTCCAAGACATTCTCTTTTTGTACTCAACAATTCTATATCAGGGTAAAAGAACATTAGAAGAATCTTTTTTCTGAAGCATTTTGGATGTTATTTGATGCTCAATAATCTCCATATGTCGATTATGAATCTGCACCCCTCGATAATGTTTTTGGATCTTATGGACCAAAGAGATATGTCATTGCACTATAGTTAAGCTTAGCACGGTCAGGAATACACTTGTTCTAACCCATGATCCTCCATTCTAGGTTTGTCTGTGTTAAATCCATCGAACTTTCTAAGCACTTGCATGCGCATGGAAGAACCATGATCAAAACACTTCTAGAAACACATGATGTGAGTAATTTACTGAAAAAGCAAATATACATTTGAAAAATTATGTTGTCTTTGGCAGAAATTTTGATTGGACCTTTTATCCCAAGTAGATTTATAATTGAACTTAAAAAAAATGGTTTCTCCTAGATAAAGAAAAAGTTATATGTTCATTTTGCATTTGGTTGATGCCTTTTTTATTGACACGACCATTATAGCTGTTTTAAGAAGGACATGGTCATTACCATTATAGTTGTTAAGATTCCTGGCATGGTCAAGGATAACCATATGACAGTTGTTTAGGCAATTTACGGTTGAATTTGGTTTGTAATTAGTACTCTCTCTCTCAGGTCAAAGGAATCTCTCACTCACTTGATAGAAGAATTTTGGCTTTGGAAAAGTTTAAAGAAAATGAAATGTCGGAACCTGTGGGGACAACAGAGTAGGTGGGTGCATTAAGGCACGCAATTGCAATTTGATAATGTGGATGTAGGTCCAAGATGAATCTTACTGAACCCTTTCTGTTTAAGGAATAATTACAGCTTATCTTTGCTGCATTACTCAAAACTGTTGATGAAAATAGCCACTTGAATTTGAATATTAGTGGCTGGAGCAATTAATTTGTGTTTGTAGTAGCTTTTCAAAAGTGCATGTTTCGAATGCTGTGACAAGTAAGAAGATGAAAAAATCACAAGACAACGAAATAAAATCAGAGTTCTAGCTACAATAATGTGTTGATTTTATTTATGTGATAGTTTTTTTTTTTTTAATCGAATCCAGAGCAATTTGCATGCTCCGGGCCTCGTTTGTTTTTATAAAATTTTTTAACTCATCTCATCTTATCTAATCATTATAATTTTCTAAATTTCCATATAAAATAAAATAAATAATTTAATTTTTTTAAATCTCAAAAAAAAAAAATATTAAAAAAATATATTCTAATAATATTTTATTCAATTTTTAACTTTTATATCAACTCATCTCATCTGTGAAAATAAACAAGGATAGCCTATCTTCATTGTATAAGCAGCACAAAGCAATGTAATTGAAATTACAAACAGTTTTTTTTTTTTTTTTGGATAGGGAAATTACTAACAGTTAACGGCTAGAAAATCACTAAAATTCAAAGGTGAGAAGTAGCCGTTGTATTTCATGTTTCTCTTAAAGCTAACGGCTAGAAAATTCAAAAACTTAAACAGGCCATTTGGGAATTGATATCCATCCAACGGTCAGATTTCCATAAAGAATTCACCGTTAGAACTCGCATTGTTTTCCTATCTTTCTTATAAATATTCCTACGAAATTGAAAAAAACCTCATCCCTGTAGAGAGAAAGAAACACAACATCCCAGAGAGAGAGAGAGAGAGAGAGGCGTTACTTTGGTTTCGATGAGGTGGTGAACGCAGACGTGCAACATTGCTCTCCAAGCGTTTCTGTCGTTGCCGTTGTCGAGCTTTGGAGGCGTTTTTGGCCATAACACTCGAGAACATGAACAAGAAATGCCTCCATAGCTGCTGTTTCAATGCAACAGCCCATAGGTACGTCCAATTTGTTTGTGAGTTGTAAGCCGCCTCCGTCTGTCTGTTTGCTTTTCTGACCTACTTGTTTTTATGAGAAATATACCTTGGATTTTCATTTCCTCCTAGAAATCCAAAGAATCTGAAACGGGGTTTTCTTTGTAACCAATTTTGGATGGTCGATTCTGGAGCTTTCTTGAGTGATTTGGGAGAGAAACAAATAAATTTGTTTATTTTAATTCATATTTTGATTTCTAATTCCATTTACTATACGACGGATTTGATTAAAAGAATATTTGAAAATGAGAAATAAATTCATAAAATAATAAGGATTTTTAATTTCTATGAAATATATTAGTGATTTGGTTCTTAAGACGGACTGTTCACCCGGGTTCCAGCCTGGGAACTCGGGTATATACCCAGACCGGAACCAGGGTTTCTAAAACCTAGGTTTTTTTTTTTCATAAAAGCTACATTGTTTATATGATATTGATATAGCATTATAATGGTTTTATAAAATAAAATGAAATCAAAATACACACAATGCAATCTACTACATATTATATTGTTTGAATTAATTTGCTGAGAATATTACAAAACAATTTAATCAAACTTCAATACATAACTTTAAACTACAAAACTTGGTCATCTGTTTTTTCATACTCCTTTTTCCTTCTTGCTGCCGTCCGTTCTATTTTTTTCAAAACTTGATCTTCTGTTAACTTAGCATACTTCAAAGCTTTTTTCCTAAGCTGCTGCAAAACCTATAGCATAAGAAAACAATTATTAATTATAAACTCTTGCTCCTGAAGGTATTTCTCTAACTTGATATCAAAATTAGTTGACCTTGAGCCACGTTAGAACTCTTTCCCACTAGCCACACGAAATTGGTTATACTACCAAATCAAGCAGCTTAACAAGAGTTTAACTTTGGCCTCTATCCTATTCGTCAACTCACCCCCTTTGTACTGTTTCAATCAAAACCTCATTGACACCATTTTCTATCATGGATCACGCACAAAAGCCACATATATAATCAAGTTGAACATATTTGTGTTACCCCAATAGTTGTCATACTTTTCATATTTATGCCCATGGTCCTAGTGATAATAATATCATGACTTTTGCACATATCATTTAATGTATATTCAATTGTGCAGACTTCCTGGAAATATATATTAGCCGTCACATACAAAGAACCATAAATATTCAATGTTATATCATAAAATATTTTCAGCAACTCTATAAAAATCTGTGTTTTTTTCCAATCATCACTAGTGGGATTCACAAATTCATTATCCACACATACATATAATATTGTTCAAACCGTCCATATCATGTGAAGAAATTGACCACCCAATATGATACAATCACTATCATTTATCATCCTCCTCATGTAATCAACAACAACATCATTAGAGGAGGCGTTATCAACTGTGATGGTCAAAATCTTATTAATCTCTCAATCATGCAACCTCAAGTATAACACCCTCTCAATAGTTTCGCCCTTGTGGTTGAGAATTTGGTATAATTTTATTATTTTTTATGCAATCTCCAGTTGCAATTAATAAAATGTACAGTAATGCACTTGTAGTTCATATTTTGCATCGATGACTAGGTATAGATTCTTTGATCATCCAACAATTTCTTTAGCTGTATCTTCTCTTCATTATACAGTTTAATACAATCCCTTTTTTAAAGTGATTCGGGATGACCAAGTAAATCGAGACTCTAAATCAGCCACGAACTCAACATACCCTTCGTGCTCCACTAGCCTAAAAGTCAATTCACACCTAATAAAAAATTTAGCGGTTGACACCCTAAGTTTTTCTGCATCATACTTCACTAGACCTTATGGTCTTCCCTCCGCATCCCTCTTAACACTAGATGATTGACTTTTTCCAACTCTTTTAACTCGTAGAGGGGAAGTTTCACATGCATTCTGAAGATGATGTATCATAGATGAAGTGTCATTCTTGTAGTGACAACTATATAACTTAGTGCACATAGGGTTATCGTGGTCACACTTTAGTAAAGTGTTCCCAAACCACCGATTGGTTACTAGGTTTTTTTTTGATTTCTTGGGTAAAGGTGGGATGGAATGGTAGGGTGTTGTGTATATGTGGATGTGAAGGGGTTGGAAGACTCTCATGCTCCTCCACATCCACTAGAATAGAAGAGGAGTAACCACCTACCCCTAGGATGTACCGAGATTACAACTCACAGAATCTTCTTCCTTTTGTTATTGAGTAATAACAACCACCAAACACAAAATCAAACACTGATATTCAAAAAGCTCAGTGCAACTATTACGCTAAGTTATACAGTCGCCACAACAATAATGACATTTCATTTTCCAGAATGCATGTGAAACTTCTCCTCTACAAGTTAAAGTAGTTGAAAAAATTCAATCTTCTAGTGTTAAGAGGGATGCGGAGGGAAGACCACAAGGTCTAGTGAAGTATGATGCAGAAAAACTTAGGGTGTCAAGTGACACCCTAAGTTTTTTATTAGGTGTGAATTACCTTTTAGGCTAGTGGAGCACGAAGGGTTTGTTGAGTTCGTGGCTGATTTAGAGTCTCGATTTATTTTCTCATCCCGAATCACTTTAAAAATGTATTGTATTAATCTGTATAACGAAGAGAAGATACAGCTAAAAAAATTGTTGGATGGTCAAAGAATCTGTCTAACCACCGATACATCGATGCAAAATACGAACTATATGTGTAGTAAATAAAATTTTGCCAAATTCTCAAACTATTGGGATAGTGTTAGACTTGGGGTGATTGAGAGATTAATAAGATTTTGACCATCACAGTTGATAACGCCTCTTCTAATGATGTTGTTGTTGATTACATGAGGAAGATAAACGATAGTGATTGTACCATATTGGGTGGTGAGTTTCTTCACATGCGGTGTGCTGTTCATATATTGAATTTGATTGTTATGGACAGCTTGAGAGTTGTTTATGAGTTTGTAACAAGGATTAGAGATACTCTCAGATATGTGAAGTCTTTGCTTCAAGGTTTGCCAAGTTCAAGGCTTGTGCAGTAAAGGAAAATACTAGTGGAAGAATGATTTGCTTGGATGTTCCTACTAGATGGAATTCCACATATTTAATGTTGAGTACCGCTGAAAAAGACAAACAAGCCTTTGAACACTATTATATGTATGTGGATAATAAATTCGTGAACTCCACTAGTGATGATTGGAAAAAAAACACAGATTTTTGTAGAGTTGTTGAAAATATTTTGTGATATTACATTGAACATTTATGGTTCTTTGTATATGATGGAAAATATTTATATTTCCAGAAACTCTGCACAATTGAAGATGATACATTAAATGATATGTGTAAGAGTCATGATATTATCACTAAGACCATAGGCATAAATATGAAAAGTAAGTATGACAAATATGTTCAATTTGATTATATGTTGCTTTTGTGCTTGATCCACGATACAAAATGGTGTCAATGAGGTTTTGGTGGATATGATAGAGGTCAAAGTTAAACTCTTGTTAAGCCGCTTGGGTAGTATAACAAATTTGGTGTGGCTAGTGGGGGGAGTTTTATTGTGACTCAAGGGAGGTCGCACTAATACTTCTACTACTAGTTCGACTAAATTTGATATCAAGTTAGAGAAATACAGGAGCAAGGGTTTATGAAGTTTTTAGATTAGAACTAGATAGATATTGAATTTGATTGTTATTGACGGTTTGGTTTATGAGTTTGTAACAAGGATTATAAATTTCGTCAGATGTGAAGTCTTCGCCGTCAAGATTTGCCAAGTTCAAGGTAAAAAAAAATATTAGTGGGAGGATGATTTGCGCTTGGATGTTCCTACTGTTCAGTACCGCTGAAAAAATATAAACAAGCCTTTGAACACTATTATATATGTATGTGGATAATGAATTCGTGAACCCCACTAGTGATGATTGGAAAAAAAACACAGATTTTTATACAGTTGCTGAAAATATTTTATGGTTCTTTGTATGTGACGGCTAATATATATTTCCAAGAACTCTGATAGATTTGATTTGAGAACCATAGACATAAATATGACAGGTAGGTTCAACCTGATGATATTATGTTACTTTTGTGCTTTACAAAATGGTTTCAATGAAGTTTTGGTTGAAATAGTGCAAAAGGGATGAGTTGATGAATATGATAAACTCTTGTTAAGTCGCTTGATTATAACAAATTTCGTGTGGCTAGTGGGGGAAGTTCTAATGTGCTCAAGGGAGGCCAAGCACTAATTTTGATATCAAGTTAGAGAAATACTTTCAGGAGCAAGAGTTTAAGATCAGAACTAGATAGGTATTTGTCAGGGGAACCAGTTTTGATATATTGGAAGACGCATTCAGTACTGGAAGACGCATCTTGAATCCTTTTAGGAGTTCATTGTCTTCAGAAACTGTCAAAACTCTCATTTGCACCCAAAATTAGTTAAGAAGCAACCTGTCGACATCCGGGTACGTAGAGTCGATAGATCTTGAAGGTAAGTTTGAAACTTGAAATATTGTTTTTAATATCTAACTCAATTTATTATATATTTAACTCAGTTTTTAATATTTTTTTAGATGATTATCTAGTTTCATCTTCAACCGAGGCTACTATGAGTCTCCCTTCCCATTCATACTGAAATATTTGTTGATCTTTGATGGTATGTAGTGATTCTTGTTTTTCCACTTCTATTTGTTATGTTTCTTGGTTTTATTTTGTTGTTCAGATTTGTTTCATCTTATCTTAGTGATTTGTTGAACATGAACCCAGATCTAACATGTTGGGTCTTTTTTGCATGCTCTTTTTTCTTTTTTTATGTCTTATGATTGTCTTACCGCATATAGTAGTACTCACGTATAGTAGGACTTTTCTTCTTACATTTGTTTAACACAAAATCCATTAATTAGTAGATAATTTGTCATTTTATGTGGTTTAGGGAATTAATTGCATGCAACATACTTTATAATTGCATGCAGCATGGTGACGTTTCTGATCATTCTAATTAATTAATAAGTTCATATTAATACTTTGTAGTTAATATTTACTTTCTTACTTTCTTATGCGCAGCAGCTTAGGAAAAAAGCTTTGAAGCATGCTAAGTTAACAGAAGACCAAGTTTTAAAAAAATAGAACGGACGACAGTAAGAAGGAACAAGGAGTATGGAAAAACAGAAGACCAGGTTTTGTAGTTTATTGTTGTGTATTGGAGTTTGATTAAATTCTTAGCAAATTAATTTAAACAATGTAATATGTAATAGATTGCATCGTGTATGTCGCATATGTAATGCTACATAACTTTTATGTAATAAAAAAAATATCGGAACCCGAATCCAGGTTTCGGCCCGGGTCTGACCCTAGCTAACCTATGCCGGAACCATTTGAAATTCGGGTATACTCAGGTTCCCGGGCCGGAACCCAGATGAACAGACCTAGTTAAAGTCTTGTTTTGCAATTTATCTTTGTTATTTGTCCATGTTGCAGCTGTTAATTGGGGGGGTGGGGGTAAGGAAATAGGCCTACTACAGTAACCACCCGAACTGGTTTTGGGCTCGACCTGACCCGACCCGACCCTACCAATCCAACCCGTTGAATTCTGGTCGGGTCAAGATCTGGGTGATTTTTTGTTTTTTTTAGCTAAAAAATGTGAGAACACAATTGTCAGAGATCTTAATTGTCAGAACACAAACACATCTGAATTGAGACATCGTTGAAATTGGGAACGTATAGAATTGCATGCTTAGCATATATATAAATAGTAATCCATACATAGAATTTGTAAACTTTTATACAATATTTGTAATTCTTGGATCTAGAACAATCACAGCTTTCTAGCCTTTCTTTGACAATGGCATCAACTTTTCACCATCCCAAAGATGGTGAAGATGCTAACACATTTCACCATCAACTTCTCATCCTGAAAACTCTCTCTTCCTACCGACCACTGGTAGTTCAAAAAAGATGCTAACACTTCCATTAGCCGTACTATGACAATCACCCCCTTAACACAATTTTAAAGAAACAAATCTAATCTCCCAGTTGACAACGGCTTGATACAAACACCAATGACCAATCTAATCTTTGCAAATCTAAATGATATACATAACCAAACCAAACAATCAAAATGACACGACTTTCATGTCAGTAACTCTAGGCTTCGCTACAGATTTAAAATAATGCATCAAAATTAAAATCTGGAGTACCTGCACTAATTTGTAATTAAACATCATATATTATTAACTAGCCCAACACCCATGTCGGATAATGATAAATTTTAGGTAGAGCTTTGTCCTCATAAAAAGCATGGAGAAAAATGACGTGTAAAGCTGTACAGAAAGAGAAAATATTCCCATTTGGAAAACCTGGGAAGTTTGTGATAATGGAGGAGAAATTGTATGTACCCTGGCTAAGTACATGCATAGGAGATAATAAGCAAAAGCTCTAAATGATTGCAATGGACCACACTGTTGCCAAGAACTCAATTCGTTTGTTAGGGACTCTCCTATGAAATTCTGGCCCAATCAGTTAAATTCATTGTGGCATCCTTCAAGTTGTATAATCAATCACAAATAATCATCATAGTCACAAATAATACAAGCTGCATAATTTTCTTTCAAACAAAATTCGGTCCATAAATTTCATAGAAAAAGCTAATTAGCATTTAACTTGAAAGTGGTTTAGTTTTTTAGTGAAAATGAAAATCATACCATCATGCACGAAACTTTCAACATTAAAACTTGATTTTTGATCAACAACAAAAGTATAAAACTCTAAAAAAAGAACACATGATGTATTAAATAATAATAAAAATAAATATTATGAAAAAGTTTAAAAAATAGGCGAATAAGAAATAAGTCTGATTTCGCCTCAAAGCTTTCAACATTACCCAAGGATGCATGAAGATATGATATTAGATCTATCAACCAATTTTGGGTACAAACGAGTGCCCCAATTGTTCTTGGAGATATTGAACTTACGAAATGGGGCAAACACATGATCCCTTGCACTCCAAAGGTTGACTCAAAAGAAACAATGGAAATGAGAATAGATAATCACATCCCATGCAACTCTCGTCAAAATAAGATATAAACTTCATTGATCTTCTCTTCTTCCATCAATCCAAAATATTAGAATTTGAAGCGCGTGCCCCACAAATCATATTCCAAATATTGATTGATCTCTGATTTGATCATCAAAATAGATTCAATAATCTCTTGCTCATACTCAACTTAAAAACTCTGTTGAGAATCATAATTAATCAAACTAGAAGCAACTGAAGAAGGAGGCTCAGAATAGGGAACTCCATTTGAGCTCTCATAATAACGCTATACTCCCTACGTACATGTCAATCATCAATTGTTTCATTTTTGTAATCATTTCTTCTTCTCAATTACAACCATATATTGTTTTGAACAAAAAATGCAAAGGACTAAATTTGCATCTTGGATCAAGAACAAAACATCAATGAATTCGTCAAGTTATTAAGTCTTTTCAATTGATCCCCAATATGTCATATTTTCTCTTCATATTTGCCGCCTACATCTCAACACCGGATCATCACTTTAACTCATTTTTTTTATAAATGTGATTGAATGCCACAAACTTGCTGCAAATAAGCATTAGATGTGTGACATACAAAGAGCCAGAAAGTCTCATATATAATAAAAAATCTCAAAAACTTTATCAATACTCTAACTCTCTACTAATCACTAGATTCAGGAGACTTCAAGTTCACACTATGGAAATAGCAAAATAATTATAATAATAATAATAATAATAATAATCATCATCATTATCATCCAATCACAAAAATTGTTTTTGAAATGTTTTTAATACTTCCAACATGAGATATGTTGAGTTCCCATCTTGTTGAAACATTAAAGGCTTACCAATTTTGAACAACCGATTTTCTCATTTTCTATAGACTTTTTGAGTTTTTACATTCTTCCTGGAGAGGATCTAACATACTTAACTGCATTAGGCACCCTTACGATTGAATCATCACAATCTTTTAGCCCATCATTCACAATGAGGTTCAATATATAGGTGCAACACCTTAATTATATATATATATATATATATATATATATATATATATATACTTTCCTTCCAACAAATGACTTCCCACAAACCTTTTCAAATAATCGATGGAAGAATCATTTGAGAAAGTAATGTCAACTGTTACAGTAAAGATCTTGTTAATACCCCAATGCTATAGACATACATGCTTCTAATAGTGTCTCCTTTGTAGTTAAGAATCATATAAAAATTTATAATTTTTTTGTGTAATTTCCATTCATAGTCGATAAAGTGCACAGTAAGGCACATATAGTTGAAGTTTTGAATGGATATCAGTAGTTAAACTAACCCACCCAACTACCTTAATTTTCCTCAACTTCTTTTTCATTTTAAATAATTTAATACAGTCACTCGCTGCAGTGGTTTGAGATGACACATAGAACCTTGGTTCCAATGATCTACATACCTTCCGAAATCCACTACCATAAATGGAACCTCATCACAAATTATCATCTCTATGATTGTCATTCGTACCTTTTTTGAATCAAACTTATATGCAATTGCCATGCTACATATCCTTATCTCCTGCATGACTTATAGTTTGTTGATCTATGAGTCTGATTCTATTAGGTTTTGCTTATAAACATTAACATGATATAACATACTTAATATACCAAATTATTTGGCGTGACAAGAATAATTACTCTAGGTTTTTGGATCACTTAACGAACATTAATATATTTTTGTGAAATGTTCCCACATCGTTGAGGGGTCCTTACCCTCCTTTTGGAAGGAATGAGACAAATGTTACTAGTACTGAAAAAGTTAATGTTTGAAGCCATATATTTGCATTCCAAATGAGTAGTAACATCATCATCTCTTAAATATGTAGGAGTGTCACTTCCAAAACAATCCATATATGAACTGATATATAATATAAAAATCTAAGGACATGGGAAATATAAGAAATAAGTATATGGCAAGAATACAAGTGTCTGTGTAACGCCCCAACGGAAGGCCCAAACCACATGGCCTATACTCCAAAAGGACTAGTCAATGATACAATTGGAGCCCCACTAGAACCTTATAAAGAGCAATAACTTCTCCTTCCCAAGCAATGTGGGATCCTATACACCACCTACCTTTATCCATATCATATGGGATATCACAATCTACTCCCCTTAAATTCCCAACGTCCTCGTCGGGCCTGTCCATTGTAGGTGGCACGACTCAAGTCCCACATTTCTGGTTGGGATAGGCTCTGATACCATTTGTAACGCCCCAATGGAAGGCCCAAACCACATGGCCTATACTCCAAAAGGACTAGTCAATGATACAATTGGAGCCCCACTAGAACCTTATAAAGAGCAAGAACTTCTCCTTCCCAAGCAATGTGGGATCACATACACCACCTACCCTTATCCATATCATATGGGGTATCACAGTCTGTGTTTGAACAAACAACTCTACCCAAGATTTTGGCATAACCTTAAAGGCTTAAACTACTTTACTAACTCATATAACAAAACACTGCCCACATATTGTGAAGTTGAGTTATATTCTCTTATGTTTTCTACAAAGTTAAGAGATGATGAGGTTACTAATACTCATTTGGAAACTAAACATATGTTTTCAAACATTAACTTGTCCAATAGTAGTAACACCATTATCCATCCTTCTCCCAAAAGGATGGATGTTATATAGTGTGGGAACATTTAACAAAAATATATGGATGTTCGTTAAGTGACCCAAAAGTGGGGTGTGATTATCTTGTCACTCCAAAAAATATGGTACATCAAGTATGTTGCATAATGTTAATGTTGTAAGCAAAATCATAATAGAATCGGACTCATAGATCATCAACAAGCTATAAGTCGTAAGTGAAATAAGTAACATGTAAAACTACACCTAATGGCAATTGTAAAGATGATATTTTTTTTATGAGGTTCCGTGTTTAGGGGTAGTGGAAGCTCAAAGATTTAGGAAGGTATGTAAACCACTTAAACCAAGGTTTCAAGTGCCATCTCGAACCACTAGAGAGAGAGACTGTATTAAACTACTTAAAATGGAGGAAAATTTTAGGAAAATATTTAAGTGGACGGGTTCGTTTAGCTACTGATGTCCATTCAAAACTTCAATTATGTGTCTTATTTGCACACTTCGACTATGCGTGGAAATTACAAAAAAAAATTACAAACTTTTGTATAATTCTAAATTGTAATATTGGAAAAGCATGTAGATTCTATAAAGTATAGACAAAGATCTTTCTTGTTATAATTGACAATGCTTTCCTCAAAATATATTGCCATCGATTACTCAAAAAAGGTCTGTGAGAGGTCATTCTTTGGAAGGGAATTACTGCATCGGTTCAAAATTCATTATCGAACAGAGCTTTTATTCTGTTGGAGCACAAACTGACACTCGGGCACAGGTCGAGGGACAGATCAAAATAAGTACATGCTTCGAGACACAGGTCCAAGCTAGGTCTGAGGCTAAGGTGGGAATATCTCGAGGTGATATTAGGTACAAATTGACTGGCCCTACAAGTACTTATGAAACTTTCTCAATCTAAATATTCACGTACAAGGTGTTATGTGTATATTATGAACCTCATTCTAAATGATAAGCAAAAAAATTGTGATGATTTAATAATGTATAGAGAATGAGAAAATCGATTGTTCAAAATTGTTTTAATGTTTCCATAAGATGGAACTCATGTTGAAAGTATTAGAAAGATTTCAAAATCTATTTTTGCAATTGGAGAAGAATGATGAATATTTTTTTCACTATTATCATAGTTGTAGAGAGTTAGAGTATTGGTAAATTTTAAAGTTTTTGAAGATTTTTTATAATGCTGCGGTGAGACTTTCTGACTCTTGTCACACCTAATCACAATTATAAAAAATGAGTCAAAGTGATGATCCAATGAAGATAAATGATCAATTTAAAAGACTAACCAATGATATTCATTGTTGTTCTTGATCTGAGATGTAAATTTAGTCGTTTGCATTTTTGGTTAAAAAGAAATATATAGTAGAAGAAATGGTTGTAAAAGTGAAACAATTGATAGTTGACATGCACATAGAATATATAGTTTTGTAGTTCAAGTATTATGAGCCTCCTTCCTTAGTTGATCATAGTATGTTTGATTTTGATCCTCAAAAGAGTTTTTAAGTTGAGCATGAGCAATAAATAATTGAATCTAATTTGATGAACAAATCACATCGATTAATACTTGGAACATGGTTGTGAGACACGTGCATAAGATCAATGAAATAAAGTATATTTTGACCTAAGTTGCATGGGATGTGATAATCATTCATGTTTCCACTATTTCTTCTAAGTTGACCTTCAGTGCAGGGGGTTGTGTGCTTGATATATTTCATAGTTTATTATCTCAAAAAATACGTGAGGCACTCGTTTGTTGAAAGCGGAATCGAGTAATGGACTTATTTCTTATTTGTTACTTTTTTCACGATATTTATTTTTTATTATGTTCTATGGTTAAATTTGATCAAAATTAAGCTTTACTTATTGATGAGGAGTGACTGAAGGTATGATCTGCATGATGATATGTTTTCCATTTTTACTCATTTGTTAGAATCACTTTCAAATTAAATGAAAATTAGCTTTGTCTATGAAGTTTATAGGCTGGATAGTTTCTTAAAAAAATTAATTATGATGATTATTTGTGATTATGCAGCTTGAAGGATGCCAATTTGGCAACATTGTGCATATTTATTTGTTGATAATATAGTTATGTTTATTGGAATTGTTTTTGCTATATTGATGTGATTGAGGCAGTAGGTGTACCTACATTAGAGCATTGGCAATGGCTAGACCATTGTCAAGTCTAAAATTTAGTTAGAATGTTGTATTTTGGTTATAACATGAATTTATAGCTAAAGTAATTCACATTGGACTAGCTATCTTAAAGTCTAAATAATAATAAAATATTAAATATTTTAATAATATATATTTTTTTTTATTTTACAAATTTAATTAATAACTTTATTAAAAAATAAAATTATTATTTTTCAATTATTTTTTCCCTCAACCTAATTATTCAATAAATATATTTTGTAAACCATTCACCCAACAATCACATATACAAACATACCAACATTTCTTCTACTCATAAAAACAGTCCACTAAATTACAAAAATAGTCCATTATTCTATCAAAACAGTCCAATAATAACAAAACAATCCACTTAAATTACAAAAATAGTCTACTAATCCATCAAAACAGTCCACTAATTACAAAACAGTCCACTAAAATTACAAAAATAGTCCACTAATCCATCAAAACAGTCCACTAAAATTACAAAACAGTCCACTAATCCATAAAAACAGTCCACTAAAATTACAAAACAGTCCACTAATCCATCAAAACAGTCCAATAATTACAAAACAGTTCATTGCCATTACAAAAAAGTCCACTAATCCATCAAAACAGTCCAATAATTACAAAACAGTCCACTAAAATTACAAAAACAGTCCACCCTTCATCAAAATAGTCCAATAATTACAAAACAATCCACTAAAATTACAAAAACAGTCCACCCTTCCATCAAAACAGTCCACTAATTACAAAACATCCACTAAAATTACAAAAACAGTCCATTAATCCATAAAAATAGTCCACTAATCCATCAATACAGTCCAATAATTACAAAATAGTCCACTAAAATTACAAAACAGTCCAATAATTACAAAACAGTCTACTAAAATTATAAAAATAGTCCACTAATCCATCAAAACAGTCTAATAATTACAAAACAGTCCACTAAAATTACAAAAACAGTCCACCCTTCCATCAAAACAGTCCACTAATTACAAAACAGTCCACTAAAATTACAAAAACAGTCCACTAATCTATCAAAACAGTCCAATAATTACAAAACAGTCCATTAATCCATCAAAACAGATGATGAGCATTATAAAACTATAGTGTGCTAAGCATCAAATAAACTCAGAAATATACCATATAGTAGCATGGCACAACTATAAAATGGTAGCTAAATCATAGAAACTGAAACAACTATAGTATGCATATAAATAATCTAATGGGGCAGCATGCTTATCGCAACAAAACAGAAGGTATCCAAGCAGCAAACATCCATTTAGTGGGGTATCTATTTTCAGAGAATGCACATAAAAGAGGGAGAGAAGAATGTGAACAAATACCAATAATAATAGTGGGGTATCTAGCAGTTTTCACACATTTCAAATGAAACATATACAGGGGCTTTAGGTAGGCTCATTAGACCCTTAACCCTATACAAATCTCTCTTCTTTTGTTGCCACTGTGCATTAAAGTTAATGGGTAAATGAGTTGTTTTCCAATATGTTTTTGTTTTCATTCTTATCTTCTTATTTTGTTATATTTTCTCAGCTATCATTTATTTTCTGTAGATCGAAACAAAAGGGAAAAAGAGCAGAAACAAAGAGCACAGAAATCCTTGAAAATGCTTAAAGAAAAGAAGAAAGTTTCTAGCAATTTTTATCTGTAAATGACCAGACAGCAAATACTCCAGCTTATAGGCTTTGAAAACAAGCTACAAAAAAATTTTAGAAGATATTTCAGCAAGTTAGCAAAAATGCCATGCTTGTTTAAGCTTGTTTTGGATTATTAAATTTCCCAGTAAGTCATGATCCCCAGATTATGAATGCAATATTAATTTGATGAATTTTCCAAAGTTGACTACTACAATTTCTCGGCATGTATGATGTTCCTACAAACAAAATACTCGTTTGAGTTCATATGTACAGACCACTCACAGAATACCAATCAACGCCTTTCAATAACCAACAACAATGCACACATCAATAAAACCCTCATAAATCTCCACAAATCACGGCTATATATACATCCCCCAAATTCTAATAAAAAAATATATACATCCGCAAAACAATATTGTATAAATTGCACAACCTCCACAAAACAGATCATCCATACCTAAACCTGGACGTGGTGATCGATTGCTTTCACGAGCGTGCCACACGGTCCAGTGATGCAAAATTGCCTCCAACTCTGGAATTGTAAAACCCAAAAATTTCATCATGTGAAAGCAAAGAAATTTGAGTGTGTGTGCATTTAAACAATCGGGGATGTGAGACCCTGTGAGTAAAAAAGAGAGTGAGTGACTTACCACCAGCGGACACTTCCAGTGAGGAGAAGATGAAGAAGACCTGCTAACCACTTCAGGAGTTTCGGGAGAAGGCGAAAAAGGGCGAAGAAGAGAACTCAACAAGGGAGTTTCGGGAGAAACAAAGAAAAGGGTGAAGAAGAGGAGAGAAAGAAAAGGGCGGAAGAGAAGAAGAGAAGGGAGTTTCGGGAGAGAAGGTTCGTGAGAAAGAAAGAGAAGGGCGACGCAGAAAGGAAGAGAAGGGGTTTCGGGAGAAAGAAAGAAAAGAAAGAAAAATGGGGGTTTCGGGAAGAAAGAGAAAGTCGAAGAAGAAAGGAGAGAAGGAGAAAAAAAATAAAGAGGAAATCAGGTTTTGGGAAGAAGACAGAAGGTCGAAGAAGAAAGGAAGAGATGAGTTTTGGGAGAGAAAAAAAAAGAAAGAAGAAATGGTGGTTTCGGGAAGAAGACACAGAGAAACTGAGGGAAAGAGTTTAGCGGGAGCAACAAATAATAAAATAAATATTTGATTCGTGTGCAGTAGTTCGCCAAACTTGGCGAGGGGTGAAGAATTACTGTAGATAGAATGTTAAACTTTTGATGTTTAGCTAGGCCAATGTAGATGATTTTTTCTCCATTTACTTTTAATTTAGACTTGCATTGGCAAATGGCTAGTCCATTGCCAATGCTCTTAGAGGTGAAAATAATGATTTGATTGAATTGGATTTAGTAAGTTTTCAACCTGTGTAAACTAAAGCGAAACGAAAGAAAACTTCAAATGGTTCCTAATTTTGATATCATATGCCATACTTGGCAGCGAGCAATTATGGTAATGTGTCATAGAAGAAACTCATGAGATATTGGTAAGTTGATATTATGCCAAAACAGTGGATTTGTGTCGGTAAGCACTTCTAAATTTGACCCTGAGAAATTTAGACAGATGTGGATAGTCACAATTGAATCATTAATTGCCTTTTTGATTCTTTAAATATTTTAGTATATAGGTGTTAAACTTTTCTTTATGCCACACATAATGAGAGGGTAATTTGAAAACAAGATTTTTACTTTAGCTTTAGAAAATACTTCTGCTAATGATGTTTCAGTGAAGATGTTAAGAACTCTCAATTAAACATTAAAAAAATCCTTGTTTGTGATGGTGAGTTCTTTTATCTTCGTTGATATGCTCATATACTCAATTTGATAGTACAAGATGGGTTAAAAGAGATTCATTATGCTATCTAATAAGTTCATGAAAGTATCAAATATGTCAAAGGATCACAAACAAGAAAACAAAGTTCTTTATATTCAATCAATTAGTAAGAAAGAGATGAGACAAGATGTCCCTACTAAATGGAATTATATTTTTTTTATGTTTGAGAGTGCTTTTTTTTATTGTTATGCTCTTTACCATTTGGAGTTGACTTATTCAAATTTTAAACATTGTTTAGCTACATCTAAGTGGGATAAGGTGGGTTAATCTTGCCTAGTTTTTATGATGACTTTTTTGAAACCAAATAATGTACTTTCCAACAATTTTTATGATTGATTTGACATTAAAGAAACAATGTGAAAGTGATGATAACTACACGAGAAAAATATATTATAAAAATAGCGGTTATATTAGATCCTCGATAAAAGCTTCAATTTATTGAATTTTCTTATAAGAAGCTTTATGAAAATGGTTTCCAAAAGAATTTGCATGTTCGAGCAAAATTGACATCTCTTTTCATAGAATATAGTTTCAGTGGTCCCACAAATTCAAAGAGAACTTCTTAAACAAATGTTTGTAAAGTTGTAAGGAAAATTCAGTTCAAATCTTTTAGTAGAAGGACTACTAGACAACTACTGATGGTAAAATAAAATAATATTTTTTTTAACAACTTTTATGATATTGTTGTTTTGTATTATGCTGACTTCTTTTTATGTATAGGAATTTGATTCATTTCAAATTGACGATCTTGTCGTCACATACAAAAAAGTCAATTGGAGCTCTATTTGAATGAACCTAGGGCAGACATAAATGCAAACCATGATATTCTTGGGTTTTGGAAAGGAAGTGAATTTTATTATCTTGATCTTGCTTATATAGCTCGTGACCTTGATATTCGTGTCATTTGTTATTTAAATAGGGAGTATTAGGATTTATAAAGGTCTAACCCGTTTAGTTGGAGGAAGACTTAAAGGTTGAGAAGCGTGCCCATGAAGCTTGCAAGTTAATTGGCTTGCCCCCAACTATCTACAACCAAATGGTCTGCGATAGGCTTGGGATATTGCCTATAATTTGGGGCTTCAAATGCCAAGGAAATTTCTCTTGGCCAGATGGGATTTGACTTGCGCACACTCAATTTGAATGATGTGCATTTGAGGTCGAGGTGCATGTTATTTCGGACTCCTTAGGAGCCAATGTCATGCCCGAGCCAATCTTGGGGCCAGAGTTGTCTTATACTAAAGAATTTTTTGTTTGTCTTGTAGATTTTGTTTGATGACCAATGTTAATTAGAATTGCCATAATTGATATTTCTTCGTTTATACCTCATTTTTGTATTTGTGCATTGTGTATGTGGTATGTGATTTTGTTTTTTGCTTTCCTTTTGTGTACGTATTGTTTTGTTGGGGTGCGATACGTGTGAAAGAGACCACTTTGGCCAACCTTGCATGAGGCAAGGTGTCAGAGTGTTGACTAGAGGACAACCACTCTCATCCTTTCTGAATTTTATATGAGTCAAGATGCCTAAGTGAGCACTCGAGGAAAACCTTATCATACGACCCCCATCATTTGTGAATTTATGAGACGAGACGTTTGAGTGGGCACTCAAGGCCAAACCTGTCGTACACCCCCTCCCATCTTTGTGATTTTTATATGAAGCACAGCATCCAAGTAAGAACTCAAAGACTTAACTTGCATGTTTGCTTGAGGATGTCCTAGGGGAATAGTTGATCCCCAGTTGTACATCCCATTCTCTATGACCAAAGAGTAGGGGATGGTGTGATTCGTTGTGATTGTGGCCAATGCTTTCTTCCATTGCCCACTCCAAAAAATAGTCCACAACTACAACTATGAGTTTGACTTTTGCTTTTCCTTGAGACATTAGCCCAACAATATTCCCCCATAGTGCGAAAAGTCATAGTGTGAAGATCATTGTTAGTTCTTCTAATAGGCTACTAGGTATGCTGGTAAGCACTTACACTCCCTGGATTTTCTTATTAGTACTTCTGTGTCCTTTTGGGAATTTGGTCAGTAGTACCATGCTAATGACCTTCCTTTTGAATGGTTCCAAGATTTACCTCCATGAATCTATATAATCATGTATTGTGTTTCTTCCCTCGACACACCTTATGGTGAGAGTGCAAACCCTCTTTTGTACACCACAACTTATGTACTGGTAAATTGTGCCGCTTTAAGTTTGACCTTCCTCACTTCCTTCTGCTTTGTCCATAAGCCCCTCGTTGTCAGGTACTTCAATATTGGTTGTTCCCATTTAGGGGTTGGCGCCCTTGCCTTTGAGATCTCACCTCCAGCAAGCAAGATTTGAGTCATTACCTTCCTGGAGGAAGGCTTCTATAGGTCTCAATGCTAGATGAGCGCTAGTTTATTTTCCAACCAATTCTCCTCTCAAGGCACTTGTTGTTATTCATATGTATCTCGCCACTCTTATACCTGCACTAGCTATAAGTACTGCTTCAACTTTTTAACTTTTGCAATGTAATTTTCTACCATTTGGTTCACAATTAGCTGGGAGTCACTATATGCTTGAACATCTTTCGGCCCAGGTTTTGTGCGATGACAGGTCCTACTAGCAATGCCTCATAGTTTGGCTCATTACCGGTTGCTTTAAACACCAGCTTTATCCCTTGCGACATCATTAGGTGTCTAGCCCATTGTCATTTTGGAAAGATGAACCATGAAGAACACATGTCATAGTTCTCTTTTTAGGGGTCTTAGATTTTTTTTTTTTTTTAAAAAATTGTATGTCAAAGAGACATAACCAGACTAATTATATTATGTCACATCCACATAAACGAATCATTTTAGGGGTCTTAGATGTTCCCCTGAAAAGTTATTGAATTTGGCAATGAAGTCAACAAGAACTTGCCTCTTTATTTCACTCCTTGATTGATAGTTGGGTTAAACTCACTACGCTTAATGGACTAGTTAACAAGTATGGCCGGTACAAAATCATATTTAAAGGAGTCTTTGTCAAGAATCTTATTGTATGCGATTGGAAATATGGTCTCAGTCTTCGAGAGGCTACTACCAAGGCAATTGTTAGTAGCCCAACTCATTGATACTAGTATCTAGCCCCCTTTATTGCCCTACTCTATAATAAACAGGCTTTTGTATCTTTCATTCTCTCCTTACTAGTGCCACATTGAAAGTGTCTAGTGTGGTTGACAAATAAAGAATCTCACTTGATTTAGTTTGGTTCAAGACTAACGGGTTCGAGAGATAGGCCTTCAGCTACTCAAAGACCTCTTCACACTTCTTTTCCCACTCTTGAGTTTTCCGCAACACGTGAAGGAAAGGGAGACACTTGCCAGTTGATTTCAACACAAACCAATTTAGCGTCATTACTCTCCCGGTCAACTTCAAAACTTCGTGTAAGTTCTTGGGCGATTTCATATCTATTATGGCCTGAGTTTTTTTTTTTTTTTTTTTACTTGGCCTCGATCCCCCTTTTGAAATTATAAATCTGAGTAACTTTCCCGATTCCATGCTGAACGTACATTTCGCAGGATTCAGCTTCGTGTGATACTTAAACTGCAAAGGCTTCCCTCAAGTCGCCAAAGTGTTGGTTGCTCTCCTTAGTTACATCCACATAATTCCATGTTGTACCCAATTTGCTTCTTAAACTTCATATTCATCAATCGTTGGTAGGTCGCTCTGTATTTTTCAATTAGAAAGGCATTACCTAATAGTAGTTTAATGCATTGTTTGTGATGAATGAAGTTTTCTTCTTATCATTCTCACAGAGTTGGATCTGGTTCTACCCAGAGTAGACATTTATCAAGCGGAGCATCTTATACCAGGTTGTCGAGTCCACGTCAAGGGAAAACTATCATTTGGGTAGACCTTGTTCAAATTTGTGAAGTCTGCACACATCCACTATTTTTGCTTCATTTTTTTCTTGATACGACATTTGACAGCCACTCATGAGGCTCTCTTATAAATCTCACTTCAAGTAGCCAATCCACCTCCTCTGATATCACCTCATACTTCTCAGTGCAGAAACTTCTCTTCTATCTCGCTTTCTTCATCGTAGGGTCGACGCAAACACCGTGTTCTATTATTGCCACATCTATGACCGACATGTCTTCATATCTCCATGTGAAGACATCATTTTGTTAAATCAACAATCGAATTCGCTACTCGTGCAACCCAAAAATATATGAGTTTCAATCCTCGCAGTTACCTTTGGACATTCTGCAGATAGAGTTACAAACTCTTAGGGCTTCGCAACTTTCTCCCTACTTTAAGAACTCTCTCATTATTAGTCTCTATTGTCCCGTCAATGACATGGGGTGGGGGTGGAAACTCCAATTGACTTGCTTTCAAGGATTCTAATGCCCTAACTTCTAATCGCCCTATTTCATTTCATGCATAAAACATTCCCTCGCACCATCTACTTGCCTTGTACTCCCATATTGCTGCCTTTTTCAGGAGTTTTGATATGAGGTTGTACGTCAAAGTTACTGCCCTCATCTTGTTCAGCATCAGTCACTCAATAATAGTAGCAGTTGTATGAGGCACAATTCACTCAATAATAGTAGTAGTTAAGATAGTGGTGGTGAGGGTCAGGTTCTTGTAGCTAGTTGTTGCGTGATGGTGCCCAACATGAGTTGGAGCCTACACAAGTCGGAGTTTGGATTTGGACTTCAACAAAGTTGGTGCTCACCCCTGACATAATTAAACCCTTTGTTCATAATTTATTTACTAAAGATAATATACAAGTTCCGTATGGTTCTTTCCTTCCAAATGTGTGATACTTTGATCAACATAAATCTATTGCTTTATTTCTCTGATTATCAAAGAAAATATTGTTATGATAATGGCAACAACTTTATCAACTTCTTCTACTAATCTCTTCGTAACATCTCTAGAATGGTGACACTTCAGGTGCTATTCTTGTTACACAATCTCTAACTGGGGATAACTATTATGCTTGGAGTCATTCTATGTTAGTGGCATTAAGTGTCGATAACAAGTTAGGTTTTGTGGATGGGTCCATTGCCTCTATTTTTTATTCTTTAGATCTCATGTTCCCTTCTTGGAAGCATTGTAATGATATGGTTGTTTCATGGTTGCTAAACTTTGTTTCAATGAAAATGGCATCCAATATTCTCTACATCAACGCCGTAAGAGCATTGTGGTTGGAGTTAAAAGAAAAGTTTAAGGTAATGGTCCTCGGATCTATGAACTTTGTAATGAAATTGCTTCTCTTTTTCAAGGGCAAGATTTGGTGAGTGATTAATATACTCGCCTCAAGAGTCTGTGGGATGAGTTAGAAAATTACAACGCTTTACCAAGTTGTTTGTGTAATTGTACTTGTGGTTTCATGCAAGCCTTGAATAATGATCATCATCAATAATATGTAATGAAGTTCTTGATGGGACTTAATGAACCTTTTGCAAGAGTACGCAGTCAAACCTTACTCATAGAACCATTGCCACCCAACAATAAAGTGCTTTCATTAATTTTACAAGAAGAAAAGCATAGGAAGATTGGGCCTTTTTCTTCACAAAGAGTTGACAATGTTGCAATACTTGCTCGATCTAGTCCTATCTCCTCTAATCGAGCAGTTTCCAAGAATAAATCATCCTATAGTCTAAACGAGAAGCTTGTTTGCACACATTGTGGCTTTATTGGTCACATAAATGATAGGTGTTACAAAGTGCATGGGTATCCACTAGGTTTTAAGGCCAAGTCCAAAGAAAGTTTTTATCTAAACACTGGGACTCCAACTGTTGCAAATCAGGTTTCACAATTTGAGGCCTTACCAGAGGTGGTTCGGTTCCCTTATGAGTTCTCCAAACACATGAGCAATGCAAACAGCTGCTTGGTTTACTCAAAGCAAATGAACATATTGCTTGAGTCACTCAAAGCAAATCTCACTCTGAAAATAAGCTTCAACCTTCATTTTCCACTTTTTCAGGTGCTTGTTTTCCCATGAATCTTTCTCATTTTGTTCCTACATTACATAATTCAAATAATTTACTTTTACTCTCTCATAATCCATCTTGCTTTAATTCTTTAACCCCTTGGATCATTGATATTGGAGCTACTAACCATATGGTCAGCTCAGTATCCTTCTTGACTTCCATAACCTCAATAGTTATTGCTTTTGTTAAACTCCCATATAGAAATCAAGTACCAGTTACTCATACAGGGACCATTAAGATTTTTTATTCCCTCACCCTTGGTAATGTCTTGTGTGTTCCATCATTTTCTTTTAATATAAAACTATATCTTAGCTTATCAAAGATGAATCTTGTTGTTTGTTCTTTGTTGTACCTGGGCTCATGAAGGATGATTGGACTGGGTAAATTGAAGCTCAGATTATATTACTTGCTACAAAAGTAAAATAAATCTAATTCTTGTTCTGCTTCTTTATTTGTTGCTGTAACTCTTTCTAATTTTTATCTTTGTAATTTTGCTTATATAGTTGCATCTCCTACTTCCTTTGACATATGGCATTATAGACTTGGACACATGTCCTCTATTAGTGTATACTTGATGAAACATAAGTCTAACACATGAGATTTTTCCTAATCTCATAGATCTTTGTCCTTAGCTATTTCGTTTAATTTTGAATCTAAATTCTACTATGAGGTTGTTAAGTTTTCTCATTGGGGTGATGCCATGGCAGCTGAATTGCTGCTCTTGAATCTAATCATACATGGGTTCTCATTGATCGACCTCCTGACAAGTCACCTATTACGCATAAAGGGGTATATAAGGTGAAATATAACTTAGATGGTTCTACTATTATAAGGCCAAGCACGTGGCAAAAGGGTATACTTAATGTTAGGGGTGGGCAAAACTTTCAGAAGCTCTGAATCCTGCAAACACCCGCTCTGGCTCCGACTCCGACTCGATCATTTTTGTCTTTTCACATTTCAAACTTAGGCGTGTGGCCGTGGGAAAATATTATTTTGGCATTCCGAGCTCAGATTTGTAGGCTATATTTTTTTTTAATTTTTTAATAGGCTAGTTGTTGTGTCCTCATTTGGTACCATCAAAACTCCTTTCATAGATCCTTTCATCACAGTAGCGGACAGTAGGGCAAAGCAATAAGGCAAGTGATAGGCCTTTTGAACCCTACATCCCTGATTGATAAAACTTTGTGCTTTGTGCATGCAATGGGGAAGAGCATCCCTTAGACCCAAGTTAAAGTGGAGTAATTTATTTTGGCATTGACAAGTCAGTAGAGAAGTCAACACTCAGTAGTGTATTAGAAGTAGTAGTACTGCACGTTGATTTTGCATTTTTTCAGTTCAGAGCTCAAACTTTTTGTGTACACCATACACAAGAATATTTAACTATAGAAAACATATATATCATATGATTCCTACTATATGGAATAGGTAGAGTTGAAGTGAATTGGTGTGGCCTCCACTATCCTTTCATCGATCTTCGCCAACAAACAAATAAATACATTTCTTCCTCACAAATCGCCCAGCTAAAGTGTTTCTACTCTCCCCCCGTCTCTTTCTCTTTGTCTTCTTTCCCATTCTTCACTATTTTGTACTTTTTCTCTCTTCTGCTTTCTTTTTTTTCTCATTCCTCCCTTTCTCACTCTCTTGGACTCATTCATCTTCTTCTCTTACTTGGTTTTATTTTATTCTTCTTCTTTTAGTTCTATCGATTTTCCTTTTCCTTATATTTTCCTATTTTCCACTAGTAGTTTATTTATTTTTCCACAGAGAGTCAAAGTGAGAGGATTGTGAAAAGAAAATGAGACTGCAAGATGCCATCACCAGAACAATGCAACTCTTCTATTGCACACCACAACAAGTCGACCACTCTAAGGAAGCCCAACTCCGACTAGAGTTCCGACCTCCGACTCTGGCTCCAGAGCTCTAATCGGAGTCGGAACTCAATTTGGCCTTTGATTTTGGTTGGAGTGGAGCTTTCCAGCGGAGGAGTCGAAGCCCAGCCCTACTTAATGTGAAGGGTTGGGATATCTTGAAACTTTTTCACCAATAGCTAAATTGAATATTGTTAGGTATTACTTGATCTTGCTTCTATTCATAAATGCATTTTTGCATGGAGATTTAGAGGAAGAAGTTTATATGACCCTTCCACCTGGTTTTCTTGGCAAGGGAGAGAACAACGTCTGTCACCTGGTTAAGTCACTCTATGGGCTTAAACAAGCCTCACGTCAATGGTACTCTAAGCTCTCCACTTCTCTAATTGATGAGGGTTTTATTGAATCTAAGTCTGACTACCCTTTGTTTACCAAATCTGTTGGTTCTTGTTTTATGGCCATTTTGGTATATGTCGATGATATTATAGTCACCAGTAATGATTTGCAAATTGTCTATGATTTTAAACTCTTTCTCAATAACAAGTTTAAAATCAAAGATTTGGGGGTTCTAAAGTATCTTCTTGGCCTTGAAGTAGTTCGATCCTCTAAAAAAAAATCTTAGTCAAAGACATTATGCTTTGGAAATATTGAATGATTCAGGCTTGCTTGGTTCTAAAGCTGTTAACTTTCCAATGGAACCACATCTCAAGCTTACTAAATCATAAGACAATTTTTGTCTGACCCTTCATTTTATAGAAGATTGGTTAGTCAGTTGTTATACCTTACAATTACTAGGCCTCATTTGTCATATGCTATGCAAGTGTTAAGTTAGTTTATGGATATACTTGTTCATTCTCATATGGATGCTGCTACTCGAGTTCTTAAGTATATGAAAGCTACTCCAGTCCAGGGTATTTTCTTTTCTGCTGCATCTACTTGTTGTCACCTTAAAGCATTAAGTGATTTTGACTGGGCATCGTGTATTGATACTAGAAGATCTGTCACTAGTTGTTGTGTTTTCTTAGGCAACTCTTTAATTTCCTAGAAATCTAAAAAACAAGTAACCATTCCTAGATCATTTGTTGAGGCTGAGTATCGTGCTTTAGCATCTGCCTCTTGTGAACTAACTTGGCTTGTTTCTCTTCTTCACGACTTTGGCATCCAACACAAGCAACCTACCATTTTGTTTAGTGACAGTCAAGCAGCTCTTCACATTGCAACTAATCCTATTTTTCATGAGAGGACCAAACATATAGCGATTGACTATCATTTAGTCTAAGAGAAAATTCAACCTAGTTTGCTTAAAATTTTGCATGTTTCTTCAACTAAACAAATGGTTGATATTTTGAGCAAAGCCCTTGGATCTACACAATTTCATTTGCTCTTATTCAAGATGTGTGTGCTCAATATACACACTTCATCTTGAGGGAGAGTATTAGAATTATGCCCAGGTGTACAGTTAGTTAGTTGGTTATTTTACTCATGTTTCATTTGTATATTTAAGTTACTCGGTATTCATTGTACATAAAGAGACCCAACAACATCATCTGATAGCAATACAGGCCTCAGTCGGTTATGATGGAAGTCTTCTCCCGGTCCTTCAAACTCATTCGAATCTCGTTGTATCATGAGTAGGGGTCCATGAAGCTAAATATGCGGTGGTCAACAGTCGAGTCAACTATCTAGTTGATCCATGGTAGGGGAAAGCTGTCCTTCGGACATGCCTTATTTAGGTTACATTCGCCATTTAGCGTTTGCCTTTTTTTATGAGCACCATGTTTCAGACCCAGTCCAAGTAGAGAACCTCCTGCATGAGCAAGCCTCTAGGAAGAGGTCCACTTCTTCAGCTATGGGCCTATGGTGGCGTACTTTTCAATGCTACCCGCGCCTTTGCTATACCTTCTTGGCCTTTAGGTCGATGTTAAGGCTGTGCTCTATAACCTTCGGGTTGATTCTAGGAAAAATCTTCATGGCTCAACGAGAACACATCCCTGTGTTTTAGTAGGAGTGACATTAGCTGATCCTGGAGGCTCGATACCAACCCTATGCGATCTTCCTTGGTGAAGGTTATTGGGGATTCCACCTCGGCCTTTGGTCTCTTTCGCTCTCGTGGTTCCTCAATCATCTTCAGGGTAGCTCTTTAGTTGGCCAATGGGTTTGGGGCCTGTTCCTGTCTGCAGTGCGTTTCGTCCTTTCATTTCACCATGGTGGCTCAGTTTGCCTTTGATCACAGCAACTGTATTTGGCCGAGCATCCTACTTTGCCACAATTGGTGCATCGAGGGTCGACGCTTCTGGTCTTCTGACTTGCTATCGTCAGAAGTTCTCACCATGGTGGAGCCTCATATAATATTATATATATTATATGCTGAATTACGAATTAATATAACATAAAATTAATCTTATAATTTTTAATATAACATTTGATATAACATATAAATTTTAATCTTATAATATAAAATTAATATAACATAAATATTAATAGTAAGTTATTAATATAAACTTACTTTTGATATATATATATATATATATATATCAATGATAAATACATTTTTGGCATAATAAATTATAATATATATATTCTTTTTGTAGATACATTTTTACACATTTGATGATATATACTCATATAAAAGTCTAGAACTTATATAAACTATAGTTAAATTCAATACTATACTAATATACGGTAGTTATTATAAAATGAACAATGCTAGGGTGCACACCAAATGTGCACCCCAAATATGCACACTAGTGCAAATGAGTTTTTTTGTTTTTCTTTAAGTATTTTTTGGGCATATTTGAGAGTCTCACTATCATTTTCTTTACAAAATAATGTATTTATACTATAATATAAATAGAATAATAGTTTAGTATATATATACATCATATTATTACTAACTTAGATAATCCATAAAACTGGACAGAAACCAAAAAAATCAGAAGTTCCTATTTCGATAGTGAATCAGTCCAATATTGGTTCTTAAATTTTTAAAACCGGTGTATACCGGTTCGGTTCTAAAAAATGTACAAAACCAGACCGGTTACACCCCTACTCGGGTTGGTGAGCAGTTTTAACGTGTCCTCTGCATTGACGAAATCGTCAACCCTGTCCATAAACTCTCTCAGTGTCTCTGGCGTCTTTCATACTAACTTGGCCATGAACAGGCTCCTTGGCCATAACCCCCCAAGAGTACGGCCAACATTATCTTTTCATCTTAATCATATGTTGTCAGGCGCTCCTTGTTGAACCATGCTAGGTATGCCTTCAAACTCTCGTCTCCTCATTGTTTTGTTGTGAGCAAGAACGCAACGGGCTACCAATGTTGTCGGCTAGCGATGAACTGGGTCAGGAAATGTCTACCCAATTCTTCAAAGTTGGTGATTGACCCCGATTTTGAATTCCCGAACCAACCTCTCGCCATTCCTCTAATGGTCAACAGGAAGGCGCGACACTCAATTTCCATAGGAAGTTCGTGAAGGATCATGTGGGCTTTAAAAGTTTCAGGTGTTCGACGGGGTCTTTTGACCCGTCGTATCACTTGATGTGCGGGACCTGAACTTTGGAGGGAGTGGCACTGCCATAATTACTGCACTATACGACATGTTGGTGCTTTTGAGTAGATTGTCTACAGATGACAACGTCCCCACACGTTTTATCATTTCCTCATATTTTTCTATGAGGTTACATAAGCCATCATTCATCCTTTTCATCTCTTCCTCGTGGCTGGGGGCAGCATTAGCCTCCCATAGTGACTCATCATCAACGTGCATAAGTCGGTCTTGGTCCATCTCTATCACGAGCTCTTCGCTCCTCCATCACAATGCCTCGTTCTCCTTCTATAGGGCCTTCATTTTTGTCTCCATCTTTCCTAGCTTCTCATCCATTTCTTTGGATCTTCTTTCCATCTCGTTGATGGACGACTCTCCCTCTATCATGGCTCTTTGGCCTAAGAGTGCTTAGGAGCACGTGGCAGTAGGCATAGCGGGATAAATTATCCCGCTCCCACAAATGATGCCAACTGTTGATATCAATTTTGACACACCTACTACCCTACTCTATATCTAAAATGGACTGAACCCTGGTTTTAAGGGGGTAGCCTTCGATGCCCAAGTTAGATCTTTGTTGGATGATATATAGAAAAAGGAAAATGAAATATCTGGATTGGTGATCCTACTTTTCAACTTACCTCCACCTAGCTATACATTGTTCAGAGCATAGTGGCCACCCTCCCTTTCCCTAGGTGGTTTGACACTTGCCCATGCTCTGATGGGGACATCATTGTGTTTACTATGATGTCCCCTCCCAGATCCTATGGTGTTCTGGGACTGACACATGCTTGTTCCTCAAGGGAGCACTTCACCGCATTTAATGCGGTAATCCTCTTTGCACCGCGCCATAGGGTGGTGGGTGATTCCAGCTGGTTATGTGTCAACTGTACCTGTAGCCATTCCTACTGTCGCGAGTTTCCTCGTCCACACCCCGTGGGTCTACCTTAGTGGGTTTTGCCGGGCCTTGCAGTTTGGGCCTATGGGCCTTAAGCTCGCTTGGCGTTGTCCATTTCTCCCCTATAAGTGGACTTCCTAGTTATCAATTGTTGTGCGGGTTACGATATAAAATGAATTCTACTCATCAACCACTATTTACTCCCCACACCCAACACATATAACTTTTTCATAAAGTGTGGGAGTATTTTTCATAGTATATAGAGTGTGGGATAGTGAATAGTGATTTTCACAATACAATCATAGATCATTCCATGAACTTCTACTTAAAAATTTAAAATTCCCAACACGCATGCGCCCAATTAGATCCTCATAGGAATGTGCCATAACATATAAAAATAAATAAATAAAACCGAAAATATATTAAAAAAAATCAGCAGAAAAAATGAAAAGAAGAAAATATACCTAAAAAAAAAACTAACTTGGATTAAATTGGCTACCAAATCATTGACTTTTGCCACACTTCCATACTTGTTCTTTTAATTTTCTTTTCTTTATTTTACTTTGCTTTGGTTTTCTAAATTTTGAAGATTTGACTTTTTCAGCTCTTGACTTTTTCTTTTTGTTTAAATTTTTGTTCTCCATGTTTGAGTTTGTTTGGAAATTATAAAAAGATAAAACTAAAATTAAAAATAAAAAATAAAAAAGAGAGAGTTGGTGAAACACTCGAGACAGTGGAGGAAGGAGAAAACTATCGAACTAATTTAGAGAAATGCATCCTTCCAAACCGATTGATGTTTTTTTCTTTTTTTAATCAGTATGAGATAGATGTGTTTTTTTTATTCAACAAGTAGTTGAGGAAGTAAATGTATTGCTTGACATAAAGGTATGTCGCGTTTTCTATTGCATTCTAGTCCCCCACAATCAAACAATTACTGCATGTGCCCCATGTGACGCCATTGACTTCTTCAACCTCAGTTCTTCTACATCTATGTTACCTTTAATCCAAGACTGCTCGAGTCCTTAGTTGGTACTAACACATGTGCCTTCAGCAGCACCACTCTTTTATCAAACCATTCATCTATTGTCCTTTTTCTGTGCATTGCGATTATTATAATCATAAAGTATTGTTACATGTAACACCACCGAGATTTCGTGCACCTCGGAAAATTAATTGACAAATTAAACCAATATATAGGCAAATAGTCCACTTCTCTTTCTCTAGAAAGAAAGTCACCCTTCTCTCTAGAAGTTTCTCTCCGTTCTACTGCTCCATTGGAGAGAAGATGAAGTAGCTACCATCCTTCTTTTCGTTTCGTTTCTGGTTCCAATTTATTTATAGGTTTTTTTTTTTTAAAATATTTTTTCAACTTTTCCTTTCCATTGGTTTGGTTTAGGTTCGATCTACTCCATTCCAACGACCGATTGTCTACATGCACCCTACCACGCAACTCCTCAACCGTCAATCTGTTGATACAAAGTAGAACCACTACAAAACGAAAATATCGATACATGATCCACATGTACGGCTTGTCCCACACATGGCCACCATGCGACACCGCATCAAAATGCATCTGATAGCTACATGTGTCGTATCAATAGTTTCACCACTATAAGATCTTTTAGCTCTGATTGATCCCATCTCACTATCATAAGTGCGTGGACTCCACGCACAGTCATATGTGGGAGTGAATAAACTTAGCTAGCGGTAGTCCGGGCCAATCGATGCCGATCATCTTACTATGTTTCTGCTTTTCTAACCGAAGATCTTGAGGCAAGGGACACTGGTCTCTTCTATGAACATCTCAGGATAACATAATGCAGTGCACCACCAACATTCACTATCTCCAATGGTGTCAACACAGTTCGCACAATTATACAAATTGTCAAAAAAATTGTCATTTAATACGACGCCCTCTTTGCTGATAATGGGTGGGGACCAAGGTTTTGGTCCTAAAATTTGATCTATTTTTCACTTTCGTATTGTGTTTGTAGGGGAATCACACCTCTCCTCATATATCTTGATTTCCTTACGATAATGAAATAGTTGCTTGATTAGAAAAGAAAAAAAAAAACAATATATATAAGCAATCACATATATCAATTTAAAATCATATCAATTTAATATCTAAGAGAACGGATAAAAATAATGAACTCAAGATTTGGGTCACATCGGAAAATTAACTTTTAGAGAACTATTAAAAAATAGTAATTTTATATACAACCGTTAAGTGCGTAAACGCCGCGTAATCGCTTTGAAAAAGAGTAGGGTTCACTATTAAAAAAATTAATTTTTTTCATGTAAATCTCATGTTTTATTCACTTTTTTCAAAACGATTACGTGGCGGTTGCACAATTCACAATTGCAAATTTCTCATTAAAAAAAAAAAAAAAACTACTCCGCTTACTCAACTACCACCTTCAAATCCACTATAGAAGTAATTGATTACGATCAACTTAGATACTCACAAAACTCTCTGCCAATTTGGATCGATCTTGTAATCCCATAAATGATCCATTCAATCAAATATATATATATATATATATATATATATATATATATATATATATAAAAATTGGGGTTCGGTTTAAATCGATTTTCAAAAAATGAAAATTGGTATCAAATTGATTAAGGACCGAACTGTACTGATTTGGTCGGTTCAACTAGTTTTTTTATTTTTTATTTTATTTTTTTAATGGTTCTAGTTTTGAATTTCAATGCGCTTATAATATTTAACTAATGAGAATAGCTCGTGCAAGGTATGTGCGCGGCTCTTCATTCAGATTGGATTTTGTCCGAGTCCGTTCCGAAACTCAAGTAACTGGTTCCCTAGTGAGTTTTTAGGCCCAAATTTTACCCAGGTCGAAAACCGCATTACCACCAGTATATATCCGGGGGCGGATACGGGTACAAGATTCGGATACTCGGTTACAACCGGGTTTTAGAATTAAAAAATAAAATAAAATACGTATGTGAAAGGTGATTTCAATTGACTATTTTTGTTTTCTTTGTGCGCTCTCTCCCACGTGATTTTCGCACCATGATCCAGGCTTGTACATTTTCAATTTTCTTTTTAACTTTTCTTAACCTTCTGTTTGGCTGCTCAGAAAGTGTAGAGGAAGAATGGTAAGAATTTTTTTAACTTTTTATTTTTGGGTGTGTTGTTCTTGTTTATCAAAGAGCAAAAGGTTACTTAGAGTTAGAGTTGAGTGGAAAGTTTAATAGCCTAGAATTTCTTAATTGTTGCTGTTTTTGGCTTCCTGCATTTTATCGCGAACAAAATAATGCATTAGCAGTAGTTCCAGGGTGTTTTTAGTCGAAATTAGAAAGCTAAATAAAATGAAGATACAGCATCGCTTGTAGAAAATGCTCAACTTCCAATCGATTATGGTTATAGGGAAAAGGAAAGAATAGAGTGGGTTTTATGAAAATTAGCATATGATTGTGAAGTAAAAAAAGGCGGTGTGCTCCCACTTTTGTTTGCCAGGGTGAGCACCATTGCACTAACTTCATTCGAACCATTTTCAACTTAGTTCATGAAACCACATTGTGATCTTCTTTGAGTAAGTAAACTCTGATCAGATCATAGATTTGTTGAAAGAAAAAGTTGTATTCCGATGGTGCCGTGCCAAAGTTGTAATAATTAATCAAACCCACCCAATGAGATCCAAGCGGCCACCACATCTTTAAGACATGTCTAGCTTTTTGGACCCAAACACAACTCCAATACGCTCATGAAAAAAACATCATATAAGGGGTAAAAAGTAGTAGGTCCAACCTATTAAACGGTCACCATCAGCAGACAAGTGTGAAGAGACAAAGAGGAGACAAAGAACACCAAATGTCAGATGGGGAGAGGAAAGAGAGAAAAAGAAGAAAGTGAAGGAAAACGAGTCAAACACGCAAGAGATGAGTGACATAAAACTGAGTTCCTCACCAACCACTAACAAGAACACAATAAAAATGGATTAGAGATGAGGAAAGGGGACTTCCAAACTTTTGAGCAACAATTGCAAGAAGACGGAGATCATTTTCGACCTCTCAACGAGATCTCTCGAGATATTATCTTCTTCAGTAAAATATGTCTCTGGCCTCCATTGTATAGAGATAAACGAGAGACCATGAGAGACTATAAAATACTCATATTGAAGTAGATTTATCCTCAAAATGACTTGTGGATGTAGGACTTGTGCCAAACTACGTAAATCTGCGTGTCTATTTTCAGTATTTTTTTTCTATTTACTGCTATGGATGTACGTATGGGTACCGTAACACCATCCCAAGACCACCACCATGGGCTTCAAACAGCACCGAATGAGACCTAAGTCGCAATCATGGGTCGAGAATGACTTTTTCTCCTGTTCTGGCCTGTTGTGCAATTTTTGACATTAACATTTGGCGTCATCTGTGGAATCGACTTATTTTCTACACCAGAAGTGCGAGAATGATTATTTTCTAGCGTGCAAAATAATCTACGAATGAGCAGATAAATTTTCCCTCATGCATCTTCCTTTCATTGTTGATTGCAGTATTTGATTTTGTCTTTGATTGATTGCTTGAGTAGAGGGTTTGCTTATATGGGTGTTCCTATGATACCTTCCCCCTACGAGGGCTACCTTCCTATCTACTTCACCTCCTCAAAGGGTATGCGAGGTGCTTTGAAAATCAACATGTTAAGCAAACAAGCTTTCAGTTTCTTGCTTTTGTTGATTGTAGCTTAAAGGTTACGGTTCAGTTTAAGTTAAGCCACAATTGATGAAGCAATTAGCAATCAGGAATTGGCTTTGGAATATTGGCAGTTAGCTTAAGGAGCGGAGGTAAGTAGTGAGTGAGTATCCCAAGATATCGGTTGAGCTAGCCTCACATCTCTAGAGCTGCGAAGTATGAGGCTTCCCTGTCACCCTAAAAAGCAGAGGGGGAGCTGTAATTCATATGTAGCTCATACAAAGTGAGAAACAGGTTCCTCCTCGGGGTGGACGAGCATAGCAAATGAGGGGAAGCGTGTTTAAGGGACTCGCGCGTGCGACGCCCAAAAAGATGAATGCACGTCATTCTTCCCAATTTCGCTATGAGAAAGATGATTCCTTGTTCACAAAGTGTCTTACTAACCGTCTTTCTCACCTGTCCCGCCATTCAATATGAATGAAGTAAGTGTTCTTAACTTCTCATCCTCTAATTTTACTAATACTGCTACTGGAAAAATAGAAGAGGCGAGAACCCAGTACTCAGGCATGCACTGTGCATTTTAAGTGCATAGTGCACTGTGCATGCCATGTACAGTACATAATGGGTACACGTCGAGCCTACACTATGCACTTAAAGTGCACAATACAGATGAATCACGTCCCAATTATGCATGGCACTATGCATGCAATGCACAATACGAAATGCGTGCATGTTGTCGTGCACCTAGGGGGCTCACAGGGTCAACGTGAACCTAGTGAGCATGACTGGCGACTACCACATGGACTGTCGGCAATTTTCGTTCCCCCAAGGCAATCTCTGGCGACTAGGGTCATACATGTCATGCATGGCAGAACAGTAGTTGCACGTTGTCGTGCACCCAGGAGGCTCGCGGTAGCTAGTTGTGAGCCAAGTGAAGGCCCTGGCAACCACCACCAAGTTCGTTGGCATTTTCTGTGGCCTGCCACGAGCAACCCGCTGATTGGGAAACTACCTAGCCGCCAGAAGCCGCGACCTCAAGCATCGATTCCATACCACCCGTGACAACCACGGGTGGATGAAGTCAACAATGGTCACTATCTAACTTGCCGGCGTATTTTGTCGCCGGTGGAGTGTTCCTCGATCGCCTCTTGCTCAACCATACACGCGAGCAATCGTCCCACCATGCACACAGGGAGGCAACCTCTTGCTTGGCCTGAGCCCACCCGACCATCACCTCTCCTCAGCTACATCGTACTTGCTCAGACTGAGCTCGCCCAATTACCACTTCTCCTAGGCCACATCATGCTTGCTCAGATTGAGTTCACTCGGCCACCACCTCTCGTTGGTCACATTGGGTTGCCCGACCATTTAGTTCCTCCGACTTGTGGTGACCTCCTCGCCTAGGGTACACAGATGGCAAGCTTTTTTGCTTGCCCAAGGATGTTATGCCGCCTACATGCAGACAACACACACGGTGAGCAAGCTTCCTTGCCTGCCCAAAGCTATTTAGCAACCCACGTACGTGGTTTCCTTGCCCACCCCATGCAACCAGACCAAGTCCAACTCACAACCAACACTCTCTTTCTCATGGCGAGGGATATCTCGCCGACCTAACCTCTGGCAACATCTTGCAACCCTGGTGGAGGGCAGCAAGCATGCAACGAGAAAGTCTCGGCCCACCATGATGAAATACACGCGTGCACACACACACACACACACTCTCTCTCTCTCTCAGGTTCAACTAAGGTCACGATTGATTTGGAGCGGCATCCAGATCTCAAATGGAAATTCTTCGACCGTATGGAAAGCGATGAATGTTTCTAAATTGTGAAAAATTGAAATTGTTCTGACTCTTAATTTTGTGGAGTACAAACTTGAACCTTCCTATGAGAACATATGACGGATTGAGTCGCATCGCCCATGTGGTCAAAACTACAAAATATCGTCTGATCCAGTTGCTTGGTGCTCCAAGGAATCAAGGATTTCCAAAAAGGATTCGCACTCTTCAGACAATTCATCGGTCATCAAGAGTTTCAACTCATGCAAATAAAGTATAGAGGATAAAAAAAAACAAAACAAAAACAACAATAACAACCAGTAGTGGAGGATCTCAGATGAGCAAAAATTGGAAACAACGGTTAAATTGCTCCGGTTTATCTTTCTCAAAACTCGCTATTTGAATTTTATTTTATCTTCACAAAACTCCATGAGGTTCCACGAGAGTCCCAAGTGGCTACACACCTAGGGAGCATACTTCACTTGAAATCGTTTGTGTGGCATAGGAAACCGGCTATATAGCCTCACTCTCACACCGCTCAGAAATCTTAATATGTCTTCATTAGAATAGATGGCTTGGTATCACAAGCACCCCAAATCTTCCTCATTGCCAAAGCATGGTTGCCCACATGCCTTGCCATGCACCTCAAGCCTTTGACACACTAGCAAAACGATTCAGGTTTGCAAATATCGCACTTGTGATTTGGATTATCTACGCTAACCGGTTTGGCTTTTTAGCGCGATCAAGCATCTCCTTCAAACAAAAGTCTAAGTCACTGGACTTGTTACGAATGAAGCGCAAACATAAGCCAAGTCACTGGACTCACCACAAACCAACGGGCATTGGCAGTCCCTTGACCGACCCTCGCGCACAGAAAGCTGAGTTACTAGACTTGCCTTGGAACGAGCAGCGATAGTCGCTTAACTACCTGACCCTCACACAAACAAAAGCTGCGTGCCCTTGCACTTGCACCTTGACAGCAACAGCAACACCAACACAACATCTTCTCCAGTAAACGCCAAGTGTTTACACTCGTACCACAACCATGGCTAGCGAGTTACTTCCAGGAACGAGCCTCCAAGCTCCACAACCGCCTCGCTCAGGTTACCTTCGGGATCGAGTTGACCAACTCAGCAACTGCTTAAGATGGATGCAGGGAGTCGATGGGCTCCCTAATCACTTAGTGCAGGTTACTACAAATAAACTCTAGCATCAATGCCAAAATGGAAACACCAATAGCAATTCACATCAAGGGATGAAAATCCACTAAAGCCATCGAAAATAGAAACGATGGGATGAATATACACTATTTGCTAATGATAAACAACAACGGTGATAGTCCCTTGACTGCTTCAACCCTCTCCCACAAGTTCAACAAAGCTGAGTCCCTTGACTCGCCGCAAACTATGGGCAATGACAGTCCCTTGACTACCCAACCTTTGCTTACTAAGCTAGGTTCCTTGATTGCCCGACCCTCGCATACAAAGTCGGGTCCCTTTACTCGCTACAAAATGTGGACAGTGCCAGTCCCTTGACTTCCTAACCCTCTCATACATAGCCGAGTCTCTTAACTCGCTATGAACTATGGGTGACTATCCCTTGACTGCCGACCTGGCGTATAAATCCGAGTCCTTTGACTCACCGCGAACAATGGGCAGTGGTAGTCCCTTGACTACCCTGCCCTCGTGCTCAAAGCCAAGTCTATACAAACAAACTACAAGCTGAGCTCTGCGCTCGCAACTAGCACGATCGAGCACATCTCTCACCTAGCTTTCCAAGTGGAGCTCCGTACTCACACCTAGTGCGGTCGAATACATATCCTACCTAGCTCTCTAAACCGAGGCTCGCACTAGCACCTGGCGTAGTCAAGTACTCTCTAAATCGAGCTCCACGCTAGCACCTAGCACGGTAGAATATATCTTCTGCCAAGCTTTCCAAATCGAGCTCCGCACTCGCACCTAATGCGGTTGAGTACATCTCCCGCCCAAACTCAGCTCTAGGCTCACACCTAGCGTGGTCGAGTACATCTCCCACCTAAGTCTCCAAGCCGAACTCCGTGCTCAGAAATCTTCATCTCTTAACACAAACAAATAGAAAACGAGGGACCTGCTCTAAGAATTTAGTTTTCTACAGTTTCCTACAATCTATTTCTATTACGGTTGACTTCGAAATTCTCAAAATTTTCTTGTTGAGCAAATAGACTTTAAGAATCGCAAGTAATTGAACGAGATAAAAATAGTAGGCCCAGATATAACAGGACTAGCCCATCAAAAGACCACCATTAGGAGACAAGTGAGAAGAGACAAATAGGGGATAAAAAAAAAAACAAATGTTAGATGGGAAGAGAAAAAAAAAAGAAATGAGAGGAAAGCAAGTCAGACACATAAAGGAGGAGTGACATAAAGCTGACTGCCTCACTTACCACTGACAAGACCACAATAAAAGGATATTTGAGATATGAGGAAAAGGAACTTTCAGACTTCTGAGCAAAGATTACTAGAAGACAGAGATCATTTTCAACCTTGCGGCGAGAGTTCCCAAGATATTATCTTCTCTAGTAAAAGACGCCATAGACCTCCATTTTATAGAGAGAAATGAGATAACATGAGAGACTGTAAAATATTTATATTATAGTAGATTTACCCTCCAAACGACCCGCAGACGTAGGCCTTGTGCCGAACTACGTATATCAGCATGTTTCCATTTCTATTTATATTTATCATATTTATTTTCTATTAATTGCTATGAATATACATACGAGTACTGTACCACCGCTCAGGACCACCACCGTGAGCTTCAGAAGACACCGAACTATACCCAAGTTACAGTCGTAGGTAGAGAATGACTTTTTCTACTATTTCGACCTATTATCCGATATTTGACATTAACGAACTTCACACGAATCAATTTCAACTAGTTCACACAACAACATTGCGATCTTTTTTGAGTAAGGTCTTATTTGTTTTTACAATTCTTTTCACTCATATTATCTTATCTTATATAATCGTTACATTTTTTTTAAATTTCTACATAAAATAAAATAAATAATTTAACTTTTTTTAAATTTTAAAATAAAAATAATATTAAAAAGATATATTTTAACAATAATTTATTTAATTTTTAATTTTAAACTCAACTTATCTCATCTGTAAGGCTGTGTTTGGTTCCCAAACTCAGCTGAGCACAATCTAACTTTAAGCTGAGTCTGACATCCAAACACTCAACCCTCAAATTATTAAACTCATCCTAACTCAAAAATTTATTGCGTATGGGACCCACAATATTTTTTAACTTAAAACATATTTATACGTGGGATCCACAACCTTTTTTAATTTCCCATAAAAAATACTAAACTCATATTAACATTCAAACACATTTTAAATTCAGTTTAGATGGATCTCACATAACTCTCTTTACTATTCATCTCATTACTATTTATAAAGAACTTAACTCAACTCAACTGAACTCAACATTAAAAAGTAGTAAAAATAAATGAGGAACCCACAATATTTTTTAACTTAAAATATCTTTATACGTGGGACCCACAACCTTTTTCAATTTCTCATAAAAAGTACTAAACTTATCTTAACATTCAAACATACTTTAAACTCAGTTTAGATGAATCCCACATAACTCTCTTTAATATCAAAGTCATTATTATTTATAAAGAACTTAATTCAACTCAACTTAATTCAACTCAACATTAAAAAGCAATAAAAATAAATGAGGGATGCATAACATTTTTTAACTTAAAATATCTTTATATGTAGGACCCATAATTTTTTTCAATTTCTTATAAAAAGTATTAAACTTATCTTAACATTCAAACATATTTTAAACTTAATTTAGATAGATTCAATATAATTATTTTTACTATTTAACTTATTATTATGTATAAAAAATTTAACTTAACACAATTCAATTCAGTTCAACATTAAAAAATATTAAAAATAAATGAGGCGGTATTTGAATATCAGATCATAGATTTGTTTGAAAAAGTTGGGATGGTTCCGTGCCGTGCCAAAGTTAAATAACTAATAAAAGTATCAAACCCACCCAATGAGATCCAAGCGGCCACCAATCTTAAAAAAAAAATGTCTCGCTTTTTCCACCCAAACAACTCCAATACCCTGATATTAAAAAAAAAAAAAAAAAAAAACATCATATTATTATTATAAAAATATTATAAGATACCCAGAATTATCATCTTTTTGTCGCACCCACCTCACGTCTTGTCCACATCTCATTCTGATTTTCCACGCATCCAAACTCGTCTCTCTCACACCCTCTGTATTGAGGTGCTTGACTTCTATACTCGCGGATCCGATGCGGAAACCTAAGTTGTTTTCATAACGGACCGTTAGATTGTGCTGTAGTATCCGACGCGCTGAAATAGAGAGTGGCTTAAGATTGCAAATTGTATGCAAGATTTTTATACATACATGATAGATATAATAAAAGGGAGAGCCATCCTCGAGACGATTAGTTAACGCATCACGTCTACGGCCAAGTGGGCCCAGTCTCAGCGCTTCTCCCGAGGCACTAAAGTTTAAACGGTGCTCGTAACGACAAAAAAAAGTGTCACCGTTTTGGAGGCACTTATATTTTCCCTAATTCCAGCCTCCAGGTCTTGCACCCAAGTGCTCATAGAAATAACTTTGTTTTTCCTTTTTCTTATTAGTGTATTAATTTATGAAAAATTATGTATAGAAATGTTTAAGAAAATACTTTAATTATAAAGAAGTTCCTTAATTTATAAATTAATAAGAAATTCTATTTACAATTTTTACTTGGAGATAGTCTCGTTTGTTTTCGGAGATGAGATGAGATGAGATGAGATGGGATAAGATAAGATTAAAGTTAAAAAGTTGAATAAAATATTATTAGAGTATATTTTTTAATATTATTTTTGTTTTAAGATTTGAAAAAATTGAATTGTTTATTTTATTTTGTATTGGAAGTTGGGAAAGTTGTAATAATTAGATGAGATGACATGACATGACATGAGATGTTTTCCCAAAACAAACATATAGACCTTTTATTAAATAAAAAAATATTATTTTAAAAAAGATATTTTTATAATTTTAAAAAATTTTAAAAATAAAATTATCTAAACTTACATTGTAGTCCCTAAATAGGGACTATACAATACATTGTTCTAAATTAATATGATTTGATATAATACGTTAGATTATAAAATTATTTTTATTATAAAATAGAACAAATAAATTTTACAATGACATATCAATTTGTATATTTATTTTATATAATTTTTTTTATAGCAGTTCTCAAATCTTAAAGTATTATTTCTACCTAATATTTTATAATAGGGGTGTGTAATGTAAAATTTTTTATAATATTTTTTTTAATTTAAATAGCGTATGTCAGTTCAATCTATGTGACAGTAATTAATTAATTAATTAATCATTTTAAGCAATTATAATTTGACCCGGATGTTATAATTGTACAACTCGGATGTTTGGTTCAGAGAACCATAAGCGAAGTAGTAGATAGTAAAGGAGGTGGCTAATGCTATCAAACAGAAACGGTACGGGGGTGCCCTGCTATGATCATTTCCCAATGGAGGATTAGTGTGGGATTTGGCTTTACATTCAGAAAACGATAGATGGATATCGCAATAATGATGAGAGAGAGATAAAGAGAGGGGGGAGAAATTGAATAGGGATCCTTTTTACTAGTTTGTCTGCTAGCTAGTATGGTGCGAATGTTGGAAGCATGGAAGCAAGGCCGAGAATGGCGGCAACCCATTACTCGGTCATAAATCTCACATCAACCCACCCCACAAGACCACTACTCAACAAAAAAAAAATCATACCCAGCTGGACGCAGATTTCTTAGAGTGAGAAAGGGATAAGAGATGGGTCATAGAAGTTACAGCCTGTGCAGAAAATAAAAAATTATATCCATATATAAAAATGTTCGTCTGGGGAACTCTGGTGGGGTGAGTAGTTGTTCTTTTGGATGGGAAACCTGGTTTTCTATTTGGGGAAAGTGGTTTCATTATTATGAGTATGGACAGCTTCGACGTTTTTGACAAGGAAGCAAAAGAAAACAGTGGTGATGTTCCAAAGTTAGGTGTGAAGCTGGAAAGCATTGAACCGGTTAGTGACAAGGCGATTATGGTTCATCATGAAAATCACCACCGTCCATGTCCATCATGCGAGACTCAGGTTGGTGATGGCGATGGTCCCAGATGTAGCAACAGCACTATAACTAGTGGTGCATACGATGTTGTTGTTGCTGCTGCTGTTTCTGGTGCTTCTGTTCCAGGTAGTGGTGCAGTTGTAAGAGCTGTGCAGCCTTTTGACATTTCTACCTATTCTACTCCTCACACCGTCTCCAAATTCCCAGGTTTGGGTTTATTTTTGTTTCGAGTCATTGCAAAAGTGAAACTTATACCTCCCTGGCTGTTGATATAAATTGAAAAGAGAGAAAGTAAAGGTTGTTTTGTCTGAAGGCATTGAGGATGTGCGTGTGTTTTTGGTGGTGTGTGTAGCAGCAGGCAGGATGGCAGCATCTCTGGGGTTTCCTTTTACAAATGCACAGTGGAAGGAGCTTGAAAGACAAGCTATGATCTACAAGTATATGATGGCCTCCGTTCCTGTTCCTCCTGAACTCCTTATTCCCGTTACCAGAACTCCCTCAGACCCAGTTGCTTCCCACGCTCACTGTAACGGCCCTTCTCTTTTTGACTTTTTTTCCCCCTTCGATCTCTCGTTACTTTCATGATGGGCTGCTCCATTCTTCTCCTTTACTGATCTGATATGGTTTTTAACTCTGTCCCTGTCTCTCTCTCCCAAGACACACAGACAAAATAGACTTTGCCCTTTTTCTGTCCCTTGTTCAGTCTTAGATTTACCGTGGTGGGTTATTTTGTATTTGGTGTGTGTGCGCTTTGATTTTTTCCATCTCTTTCTTTCTCCCACGAACACATACAAGCACAAAGTTCATTCCTACCTTCCTTCAAGAGTGCAGTTGTCTTACATAATTGATCGTGTTAATTTTTGTGTCTTTTGTGATGCACCGACATTCTTTTCATGATGGGATAGTATCTTTCCCCACAAGTTCTTGTGGCCGGGTTACACCTTTTGTTGTTTCTTGACCAATTCTTCCGAATTTAACGATCTCTGGTTTGTGTTTTTATGTTCTGGTGGGCAGTGGGAAGTAGTGGTTTGAACCTCAGATTGTCGAACAGTTCGGATCCAGAGCCGGGAAGGTGCAAGAGGACTGATGGGAAGAAATGGAGGTGCTCTAGAGATGTGGCCCCCAACCACAAATACTGTGAGCGCCACTTGCATAGAGGCCGTCCCCGTTCAAGAAAGCCTGTGGAAATTCAAGCAAACAACAGCAGCAGCAGCAAGAGGACCCGCCGTGAAGATTATAGTGCTCTTCCTACTTCTGTTAACATTCCTATTCCTAGACCCACAGTCAACAACAATAGTGTTTCATCTCAGTTTCTTGGACCTACTGCTGGTTCCCCATTCCACCGGCCGACTGACTTCTCGCTTACTTCACACAATGATCCGAGGTCGGTATTATATTTCTCTTTCGGCGTCTTATAGTTTCTGCCGTTTTTCGACTCCGGTTGGTTGATCGGTAATGTTTTCCGAAGAAAAGGGTAAAATTTTAAGCTTTTGGTGATTATTTATTGTGAAAGGAGCTTGCTTGCTTGCTTGATCTTAGTTTATAGGAGCCAAGAAATTTAAACAAACGGGTGGTCTTTGGTTGTCCTGTAATTTCCAGCTGGATTCTCAGGGGCCAAAGTGAGAATTTAAGAAAAATATTCTTGTAAATTAGTGGGTATTGTTGGGTGCCTGATGTGGTTGTGTTTGCATTTTTGAAGGAGCTTGGACTGGGTTGTAAAAGGAGAACCCGTTCCCATGGCTACAACTGACCAACAATGGCACCATCTGATGCAAAATAAAATGGAATTCGCCTCTGAGACGTTCTCTCACTGTCACCCCAATGCCTCTATCTTCAAACAAAACTATCCCGAGGAGCCCTTGAATCTGAACTCATATGTGTATTTCAGCACCTGTGAAGATACACAGAGCAAAGACTGTCCTTTGTTCCTCAATTCAGATATGATTTCTACACAAGAGTCTCACACGGGAACCACAAGGGGTTTCATTGATGCGTGGTCTAATGCAGTAACAGAGGAGAACATAGCCAACTCAAGCACCTTGTGCTCTGTCTCATCAAATGGGTTCTCGCCCTCTTTACTCACTCTATCAATGGGTGGTAGTAACTCCATTGATGATGAAATGGGTCAACTCCAAATGGGATCGGGCTTAATTGGAAGGAACCGAAACAATGAAAGTGGTATCAAATCTGATATATCAAGATGGTATACCCCTGCTTCGTCAGTAGCTGCTCCCACACCGGGTGGGCCTTTAGCTGAGGTTCTAAGGCCGAGCATGGTTGCCATCGCTGCCGGAGCTGCGTCGAATGTGTCATCTCCAACCCCTGGAAATGGTGATTCAAGGGGTGATTCGACTAGGTCTCATGCTACTATGGTCTCATCGCCATCTGGGGTTCTTCAGAAAACATTTGCTTCATTGTCTGATAGTAGTGGTAATAGCAGCCCAAACCTTGGGAGCTCGAGGGCCACTCCTGAGATCGCTATGCTCTGGTTGAATTAGAGCGATTTAGCATCGTGATAGTATTGAATCAAACATGGTGGGTTCATTGGTTTCTTTAATTACGATGTTGTTCTGGATAATTTAGTTCTGTCGAGTAGTTTTTTTGTGTAAAATTAAAAGTTGTCTGCAAGATCTGAACATCTGTTTTGAGCTGTGGATCTATAGAACAGGGCATGTATTTATCGCCGACGTTCAAAGTGTAACATCGGTGAAATATCGCTGATGTGATTAAACAGACTTTTATCTTTTTATAGTTGATTTCAAGTCAATAATCCTGTGCCAATTATATTTGGGGAGAAGCCGAACTCAATTTACATGGCATATATTCCGCATTGTTTTCTTTTCTTTTTCCTGAACTATTGTTGTGTTCTTTCCCCATTTTTAACAAAGACACGATTGAATTCTTTCTTCTTTTTTTATTTTATACATTTGGGAGTGAGGATCGAATTCCAGACTTTCATTTTGAAAGTTGGGGTTCCATTTTGAAAGTTGGGTTTATGTAATCAGACGACATGCCGAAGGCATTGAATTCGTTCTTTGGTTCTTGGAGAGATCCTTGGCCTCTTCGACCATAAGCTGGTAAGCCTTCAACCAGCTTATGGTTCTGCCATTACCAGGGGGCTTAAAATGGATGACGCGTCTTTTTATCAGTGATAAAGCTATGTTCATGTTAGTGTTATAATGCTACTTGCAATCTCTTTCTAAGCTGCTCGGAGTTGGATGTGCATGTTATTGTTTGATGACACTTCAGAACACTGCAGTAGGGAAAAGGGTTACTCATTAGTCATTTCATCGCTTGGCTAAGGGGCGAGCCCCCAACATCAATGTGTTGTTCTTGGGAGTTACCGCGATAGAATACAACTGTAACAGTTCGGCATGTGAAGATCACAGGGAGCAGATGGAGAGTTTGAGACCTGAGAAGGAAGTACAGGGAAGCTGAAGTATTTTCGGTTCTCATGAGCCATGGGCTCGTGGGCTCTCACTTTTATTTGCTTTTTATGTTATTGTAATTAGTTGGACTGAATTAACGGGCTGGAGCCCATAGACTAGGCCCATAGACTAGCTTTGATGTCAGTAGGTCTTTATGTTATGTTTTGTTAGGTTTACTCGGTAATCGGCCCAAGCCCATGTTAGGAAGAATCCGTTACTCATTGCCAGCTATATGTATTGAGCAGTAGTGCTTTGTAGCATTTTTATCCAAAAAGTAATAGAAAATTCTCATTTTTCTTCCTTGTCTTCTTCCAGCGGTCTCTCACCTTCGAAATAAGGTTTTTACATTCAAAATATTTACATTACAAAGTGGTTTGTTATATTTGGTATCAGAGAGACACTGATCTCTGTGCACGGAATACCATCACTATGGCAGAAGGTGCTCGTTTGACCCAGCTACAAGATGGCTTGAATGCCTTGAAAAAAATGGATGCTCAATATCAAAATCTGGAAACCAAGATCTTGCCCTTAAGAGGCAAAATGAAGTAGTGATGCAACAACTATCATCTTTAACTTTAGAGCTGCCAAAGAAAAATCAAAATTACAACCATGCAGAGTCTTTTTCAAGGATTTAGAACCATGAAGAAGGAAGCAACTCCTAAAGAGATGAGGTTCATACTAGATCTGTCAAATTAGACTTTCCTGTGTTTCAAGTAGAGGATCCCGTAGGGTGGTGTATAAGGTATACTATTTCTTTGCTTTTTATAATACTTTACGCCAACATCGTATTAGACTAGCATCCTTTCATATGGAAGGAGAAGCACTTGTTTGGTTCCAAGATTTGGAAGATTTTGGACAATTCACTAGCTGGGATGTATTTGTTAAGGCACTTTTGGTCAAATTTGGCCCAAATGCCTATGATGAACCCATGGAATCCCTAACCAAATTGAGATAAGCTGGTTCACTGGAAGACTACAAAGCTAGGTTTGAGGCTTTGTCCAACAGACTGAAGGGTCTCTCGAATTTCTATAAACTAAGTTACTTTTTTTAAGTGGACTAAAACATGAGATAAGACTCCCTATAAGGATGTTCAATCCCTCCAATTTGACCATTGCCTATAGCCTAGCCAAGAGTTAAGAAGAAAACCTAAACCTTTCCAAAAGGCACCACAAACCGACCCTACCTTATTCATTGGAACCTAAGATACTAAAAAATCCCAGCCAACAAAATCCCCACTTACTGTCCAAAAAATCAACCAAATCAAATGAAAGAGATGAGAGGAAATGGGTTATGTTACCATTTTGTTGCTAAATGGAATCTAGGCCACAAATGTCAAAACCCCAAGTTATACCTATTGGAGGAAGTAATGTCTGAGACAGAACCTGAACCCGTGCAGGAGTTAGCACCACCTAAAAGGAAAAGAGAATGAGAGTTAGCTGAGTTGAGCATTGTTAAGGAAACCCCAAGAATTTCTTTACATGCTCTAACAAGGTCACATAATCCTGAAACCATGAAGGTTAAGGGAATCATAGTCTCTACTTGGGTTATAGTCCTTATTGACACAAGACCCACACACAAATTCCTATATCCACCAGTGGTCAAGAAAAATGGACTACATGTAAACTTGGAGGAAAGGGTTAAAGTGAGGGTAGCCAATGGGGAATAACTGCTCAGTGAAGGGAAGATTGAAGGAGTAAAGGTGAAAATACAAAACATCCTATTTTTACTAGATGTTCATGTCCTAATGTTGGCTGGTTGTGACATGGTCATGAGCATATAGTGGCTCAGGGAGCTAAGATCTGTACTTTGGAATTTTAAAGAGTTAACTAAGAAATTTTCCTATCTAGGGAAACCAGTGGAACTAAAGGGGTTGGTAGTAGCCCAAATGATTGAGGAATGGTTTTTAAACTAGTGCAATGAGTTTGAAAAAAAAGGTAATTCTTCAAGTGCTAGAAGGGAAAAGGAGCATTGAGTTAACAAAACAAGGGGCAATCAGCAGCAGTACAATGTTGTTGGAATCCTACAATGATGTGTTTCAGGAGCCTAAAGACTTGCAACCTTCCAAATCTAAGGATCATGCAATCAACTTAATTCCTAGAACTAAACCTATCTCCATTAAACCCTACCATTGCCCCTATTTCCAAAAAGATGAGATAGAAAGAATAGTAAAAGAACTCCTAAAATAGGTGTCATCCAGCCTAGCCAAAGCCCTTATTCTTCTCTTGTGCTCCTAGTGAGATATGTTGATGGTACATGGAGACTTTGTGTGGATTATAGGGGTCTTAACCAAGTCACCATCAAAGACAAGTTTCCTTTACCAGTTGTTGAAGAGTTGATGGATGAATTCAATGGTGTTATGATGTTTTTCAAATTAGATTTAAGGTCTTGTTACCACCAGATCCAAGTGAAACTAGAAGATGTCCCAAAAATAGCCTTTAGGACACATGAAGGGCCTTATGAATTTCTGGTAATGCTCTTTAGGCTAACCAATGTCCCTTCCACATTCCAAAGCCTCATGAATGAGGTGCTTAAACCATATCTAATAAAGTTTATCTTTATCCTTGTATTTTTTTTATGATATCTTGATTTACAGTAAAAGTGAGCAAGAATACATGGAGCACCTAAGAGTGACCTTGGAGACACTGAGGCGACACCAACTTTAGCAAAACAAACAAAGTGTAGATTTGGATGCATTGAGGTGGCATATCTTGGCCATCTAATTTCAACTCAAGGAGTGAGGGCTAACCCAAAGAAGCTATTGGGTGTGAAAGAGTGGCCCTTACCCAATACCTTGAAGGCTTTGAGAAAGGATTTTTAGCTCTGACTGACAATTATAGAAGGTTTATAAAATGGTATGGGGGTATTGCAACCCCTTTAACATAAATGCTTAAGAAAAACGTTGCAAACCGAACTGTTGAAATCAATGCATAGTAGCCTGGGGGGGGGGGGGGGGGGGCCCACACTCGGGTTGTGTGAAATGGCTCTTTAGGAGTTGTGATATGTGCCAAAGAGTGAAGGTGGACAATACTTTGCCTAGTGGATTATTGCAACCCCTACTTGTGTCTCACCAACCCTGGACTCACATCTTTATGGACTTTATTGAAGAGCTTCACACTCACACGGATTTAACTATTTATGGGTGGTGGTCAGTGGCGGAACCAGCAATTTTTCTTAGGGGGCCAAATTTTCTAGTGTGTGACACATTGAGATTAAAATATCATAAAATACATAACTATATATAAAATCAGATCTCGATAATTTACAATATACACGTAGAACTAAAATTCTAAAAATACAATGTCTTAATATATGTTTCAGATTTTTTACAACAATATTTCATGAAATAATATACATCCATTATTATTTTTGTAATGAAATATTTAGAATTTATTTGCTTCATAGAAACTATCAAGTGATCTTTTAGATTATCATCTTTCATTCTAGTATGTAAGCTAGTTTATTAAGTTTCATGTAAACTCAAGATATTTTCGTGTCACATTAAGCATATAATACTATAATTAAGACCTTAAATAAATTTTTTCTTGCTCAATGTAGTCTAAAGGATAAAATCTCTCAACTATTTTCTATATAGATCACCAACCTTAAAAGATTTTTCTTGTATTTTTACTTTAGATTCCATATTAAGAAGCCTAATATTGTATAACAAAAAACTTTGTGATCCATATTAATAAGTTTATTATTTCTCCTAAACTTAGTTTTGATTTAATTTTGGTGAGACCACATTCTTGAAAATAAATAATATATAGAAATTATACAAAGTTTTGGGACTATTGGAAAAATTTGGAGAGACAGTTCTATATTTATTAGAATTTTATAAAATTTTGCGAAGCATATGGAGATGATCAATTTTTTTGGGAGGGCTATTTTCTATATTTATAAAATTATGAATAAAAACAAGGGTATATTTTGATTTTTCAAAAAATCTTCCCCCCAGCCCCCGGGGGAACGTAATCGTAGGTCCGACACTGGTGATGGTTGACATACTTACTAAATACTAAGTATAATCATTTCACACCTCTAAGGCATCCCTACACAGCCAAGACAGTGGTTGAGCTATTCTTAAAGAATGTCTTCAAATATCATGGCCTACCTAACTCTATAGTAAGACAAAGACACTACTTTCGCTAGCAAGTTTTGGCAAGAGTTTTTTACTCTTGGGGGTGCAAATGGACATGAGCACCGCCTATCAACTCCAAACTGACGAGCAAATAAAGGTAGTTAGGCCTCGATTACGCAATTCAGATGAAATGATAATAGATATTTTGTTTTAAGTTAAATAAAATATTGTTATAATATAATTTATTTAATATTCATTTTTTTAAAATTTAAATAAAATATTGTTATAATATAATTTATTTAATATTCATTTTTTTTAAATTTAAAAAAGTTGAATTGTTTATTATATTTTGTGTAGGAATTCGAAAAAATTATAATTATTATATGAGATGAGATAGTTTGGTTATGTAATGATTAAAGTGATTATGAGGTTATCGGAACAACTCAAATGTATCTTTTTTTGTGTTTGTTTGCTCGGAAATAGAGTCCTGGATGCATTGACATTTGCAAAGCAAGTTGGTGGGTGGGTAGAGACATGAGAGTTTGAGATCTGGGGCTTGCTGAAAGTTTGAAAGTGGTCATCTTCTGCCTTTTAGTCCCTAACAAATTGATGTTTATTGCGGGATTAGTCGTCTAGACTTATTTCAAGCGATGTTCACTGTTTCAGCATAGTGTTTAATTCTCTTGATCTGCTATGGGATAATTTGGTTCAATTAGCGCGTTTGAAGGATAATTAGTTGATGCCCAAAGTGTAGTAACGTTTAGAAAGGTATATCAAAGCCCTTTCAAATCTTTAAGAAACACTTTGACAAAACTGACTGGTAGCTTTAGCATTCTTTTTCTTCATGTTGCTGCATGCAATACAGTTACAAGCATGTTGGGGGGAAACTACATGGTCTAGCACCCTAAAAATCATGCAGAAGGATGGTAGAAGACTTCATGGGAAAATTTTTCTTTTAAGTTCTTACCCGAACCTGATTGAGAGTGCACCCTCTCTCTCCTCTTAAGACCTAAGAGGATCTTGATCGACTGATCGACTTCATGAATGATAGGTTCTTAAGGTACGTGAACTTGCCAGAAAGGCAGAGGGACAGCAAGGGATGTGCAACAGTTACAGGATTCTAGAACGTTGGCCACGAACACTTATCATAAAACTAACAGCTCCAAATTGAAGATCAAAACAAACCACTCCCTTTTTTTTATATACAAGATTTAACTGAGAAGGAAACATGTTGAGCCAAAGAGGACGAGAATAATTCTCAGACTTCCTAGTGTCCTATAACAGTCATTATGTGTGCAGGCCTCTCTATTTTTTCTGTTATCTTTCATGGTTAAACAAAAACTAGAACATCTATCTAATCACTGCTGCAATTAATGCTACTCGCTTCCTTCAGGGATAGATTCAAGCTTCGGCTTCCAATTTGTTGAAGAATCAACATGAGAAACAGACGTTGGTTTCTCAAGCCCTGACATGAAGTCTTCCACTGATATTTGCTTTGTCAGTAAGTCCTGGAGCTGTTGCTTTGTTATAACAATCTTAATCCTCTTTACACCATTGGCTTTGTCCTTGTCTGCTATTGAGGAAATTTCTGCAGTAGTACTAGTGGGACTCCCAGAACTCAAAGAAGGCAGCATATAGTAGGTTTTGCCTATCTTCAACTCATAATTTGGTGGGAGATTCTCCGAGGCATCCTTGGATAAACCAATACCTGAGCCGGAAAAGTTCACCATGATATCTTTAACAAGAATTGGCGTGCTGAATTCTAAAATCTTCCCATCCATCTTCACGACTTGTAACACTCTCCCATGCTTTGCTGCAGCAAGTTTGGCATACAAGCCGATACTGGGCTTGCAAAGAGCATAGCAATTGCCCATTTTACTTCCAAGAGACAAGAGAATTGGAAACTGAAGTGATTGAAAGAAGTGTAATAAAACTAGAATGCAATTGTATATGTGTGAATGAGAGAGAGAGAGAGAGAGAGAGAGAGAGAGAGAGAGAGAGAGAAATAGAGAGAGATGTTGTTGAGGTTTTATGAGTTGGAGCAAAGCTAATTAAAGCGTATATATATTGAAGTGGTGCCCAAGAAATGATGAGTTTTCTTTCGTGTGGAGCGGAGCGGTAGAAAACTTTCTTTCTGTGACAAATAAAAAGTATTGTGAACTTGGAGCCAAAGGGAATTTTTGAGTAAATTCTGTCGAAGAATGAAAAGAAAAAGCTAAAATTGTCAACACGCATGCAACAGAGGTCGGTTAGTGGAAGGTAAGCGCATTGGCATCGCCCATCGCCCACCTAGGCTGTGCCTTCAGCTGATCCCTATTTGTCTGTCTCAACTCTCAAGCTCACATACATACAGATACAGCCAATTTGCTGTACATTAACTTGGTGACTGTACATGTGGCACAGCATTAAAGGTTAGGCGCTTCTTTAGACTAACTTTTTTTTTTTTGAAGATTTCTTTAGACTAAACTAAAGTTTATCCTAATGGGGCATAGCCCAATTAATGAATATCTTCATGAACAGATTTAAAGGTGGAAGTAGAAAGTAGGTTGATATGTACTGGTCTGTCTAATATCTCTGTACTTGCATCGTTCTTGATGTCAAGGAAGCATAACTGAACTATAAAAAAACTGCTTATTTGTGATTAGTTATTTCCGGCAAAAATGATTAATTCCTATCAAAATAAGCCTATTTTTGTCGCAAATAGTCGTTATTGTTGCAAATAATCAGTCAAAATACTTGTTTTTCTTATAGTAGCAGTAGAAAAATACGACAACATGTTTATAGTGGTTGGGTGGGGTAACCCCTTGTTTAACTCTTTCCACAATTCTAATAATTTTCTTAGCAGAACATTCCTTAACTGATTGGTTTTGGGTTGTAGGGTAAGGTCTTTGCATTTCATTCATTATGCATATGAGGTGCAGTTGACACAAAAGTGGTTTAGGTCATTTTTTAAGATGGTTTAGGTCATTTTTTAAGATGGTTTAGGTTTTCATCTTGGTGGTTGAACAGTGCCTCTTAAATTGCTTTTTACAGTACAAATAATATGATATTGTGGGTGAAAGAGCTTGGCAGGTTTTGATGGAGCAAAATTCCAAACAAAGTTGTAAACTTGAGACACAAGTGGATCTTTTTCTTCACCAAAACAAAACCAGTGTTGCTAGGGAAACAACTAAAACAGATTCAAATTGGCATCAACAATCAGATCATAAACACAATTTCAAATTGATTATAGAAGATTAATGAAATTGGCATAAACAATCAGATAAACCAATAGTGGGTGTAGTACATATATATATATATAAAAGAGGATCGATCATGAGTAGCCTTTTTGAGATTTTGCAAGTACAAAACCATTATGCAGGCCAGGATTTAATTATTATATAAAGTTCATTGCCAACCCACTAAATCTTCACTCCATAAAGAAGGAATCAACTTGTTGAAGTGCTCGTAAGCATTGTTGGTTCCTCCACTAAGAGGATGTCTTTATCACATGTAGAAAAAAGAAGGGTCAACTAATCGTAACACAGATTTCCTAAGTCGACAAAAGTAAACCTCTATGTCTTAAGTTTATTAGAACTGTTTTTTTGTTTTACATGCCTTTTTTTTAACACTTTAAATATTTAAAAAAAATCACAACATCATTAAAAAATACTTCTGTAATCATTAAGTAAAAAAAATTTAAAAAAAAAATCAAGTAGGAGGAATAGCATTTTCCGCTTACAAAAAGGGTTTAACTCCTCCTAAATGTTCCTAGAATTTCATAATTCTGCTAATTGCAATTAATCTCATAGTAATTAATCTCATAACACACTATATTATGAGATTAATTACAATTATAAAAAAAAAATTCAAAACATGTTTTTTCATGCAAATTGATGTCACAAATTTTCATATAGGCGGTATGTTTGGTATAACAATAAACAAGTTTGCAAATAGATTTTTCACAAAATTTAACAATAAACAGTTTAGAATTCAAAAGTGCAAAGAAAACATAATGTGGGACCTTTGTGCTTGTAGAAAGGCTTGATGGTGGAGTGGTGCACCCAGCCGCCATTGTGGTGACTGGTGAGAGCCTCCATCTAGAGGCATCTACCTCTACATTTTCAATCCACTAGCTCAAGAATCATAATTATAAGTGCAATGAACCTTCGGGGTTCGTATCTCAGCTTTCGCTAATTTGAATTTATAAACGAGATGAGATGAATTTAAATAAAAGTAATATAATTTTATAAAAATATTTCTCATTTAACACATTATATTATGTTATATAAAATATTGTGGATATCGTTACTCATTTTTTTAACCTTTCTATACAGAAACCCAAAACGTTTTTCATTTTCTTTTCTTTTTTTTCTCCCTCTTTCTTTTTGGGTCAAAGAGTCTTTAATCAACTATTATTATATTTCCTTCCAGGAACAACCCTACACGTCTTGTCCTGTTTTTCTCACCCCTTTCCGGCTTCTTTGGGCCCTCCCTAGTAAGCTTTTGGGTTGTCAGAGGAATGCTAGTCCTATTATCCTAGTGTGTGGGGGAGGTGCCTATATGGGTTTGAATTTAAGAGTAATGATATATATATATATATATGTATAATATATTTTCATAATAATATTATAAGAAGGTGAGATTTTTATCAAATAATATTATTTTTATAAAATATTTATAAAAATATTCTTCAATTAAAACATAATTATATAAATTATTAAGAAAAATATTATGTAAATCATTTTCCTTGAATTTAATGGGTTGGTTAAAGAAAATTGCTCGCACGCCTGGGTTATACTGAAAAGTCCTTGAATTCATTATGAGAGAAGAAAAAAATAAGAAACTTAGGAGTGTTAAAAGTTGTGAAATGAGATGAGATTAGATGAAAATTTTATATATAAATAATAATAAAATAGTTTGTGAATAGTAGTGAGATTATTTAAGTTAAGAATTTATTGCGTTTTGAAAATAAAAGAGAAAAAATTGAATAAAAAATATTATAAAATTAAAATATTGTTATAATATAATTTTTGTTTTCGAATTTGAAAAAGTTGAATTATTTTTTATTTTTTTATTTGAAAATTTGGAAATGTTATAATGATTAATTTGAAAGTGTTTGTGTTTAAATAATGGTTGTGAAGAAAATAAAATAATATAAGATGTGATGAGATAGAAACTTTTTCCAAACATCCTCTAAAAAGATTCTATAAAAATAACTCACAAATTAATATGAATTAATATGATATAATAAAAGTAGTTTTATAGATTAACATATCATATATCAAGTCACGTCAATTTGTGGGTTTATTTTTATAAATAAAATATTTTTCTAAATTGTGTTCTAGATAAAAAGCTAAAGCTTGGATAAAACTGTGCATGTGGAAGGGAGGATAAGAGCAAAAAGTTGGGGGTACCAAAAATTAAAAACAATAGAAAACCAAAAGTCTTTTGTCAATAAAAGCAAGAAGTAATAAAATGCTTGCAATTAGAAAAACATAACACTTTTAAGATAATGTTAAATGATTAAATTAATAAGAGGAATGGTGAGGTGGCTTAATAGGAATCAAAGAAGATGATTAAAAATAATATAAAAATTTTATGTGCAGTCACTTTTATGTATTTTTTATATATTTCACTAATGTGATTGGCTGCGTCACTTTTTTTTAATATAAAATAACTGTTTTGACTAATCACATCAATAAAATGTATAAAAAAATAAGTAAAAATGACTGTATATAATATAACTCAAAATTATATACGTAATACCATGTACTACTGTTGTGTGTAGAGATCAGTCTTTTGCTCGCCTTGGCACACGTTGAAAATGTAAACAGCAAAAAAAAAAATAGGATTTTCTTGAGTATTTTCAATATCCGAACAAATAAAATTGGGATTCACAAAATGTTCCGGACCCAAGATTGTTTTGATTAAAGTCGATTTATCATAAATCAAGCATTTTTGTGTATTTCATATTCAATAGCAAAATCAATTCAATCGATTCATTGAGACTGATTTTGGGTGCGTTTTATTTATTGAATTTTAGAGGCGAAGTTTTATTATTTTTATTCTTGCACAAAAATATGAGAGAACTATACAAATAATAGTATTTGTGATTGGTGAGAAGAGTATCGTTACTATGCCGTCCTAATTATACTGTTCATTTTGCTCCATTGACGTGGTACTACCACATGATGCCACGCGGTTTATTACAATATATATATATATATATTAAAAAAATGACGTTCGAAAATACATAAAGATGAAAATTAAAACTCTAGATTCCCTTTACTTATTTTATGTTTGTGCTTTTAATTTTTTAATAAACCACAATCGTGCCACATCAATGAGGCAGAATGAGCTGTATAACTGGGGCGGTATAGTAGCATTTCTCTTGATGAGAATAGTAGAAAACTTGAAAAATAAAATAAGCAGTTCTTTACTTTATTTGGTTCAGGAGAAAAAATAGAAAACAAAGAAATAATTTTTATTAAATTTGTGGCTATACCCAAAAATACTATTACCATGACCCTCTAAATTAAGGGTATTTAGCTTTTTTGTAAATGATGATATTTAAGATGGAAAAAAAGAAAAAATGAACGTTGAGATTACACCCATGGGTTATTTTCTTTTTAATATCATTTAGATCCATATTATATCCATATTGATGACCAATCCCTATTTTAAAGTCATTCATACTTCATTATAAATGCTTGAATGGTATTATATATGATTTTTTTACATTTTTATTAACATTTAACTAATATATTCAAAATTTTCATGATTCACCCAATTTATTGAAGCCATTGTTGATTGCAAATTCAAATTTCGATATTCCAACCCTTAATTAAAACCCTAAAACTAAGCATGATAGGAGATCCCTCCATTTCCTATTTAACTTGAGTAGTGTTACATTTACTTACACTTTTACTTACAAGATTTATTTTGTTAGTTTTCTTTTGAATTTCAAATTTCATGATTTTCAATATATCAATAACTGACATGTGAATAAGTAAGTTTTTTGTAGGACTATTCATCCGGGTTCCGACCCAGGAACCCAAGTTTCAAATCCAGACCGAGTTAGCCCGGGTCAGACCCGGATGAATCTAGGTTCTGGTTTTTTTTCTTTCTATTTTTTAGTTTGAATGTTTTGATTTTTTGACAGTCTTTAATTTAAACATTCTTAATTTGATTGGATTCCTTTAATTGATCATTGACATGATCATCGTCAATATTATCATGTGTACAGATCTTTAGAAAGTATATATAGCTATCGAAAGTATCATATGCACAACTGGTGTATGTCTGATCCCCCATCACTAGCTCCATGCATGCCAGGCTTTAAGCAAATATATTTCTTTTGTCTTCCTTTTAGACAAGGTTTATGTAAGTTTAGATTTCCTTGATCGAGCGTTGTCCCATTAATTAATCTCGCTGGTAAACTAGTTATGTGGCATGTTCCATCAAATTAAGAATACTTAAATTAAACATTCAAATTGAGAAAAAAAAAAAGAAAAAAATATCGAGTATCGGTTTTTGGAAAAAGCCCGGTCTAGATGAACAGTTCTAATTTTTTTTGTAAGTTTTGCTTAAATACATTTAACATTTTTCACTTAACTTTGAAAAATGAAAAATCTAACAAAAAACAAAAGCATTTTTGAAAGGAATCTCTCTCTATAACGTTTTAGCATGAATAATCTTCATTCTCCACTCTTTCTTTCTACATGGAGAAACTCTATTATTGAGCTAGGAAGGACCACCCTCCTCCTCCTCTCCACCTCCTCTACAAGATAGATGGGGGATTTTTTATTTGTTTTCCTCTTTTCCCACCTACCATCATTTTCTTAACATTTAATTTATACCTACTTGCACCTCTTTGTCCCTTTTATACACTTATTTTTCTACCATTAGTCTGATTTAACATGTTATCATACAATAAATTCTGCATCATTAGGTTTAGATCATTATAAATGATTTAGACCATCTTGTCTATTTCTAGCAGTTCATTAACAAAAGTGAAATGTTTAGCAAACTTACAAATCTTAGAGTTTATACACTATCTTAATTTAATATGATTCATCATATTGTAAAATTTTTTTTTGCTCGAATGCGGAGCCCCCCAATTTGTCATTCAATTTGATCAAATGTCTTTTTCCTATTTTTTTTAGTTTTTTAATTAATAAAATATTATATAATTAATCTTTATTAATACAAAATTTGAAAAGAAAAGAAAAGATATGTCGAATGGGACAATCCTAGCATTTTCCTAATATACTTTATTAAAGTTGGGGTGAAAATATTGGCTGTTGAAGTCAATCAAGAAAAACGTACCCTTGCAACCACATCAAAATTACCTTGTTCCTAAACCAACTTGATGCTGATGGTACTCCTTGTCGAGTACACCTCAAACCTACAAAAATCAGTCTTTTTTCTCGGCAATGAAGCCAACCTCAGAGTCACAAACTAAGGATTCGGAATGATTCTATGGTGCCGTTTGTTTTTATAATTTTTTTCAATTTATCTCATTTAATTATTATAATTTTTTTAAATTTTTATACAAAATAAAATAAATAATTTAAATTTTTCAAATTTAAAATAAAATAATATAAAAAATATATATTCTAATAATATTTTATTCAACTTTTAACTTTAATCTCAATTCATCACACTACATCTCATCTTATTTGCGAAAACAAACAAGACCTATTATTCGATATCTCCTTTAGTTATCTTTAATCATTCTTTTAATTTTTGTTAAAAATAATATCAAATCAATGATTCAATAATTTTTCTATTTGATTTTATATAAAAATAGTAAAATATAATTGAAATTGAGATGAAGAATATATAAGGAGATTGAGGGAGAGAGATTTTGACGGTTACATCTTTACTCTTTTGAATTGTGATTGAATAGAAAGCATTGATCCATATTTTTATGGAAAATTATATGGAGATGCGATAAAGTAAATATTTTTCTTCGTAATGAAAATCAAATATCTTGATGTGATAATTATGAAAATGAACTAAATTAATTCATTGATTGATCGCTGATGAATGATGAAAGTGGTGTTGGTGATGAAGCAACTAATAGCTAGAAAATCAAATCTGGATGACAACTAGAACATTAAATCTGGAGTTGTGGTCAACAATGGGTTAATGATAAGCTAAAGCCAACGAAGTACCAAAATCACAAAACCAAAAATGGCTCTTAGGCTTAAACGATGCTTACAACATACTAAAACCCAATAAATAAGGCTCACAAGTAATAAACATACTTCAAATACAAGAATTTGAGACGAAACATAGTTGAACAATGTTGAAATTTTGTAAGAGGTAAAGCTAATAAAAGAACTTTAATTAGTTCATAAGATCAAGTTTGGTGTTAGTCAAGGATTTTGATACCATGATACAAATATAAAATATAATTGAAATTAAGATGAAGAAGATAGAATGAGATTGAGGAAAAGAGATTTTGAAGGCAACATCTTTATTATCCTAAATTGTAATTGAATACAAAGCATATATTAATCCCTGTTTTTAGGAAAATTACATGGAAATGAGATAAGGTACATATCTCCAATCATAATGAAAATCAAATATATTGATTTGATAATATGAAATCAATTCAGAATGATAATCAAATCAAATTCTTAATTTAATATTACGTTGAAAAACTTTTGGGGTCGCCATTTTTTTTTCTTTTTGTATTCTCATATATAATGAAAAAATTTATAAAACCCCCTTATTTTTTGAGAACTTTGAAGGGTAATAGTTTGAGAAAGTTTGTATATTTATTATTTTCCTTATAGTGCATAGAGTAGAAGACAACAAATTAGTTGGTTTGGTCAGTACTCATGGCATGACAGTATACGAATGGAGGAAAGAAAAATTATTCTCATCATCTCTATATCACATACCATACATGATTTTTTTTTCTTTTACCAAATACTTGGTGTATGGATGATAAGAAGAAGAACTTCTTTAGTTTAGCAAGAATAAAATAAAAAAAATAAAAAATAAATAGAAAGTCAAGTATAATGTGTGGTGTAAGTCTCAAGGAGGAAGTATGCAAAAAGAATCTTTATTTTCGAAATCGCTGCAATGGAATGAATAATTGTACAGTCCCCTAATTATTCATCTTAACAATATGGTGCGCAATTTTCTTGGAAGAGTTCTGCTGGGGAGCAGCCGGAAGCCACACCATCCCCAGTAAATTTTTTTTTTTTTTTTTCATCCAACACATGGTGTGTTAAGGATGTTATGCACAATAGGATGTTTTTTATATTTTCTGTTCTTGGAAACTTGTAACCAACCATTATCGACGTTTAAGCTTGAAGTAAAACCAACCACAACACCAATTGCTAGGCAGGAACAGAAGCATCAGGAACAACCTCTGAAGTCTGAGCACAATTCATTCATTCATCAGGTCATTTCAGTTATCTACATTTATACCATATCAGGTTGTGTTCTGGGAACTTGGAAAAGGTAACTAGGCATTGGGTAGTTCAATTGGGACAGGTGATTTTGACTTGGAGACTGCACACTAACATTCTAGCCATACACTAATTCATTAAAAGAAAAAGTGGGTCACTTGTAAAAAAATCATTTTTTCATATCTCATATTTTTTTCACTCTTTTTTTAAAAGGTTTGCGCTTGATTTGTATAACCTAAAATTGCAAATATCATTTCTTCTCCAGGCATACATTAATTCATTATCCTCTCATTTCTTATTCCACCTACATTTTGCATACCATGGTTTTTGTTTTCTTCGAGTAATAATCCAGTAATCAGATTTTCACAACAACAGATATCTCTCATTTGACTTCTTATGTTAGGATATGGCTCAATTGATTATTCACGAATTACCATTTAAGTTTTTATGTCTTATATCCTCAAGAATATCATTTCTTTCAATGGAGGGGGATATGCCTTCTTTGATCCATAGTTCCATACTACTAGGGAAAATTGAACCATTATGACAAGAAAAATACAGAGGCAAAATTGGAAATTCATCAATCCCTACCAAGTAAGTGCACCCTTTTTCACTTGCTATGGATTGATCTAATTATCCATGAACTGAGACAGTTTTCCAATCCAGCCGGGGGGCTTCTAATGGCCAAACCCTTGTTAGATTATTTCAGGAGGTTGATTAATTTATTTGTTGTTGGAATGACTACAGCTTAGATAAGCTCTACAATTAAAAATTCTACAAAGAAAAACTCTATTACCTGTAGCAACAGGCACTCTGTATTTTCTACCCTATCAAGAAATCCATAATTATAATTCAAACACATTGTAATGAACCCAATTAAGTTGGGCCAGGCTTGATGGGCCTCCAACTAAGTCGTTGCCCTTTTGTTTTATTTGAGTTCTAAGTTGTTCTAGTGGCCCATGGTCTTATTTTGGTTGTTGTCAATTAGGGGGTGTCTTCCAGTAAATATACTGAAGGTGGTAGTTTGTAGAAAGGAAAATGTTACTCTTATCGCTCATTTCTACCTCTCTATTTTACCGTTGTGATTTTTTATTTTTATTTTTTTTACTTAATAATTAAGAAAGTATTTTTTAATAATATTGTGATTTTTTTATTTTTTTTACATATTTAAAAGTGTTAAAAAATACATATAAAAAAAGTAAATAAAAAAAAAGTTTTGCCTAACTGTAGCTCCCAGCTATGACTATTTTTCCAGTCTAATATCCATTACAGTTTCCCTCTTAATTTCCTTCCATATTCATATTTTATCTCTTTCTTATCTTACTATCTCCTTGCATCTCGTTGAGGTTTATAACAATTGATATCAGAGCACTAAGATCCTTCATGGCGGACGAGACAAGGTTCAAGTCGCTGGAAGAAAAATTACTGGAACAAATTCTTGCATCAGCCCTGCAGCTCAGAGATTTAGTCAATCGAATGCATGAAAATGACAAGCACTTCCGGCAACAATTAGAGGAAATTTCGAATGAGGTTATGGACTCCTTCGTTGAGTTGCAAGACCAAGTTAGCATGAATGAGGACGAAAAAAATGCAACGAAGGTTGAAAAGATGGTGGTGGTGTCCATAGAAGTTGATTCCAAAGAAATCTATCTTCCCTCTCTCCTCTTAAATTCCTTACTCAGCAAAGATCACACCATGGTCGGAAAATAAGGATACCCAGCGATTGGGACCTTTCTCGGCACACACAGTAAGGACTGGGGCGCCCTTGACTCCGTGGACACGATAAGAGAATTTGATCCCAAAGGTGGCGAATTTCAGTGTCTCCACTCCCTGCCCTCTTTTTTTCTCCATTACTATCAACCTCTCGGCAAATCTCTCTCACCACGAAAACCCATTCAAAGCTTAACGTCCTTTTTCAAGCCGAACCCTCTCCAACCTCAACCTAAAACATTGTTCCATATAAGATATGTTTCTATACAAGACCCAATCTCTCACAAAACCCACAAGATAAGTCCCTCGAAAGACTCAGATACTAAGTATCCAACTAGAAAATCTGACTCCTTGTCCAAAAGTCCCAAAGTTTGGCGACATTCTGAAGATGCTAGCGACCTTAGGGTTTTGAACATGGGCTGGATCATGGGCGGGATGATGCTCAGGACAGATCTCGACTCGTCTGTCGACAAGGTCTTGGCCAAGGACAGGGACGCAGTTGATGTTTCAGAGGAACAAGCAAGGCAAGAACATATCCACCAGGATGAGTTCCGTGATGCCGAGGTGCTTTAAATTCTACCATTTAAGTCTCAGCCTCCAGACTTAAATGGCGAGATCCTACTGTTCTACCATCACAAGCACCTCTAGACTTACATTACGAACTACCACAAGTCTCTCGAATAGCTCGAAGGGGCTCTAGCCAAGGACGACTCCACCTCCATAGTCAAATTGCATATCACTCTTAAGTTCATTGGCGGTGGCTCCACATTTCTTGTCTCGTTCTATGAAGGGCATTACACTGAGGCTCTGGACTTGTTGATTCTGTGCTTGATGGACTCCTTAAGGAGATTAAGAACATGATTACCGGAACCTCTCAAGCTAATTGAGTTGTTCTTGTTATTGACTCCACCACTGGAGGGTTTGAAGCTAGTATTTCCAAGGATGGACAAACCGTGAGCATGCTCTCCTTGGTTTCACACTTGGTGTCGAGCAAATGATTTGCTGTTGCGATAAGATGGATTCCACAACTCCAAAATACTCAAAAGCAAGGTACGATGAAATTGTGACGCAAGTAACCTTGAAAATACTCAAAGGTAAGCAAACTCTCCAATCTCTCATTTACACATAGTTTGATACTGTCTCTACTAAGAGAGTAGAAAGACAGAAATCAACCGCATTCAAATTGGGGGTTATTAGTTTTAAAAGGAAAGTCAATACAAAAGCTCCTCCCCCTTGCTTGTTCTGAGGTGTTGGATCATAATCTCAATAGTGCAATTCTTTGCAGAAGGCAAGCTATTCCTGCATCCTTGGAATACCTAATCCAAGAATGATGGAGTTGTGAGCTTGAGTTCCTTGTATATACACTTGAGAGACTGCTGGAACTTATTAAGTTTAAGGCCATTAGTATAGCCAGTATTTGTTCGTTGGTTGTTGAGTGGCAGGATTCTCTTTCAAATGTTGTTGATAACTTGGATGGAGGGGTGAATAGTGCACCTCAACTACTTAATATATTGCCACTTAGGGCTGTTTTTGGGTGGTATGGGGTAAAATTGCTAAAACTTTGAGAATACCATTTGATAAAGGAACCAAAGCTTGTGGCCTTTTGATAGAGGAAGGGGAAAAGAAATTGTGGAAATGTTGGATGCCAGGTTCACCTTTGTCCTTCTCAATACTCGAAACAAAAGTTTATTTGCAGTATGTGATGCTATTGGTATTACCCCACTTTACATGGTTGGGATGTTGATGGGTCAGTTTGGTTTGCATTAGAAATGAAGGCTTTGAGCAATGAGTGTAGCAGATTCAAATCTTTTATTCATGGGCATAAATATTCTAGCAAATAGGGGCCTTAAAAGATGGTATAAACCAGTACTTGGTGTGAAGGAAGGATTGGGCTCTAACTGGAAGGACACTTGGGATTAAAGGTCAGCAGCAACAAACCAGTCATGGTTAAGATGGGATCTAAAAGGCCAATTGATACTGAAGAGTTCCCTGAGCTTCACAGTAAGCACCCAAGGAAGCTTGAGTATAGCAATATGCTGGATTCGTGTGATGAACTTGTTCCTTGTGATAATGCCCCACAAGAACCTATTATTTTAGGGGAGGATGAGGACTTTTATAAATTTCAATGGCATGAGGCACATGAAAATGAAACTGTCACAAATGTTTCAAATTTAGTTGACAAGAGTTTTGGGACCAATGACCCCTTGTCATTGGTTTCCTGTAGTTCTAGTGAAGGAGATGTTGGGTCTGGGGCATTGGCATACTCATCTCTTTATCTAGAATATTTTGAGTTAGATTTCCCATGGAAAATATTTGTTCCATTGGACATATTGTATAGGTACAATTTAGTGTTGGTGTTGAGTACAGTTGGATTGACGGCTTGAAGGATCATGCAAACAAGCAAGTAGGAAATGCAAACACTTCTGTGACAAAAGAAGCCTGCTACTACCAAGCGATATTTGGGAAGTTCTTTCCCTTGATGTTGTTAGGAGCACCACTGTTGTGATTGGCAAGGAGTTTTTTGTTGGTTCCGCTGCTCTAGTTTCCTTGGCTGTACTCGGTTCCTTTTGCTCTCAACCTTGAAGACAAAATTCTTTAAAGGGTTGGACAATGTAATGAACCCAATTAAGTCGGGCCAAGCTTGATGGGCCTCCAGCTAAGTTGTTGCCCTTCTGTTTTATTTGACTTGCTAAGTTGTTCTAGTGGCCCATGGCCTTAGTTATTGTGTGTAGGAATTGGCCCATGGCCTTATTTTGGTTGTTGACGGTTAGGGTGGGTGTCTTCCAGTATATATACTAGGGCTCTGACTCCGGTCGACTTCCACTCCGGTGCCGGCTCCGATGGAGTCAAAGTAGTCAAAATCAGAGTTCCTTCGAAATTTCATGCCAGAGAGTCGGAGTCGGACTATCTTGGCTCCGAACTCCGACTTTAAAAAAAAAAAGAGAGTCCATATGTAAAACGACGCCGTCTTGCATCTAATTTTTTTTACAAACCTAACTAAACGAAGTCATTCCATTTCAAGTGGAATGACGTCGTTTTCTGCACACAGGGTCCAAAATGCAGGCCCTCTCTTCCACAAGCCTTTTCTCTCTATTTCTCTCTTTACGTATGTCGTGCCACACCGTTTGCCATCGTCACGAGCCCAGCCCCACCGTAGACTACTTCCGTCAGCCTTTGCGACGCTGTAAGTATATTACCACCTCCATTTGTTTGATTTGCAATTGGTATTTGGTGTTTGATTTGTGATGAATTTGAAATTTGGGATTCCTAAATTTTGGAGATTTTGTTGTCATGACTTCACTATAAATCTAATTTAATTATACTTGTGATTTTGTTATTTGAGGGTTGCCTAATTTTGTTGCCCTATTGTGAAATTTCAGTTTTTAGGGTTTGAAAATTTTTAGAGTTTTTCTCCCAATTTCGATTTTGTGTATGATGGCCATGCATATTGAAATTTGATTTGCAAATAAGTAAGCACACAAATATCAGATTTGAAGTTAGCCATATTGAAATTTTATTGACTATTTAAATTAGCCATATTGAAATTTTTAGGGTTTTCCTCCCATTTTCTTGTAAGATTCACTTTGGCTATAACTTTAATCATTAACACTGCAATAGGGAATTCGTTCATATTCATTCATAGGTTTGGTTCCAATTGTACCATTTTATTGTTTCTATGGAGAAAATGTTGTAAAAATCTATTATATCCTTGCATGAATAAGAAAAAATTGGTAAAATCTATTAATGAATATACCTGAATATTAGGTCTATGCAGAAAATTGCAAAACCCAACCCGCCCAATAGGCCCGATAAAATCGGGTTAAAACTAGATGCCGGTTGGATGGGCTGTTTAGCGGGTGAAACTGTAACCTGCATCCATCCCCGATTGTCCAACTCCCTTCTTCATAAAAAAAAAACCCTAGCCTCTTTCTCTCTCTCTCACAGACAGCGGCATGGTCTTTATCCTCTCTCTTTCTCACAGATGGTGGTTTGCTTTGCTCTTCTTCATCATCAGAAGTAGGGGTGAAAATTTAAACCAAAAAATTAGAAAACCGGTCCAGACCGGACCGTGGTCCGGTTTTGAACCGATTCCTATTTTATGAAAACCGGCTGGATCCGGTCCGGTTCCGGTTCCGTAGTTTCCGGGACCGAACCGGACCGGTTGGAAAAAAAAAAGTATATAAAAATTAATTTTATATATTATACAAAATATTTATATATATAATATATAATTATATGTTAAATTTTTATATATAATATATATAATTATATATTATATATGAAAAAATTTCATATTATAATTTATAAATAATAGCATAAAATGTTAATCTTAAATATGAATATTTGTAATTTATTTGATCATATGTTATTAATATAATTATATATAAGATAATGTTGTTATAATTTATAAAATAAAAGTTTAATCTTAAAGATGAAAATTTAATTGATCATATGCTTTAAACATAATATATATATTAAATTATTAATAACATTTTATAATAAGAAGTAACTTTATTATATGTTTTTTACATTTAAAAAAAACCAGAAAATCGGACTGGACCGGACCGGAAACTGGTAAAACTGGAGTTACCGGTTTAGGAGGGTAATCGGGGCGTAATCGGTTTTGAAAAATACAAAACCGGTACATACCGGTTCGGTCTTATATTTTGTCCAAAACCGGACCGGACCGAACCGGTTACACCCCGAATCAGCAAAACATGGCTTTTGATGTAAACAACGGTGAAGATTACTTGATCAACCAAACGTAGGCCCCAATTTCAGGCATCTGATCTAGCGGACATGGATATCTACACGACGACAACCCTGAAGGGATGATGACGATGACGACCCATCTCACTGCCCGCAAGATCTCCGTTTTCTTCCCCTGCGATGACTTCGTCGTCTACAACCCACATGGCGAGCTTCTGTTACAGCACGATTCCTACGGCCCCAATTCCAGACCCAAAGATCAGGCCCAAAGTGCTTCTCTCTGTTTGCAACTCCACCCACTTCCGCCTCCTTTCACTCCTCATCCCTCATTTTTCTCCATTTTCTCCAAGATGAAAAATTACAAGAAGAAGAAGAGGACGACGTAGAATCACCAGAATTTTCTTACCATCCAAGAAAGAATTCAGGGATGTTCATGTTATAATGCAACAATTTCAAGGCTTTTGTGCAGTTGAAGGTATGGGATTCTTGGTACTCTGCTGTAGTTACTTGCGGTTATTGAAATGTCATTTGTTAGGGGATAAAATAATTCAAATGGTTCTTTTCGTCTTAGGTTGTGTGTGTTTTATCTGCTTGACCAACTTCTTTACTTGATCTGATTCATCATATGATTGGAGGGATTTTGTGTTTGGGAAAAGAAGCTTGGAGATGGTACAATCCTAACATTGATACACTACTTCAGTGATTGGAGGGATTTGATTCATTGATCGAATCAACAATCTGAGTCGAATGGAAACCAAGCTTTTTATGCAGACGTTTAAAAAAAACCCCGCAACTTTTAACCCGACTCAAACAGGTCGGGGGATTTGATTCATTGATCGAATCAACAATCTGAGTCGAATGGAAACCAAGCTTTTTATGCAGACGTTTAAAAAAAACCCCGCAACTTTTAACCCGACTCAAACAGGTCGGGTCGGGTCGGGTCGGGTCGAGTCGAGTCGAGTAAATGGCTTGGGTGGGTCATATTGCAGGCCTACTGAATATAGATATCATATCCAAGATCTAGAATTTTCCAAATTTGTGGCTGTGAGCTTTTGTTTGTTCAAGTTGATCATGTTAGAAACTTTGCTTATCATCGTGCATAAAATCTAGCACAAGAATATTAGAGAATAACTAAGATCAGATACCAATATAATTACATTACAAATTAAGCATAGCCAAATATATGGTAGTACTTTACAATCTTTCCAAATGATTAGCAACTTTACTTGCTACTGTTACCTAAGACTATGAGGATTCTTTCTATTGATGCTACAATGACACTTAGGTCCAGCATTGACTGAGAACTAGTTAGTGAATATATATAATTATTTATTCATATTGTGTTTGAACCTAAATATTTGATATAGATAAATAGATTCAATATTAAATACTCATTTTAAGTCTATTTTTAATGTTTTGATTATTTAACTTATAATTTTTATAATTTTGTAGACCTATCTGTGAACCCCATAATAATTGTGGATGACTTAGACGAACGCACCGTGGAATAGAGAAATGAAATGAAAAAATCTAATTGCAAGCAAGTTTGTGCACCAATTTGTGCACCAATATTAATATATAATATATATGTTTAGCGAAATGATGTGAATTAAAAATAAAAATAATTTTTATGATATATGAGATTTTCTTCTTCTTTTAAAATTTTTTTTTTTATTTTTTTTAAATAAAAAAAATAATCGGTACGCGATATCGTGCACGAACTCGCTTGTATCTAGCAAAACCCGAAATGAAATACCATTAGCAAAAAAGCCTTGTTTGTTTTTGTTAGTTCAAAATAATATTTGAGTTCTAACTTTTTTTTTAATTTCCAAAACAATGTAGGATGTTTGGGATTGGAGGCTGATGGTGCTGAAAATTAGAAAATTATTGTCAATTTGTAATTACTAATTTGTAGGATTTTGTTTTATTCTGATACATTATTACATTTTAAATTGGTTGGGACTTTGGTGAAGTTGGTTAGGGCTGGATTTGATTATGGTGGATGGGTGGCTGTTTGGTGTTGATTGTGATTGTCATTGTGGTGGTTGTGATTATGCTGGTTGTTTGGGTGTTCCTTTGCATTTTTTATTTACATTGTGTTTGTGATTGTACATTTATTTCTCTTTGGTTTTGTAATGTATGTCATTTAGTCATTGTATTTAAGTTTTTTTAATTATTTTTTACAATGGTTTTTGGAAATGGGAAGCCAACTAGAATGTTGGTGATTGTTTTTTTTTTTTTTTTCTAATTTTGAAACAACTTTTTCGAAAATGAGAAGCCCAAATATCATATTGGGCTTTGAGCCTTTGGAAGTGGGCCTTGGCCCAATCACTCTTCGATTGGAGCTCCGAACTCCGACTCCAATTAGAGTTGTAGTCGGAGTCGGAGGTGGACTTTCCAACTTCGTCGAAGTCAGAACCCACCCCTTATACATACTGGAAGTGATGGTTTGTAGATATTTCGGAGTCGGAGGTGGACTTTCAACTCTGTCGGAGTCGGGGTCGGAGCCCAACACTAATACATACCAGAGGTGATGGCTTGTAGAAAATATCTAGAATGTTGTCTGGCTTGAATTTTTTGAGGAATTGGGGTGCCTCAAACAACCCCAAACTGTGACTATTTTTCCTGTATAATATCCATTATAATTTCCCTCATAATTTCCTTCCATATTCATATTCTATCTTCTTCATATCTTAGTATCTCCTCATTTCGTTGAGGTTCATTACACACATCCAACTGGCGACTTCACTCTGGAATGCCACCCCAAGATCAATATTTACTGAGCCAATACAACCCCAATCAACACTAAAGATTCAGCGTTCATGGATGCAAACATTTGAAGATATGAAAGAATGAACGAAACACCATACTTGAAACAAAGCAAATTTAATAGATAACAAATGAAACCCTCTTTCGATTTTGATAAGAAATTGGACAATTGCCTTCAATCAAAAGAGCAGTGAGAGGTAGAGAGGAGGGGGGTCAGAAGTTGCAAGTGTTGAAGTTGGCTGCAGCAACAGGATTTGAGGGCAATTCGGAGGGGTGGCAAGTGGCGGCAGAGCAGTACAGACGGTTATTATGGTTGGGATAGCGGTTATGTTTGTTGCAGGGAAAATTCAGTCAAACTCACTCTCCAACAGCACATCTTGATAGAACATAGACGGAGAGTCAGGTAGCAAATATTGCAAATTGAAATTGGAGCAAGAAGGGCACCCAACTAAACTTCAACAAAACCAACAAAAAGAAAAAAACATCAAATGATCATGGACAGAGATGGAAGAGAGAATTTCAGATTGTTGGACAACCGACGGGCATTAGCTTTCCTCAGGACCACCCTTACAGAATTCATCACATTGTGCAGCATAATAAATCATTGAGAGCCTCGAAATCCCATCCAACTCTAAAAAGCTAAACAAATAACCCATAAATTACCCAATCTAGGTAACAAAGATCCCGACTGCAATGCAAAGAACAAAAGGATGGATATAAACCCGCAAGTACCTTAAAACATTTCTGCCACTATGCACATATGTAAATAAATTCTATCAGCAGTACATCAGTCTGGGAAACATTAAAGGATGATTCAGTGCAACTGTGGGCGAGGAGCACGGGGTCGAACAGGCGTCTTTGATGGGCTTACCCTGCATACACATGCCATAAAAATATTTTCAGCAACCTGGGAAAAAGATACTAAAATGGTAGAAGACAAAATCAGTTATTACAAATACAAGTCCACCTCACCAACCTTATTGGCAATGATCCTAAAACCACACCACTACAGTTTAGAGCTGCAATTGCACTTTCCGCCTGCACGAGTTGAAAGTCCAACATAACAATCACTCTTATGCATAGAACGGATTAAGACTTCTACTAATCGAGTTGTAACATGAACATCCAAAGCTATCACATCCACAATCCACCATTCATAGTAGCAAAGTTTTACCATATATAAATTATGCAGACAAAAGCATGCTCACTAGCATCATTTTATATCAGTAGATTCATCAAGAGGACAGCAACTGAACCCGGGCACAATGATAGAGATTTAAGTGGTCAAAGAACTCTCTGAGTCATTAATCATAATTTCCTTTGGACAAAACATGATTATTTTAATAACCAGTCATGCAACTGATTGTGGAGTAATTTGAATGTGACTTTTTGTGGTAACTAAATTAATTATAGAGGTACGAAGACAGAGTTAAATAGGAAAGAAGTGTAAGTGTCTCAATTTTTTAAAATTCCAATTTGTATAACATTTATTAACATGATCTTTCAAATAACCTAAAACCTAAATTACCAAAGTTATGAACATTTAACATAAAAATCGATGATGTTGCAAAGCTTCCGCTTCGAAAATTATATATGTTTATCTAAATTAATATAGACAACCCAGTGTAAAATCCATAACACAGCAAACACATGTATAAGTGATCTATATTGCAGTAGAGTCAAGATAGAATTACGTGGCATTGTAATGGGGGAAGGGGGTTCAAGCAAGATTGTATTAGAAACAATATAACCATTAAGGAGAACATTGAAAATAAACACATGAGAATCTCTCCACATGATTCTAATTCAGATGACTCCTCCAAGGACTTGCTTCACATTGATTGCCAAGTTAAAGATGGCAATGAAGAGTATTGATGGACTATGGACATTGGCATTGGGCCACTTGATTTGGTACTTTCAATCATTGGAGTGGTTATTAGGAGGTTGGCAGAATGATCCAACTACCAAGACAAATCTAGAGATTCATAATATAGAAGGTGAAATGTTTTTTTTTTCACAAGTAAAAATGGGTTTAAGCACCATAGAAGGTGGGAAGCCTTAACCGTATGTGTGGTAACAGGTAAGCCCAAAGGCTGTTCCCGTCCCTGTCAGGAGAGATGCCAACCATCTCTCCTTTCTACAAACAATAAAGGGGAAATGCTATATCTTCTAATGTCTCGAGAGAGAATCAATGTCCAGAATATTTCTAGAAGGTCTCTTTGGACAACGGAGAACATAAGTAATTTTAAAGAAATTTCTTATTTGATACCAAGTTTCCAATTTAGGGCTGTTCAAAATGACCCAGTAACTGAACAGCACTGACCAAACCAGTTGGTTCCGGCCGGTCTTCAAAAGGACCGGTTGGGTCATTACTATGGATTTTCGTAAGTTGAGGCATCAATTCGGTTTTCAGTTTGAGGGGGTTGGTTCACCAAGACCGAATCAAACTGTTTGGCGGAGTCTATTCACCAAGACAGAACTAAACCGTCCCCTATATATTTATTACTTAAAAATAAATAATTATTGAGAAATCTACTATGCCCCCTAATTTATACCACTCACTTTGCCCCCTTGATGTGGCACCACAATGTGGTAACACATGGCTTATTAAAAAAACTTAAAAAACACAAACATAAAAGGGTAGAGGGAATCTAGAGTTTTCGTATTCCTCTTTTTGTATTTTCGGGCACCATTTTGTTTTGAATATATATTTTTAAAATTTTTTTAATAAGCCACGTGAGTGGTATAAATTAGGGGGCATGGTAGCATTACTCATAATTATTTACTCATTACCAATCAACCGAGTTTGATGACGTGGAAAGTTACCCAAATAGTGTCCTTCAAACACATTTCTGGACAGTAAACCTTGAATACACAACCCCACTAACCATAATTATGTACCAAGTAATCCTAAGGAACTAGTGCAGAATCAAACTCAGAATGTCTAAATCTATAACTCTTCCAAAGCCTCCCCTTTGACCACTAGGTTGCAGCACCTTGATGAGTAAGCCCAGCCCAAAATATTAACCTTATATGGCACTTAAAATCCCAATGGATCAAAACTAATTACTTGAAATGGCACTGTCTGCCTTCCTCTGTTGTTTTTTGTTGCCATCAATCATCCCAACTCTACCTCCCTCACCTCACATTCTCTCTCTATCATCACAGATCTTGTGATACCATATGATAAGGATAAGGGTAGGTGGTGTACGGGATCCCATGTTGCTTGTAAATGAGAAGTTTTTGCTCTTTATAATGTTCCAATGGACTCTAGTTGTATCATTGACTAATCCTTTCGGAGTATAGGCCATGTGGTTTGGGCCTTCCATTGGGGCGTTCCAGATCATATTCTTCAGCAGATCACCAATCTCTATCTGGGTTTTGCTGTCTTCGTTGCTTTGGTCAAGTACTCCGCGATTCAACGTATTTGTGTATGTTTGGGAATGTGTATGAGGAATTGTTTTGTAGCTAGAAAATATTGAGTATGATGCATTTCTGTTTGGTGGCCAAGAAAATGAAGGAAAAGGATATAATTAGCTAATCTTCTGCAATTATGTTTTCTTTTTGTTTTATTGGTTCAAGCCCAAACCAGCCAAAGCGTTCCATATCAACTAAAGGAAGTCAGGATCAATTCCGGCTGGTGGGAATTGCCCCATTAGATGAAGTCAAGTTGACACACCAAGATCCAGACCTCCTCGGTTCTGTCCGTGGATTGACCCCCAAAACAAACCAACAGGATCAATTTACAGGCCTACTTCCCATGGGAGATGGAGGTACTTGCTTCCAATTTAATTTAAAAAAAACACAGGAGAATCTAGCTATCATCATAAAACACAAAAACAACAAAACAAAGAAAACATCACTTAATCTTCGAAATTATGCATGCCCAATATGAAAGTGACATAGTTTTAATATCAATAATTGAGAAAGTCATAGCCTAAATCCTTCTAACTACTAAAAAAAATCAATTAAGCAATCAAAAGATATGTAACATTGTTGGGACTGAGACATAGTCAAGACTCCTATGGGAGGTAGCAATGGAGAATTTTCCACAAGTTGGCTTGGGTTTGCCCCAAAGAACGATAATATATCATTTGAGTACAGAAGACGTGATAAGTTAAGCACTACAGAATTCCTACACCCCTTAGAAAAACCAGATAGAAAATTTGTCAGCAAAAGCAAATATCATTTTGCTAAGAGCCTCATGACAATGATAAAAAGGAAAGGAGACAAAGGATCTCTCTGCTGTAAACCACAAGAGCTACTGAAGAAACTGCAAGGAGTTCCGCTATGGAACCTTGAAAGAAATCCATAGAAAAGCAATTCGGGCCCCAGAGCCTTTTCATCGTTCAAAAAGTTTAGTACTTTAAGAACCTCGATCACCTCAAAAGGCCTTTCAAACCAGAAGACCTCCTCCCCATTGGATTCAAAAGCTAGGCCATCAAGCTTAAGCTTCCAAATCTCTTTAGATTAGAACCGTGCAATATGACTCCTAGTCTCTTCTTGATTGGTAGAGAATGACCCAACAATATGATTCCTAGTCTCCTCTATGGTGTAACCAACTCCAGATCACTTCCCACTTGAGTTTTTTCTCATCTTCTCTTCAACAAATAATTCTCACACTTTTCCACGCTCTCTCAATAGTTTGCAGTTCTTTGATCAGGGATTTTACCTGCTCAACTACATTGCCAAAAGTCTGTTCATTCCAATCTTTTAAATCCACTTTCAATGCCTTAATTTTGTGGGCCAAAATGAAGCTTGGGATGCCTTGAAAATTGTAAGAAGACCATTTTCTAACCTTCTCAACAAAGCCTTCAGCCTTTAATATATATTCTTGAACTTGAAATATTTGATACACCATAATGCACTTTAGCATGAGCATAGCTCCTTGCTTGTAAATGTAGGCAAACTTGTAGCCCAAGGGTTATCTGTAGTAGAGCTGAAGTCCAGACTCTTAAATCGTCTTTCCTATGATTGATCTCCATTTCTCTCATTCTCCCACCTAAACTACACTTTTAAGAACTCACAATGAAAAGGGAATTATCCAAAAATTTCAAGTGGTTTAGGACATGCATCCCAAGCTGCTTTAGTTCCCATCCTCAAAATCTGTTAAAGATGCATACTATATACAAATAAGAATAATAGAAGAGATGGCTAAAAATCCATAAGATTGAGGCTGTGATGATTGAAAAATGCACGATTATCAATTACCTATCAAAGAAATGGATAATAAAACATCTAAAAAAGCACTAGTTAATCCATTGCTGCAATTAATAGGACAAAACAATTTGGCACCATCCCAATTGGTGAAGCCAAATCACCATCCCAAACTTGTCAAAAAACTTATACATCATCACTTAAGTAGTGAAACCCTCAGAATTGAAAGTTATGGGAATAGATACTAATTCCCAAGCAGTATCAAAGACAGTCGATATGATGTCTTTTCTTACAAATTGCCTGATTGCTACAGCTTTCCAAGAGTTGTTACTAGACCAAGCAAATGCCCTTGAAGAGAGATTCAAGAGGGCTGAAGTTTAAGAGAAGGAGGCCATAGAGTCGATCTCTCCCGTCATTCAGACAGATGCAATTGTTGAAGATTATGGCACTTGCCTTATCTCCACTTAAATGAAAGCCAATGCACTTATTTGGTCAGATCTTCCAACCTTTTCACAATTACAGCTCACTGTGCTCTTTACTGATATATCAAAAGTAGAGGGACTTGCTAATTTTCCATCATGAAAAATTCAAGATTTGAAATCATAAGAAAGAACCAATGCTGTATCTTACCCCTCCCTCCCACCATCTACAGATTTGGCTCCTTGACAAAATCCACTTGCGACTCAATTTGGCATTGTAGAAGGGGAAATGATGTTTTCTCTAACAACTCTAACGCCTCGTTTGGTTACGCAGTTCAAATGAGATGAGATATTTTGTTGAAAGTTGAATAAAATATTGTTATAATATTATTTTTGTTTTGGGATTTGAAAAAGTTGAATTGTTTATTATATTTTATGTGGGAGTTTGAGAAAGTTGTGATGATTATATGAGATGAGATGAGATAGTTTGGTTTTGTGTAACCAAACCAGCCCCATATCTATTATTGCAGACAGCATCTACAAGTGAAAAGAAAAGCTATAAAGCATACAACCATCTTGTCCAAAATAACTAGTATGATATGTTTTCTTGAATCGAGTACTTTCCTATGTGGAATTACATAATAACATTGAAGGAGTGATCTTATGGTTAAGATCTCCAATAATGCCATTATCTGTGTTTATTAGAGTTGACAACACTTATGTGTAGCCTACACATCCTTCCATGCACAGTTTATTAAGATAAGCTTTGTGGAATTAACTTAAATTATGAAAGTGAGCACATTTTAATTAATACTAACATGTTTAATACAATTCTTATACTGCAATAACTGATCTTATTTCTGGTCTACTACATTTTTTGGTGAGACAGTTGGAACATAGCCAACCCCAAGTTCTTAAAGAATTGAAGAAAAAAATTGTCCATCTGTTGTATGGCATTAAAAAGTAGAGATACAAATTGTTCGTCTCTATGAACATACTACGTTTCCATAACCCATCCACACATGGACTCATTTGACGACTGCATCTTACATAACCCATCAACATATGGCCTCATTTCACAACTGCATGACATAAAACCCCTAGAAAACACAAACACACACACAGCATAACTAAATTAAATAGCTTTAAGGTTTTCTAATTTATTACCAAAACTCCTTTGTTTTAAAAGTAACTTATTACCAAAATCCATAAAATTCTCTTACCAGTGAAAATCAAAATTTTGTTACCATCTCTATTGACACCTCAAAAAATTGAGCAATGAGAACTGATAACAGCCTATACTCTTGACAAACTAAGGAATATTTTTCCATGTTCACATAAAGAACGGCACCCTTGCTATGTATACTCTCAAATACTTCTAATAACATCTTCATAGCAAGGGTGCCGTTCTTTGCAAAGTCACATGCTTACACACAAGGCTTACCTATCTTCCTTTACAAGATAATTTTCTATTCATGAAACTGCTAATTGGTTTGCGGTACTAAAAGCTTAATTATGTTAGATAAGCATTCACGGCATATTTAAGAACTCTCCAAGTATGTAAAGTAAAAACCTGAACACTCTAACAAAGAGATGTGACTCAAAACAAGAATACACACAAGTGAGACCAAACTGTCGAGCCAGAACTGCTAAAATAACTTCAGATAATATGACACAGTTATCTCTGTATCTAGTCTCAAATAGTTAGAACGCACACAAGAATCAAAATATGCAGATATAAAAATCAAGAGCTCAGAGGTCATTACAATTGTGAACTCGACAAAAGCAATACGAGTTGAATGATGATAGTCTCCAAGTAGCCTCAGGCGTTGCACCTATGCAAGGAAATAATTCAATATGTGGATAAGAATTCAAAAACAACAAACAAACAGTTTGGGGTTTCAGCACAGGGAATATTACATACCTCTCCACAAAGTGATTCAAAGAAAAATTTGACATCTGCTTGGGTAACCTGCACCAAATGAAGAAAGAAATGATGACAAACTAAACCAATTATTTAAGGCCAAGATAATGGGCCATTTTGGCCCTTAATTACATAAGAATCGTGATAGATATGTCCAAAATTACCTTCTTGTCAATGTTTGTACAGTAAATAGTCCTCGAGCACATCTCACGTTCATCTTCAGACTAACCGTCATGAAAACATCGGGAAGCCACAAAACAGGAAAGAAATAAAATAATAATAAGAACACTCTACTGATGATTCGGATTCTAGAACCGGCAATAAGAAAGATCATCATCCAAAGAGAAGAGGAACAAGAGCTATCATATATAATCCTCACCCTTGGCAAAAATGTTGGATTCACTGGTGAAATGGCTGTTTTGGAAGGCAGCACTCTAACAGGATAATATCCAAGCATAGTCCCTGACAGATTCAAAGCAGCCCTTGCTCCCTCTGCAAGCATATCAATATCAGCCCAATATGACAAGACATTTACCATACATGCATATGAAATACGTAAATTTATGGCAATACCTTCATCCGTAAACTCGACAAAGGCAAAATGGAGAATGGAGTTAGGATCACCACAAACACGGCAATCAACCACCTTTGGCCAAAAAGGAAAACAGAAGACAATCCTAAGTATAATGCATCATTATAAATTCGAAAATGATACATATGAGCAAACTAAAATACTCATTACCTGTCCACAAGTAAGAAACAGAGCTGCAAGCTGCTCTTCAGTAACCTGTGCAAAAAACAAAGAGAATCAATCCCAGTAAATGAAGTAAACAAAACAAGATTATAAAAAAATGATATAAAGTTTACACAATCACAAGCAGGGCGGAACTAATCTTTTGCTAGGGGGCCCGAAAATTTCAAAAAGGTATCAAAAACTAATATTTTTAGATTTTCTTATAAGGTAAATTTTATCATAAATTATTTATGCCCCTAAACTAAATTTTTAGATTTTCTTCCCAAACTAAATTTTATTGTTCCACCCTTCACAAGCCAGACATAACTATTTACCTGTTGATCAATGTCAGACACATAAACAGTTCTCCTAATCATAGCCTCTCTCTGTGCCGGAGTCATTCTACCGTTCATCTTACGCTTCCCCTGACTATAGCCGTTTCTCCTCTACAAAATTTCAATAGAACAAAAAATAAAGAATCAACTAAAAAGCAAAGCGCAAAATAACCAAACTACCAAAATAAAAGAACCAAGAACAACAAAATAAACTGCAAATAACTGCAAGCTCAACTTGCTAACGACAAAATGTGTAAGAGAGAAGACATAAAAGTTTCAGCACTTCTATATATTTCACTATACAGCACCCTCAGTGAGCCCTTCATTTTTCAGAAAACAAAGAAAATGAAAACAAAAGCCTAAAAATCTCTTTTCTCCTATAGTAAAATAATATTGAAATCGTTATTATCACCACTAATCCTCCATTTTACAAGCAACCAAACAGCATAAAAAAGACAGTAAAAACATACATACCCTTCTACCAGTATATCCATTGGCATTAGCATTGCCAAAATTAGCTTGAAGTATAAAACTGTTAGCATACCCAAACCCACCAGCACCACCATCAAAGAAAGCATGATTCTTGGCTAGTGAAGGAGGCACAAATTCTTCAGCCATGGGATTCAACTTGGATAACAATTCTTCCAAATCCCTCATATCCCTATTGAAACTCTCGCCCCCATCCTCTCCATTTCTCACCATCACCCCATTAGCCCTCTGATTATTACTCCCATACCCACCACCAGACTTCACCGCCCTCATCTGCTGGCTCTTGACCCCATTAGAGTCAAACCCATTTACCATCTGACCCATCTGAGACTTGTAATTGTCCGACGCCACTGTGAAAGTCGTTGCTGCTGATCTTTCTTTCTGATCATTCTTAATATCCATCAAATCATTTCTGGGTTTTGATATTTCGAGATCATTCTGGGCATTCAAGTCCGATGATGATACTACAGTAGTAGTATTCTCAAAATTTTGACTGGCATTCTCAGCAACCGCCATGATCACGCAGGCCGCTTGTATCAACAATTGTCCTTTCAATTGCTTTCAGATTTGTCTGTAATAATTGGGTATAGCTGATCAGGTCCATAATCTTGGAAATAAACAAAAAAAAAATTACAAATTTTATAGACCCAGAAGAATATAGTCCTGAAAGAACACGTACCTGGCTTATCTAAAGCATTTGCATTGAAATAAGACGGAACCCACCTCAAGATCGTTTAGTTCAAGCGATTAGAAACCCAACACCAACAAGAAAAAAATGAAATAAACTAATCTGCAGAATTATAAGAAAGTGGTTGAAGGTTTGAAGCGAAACAGAACAAAATTTTTTTTTTTTTTTTTTTTTTTGAATATATACGGAGTATTGTGTTTACGGAGTTTTTTCACATAGGAGACAGAGAAAGAGAAAGGAAATGGGTGTTCTATTCTTCGGATCGTCCGTTCAAGCTGCAGTGCCTTTTTGGACCTTCCCTTTCACAACGTCCCAAAACGCTGATGCATATAGGCTATAGCCGAGGACGACCCATAAAATCATGCATTTCCGAAAATGCCCATATATGTATCTTCCATGCCATTACATGTAATATATATGTCATACTAGTCTGGGCCTGCTAAGTGCTACCGGTCCTATGCGGCGGGTAGCCGGGCAGTTAGGTATCTCGGCATCAGCCGGCGCGTGTTTGTCGGTTAGGTTTCGATAAAAATATTTTATCTCATCTTCCCATTATAATTTTATTAAATTTTTATATAATATTTTATTTAAATTTTAATTTTTATCTAAAATCAGTTTAGATCATCTAGAATTCAGTTGGATTTTCAATTCGAAATCAAATTTTTACAAACGGACCGCCTGAATGAGCCGGGGTGAGTCGGGCGACCGCCCAATATTTTTAAAATACTTATTTCCCATTAAAGAACATTTATATTTTATAATTCTTAGATTTTATTGGAACATTAAAAAAGTAGGAAACTCTCAAGGTTTAGTAAATTATTGGGTGACAATGAACATCAAAGATTGGGAAAATTCATTTCAATAATTAGAGATATTAGGGAAAGTATTTTCTAAATATAACTAATCATAGCACCTTTGTGGAGATGGGTAGGCTTCATGAAATTTCATGGGGACAAATCCGACAATTTGTTTACAATACATGCTATGAATACACATGCGTATCGTAGAGGGCATGGATGTGTGATTTTGCTTGGAGGTAGCATTCATAGCATGATTAATTTTCCGAACTATGCCATGTAATATATCTATCATTTTACAATATTAGCATCGTGCTATCAAATTAGAGAGATTAATGTATAAGGTGGGTCTTATAGTATTTAATGCCGTATACATATTTTAGATAGCATTAAATGAATTGCTAAAATTGAAAAATTATATACATCACACTATCATCCGACTTTCGTTACACTTGCTAGGTTGGGACAAGAATTTGAGAGGACCTTTTCCATTTTAATTTTATAATTTTTTGTAAATCTTTAAATTAAACTAATTATTATTTTTTTATAACAATAAATTCAAACAATCATGTGCAATACTCTATAAATGAAATTGATTAGGTCACATCAATTTATATGATTAGAGATAATTAAATTTAAAATAAAGAATATTACTCATGAAACTTAGGTCTCATCAATTTTTATTCATTATTCATATAATAAATATTTAATAAAAGAAAAATAAAAAAAAATTAAAAATAATGTGGAGTGTAGAGTGTTAGGAGGTTGTGAAGATTTTTTATTTTTTTAATTTATTTTTATAATAAAAAAAATTATGTGAGGGGTGAAAACTGATAAAGTCACCAGGGCTGTCATTATCCACTGCAGTAACAGACATCTACGTCCCCTTTCAGCCTTTATTTTCCTTGAGAAGGGCACCATTGTTCAGTGTTCAGAACCAATGCCGAAATGGGTCCCACTAGTTCCTCATCTACTTGTTATTGTGCAACTAACAACTAGCCCACTCCACGTGTCCTTTTGATTTGGTGGAGCGGTGGACAGTCTTGAACGTTCGGAGATAACTGTCTCAAAAACGCTGCCGTATTATCTATAGTTTTAGACCATTCAAACATTCATATTTGTTACTCCTTGACATCTTCGGATAAACGATAGAATTGGATAGACTTCAAAAGTAAGAGCACATTATCAATTTGGATTTTAATTCTCAGCTATATATATATATATATATATATATATATATATATATATATATATATATATATATATATTTTGTAGGCAATTCTCAGCTATATTTAGTTCATCCTAAAGATGATATTTGGTCACTATTTATAAAAAATGAAATTTCCAATTTTAAATTGTACACTTCCTTATTTGCGATGGATTTATATAAATTATTTTTAATAATAGACCATACTTTTTTTAAATAAAATATGCAGAACTTATAAACTCTAAAAATTTATTTAAAATTACTCATTGATAATGAGTTAGTTATCATGGACAATATTAGGATGGCTACCAAATATGCCCACCAAATGTACACACCGGTACAAATGAGTTTTTTTTATTTTTCTTTAATCATTTTTTAAACATCTTTAACCATTAAAAAAAATATAAATTCATTAATAGTCACTTCTTTAACCATTAAAAAATAAAAAATAAAAAAATATATGAGTAGGCATATTTGGTAGTAATACTATCATTTTCCTTGTATCATTGATCATTATCCACTGTCAAGATTGTTTCAGTTGTCAAATTTTTATCAATTCAAATAATTAAAATTTTTAAGAGATTTATCGCTCCAATATATATTTATCATGTTGTGTATATATATATATATATATATATATATATATATATATATATGAAAAGAGTATCCTTTATTGAATAAAGCTTAAACTAAAGCTTGGATGCATTGAGGAATAACATCCAAAGAAATGATAGTCACTAATGCTAAGTGCATTTCTGCAAGGCATGAGCTACAAAATTATTATTTTTCACAGCATGCCTAACAGACCATGAAGTGAAGGAATCTAAAGTAGTCCTTGTGTCATTGATCATTGTTCCAACATAGGAGTATGTCTTTAAACTTTATTGAAGACAATTAACAACTTGCAGTGAGTCTCCTTCCAGTATAACATCCTGCCATCCTAGTGACTTGCAGAAATAAAGGATCAGGAAATAAATCATGCTTCATTCTCATAGTATCCTTCACCTTCCCTTCCCAATCTTGAATTACAGAACCCACTCCAACCTTACAATTGATCTTGTCAAGAGCTGCTGCATCCCAGTTCAGTTTCAATCTACCTCAAGGAGGGACTTCCCAAGAATTATGTGCATTCAGGCTAGGGGAGGTCTTTTTTGCTTGATGCTGAAACTGCATAACTTTCTCAAGCAGTTACTTAGCTTGTAGGATAAGATCATTTGGATGGAGAAAAGCATTCCTGAAAACTAGATCATTCATTCTCTTCCAAGTCTTCCATGAGGTTATGGCAAATTCCATCATCTCCTCATCCTATAAAATCTCAAACAGGCCTTCACTAGGTTTCCAAAGTTCTAAAATTGAAGGCTAGTCTTTTTTATCTTCCTCACACTCTGTCCCCAAACATCTCGAACTGATGTGCAGTCCCATAGTGCATGTTCAACTGTTTCTAGATACCTCTTGTAGATTGGGCAAGTGCCATCTTCAAGAACCCTTCTCTTCTGCAGGTTAGATCTAGTTGGAAGGGCATTGAGGCAAGCCCTCAACAAAAAAGTTTTCGCAGCATTTGGTATGCCCAAATGACACACCTTAGTCCAATAGTCCTTTATTCTTGATGGTTCAGAAGGTTGGCCCAGCCTTAAGCCATCGAGTTCTGATTTTACGTGGTATGCACTCTTAACACTAAATGCTCCTGAAGTTGTGCATCTCCAAATCAGTCTATCAGGTTTAGGATAAGGGCTAAGAGGGATTTCTTTGATAAGAGCTGCTTCTTCCCTCGTGAAAATTGCTTCAACCAATGCCTGATTCCATTGATGTGAGGTCTTATCAATGAGAGCAGCAACCTTTGTATCTGTTTGAAGGAATCTAATTGTACTTTGAGGCTTGAAAGTGGACTGTTGAGGAATCCACTTGTCATTCCAAATCTCAATTGATTCTCCGTCACCAATTCTCCAAGCCAATCCCTCCTTAAGCAATGGTTTAGCTGACATGAAACTCTACCACAGGATAAAGGAGTTGTGACCAACCTTTGCATCCAAAAAAGAGCTTCTTTTGAAATAATTCTCTTTAAGCACCTTGGCAGCAAGTGAGTCTGGAGATGAAATGATTCTCTAGCACTACTTGGCCAATAAAGCAGTGTTAAAATTCTCAAAATCTCTTAGACCCAAGCCACCACTCCTTTTAGATTTACTAATCTGATGCCAGGGAACCCAATGAATTTTTTGTTCTTGAGCCTGTTGCCCCCACCAATAGTTCTTCACTAGCTTATCGAGATCATGGATCAACTGCTTTGGCATCTTGAAAATCTCCATGCTATACATGGGAATGGACTAGATTATAGCTTTAATTAAGATTTATTTTCCTGCTTGAGAATGCAGTTTAGTCTTCCAATTGTTCAATCTTGTTTGCACCATGTCCAGGATTCCTTTGAAAGAATGTGCCCTCGATCTGCTAATGAGTGTTGGGAGGCCCAGGTATTTTTCATAAGAGCTAGTGCCTCTGATCCCAGCTATGCTTGTGATTATCTCCATTGTATCTTCCTTGGTATTCTTGTTGAAGTATATGAAGATCTTCTCTTTATTCAATCTTTGACCTGAAGCTCTTTCATAAGAATCCAGAAGAGAGAAAAGCTGACTCCACTCAATTGAATTTGCCATACAAAATGGTTAATGTGCAAATGATTCCTTCTAATTGGCAAGCCTATGATAAGACTAGTTTGCTTAGCCTTGTTGAGAAGGCAACTGAGAGCCTCTATGCACAAAATAAAAATATATAGGGAGAGGGGATCCCCTTGCCTAATTTCTTGAGTTGGACAGAAAAATTCTTGAGGCACTCCATTGATAATAAGAGAGTAGGATACTGAGTTTGACAAATTGCATGATGAGTTCAATCCAAGCTATTACAAAGCCTAATTTCTATATGGCTTATCTCAAAAAAACCTACTCAATTCTGCCTAGGGCTGTAATCCAGCCGAGCCAAGCCGATCTTTGGCTTGTTGAGCTTGGATCGACTCAAAATTCTGGAGCCCGAGCTCGAGATTTTTGTTTATTCTTTGTTCGAGCTCGACTCGATAAGTTAAACTCTCAAATCGAGCTCAAGCTCGAGCTCGTCCCATAAACGAGTTCAAGTCGAGCCGAGCTCGAACTCGAGTTGTTTATTTTGTGAATAAGATTTAATAATTAATCAATTAAATAAATAAAAATAAAAAATCTAATATTGAATTTATACAACTAACAAGTAGAATCTCTATTAAATTGTAAAATTTTAAAAAATTTATAAATAATTAATATCTAACTAGTTGATATTTATCCAAAATAACAATATATTATATGGCTACATATATTATTAATACATACACTTAATATGATAGCATATATCTATTTCACATACGATTCACACATACTAGTATATGAAATTATTAAATTTTATAAACTAATTATTATACAAATTATAAAATATACATATGAAATATATTCACTATGTAAACATAAGTAATTAGATTATATATTATATATTTAATTATAAAAGTGGTATGCTTATATTATTAGCTAATACATATATATATGTATATATACATAGGTGTATGCATATATTTATCAATATATGAATGAGTTTTAATCTAGTCGAGCTAACGAGTCAACTCAAGCATAAACGAGTAGGTCTTAACGAGTCTTAGCCGAGTCGAGTCGAGTTTTATTGGGTATGTGTCATTTACAAATTGAGCGGGTATCTACTTTCACGAATGAGCTTTTTTTTTCACGAGTCAATATCGATTCGAGTTTAACCGAGCGAGCACCGAACGGGCTATCGAACAGACTGGTTCATTTACAGCCCTAATTTTGTCATAGGCCTTACTCATGTCAAGTTTAAGAGCCATAAACCCCTCCTTCCTTTTAATTTGGCTTTCATGGAGTGCAAAGATTCAAAAGCCAAAATTATGTTGTCTGTGATGAGCCTTCTTGGTAAAAAAACAGTCTGAGTTGGAGAAATAATGGCAGGTAGTATGAGCTTCAACCTATTAGCCATAGTTTTAGCAATGGTTTTATAAAAAACATTGCACAAGTTGATTGGCCTGAAATCAATGACCTGGGAGGGTGATGACTTCCTGGGAATAAGGGCTATGAAAGTCGCATTCAGTTTCCTAGACCACTTTCCTCCATTGAGCACCTCAAGTGCTGCCTCACACACTATTGTTCCCACTGTTTCCCAATGCTCTTGGAAGAACGCTGTTGGGAATCTATCAGACCTAGGAGAACCTAAAGGATTCAAACTAAATATGGCCTCCTTCACTTTTGCAGTTGTAAAAGGTTTGGTAAGGATGGAATTCATATCCTCATTGATAACCTGAGTCATGGAAGCAATGCATTCTTCAATGTCAACTAGATTGGAGGTAGAAAACAGCTCTTGAAAAAAGAAAATGAAACACATGGCTGATTTCTTGTGGATCTTTGATTTCTTGCCCTAAGTCAGTTTTGATCCTACTGGTTGTATTGGTCTCCCTCCTTTGGCTAGCACACTTGTAAAAATATTTGGTATTTATGTCCCCATCTTTCAACCATGTCTGTTTAGCCCTTTGCTGCCACTTAGAGTTTTATGCATCAAGGATAGAGTCTATCTCTTTCTGTAAAGACTTCATGTCATCATTTAGGTTGTCCTCATTTATCTCTAGCAGAAAGTTTAGTAACTCAAGTTTGGATTGTAGAAGCTTCCCTTGATTCTTACACCTGTTTCTGCTCCGAGTAATACTACATACAGTCATGAAGTGCGCAAGCGCCGTGCAGTCGTTTTGAAAAAGAGTGGGGTCCACTATTAAAAAATTAATTTCTTTTCATGTGGGTCCCATATTTAAAGGGAATACCAGAGAATTGAGGACTTACCAAGTTGGTATTAGGAACAGAATAAGTAGGGATCTCCTTAGTTTCCATAGCAAGTCTTCCCTGATTTTGGGAAGTATTGATGGTGTAAATACACCCTTCAGGTTCCTTATTAATGGTAAGATTGCAATCAACTGAATCCTCCTCCCTTTTCTTATTAGTCTCTCATTTACGATGAGGTTGATTAGTGTCATCACCCTTGATACTTGCTGCTTGCCCCATAATAGGTACCTCATTTTCCGCTGGTGATGAATGCTTTTCAAAATTGGGAGTGCTACCACCCTCCTCGGAATTCCATCGACAGGCGGAGCCATGATGGATCGGCTCCGAGGAACCACCATATTTTTTCAGAGCCAAAACATGAGGGAAAGAAGAAGCTGCACGTAACCACTGACCATAATGCTCTTGACATTGAGTACCTCGATTCGACTCTGAACACTTCCCATTGTCATGCTTCAATAAACCACATTTAAAACAAAAGTTTGGAAGTCTCTAGTACTTGAAAGTGAGCCAACATTGTTTGCCTCCAATCTTCAGGATACGACCTCGAGGCAGAGGCTTAATGACATTAATTTCTACTCTTGTTCTTAAAAAGCTTCCCCAGCCATACCCTTCATTGTCAACCTCCACATCAAGAACTTTTCCCAGTGCAGAACCAATTTTGACAACCATCTCCCTGGTCATACCTGCAAAAGAGAGATTGTGAATTTGAATCCAGAATGGCTCAACCTTGAACTGCACCTCAGTAGGAAATAAAACTCCTTCAAACTCGTTCATTCAAATCAGGTAACGATCAAAAGACCATGGCCTCCCTTGCATAACCTTTTTCTTGTCTGAGTATAGTTGAAACTCCAAAAGAAATATGTTCAGACCAAATTCCATGAACGTGATCCAACCCTTAGTGTTCCAAACTTTGGCCATAGTCGACTTAAAGGCTTCTCTATTTGCTGCTCTATCATTAAAAATCATAGCAAGAAGGCAATGTTTGCCTCTGATATTTGTGGACAACACTGCATCCTCCGAAAGTGCAATCTCCTCTTGCTCTTCATCCGTCAACTTCAAAGATTGACAACGTCGCGTAATATCTTCCATCATTTCACCAAACCTCTTCAGACTCAAGGTCTAAGAGACAACCAGGTTTGTCAAAGACAAATCATAAGCACCCCACCCTTCAGAAGGAGAGGACTAGAAAAATATACCATTAAGAACTTGTTAATCTTATCATGTTATATATATCATATGTTAAAAGTGAACGACAATAACGAGATTATGAAAAGACGAATATGAATAGAATGTTGGGAGATCAAAATCATACATTTGATTTCATCCGTGATAATTTTGAACTAAAAAAAAGGAGCAATGTTATATATATAATGAGATCTTACACAAATAAATTTATAAATTGATATAATTTGATGTGAAACATTATATCTATTTGACTGTACAATAAACTTTACAATCTAATGTACAATATTAAAATATATTAATTTATAAGTTTAATATTTCATAAGATTATTTTTTAATTAAATATTTCTAGAAATGATGCTGCTACTCATCCCCGCATTTATCGTTGGATGTGCTCCTAATGCAATTGCACTTTTTATTTCTTTTTTCTCTTTTTAAAATATTTTTAAAATATCTTTAAATATTTAAAAAACACACAAATATATTAGTAGTTACTTTCTTAATCATTAAAAAAAATTAAAATATATGAATGATCAAAATCAAGAGAGAAAATGAGAGACAAACATCATTTTCCTTATCCAAAACAAAAGAAAATGTTGAGTGTTAGGGGTGGGCAGAAGGGCCCTTGTTCGCATCTGGTGCCCCCCGACGGGGCGGGGGTAGGATGGGCTCAACCCCCACCCCACAAAACCCCCGCCCCGCCCCAACATATATATAAATATATATAATATATTATAAATTTATAAAAAAAAATACCACAGTCATCAAAATGACATTTTGATGATTGGGGTATTCTTTTTAAACAACCCATATTAAAACGACGTTTTGTCATTTTGATATGGGTGTTAAGCTACCCCTACTACCCCCTCCCGCGACCCCCACTTTCTTAATTCCTTTCAGTTCCTCTCTCTCTCTCTCTCTCTCTCTCTCTCTCTAACCCAGTGACCCTCGTAGTCGCCACTCTCTCCCACTCTGTTCATCTGTCGCATGCCGTCAAAACTCAAGCCATTCTTCATCGCCGTTCATCCGTCGCACGCCTAGTTCGAAGGTAAGTTCCCCATTCCCGATTCACATGCACAGTCTAATATACGTTTTTTTTGTTGAATTATGGAGGATGAGATTAAATTGAAGAGTTGGAGGATGAGGATGAGATTGTGAATTATGTGTTGTGGAGGATTGAATTGTGCATGTGTTTTTATGATTGTAATTTTTAAATTGTGAATTTGAAATTCTCTAATGTTTGGAACTCTTAATTATGTTATTGGGCTATTGGTCATGAGACAAGTTTTTGGACTCGAGAGATGAGGGGATTCATTGGTTGGTGTTGGCAGTAGATGCAAAAAACAGTCCAATATCAAGTTCACCTTTCTATCCACGTTTTTTTTTTTTTTTTCAGAATTTTTGCCAATGAAGCTGTTCAAATTGTTCATAGATTCTGAAGGACAACTTCCAATTACTAACTCATATATGAAGTTTAAGCACCGTACACAATTAATTTATAGTTAATAAAGAAGAAAAAGGGTTAGAAAAAGAAGAAAAATGGTTAGAAAATGGAATCAATTAATTTATCTTATTTCCAAGTTTTCTTGATTAATTTGGTACTAAGAAATGGACATTCATGGAGATGGTTGATAAAGGAATCCAAAATATTATGAATCAATTTAATTTTACTTCCCTTTGTATGAAAAAGAATTATAGTATTAAGCCAAACAACCCTAGGTATGGAGACTGGTATTTAAAGTTCCCCTCTTCTCCACTTAAACGATTCCTATGTCTTTATTAATTTATGCTAAACATAGTAAAGTGCTTAGAGTGGCTTGAACCGTATCTATAAGAGTGGTGATCAACCTAGATATGGTAATCGTAGATTTAATTTTATTATTTTAATTTATTTATATTCATTTAATCGGTATTAATTTCAAATTTAATTGTTGTAATGATACATGAGTCGATATCTAAGACTACCTCCATTGCAATATGACTTCGTGTGTATTGGACCCACCATTGCCATTTGTAATTGGTTTGCACAATTTGTCCCTTAATTATTTTTTGTATTTATATAATTTTTTGTATTTAATTATTTTGCTTGTATTTGTTTAGCTTTTATAATCTCAATGTCAAATGCTGAATCCTAATCCTAAGGACCCAATGATCTATTCTCATCTCGATCCCAATGATCCAATCTCATCTTGATTAGTACTTTTAATATTTGTAATTTTTACATTTCTAATATCTGTTTTTATTTTTAATTTTTGTTTTATGTTTATAATTCCTTTTCCTTTTAAATTATTAATATTTCAGGTTTTATGATCTCGATTCTCATAGCAGTTAGCACAGCTCACTGACTTTTCTACTACCATGGTCATCCCAAATTCCGTTGAAATGTTATTCTTTTGTTAATTTACTTAATTAGTTAATTGTAATGTTGCTACAACCTGCAATAGTACAATTTTTTATATTTTTAGATGAATTTTTAATTTTGAATTTGTAATAGTTTTCTCTTAATTTGTTTCATTGTAATAGTTTAGTTATGATTATTAGAAAAACGTGTTTGGTCCCAAAATGGCCCAGAATGGGCCAATGGTCCAATGACCCATTTATGCGGGTGAGGGGGCACCGCCCCCCCCCCGCGCGGGGGTACTTGGACGGGGTACCCCGCCCCTCGTTTGCTGGGGTGGATTTTGGGGTGAAACCACCAACCCCACCCATGCGGGGGCGGGATGCAGTAGGGGGCGGGTGGCACTAGCACCCCTAGCATGGGAAATCTAACATTTTCATTTGGGAGTAGTGTGGACATAGGGATCTATGGACATAGAACCAATTCCCCCACTGTAAGTTATATAAAAAAAATATTTTTAGAAGTCATTGCGAAAGATAACATAATTTCATATGATTGATATAACAAAACCTGATTTATATTAAAGTTGAGGGATATCAACTTACAATTAAAATAATATATAATAAAATTTAAAATAAAAAAGATAATTTCACTTCGTATTTTAGAATCAATACACTTGTCTGAACACGTGTATCACTTCGTATTTTTTTTATAACTGCTAATGAATTATATTTTAAATGAGCCTTTTATTAAAGTGATTGAGTTTGAAATCATTTAAAACTTGATAATATTTATAATTTTGGGGTGGGCAAACCCTACCTACTTTTTTGAAAAGAAGTAAAAAAAAAAAAAATTGTCATCCACGTATAAAAAAATATATATAATTTTTTAATGATGAATTCTACATTTTTTTTTTAAATGGAGTGCGTGAAATTTACCTACCTTAAAACTATAACTATCGTTACTCTTTAAATATACTAAATTAATATAATTTTTGAATTATTGTTGTACAACAGTTTAAAGAGAAATTATTTATATAAGTCTCATATAGATAAATCTTATACAAGTAATCATAAAAAAATGGATTCCACCTAAAAAAAAATTACAAAACAAAAAAAAGCTTAAAATCCTCCATCTCGACAGTCGGTAATAAGGTAATGAGTCACTACTCACAACTCATGAGTTTCTGTCGTACTCACGCATTTTGTTGTTGCTTTGTTAAACAAAACAACCAATTTCCCATAAAGAGGTCTTACAAAGAAGGATATCTTTGTCCTTATGATCATCATGGCATTTCTTAAAGCATACATAAAATTAGGATTTTTGGCACAAGTTACAAGATTTATTAATCATGCAGAATAGCTGATGGTCATATTAATTCCAAATATTTGCATAATAGTTGAAATGGATATTTACGTCTCTTGGCTATAAGCCCTTCACTAGTGGACGGGTTCAGTCCATGGGTTCGACTAGGGGATGTACTGTTCAAATACTGTTTTCAATTTCATACGGTACCGGTTGGTACAGTCAAACTTTTCCGTACTGGCTGCTGGGCCGATACATGTACCATATATGTTTCGTACAGGTCCAAATACCAGTCGTACCGGCCAATATTTCAACCTTCAATTTTTTTTTTTTTTTCAAACTATAAAAGTACACGAAACGATATCGGTACCGAAATATTTTATTCCAGTGCCTTGACCGGTACAACTTCCAGTACGGTATTCAAAACATTAGTTCAAAAGCTCATATGACCCATGAATTTAACCGTATGATATGATAATGCCGATAGGTCAAGATTGGTTATATCATTCGCTTATTACGGGATAACTAGTCATTATCTATATCTTCAACAGCTCTATAAATAACACCTATAGGTAATACTAAACTCTAACTTTGACTGATATACGTTTATTGAAATCACGTTTCTCTAACTTAGGTATTGGAGCTTCCTTGGGCGATTAGCGCTGTCTTTTCATTTGTTGCAGGTCATCCGAGTAGTTGGTGGTGTGAAACACATTCTTTACAATAGTAATACAAACAATGATGAATATTGGGAAGATTCGATGATCAGATCTTATGATTTCGCTTTTTTTTTTTTCTTTAAATCAAAGTATCTGATTTAGAAAATTTAGAATTACGACCAATTTTTAAATTTAGAAATAATAGTGAATATTATTTTCGTTAAAAGAGTGTACGAGATTTGCATCATAAGATTATATCTAACATTATTCTTTTAAATTATTCATTTTGTCAGCACTCCATTAGATTCTTAATAGAAAATAGTAACGTGGCTGTTGATGACCCCATTAACACTAATCGAAAGACAACACATAACATGGTATTTACAAGCATATATTGCATCCCAACCATAATGCAAACATTGTACAAACTTTTTCATATGCTGAAACATGCATCTAACCATTGCTTGTTTTGTTGTTAGTGTAGAATCCGAATTAGAATAAGTGGCCGGAAATTGCAGCTTAGCATAATGCAATAAGTGGGGCTTTCGCAGTGAACCTGATTCTACAAAATATGGACTTCTCATTCGGTAGACCCCACCAATCTTACCGCTCTTAAATTACTCAAAATTAGATGAAGCACCTGTATTTATGTTTGGGAAATGATCCATCCACCGACTATGCGCATTTCATAAAAATCACCGATTTTATTTTTATGGGCAGGTTTCGAATTTTTGTGATTTTTTTTAATATTTAAAGTGATTTAAAAAAATATGTAAAAAATACACAAAATATAATTTATATATATTTTATATATAGAGGCCAAATCAGCAGCTTATAATTTAGTCTCGAGATAAGGCCAAAAATCAAGCTAAGAGATAAAGTCTAGAAAAGATATGATAAGTTGACTCAGACTTCTAAAAGGAAAATGCTTCACAAGGCAAGTTATATTCAATCACTCTAGGGAAATAGACATCTATATAATGAAGAGATCTCCCACAAATCTGACAGACTCTCCACAAGCTCTCTACACAAAATATTGCCACAAAAACTCCATACGCCAAACTCCACCACATATAGCGACTACAAATGATTTTCCCTAAATTTTTTCATTGTATTATGAGATATGTGAGGCCATGAGAGATTGTAAAATCACTCATTATAATGGATTTCACCCCCAAACATCCCATGGCATGAGCATTATAACGAACCACGTAAATTATTCTGTCTCTCTTTATTTATTTTTATTCTCTTATTTATTATTTATGTTATGGATGAACACGAAGAACATCGTATTGAAGCCTGAATCATCATCATGGGTCGTGGATGATTTTTTCCTTCCTTCCTGTCTGTTGTGTAAATTAAGGCATTAATAGTTGGCACCATCTGTGGGATCGACTAATCTTCTGTACCGGAATTAGGAGAATGATATTCTCCGACTCACCGGACCATCTACAAAAATTTATATAAGTTTTTCCACTTTTTACCTTTTATTTTTATTTTACTAACATTTGGAGAGAAAAAAAGAAAGAAAGAAAGAAAAGAAAAAAAAAACAAAGAAGAAGAAGAAGAGTCCAGAGGCATGTGCAAGATGTATGGTTCATATTGTACCCGTAAGGCACAAGCTGTGCACGTGACACAAACTGTGCATGTAAGGCAACCACTGTGCATGGCACGCACAGTTGGCATGATGAGCACACACCACCTTGCACCTAGTGGCCTTAGTTGGCAGGCACGAGGGCCCAACACCTCCTCTGCCCAGTGAAGGGAAAGGTTGGTAGCCTAGTCGAAAAATCGGATAGAGCCGTCAGGAGCCTTTCTGTCACTGACGATATGCTCCCCGACCATGGAGGGTTTGTTTGCTGCCATTCCTCTCCACCACCATCAACGTTCGACATGGGAGCAGCTCAACACCTCTCCACCGCAACGAGAACGCCTCCTGCCATGAACCTCAACCTAGTTGTACACACCCCCACGACATTGCGAAGTGATCATTAGCATGCATGGCGTCGATTTGCTAACTTTTTCCGCCGACACCACTGCGTCCCCGACCCAATAGAGAGCTTGAACATATTGCACCCAAAGATCGAGCGTGTGCAAAGTTTGACCGTAAAGCCTCCTCCATAGCCCCATCCACCGTGGCTCTCCTAGACCCAGAAGTCATCGACAAGCTCGACCACTGGAAGCTAACTGAGGCGCAGTTCAGCCATGCCATGTAAGTGCAACCAAAGCTAGCCAACGGCCAAGGCCCTGCCTGCATAGCGAGACGCAACCCAGAGTCCCATGATGTCGCCCACCACCTCATTTGACAGCATGGTCTGGGCACAACCATCACCCCTGATGGCCAGAAAGGGGTAGTAGGAGTCCTCCTGCAAGGTCCTCACCATTGTAGGAGTCCTCGGCAAGTCCAAGTGTTGCGGCCCCACAAGCTCAACGAAAGTTTCTGTCATTAGCACATCAACATTCAACCACCATAGAGCTCCTTTCCACCTCCACTACTTGCGGCAACACCCCTCCATTGCTGCCTCCTCTGGCTTCAAAGCTTGCCCAGCCACTAAACGAGAGATAGAGACTGCAGTCTATAGTTCTTGCCGCCAGTGGGCTTCTACAAAGACAACAAATAGTGTGCAAGTTCACTGCTCATACCCACTGCTCCTTGCCACCCTTATGGCGGGCAACAAGCACGTAGCACCCCCAATAGGCAACAAGCATGAACCGGTAAAACATGTCATCGCCCCATGGCGACCAAGGTTTCACGCCACAGGAGCTCCCCACCCGTGATCTACAAGGAAACCTCCTCGCCACTCACACCAGTGCTCGCCACAGAAACACTTAGCCACTGTTCGCCATGAAGCTTCCTTGCATCCTCGCCCAAGCTCACCACAGAAGATGGCGGGATGACATCTCGCCAGCCTCACCCGAGCAGCTCACACGACCCTGGGCGGTGGACAACCACTCCAAGGCGCGCAACTGACTGTGGCAGAAAAGATGGCAGTACACTTTGATTGCTAGTTATAATCAACTAAGTAACGATTCACACAAGCAAAAAGAGAGAGAGAGAGAGAGAGAGAAGAGAGATAATCATTCAGAAACAGACAATCTCCATTGCTACAAAAGACGGACAACTTCCCTATGCAAAAATTATTCATTAGTGAACAATTTATAAGGAAAAATGGAAAGCAGGGGCAAATATTTCTCTGGTTTGTCTCTCTCAAACATGCTATTTGAATTTTATTTTTCTACTAACAAATTTGATTTTTGGAGATTTTTCCCATCGAAAGTCCTCACGGTTCCACAGGAATCTGAGTGGCTACATGCTCAGGAAATATATTTCTCGGGAAATCGCCCGCATGACAAGGAACGCCTGCCGCAAAGCCCCTCCCAGGCATCTTAATCTGTTTGCATCAGAATAGACCGTTGGATATCATGGGCATCCCAAGCCTTCATCAATGCTAAAGCATGGCTACGCACGGGCATCGCCCATGTGTCACCAGCCTTCACCACACTTTGGTTGAATATCTCAAGTTCACAAATCTCAAACTTGTAATTTGATTACACTAACCTATTTAGTTTTTGGTAAAAACCTTTCAGGGCAGTCAAACTCAACCTCCTGCCACAACAGTGCGGTCGAGCATCCTCCAAACACCAATGACGAGTATAAAGACTCACTATACCAGGGAAGAATGGTGCGGAGGTCAACAGACTAGGTGACCCTTAAACACCAATGACGAGTATAAAGACTCGTAGTGCCAAGGCAAAAGGGTGCGGAGATTAACATACCATGTGACCCTTAAACAACAATGATGAGTACAAAGACTAGCGTTACCAAGAAAAAATGGCGCAGAGGTCAATCGACCATGCAACCTTTAAACACCAATAACGAGTCAAAAGACTCGTGGTGCCCAAAAAGAAAGGTGCAGAGGTCAAGAGACTATGTGATCCTTAAACACCAATGACGAGTCCAAAGACTTGCGATGCCCATGAAAATGGAAAGGTCAAGGACCCCCCAGTTGAGGGTCATCAGGCGAGACAAGTTATCAGGCTTCCCGACCTCTCTAGTGACAAGCCAACAGGCGGGAAATGTCAAAAACCGCCCGACCTCCCAGGCGCCTGACAGGCCGGCAACTCTCTAGACTGCCCGACCTCTCTCACATCGACAGCAATACAGGCACAATATCTTCTCTAGCAAACGCCGAGTGTAGGTTACCTTCGGGAATGAGCCACCGAGCTATACAACCGCATCATGCGGGTTCCCCTCGAGATCGATTCGACAGGCTCGATAATCGCCTAATGTGAACCCAGGGAGTTGACGGGCTTTCTGACTACTTAAGTTGGGTTACTACCAACAAACAATAAAACAAGAACACTAACAAAAATTTACACCAAGGAGCAAAAAATCCATTACTACCAACAAAAGCAAAAACGATCACAAAAATACACACAAAAAATCAATCATGGAAATATGCACTCTTCACTGACAATAAACAATCTCTCATGGAAAACATCTACATAAATAAACAAACTCAAAATCGAGCTTCACGCTCACACCTAATGTGGTTGAGTACATCTCCTGCCAAAGCAGAGGTCCACGCTCACACCTGATGCGGTTGAGTACACCTTTCGCCAAAGTAGAGCTCTATGCTCACACCTAATGCGGTCGAGTACACCTCTCGCCTATCTCTCCAAGCTAAGCTCATCACCACTTAGCACAAAACAAACAAAAAACCCGGAACCAAATAGGAAACTAGGGACCAATTTTTAAAATTTATTCTGCAGATTATTGACTTGAAGATTCTCAAGACTTTCTTTTCCAGCAAATCGCCCTTAAGAATCGCAAGCATCTGTATGGGTCAAATGAGCAGCCAATAATTTAGCATCGAGATAAGGCTGAAAATCAAACTAAGAGATAAAGCTAATAAGAGATAGGACAAGTTGACTCAGACTCCTAAAAGGAAATATACTCTCCACAAGCTCTCTACACAAAATATCGCCGCAAAAGCTCCATACGCCAAACTCCACCACACATAACGGCTCCAAATGATCTCCCATAAATTTCTTCATTGTCTTGTGAGATATGTGAGGCCATGAGAGATTGTAAAATCACTCATTATAGTGGATTTTACCCCAAAGAACTCGTGGACGTAGGCATTATGCCAAACTATGTAAATTTTTACGTCTCTTTTTATTTACTTTTATTTGCTTATTTATTATTTATGTTATGGATGAACGCTGTAAATGTAATTTATGTTTGGCTAGAATTAGATGAGTCTGCATTTAAATTCGAATTATGGATGAATGTAATTGTAAATAGGGCTCTAGGATTGCATCCGATAAGGATTAGCATTTGAATAGAAGTTATCCGATAAGAATAAGTGTTTGAATTGTAACTCTTATCAAATCTTGTTTATATTATAAGATAAGAGTCTACAAGAATCCTATGTATGTTTCGAGTCTAAGAGTCAGTTGAAGAGATAAAGATGAAAGATTTATTGAAAAAATTGAAACTGATTTGAACTCAATGCAATCCAGAAGAAGTGATCCAATCCGAGATGTTCGCAAATAATTAGCAACGTATCTGACTAAGATTGTGCAAGAGAAAATTCTTGAGAGAAGGGTTTTCCAAAAATCTCAGTCTGTGGGATTGAGTGAGAGCATACTTCAAGGAGATTCCAGTAAGAAAGACAAAGATTGGAGAGTGTCAGAGGTTCTGACTACCTACTGCGGTAGAAAAGAAGCGAGTCGCGTATCTTGGGTAAACGTGTCTAGTTACAAAGGTGCCAGCACTCACACTCAGCATAGCTTTTATAGTGCATTTTGGATAATTTAATGGAAAAGTATATAGTACTTCTCCAGTATAGTCTCAAAAGTGTGAACAGTCTCAAATCCAAGGGTATCTATACATGAGCTCATTTCCAAGACCACTATGCCACCATTGAATGATCAGTTAATACGTGTAACAAGTTGAAACCCTTGTGAGTATATATAGAAGTGGTCATAGCATTTATATACACACATTTCAACTCTCACTGTATGTATATCTATGTTTTGTTTCGAAATGTCCAAATATACTTCCCATTCATTAAGCTCATCTACTTTTCTTTGGCTTTTCAATTATTTAATCGGGAAAGGTACTTTGTTGAAGTCCTATTTGGAAAACTTTGGTTTATATGATCAATGTTCCAGATTTTTTTTTTTAGCCAATGAATGGATGAGTTTATCCCTTTTTTTCGTTTGCATTTGTGGGTTGGGGTGCAGGGGATGTGAAAATATATTTCACTGAATCACTGGGGTTGGGTTCACTAACCGGATGTGGATGAAGAACTGAAAGGATTTGATGAGCCTAATTAACCGGCTCAAATCATCATGGCCTGTTTCTGAGCTCTGTGTATTGCATGACGTTTTACTTGTAATACTCTCAATCGATAAAATTGGTTTTTCTGGATTTGGTTGTCCCGTAGGTTTTTATCTTTGAGAAGTTTTTCAAAGATTTCCCTTCGTAATCAAATTATTGTGTTAAAGTTCTTAATATTTTATATTGGTTACTAATTTGTGCTAATAGCTTTTGTTCAGCATTAACGTGCATAATCATGAGTACTTGGATAATTTTAAATGCGAAGAATACCGTATCGAAGCCTAAATCAACATTATGGGTCAGAGATAATTATTTCCTCCCTTCCAATCTATTATGCAAATTAAAGCGTTAACATTATAGTTTTCGGTAGAAACTCGAGACAACCTTTGAGTGGTCCTAGAAGTCCCGCATATGTTTTGGGCAACTCAAAAACTCACCTTTAGTACTGAATATCGCCTTGTGGACTTTCCCCATTTTACTTTTATAATTTTTCGTAAATCTTTAAATTAAACTAATTTTTATTTTTTTATAACAATAATGTGCAATTTGAAATTGATTAGGTCACATTAATTTATGTGATTAGAGATAATTAAATTTAAAATAAAGAATATTACTCATGAAACTTAATAATATCCAATATTTTCCTATTTTACCATGTCTGCAGAGCTAATCAATTTTATGAAACTTAATACAATCACAAAGGCTGCCATTACAATAATGCCACGGACAATTATGAAATGTGTAAATGGTCTTTCAAGAGAAATACTCTAGATATAAAGTGATTATATAAAAGTAATTTCATAAACTGATGTGGCTTGATGTGGTTTATTATATTGTAAAGTTACTTTTATTGTAAAACAGATCTGACGGATCATATGAAGTCATGTCAGATTGTGAAATTATTTTTGTATAATCTCTTTGTAGTTGTAGCATTCCTCGTCTCACAATATTTAAAAAAAATAGAATTTATTATTAATAAAATATTTTTTATATATAAATTTCATATTTATTATTGTTTTATTATGTCGTACACTCGTACTTAGAGCATTCTAATTGGTTTAACCAAATTCATATTCAAAATTTAACCAATATCATTAGACTTTGACTAAGCTTTCTCTTATCCACTGCAGTAACAGACATCTGCGTCCCCCTTTCTTTTCCTTGAGAAGGGCATCTTTGTTTAGTGTTCCGGACCAATTCCGAAATGGGTCCCACTAATTCCTCATCTAATTTGTTATTATGCAACTTGTCCCGGATGACCTCCACGTGTCCCTTTGATTTGGTGGAGCAGTGGACAATCTTGAACGTTCCGAGATATCCGTCTCAAAACGCTGTCGTATTATATATAGTTTTAGACCATTCAAACATACATATTTCATATTTGCTACTCCTTGACAGCTTGGGATAAACGACCGAATTGGATAGACTTCAAAAGTAAAAGGACGTTATCAATTTGGATTGTAATTCTCAGCTACATTTATTTCATCCTAGAGATAATATTTAGTCACTATTTATAAAAAATGATATTTACAGTTTTAAATTAAATCTATACATTTTCTTATTTAGAATTGTTACAATATATTGTTTAAGGAGAATGTCATTCTTATGTTAAAAATTATCATAATTAAAATTTTGATTTAATTCAAATAATTAAAATTAGAAAATTTTAATCATAAGCGATTCTCCGCACTAATACGCGTATCCATTTAATATGATTGGTCAGAAAATAAATTTTATTAAAAATAATGCTAATTTAAATTTAGAATATGAAGATAACAACATTAGTTCACAAATTGATACGTAAACTTATTTGTACATAACAAAACTCATTAAAATTTTGAAGAGATTTATTGCTCCAATATATATTTATCATGTTGTATATATCATATGTTAAAAGTGAAAGACAACAACGGGATTACTGAAAAGACGAACATGAATAAAATGTTGGGAGATCAAAATCATATATTTGACTTCAGCCGTGATATATAATTTTGAACTAAAAATAAAGAGAAATGTTATATCTATAATGACATCTTACGTAAATAAATTTATAAATTAATGTAATTTGATGTGAAATGTTATATCTATTTGATTGTACAGTAAATTTTACAATCTATTAATATATCATATTAAAATATATTAATTTATAAGTCTAATTTTTCATAAGATTGTTTTTTAATTAAGTATTTCTCCGAATGATGCTACCACTCTGTTTAGCTTTTATTGTTGGGCGTGTCCTTGGTGTAATTATAATTTTTATTTTTATTTTTTTCTTTCAATTATTTTAAAAACATCTTTAAATATTTAAAAAATATACAAAATATTAATAGTTACTTTCTTAATTAAAAAAATAATGATACTCATCATTTCAATTCTTATTATCTTCTTATTATCTTATGATGTATCGTTAGATTATTAAAGATTACTTATTATATTTTATTTATAAATTTATCGTCTAATATCACATCATAAAATAAGAAAAAATAAAAAATGAAATTATGAATAGATTTTTTCTTTTTAATTGTCCAAAGCAAAAGAAACTGTTGCATGGGGAAATCGAACATTGAGAAAATCTACACAACCTCCCAACCTCTACATACTATATATTTTTTAATTTTTATTATTTTTTTCTTTTATCAAATATTTAATATATGAATAATGAATAGAAAAATTAAATTATTTTAAAAAGAATAAACTTAAAAGAAAATTTAAAAAAATATTAAAAATTTTAAAAAATTATAGTACATGTTGAGGAAGTTGTGTAGCATACTCGTTGAAGATTTTGGTTTGGGAGCAGCGTCAGCGTGGACATAGGGATCTATGGGGTTCACGTATGCAAGCAAAGTCAATGCTGAGTTTGTTGGATAAGGTAGTTTGATTGTACAAGTGCGTGTGCATTTGTCGGCAAAGCTAATATCCTCAACTACCAACCCCAACTTTCACGTAAACTAGGCCGAGGTATTTTTCAAACATGATACACGTGTTCAGACAAGCGTATTGATTCTAAAAAAATACTAAGTGAAATTATCTTTTTTATTTTAAATTTTATTATATATTATTTTAATTGTAAGTTGATATCACTCAACTTCAATATAAATCAATTTTTGTTATATCAATCGTATAAAATTATGTTATCTTTCGCAATCACTTCTAAAAAGAATATTTTTTCTTTTTATTATTTACAGTCATAACAGCTAATGAATAAAAGTGATTGAGTTATGGAATCATTTAATATTTGATAAATGATATTTATAATTTTGGAATGCGTAAACACTACATATTCTTTTTGAAAAAAAAAAAAGAAAATATGTGACTTATATAAAAAAATATTTTTTAATAATAAATTCTACATTTTTTTAACGGAATGCACGGGAGTTACATATCTTAAAACTATACCTATTATTACTCTTTAAATATACCATTAAGTTATGATCATCATGGCATTTCTTAAAGCATGCATAAAATTAATTATGATTTTTGGCACAAGTTACAAGATTTATTAATCATGCAGGAATAGCTGATAGTCATATTAATTCCAAATATTTTCATAATAGTAATATAAACAGTGATGATTACGGAGAAGATTCGTTGATATTTTCAAAGTAAGTCTATTAGGCCTAATTCAAGGGAGAAGTTTCACTACTAGAAGACAAATAAAAAGAGAAATGAGAGGTAAGGAAAGGATAAGGAAAAAGACAATGTGTCAGGAGGAAGGAAATGTGGACACAGAAAGAAAAAGAATAAAAAGGAAAAGATGAAAGGAGAAAGTAGAGAGCAAAAAAAATATCAGACACACAAGAGAAAAGTGGTCAATTCTCACCATCCCCTAGGGGCACGTGAAAAGATGGGGCATATAAAAGGAAATGACCAGATGGTTTCTGGGGACTTCTTCGACTTCGATCACTGCTTCAGCTTCTTCAACCTCATGACAAGAGCTCCAGCGACAAGAGGTCCACCAGAAAATAGAGATCTAAACTCCATTGTACAGAGAGTATGAAAGACCATTAGAGACCGTAAAATAAACATATTATAGTGGACTCTCCTCTCCCCAAAAACTTCATGGACGTAGGCAATATGTCGAATCACGTAAATCTGTGTATCCATCTCACTTTTACATTCTCAGTATTTATTTTTCATTTACTACCATTGACGTACGCACAACCACCCAAGTCACGTCGAGGGCTCCAGACGACCTTGATCGATGCCCATATTGTCATAGCGGGCCGTCAATGACTATTTCTCTCATTCCAGACTGTTGTGCGATTTTTTGCATTAATAGTTAGCGACGTCTGGGGATTTGAGTTACTTTTTACACCAAAAGCGGAAGAAAGACAATTTTCCAGCACACTAAAATCACTAAACGAGCAAATGAAGTTTTTCCAGATAAATGTTCTCAACCTTTTAGCTTTTATTTTTATGAAAAACACTATTGCAAAAACTGGGCGAGTAAATATGTTCTCGCCGAGGTGGGAACCCCAAGTTACTCGCAGCTTGAATTGCAAATGCTCAATACCCTTTAAGAGAACTATACGAAAGGGCAAGTATGAGAGGATGCAATACACTTAGAGTACACAAGCAGGAACAAACAAGCGCACAGTGCACGGTGAGGGGGTGCACGTTACTGTGCACCCTGGGCTCCCCTCGACCATTGGCCATAGTGCCGACGAAGATACCGACGGCCACACCTCGGTTCACCGGCGTGCTCTGTCAGCGCAGAAGTGGTTGCTGGCAAACCTGATGAGTTTAAGGTGGCCCACGGCCACACACCGAGGCTCACAGTGTAGTCGTAGAAGCACATCGCGAGCCGCGAAGACCTACCGGCATCGTCTGGACCTCCCAAGGTGACCTTCGGCCACCTCCCTCAGGCAGAGACCCGCCACACCAGCCAAATGCATGCACGGGACTACACATTGACGTGGTCTCCTAGGCCCAGTCCCACCACTGCAAGGCAAAGGTACTCACGGCCACTATGTGGACCACCGAAGAAGTTTGTCCCGGCCTGAGTGCCTCCGGCACGCCTCGACGCACAGTGGGCAACAGTGGCCTTTGGCCATGTACCCCACGCACGCAACAAGCTCACGGCAAACCGCCCTAAGCCTCTTGATCCCACCGGCGGTCCACCACTTGGATAATCGGCATCCTCTGCCATCTAAAGGGTGGTCCCCGACCACCACGGCTAACCCCGGTGGCCCCTCAGCCATGCACCCAGTTCACAAAATGTGCCCTAAACTCCTCGGCTAGCTCACAGCAACTGTCGTGAGTTGCTAGAGTTCACCGACAGCCATTACGAGGGCCACTGACACCCTTTGAAGATGCCATGGTGGTTCCCGACCACCACGGCTTACCCAGCCATTCCTCTCGTCCATGCACCCAGTGCACGAAACGTGCACTGGACTCCTCGGCTAGCTCACTGCCGAGGTCTCCCCTCGCCCTCTTGAAGACCTCCACTTCTCGGCCATGCTCCATGGTCGAGGTCTCCCCTCAACCCGTAACTTCCACGGCCATGGTCTCCACGACAAATACATTTGTCGCCAAGCAACTCATCGGCCAGAGATCTACTCGCCCACGACCATGCACCACTAACAGAGGTCTCCTTGGCCAAAGCCCCCCTTGGCCAGTGTCCTCGGCCAGAGATCTCCTCAGCCAGTGATGCGTCATCACCTAGACTCCACGACCATGCAACTCCTCAGCCATGCACCGCCACTAGCATTTTCAACAACCAAGCTGCCCCTACTCGACCGTACAGATAGAAATCATGAACAAGCATGCATCTCAAATGATACTCATCGAAAAAAAAAACATAGAAATGCCTAAAAGGAAAAGGACACCAAGGAAGAAGAGAAGTAGCAATTAGCAGACAATTTCAGTTGAACAAAATTTACTCGCAATGGCCAAAATGCTACGGTTTGTTTCTCTCCAAATTTACATGTGGCGCCCTTGACCCCCACGTATTATTTTAGTGAAGTTCGTGACACCAGGATAATAACCACACGGATCACACACCCCAACCATAAGTGCTTAGAGTGTGTATAACATGCAATATGTGTACAATATAATAATCACAGCGGAATAATAGACATTTATATTAAGTACCAGAAAGTTTACAACCTTACAACTCACAAATTATATTCCCCAAAAGGGTTATACAGTCATCCGACAAGTAATTAAAATAAAACAAAGGGGAAACAAATCTCATATCGCTAAACAACATATCAGCAAGTTATGCCTCTGGTGGAGTTGGTCCCTCAGGCACATACTCAACCTCTGCGTCAAAGTCTACGGTATCATAAGACGGAACCGTGGGATAATACACCACAATGAGATTATGACATCTCAACAAGAAATCAACCAAAACTACATCCAAGAATTTAAAATATATTATTACAATCAACCTCTACAGCCATACAGTAAAAATATAGGAACAAATCCATTTCTTTTTCTCATAAATACACTTTTAATTACTCACGCCAAAAATTTCATTTGACCCAAATATATCCATTTATTTTATTATGCATGCATCATGGTCTACCCTATGGACCATCCGCACATATTGTCTCATCGTCACACTACGGGTAATGTCCGTGCATATGATTTCGTAACGAGTGACGCCCAGTTTCGCACTCGGCGCGTACATGGCCAAGCATCCTCTAACCTTGCCAGCAAGAGGCCACGAAATTGGTATGAGTGCGTTATTGTTTCGTCCGTTCCCGTCGTCACCCAACGACAACTCAGGGGACGTCACATCAGTTTATTCCACTCTCGAGTAATCAGAGAAGTTCTACCGAAATAATGCTCAATCTCAACTTGGGGTCGTGGTTTACACACACCCACATGTTATAGTACAATCAGCTCAAATTTCCAAATAGACAATATCATAGCACAATTAAATATATAATGATAAATATGCATGACCATCGGATATTGGATGACATGGTAGATCACTCATCATACAACAATCACAAATACACAGTTTCACAAATCAACTACACGCATAATCTCATCCTCCAATCCAGCCCAAGGCTCAATTCCAACAACAACTACATTTTTAAATCCCAACACTTCAGTGGCTCAAGGCCCATCTGAAACTAATAGACCACAAATAATGTCAAATATAATAACGTTATTTTAAACCTCATGGGTCGTGTTGAAAAATTTCATACAACGTAGTTGGGAATTTTCTGAAAGATCGCGTGTGTGGAGGTGTTGACCAAGGTGGTGGCGCACGGTGGAGCAATAACAATAAGCTCCTAACTCACGGATTGGGTGGCTTGGGAAATCAAGGGATGACGGGAATGGGAAGAGTAAGGCCAGGGATGGTCAAACAACCAAGGGAAATACACTGTGTGCAGTGGTTCGTGGTGGTGCACAACGGCGCACAAGACAAAAAGGCCTTAAAGGCTACGGAACAAAGATCAAAAGGAGATAAACTAGCTTATGCTAGAAAGGGAGGAAGATTAAATGGAAGGTTTATTTGAGGGAACCCGTGGCCTGTTTATAGGCTGAGTATGGTGGTTCGGCCATGGAAGCTCCAAATGCAATTGGCTTAAACGGACGGTAGCAGGTGGTTGTGTGGCTCACGGGTAGAGGAGGAGAAATTGGCAGTGCAAGCCGTGGAGGAGAGAATGGATGTGGCGCGGACGTGTGGAATGGCGGCATAACTGTGTTTGCGAAACACATTACCGAGTGACACGGGACATCCATGGAAGCTTGAGGTGGAGGAATGAGGTGTGTGTGTGTTCATGGCTTGATTGGAGGAGATGAATGGCACTGGTAGCAGGTGGAACAAGATGAACCCAGAAGAAGATAGAAGAAAGAAGGAGGAAGAAAAAGGAGCTGTTCGGCACCATGTGAAAAAGATGAAGCCCTAGTGCTTTGCCAAAAACGACGTCGTTCTGGATAGGGGGAAGGGGCTGGGTTTCAATTCACATGGGCTGGGCCCGATTTCACACCCCTTCTACCCAAACAAAAAATAAATACCCAAGAACACTACACACAACCCAAAAATGAAACACTAAACTAACTACATACCAGCCCAATTTCAAGAGAATTAAAAATAATATTAATAACATAACACAACTAATAAAATAATAAATAAATAAAACACATAAAACTAGGGATATCACATTACATGAATTCTATTTTTACTAACAAAATTGATTCCTATAATGTGGAACATCGGCTACATAGCCCCACTCGGGCACCGCTCGAACATCCAAGTTTGTCTCCATCAGAATTGATCTCTCGGGATTAACATGCATACGGGCACCCCGAATCTTTGTCACTGCCGAAACATGGTGGCTCGCGGGTAACGCCAACACACCTTAAACTTTCTCTACAATCCAATGGGACAATTCAGGTGCGTGAACCTCACACTTGTGATTGAAAATTGTTTACGCTAACTGGTTTGACTTCCATAGCTCAGTCAAGCACCTCAACTATCCGCACCGACTCCCAAACTTCCATCGACAAGAAGACCAAAAGATCCAAGCATCGTGTCTACACGGTCTACACGGGCTTGCCTCATCTTTTACCCCAGTCTACTAGGTCAGCGAGAAGACCAGAAGAGCCAAGCACCATGTCTTCACAGGGTTGTCTCATACCTTGCCTTAGTCTACGATGTCGGCGAGAAGACCAGGGGAGCCAAGCACTGTGTCTCCCCGGGCTTGCTTCATCCTTTGCCTCAATCTACGAGTCATCCCTTGCCTCAGTCTACGAGGTTGGCGAGAAGAGCAGGGGAGCCAAGCACCATGTTTCCAAGGGCTTGTCTCATCCCTTGCCTCAGTCTACGAGGTCAGCAAGAAGACTAGGGGAGCCAAACACCATGTCTCCACGGGCTCGCCTCATCCCTTACCTTAGTCTACGAGGTCGGTGAGAAAACCAAGGGAGCCAAGCACTGTGTCTCCACAGGGTTGCCTCATTCCTTCCCTCAATCTACGAGGGTGGACGAGAAGAACCACGGGACAACATCTCCACCAGCTAATGTCGGGTGTGCACACCCGCGCCATAACCGATGCCAGCTAGTTTCCTTTAAGAACAAGTCGACAGGCTCGGCAACCGCTTAAGGTGGATCCAGGGGGTCGACGGGCTTCCTGACCACCTTGAGTGGGGTACGACATACAAACTCCAATACTGATAATAAAATGGAAACGTTAACAACAATTCATGATGGTAAAGGAAAATCTCACCAACACCATTGAAAACAAAAAGGTCAGATGAATATACGTTTTTCGACAACGACAAGCGAGTCTAGTCTTACAAACTGCTCGATCTCCATCATGCCAAAGAGGCGGGTCTGGCATTTTTACTGCTCGGCTTACCCTCATTTTCATAACAAGTTAACAGACAAGAAAGGTCAAGGACCACCTGGCCTCCCAGGCGCTCGAGTAAGCGGGCAAGTCACATGATTGCTCGACCACCCTTGTGCGAATCTTACACGGTCTAGTTCATCTCCCGCCACGTCCGAGCTTCGTGCTCACATTTTACATTGTCGAGTATACCTCCCGCTACACCGAGCTCCGCACTCGCCATTTACGCGGTCAAGTTCATCTCTCGAAATGTCTAAGGTCCGCGCTCGCATCTTGCACAGTCGAGTACACCTCCCGCCTAACTCCAAGCCCGAAAATCTAAATTGCTTAACGCGAGAGAAATGGATAACCAGGAACCCACTCTCGGGATTTATTTCTCTACGGACTTTGGTGGACCATTTCGACTGTATATTTTATATTTAAAGATTCTCAAGGTCTTTTTTTGAAACAAATGACACTTAAGAATCATGGGATATTGGAATGAATAAAATATACACTGCTCAAAGTAAGCTTACTAGACCCAACCCAAGGGGGAGGTCCCACCACTAGAAGATAAAGAAAAAGAGAAGAATGAGAGACAATGAGGGGACAAGAAAAAAAAGAAGGTGTCAGGAGGAAGGGAAGGTGGACACGAAAAGGAAAAGAATAAGAAAGAAAGGAAATGAATATGCCAGACATGCAAAAGGAGGCAACAAATATTCATCACTCCCTAGGGGCACGCAAAAAGAGATATTAAAGGAAACCAGATGATTTCAGGAGACTTCTTCAGCTTCTTTAACCCCCTGACAAGAGCTCCAGCGATAAGAGATCTCGACTAGAAAAATAGACCTATAATCTCTATTGTACAAAGAGTACGAGAAACCATGAGAGATTGTAAATAAGTATATTATAGTGTAATAGATCAGATATTGATGCAAAAAATTCAAAAACCAAACAGCTTGCAAGTGATAAGGATAAGCCTGAAGAGAACAAGCAAAGTGATAACTCCCCAAGTGATAAGTCTTCAAACAAACTTTGTGTATAACTAACTCAGTGTATTGTTTTAAATTAAATGTAATATTGACAAACATGTAGAGTTAGAGTTAGAATGAAATACCAATGTGTAACTAATTATAAATAAACGAAGACTTCCTACAGATATTATTGAGGAAATCATTCTTTACAAATATTGTGTACTTGAGTGTCTATATAGGGAACTCTCCCCTTCCCAAAAACCTCTAAATAAATGTGTGTTTCTCTCTTTTTTACATTCTCATATTTATTTTTCATTCACTGATGTACGCACAGTCATACCAGACCATACCGAAGGGCTTTAGGCTACACCAATCGAGACCCAAATCGTCATTGTTGATTGAGAATGACTATTTCTCTCCATTCGAACTGTTGTGCGATTTTTTGCATTAACACTAAGCATAATGCAAATATTGCACAAACTTTTTCATATGCTGAAACATGCATCTAACCATTGCTTGTTATTTTGTGATGTTTTTCTATCTTGTTTTGTTGTTAGTGTAGAGTCCGAATTAGAATAAGTGGCCGGAAATTGCAGCTTAGCATAATGCAATAAGTGGGGCTTCCGCAGTGTACAATTCTACCAAATATGGACTTCTCATTCGGTAGACCCCACCAATCTTACCGCTCTTAAATTAAAAACCCCAAAACAAGAAAAGAAAGCAGTCAAGAGTAGATGTAGCACCTGTATAAATGTTTGGGAAATGATGCATCCACCTGGATAAAAACTTCGATTTTTTTATTTATTTAAAGAAGTCTTTTTAAATAAGTTTGTGATTTTTTTTAAATATTTAAAGTGATTTAAAAAATATTTTAAAAAACACACAAAATAAAAAAAAAATACGTTTTATACTTTTCAATAGAAACTCTCGAGACAACCTCTCGATGGCGCTAGCAATCCCTATATGTTTTGGGCAACTCAAAAACTCATTCTTTGTTTCTGACCAGGGATGAGAATTTCTTGGTAGGGAGGCCAATAAGGTTGAGTTTCCGATTTGCACTATTTACAGAAAAGTCCCCGACGACAAAACTATAGTTGTTACTCTCTCTCAATAGGAGTAAGTTCGTGTGAAGAGAGTTACTTCCTGGGTCGAGCACAACCAAGAGTTTGTTTGGACGGAGGCCTTGTTGACTAGGGCCCACATCAACAAATTCTTGGTGATGCTAACTGTTCTGTATCAGCGTCATCGCTTGCCGAAGTAGCCTAAGGCTTCCCAAGATAAGAAGAGGCTTGCCACGAACCCACTAGAGCAGGAAGGGAAAAGGCCCTGCCTTTAGGCCGAGGGGGCGTCTGAGTCTCGTTCAAATAAGTCTCCTGTCAGAGAAGATTCCCTAGACTTAGATGGTTTGGGTGATTTGATGGGGCAAGCCCTGTCAAATCTGGCCACCGCCCTCGACTTCGAGTTCCCTTCACGAGGACTCTACTCTACTCAATCACCCACTTTGCTCTCTCGTTGACCTCGCCAATCGACCTAGGGTTGGTTGATGAGGAGGATGCGGATATCGACGTCACTTTTTCTTGTGGCCTCTTGGATTCTACTATCCCACAGACGGTGCCACTATTTCAGACGTGTTTCACCACGAACTAATCTCGACTACAAACATACAACACAGAAAAAGGGTGGCCCGATGTGCCTAGTGCACCTCCGATGCCTAAGTAAAAAAATTGTATGTATAGCTAAGTAACAAGGGGTCTGAGCCTATTACTTAGGACTGCTAGCATTGATCCTTTATATAGAGGCGAATTCTTGTTGATAAGGATAGTTCAATCCTTCTCCAAATGTCAAGGTCTTGATTGCCAAATTCTCAGGTTATGATTTTAGAAGGAAATGATCAAGGTATCGAGAATAAATATCATCAATATTTCATTGTTTCCTTAGGGTTAAAGGGGTAAATATTTTCAATTAGTGGTAGTTACCATATTATTCCAGTTGGAGGTGATCCCATAGTAATGAGCGCATGGTGCACCTGTAGCTTTCTAACCTGTTGGGCCCATTGCATGGACGTCTTACTATGTACCATTGGGCCCATCTAGTCAATTTGGATCTCAAATCCATCTCAATTCATCTTAACTCATCTTATCTAATCATTATAAATTTTTCAAATTTCAACACAAAATATAATAAACAATTCAACTTTTTCAAATATCAAAATAATAATAATATTAAAAAATAATATTTTAATAATATTTTATTCAACTTTTAATTTTTATCTCAACTCAATTTAACTCAGCTCAACATTCAAACGCAACCTAAAGTGACTCTTGGTCATTAACTTAATCAAGGAGGAAATTGTGGTGGAAGTTTTGTGGGTTTCTCAAGAGTCTTCAATCTTGATACAGCAATTAACTACAAATTAAGGTCATGTCAACACTTTTTTATATATTAAAGGGCTAATCCGTCGACGCTCGTATCCCACTATATTAACTTCATATTATTTAATTAAATTCTTTTCTTAAAAATATATATATATTAAAAAAAAAGTGCTCTTGAAAGCCACGTGTCCCATGGGATTGTTTTAGTGGTTGGGGGGATGAATTGCGTGTTAAATGTGATGGAGAGATGATTGCCATTTTTTAGAGCTGAATTAACCAATCAAAATTGTTAAACATTACGCAATCGTTGGTCAAATCTCTCTTCTTCCTCCCATGAATTCGTGGAGATAATTTTTAAAGCCTGCAACAGAAACCGAAAGCTAAGCGTCATGTGTTTGACAACTTTGAGTCAGATATATTTTCTTTTTATCTTTCTTTTGAATTTGAAATGACTATTCCTTGTTGTTTATCTCTTTTACAAATGTAAATGAGATTGAGATTAAACTATTAAAAATTAAAAAATAATTTATCATCATTTTTTATTATTATTTGAGATAAAATCAAATAATTCTTTAAAAAAATAAAGAGTAATGCTATATACAGTCATAGAGTGCGCAAGTATCGTGCAATCACTTTGAAAAAAAATAAAATCTACTATTAAAAAATTTATTTTTTTCATGTGGGTCCCGTATCTACTCAGTTTTTTCAAAGAGATTACGCGGCATTTTTACACTCCACAACTGCAAATTTCATCTCTAAATTTTTTATTTTATTTTTTTTTACTCATTTGTTAATCATTTGATGCTTATTAAAGAACAATAAAAATAGAAAAACTAAATTGAGGACTCGCTAATATTATTTTTTGATATATGTATTAATTAAATGGTTTTGCTACTCATCATTTTCACACATCACACCCTTTTTTTTATGCTTCTTAAATTAATTGAATTATTCTACTCATCATCTATACACCACACATTTAGTAAGAAAATAAAAATAAAAACTATGCGTAATGTGTGGTGTATAGGATGATAAGTATACTTTTTCTTAATTAAAAGGAGTAGGTTGTTTATAAAGCCTCAATATTGACTCCACACTTTCAGCAATATAAAGATTTAGATATTGTATTACTTGTAAAAGTTCATGATTATCATGTATTATCAAATAAATACAAAAGAGTTTCTTCAATATTATATAATTGAAAATATCTATTTAATATATATTTTCTCATCATTCTATGATGTGGCATTAGATGATAGGTTCATAAGCTAAATATAATATTCTGAACTGATAATGAATTCAAAATATATTACAAGATAAAGAAAATTTCGTCATTTTCTTTCATAGGGTTCAAAACTTGATATGTTGTACATTTAATCTTCTGCCCTTACCACTATTTTCAATAATAGTTAATTTCAGACTTAAAATATAAACTAGGGTCTAGGACTCTTAGGATAAATCTGACATGCTCATATTGCTCTAAAACCAGTATAATGAGAATAGTATAATTACTCTTTAAGAAGCCTTGTAATGATACTAATATAATTACGACAAGAAAAATAATTTTGATCACATTAATATTTCATAAATAATAACAAAATTTAAACCATTATTGATAGATTAATAGTGTCATTGAGAACCCTCCTTTGGGAGTGAACCTCCATACACAAAATGTTTCATCCAATTTTAAATCTCGTGGATGTACTAGCTGCATCATCATAATTCTCATTTGTGAGTAAACCCCGACATACAAATTATTACTTTCAGCATTAACTTCAGTGAATGAACTAATAATGTTATCAAAATCTCTCATTTGGTTGTGAACTCTGACACACAAATTGCTCTCTCTACATCACTAATTATATCATGGATCAAACTATCCAAAACAAGCAAGGTTTGTACCTTTGGGCAAACAACACCTTCTCATGTTTGGTACAAGTCATTTTTCATTATTGCCCATGATATTATAAAGTTAATTATTTATCATCCAAAATTAAGTAAGACTTTGTACTTTTTAACAACTAACTCATTCCCTAATTTTGGTACAAATTATTCACTTCATTTAAAATGAACAATTATAAATATTTATGACCAATCCATACAATAAAATTCCTAAGAAATAATAATTAAGAATTTTATAATTAGAGTAATTCTACATACAACCATGAATTATACAACCGCCTCGTAATCGCTTTGAAAAATAGTGGGGTCCACTATTAAAAAATTAATTTTTTTCATGTGGGTCCCATGTTTTATTCACTTTTGTCAAAGCGATTACATGGCGGTTACACAATTTACGGTTGTAAATATATTTTCTCTTATAATTAATAGCCATAATTCATACATTTATTAAACAATAAAGGATATGCTTGAGAGAAGAAAAAAAATATTAATTTATTATTTTTTTTGGAAAAATAGATATTAAAATAATCTGATTGGACCCGGTCTGTCAACCCGGTGTGCAACCAGGTCGGTGCGTGGGTCCTGGATTTTATTTTATTTTATTTTTGTTTTATAGTTGTTGGGCCGGGCCATACTTCCAGGCCTCTATGCTAGCCCAAAAGCTTTCTGCCTTTTTTTGTTTTGTTTTATGTGATTGAATTGGGTTGAACCCATAGATTCCCAATTATGTGACCCACAGCTCATTTTCCTTTTCTCTCTTACCCCATTCGCGCCACTGCCCACCTGGCTTTCTAGCCATAATGCCAACGTAACTAGGTGTCACACCGACAACCTTCTTTGTTTTTTTTCTCTTCCTTGGTGCCATCGCTACTATGCAGTAATTCCATTCATCTTAGCGAGGAGGCGCTAGTGATGTTGTTTCTGGCCTCCTCCTGCCATTGTCAGCTTTTTCTTTTTGTTGAAAAAATAGAAATGCCACTCACCGCCACTGTTCATGGCTTTACTGCCTTGTTTAGGCACCGCCCAAGCGACGTCCGACATGCTCCGTATAAATTCCTCTAGCAGTCTTCCTCCATATAACAGTAATAACATAGAAGAGCTCCCTCAATATCAAACCATAATCACAAACTAGACAGAAAACAAAATTGGACAAACACATTCACTTGGACTTTACGTACACCGAGCAGTTCTCGGTAATACGAGTTTACTCACAAGAAAAAATACATAAAATTCAATATGTTCTCACTTTAATCAATCCATAAATTATGTTTTTATTCAGGATTGAACATAGAGAGCATAGATTCTTTGTAACGATAAGCTCCGATACCACATCTTAAATATTTTAACAAGAAACTGTAATTTTTAAAAGGATCTTCGACAATCTATACTCCACAATATTAAATCTAATAAAATTACTTGAAATCTAAAACGTATCTCTCTTCTGGTAATTTGATTAAGAGCTCATCTGATCATAAGAGAATGATCACCCTAACAATTTTACTTCTGAGTGTCTCTCGATAGCTAGAGGTATAATTATGTTGTTGGTGAAAACTCTTGATTCTCTCAATACTTTAAATAGATTTCTTGGCCATCATGAAAACCCTAGAGGTATTGTGTCAACTATGACTCATCAACTTAGGGCAGGTTTGGGGGGTGAGATGAAAATTTTGTATTTTATTTTAGAGTTTAAAATATTGTGTTTTAGTATTATTATTGTTTTGGGATTTGAAAAATGTGAATTGGGGATTTGAAAAAGTTGAATTGTTTATTATATTTTGTATGAGAATTTGAAAAATGTGTAATGATAAGATGAGATGAGATGAGAATTTTGTGTCTCATCCCACCCCCCAAACCTGCCCTTATTCAATTTGGGGTAGTATAAACCCATTAAAATGTGGAGTGTGTGGGACACCTTATAGAATTAACTCCTTACACAAACAACTATGCGGAATGCAACAACGATTCACCACTAGATCATTTGGCAAACATGGCCCTATGAAGTAAAGGGAAGTGCATGAGCTCTTGGAAAAAGAAAGAGCCAGCCCATATAGAAAAAGGATAATGATATCCTTACACCTCCTTTACTATTACTTTACTATTCAGTTATTTTTTGTTTGTTTTGCTATTTGAAAATATAGAAAATATAATAAAGTAGATTCTAAAGTAAACTGTATGACAGACAACATTGCATACACGTGAATTAGCTTTCAAGGTCGAGCCATCTCAATTTTCAGTACAAGATTTGCAAATAAAATCTTGGATTGGACTTGGGAAACCAAATTCAAATGCCAGAACACATTGATTTCCAACGTACTATTTATATACAAGACCAAAGTTAAAGGTATTTTTCTAGTTAAATCTAGACATGAAAAAGACAGACTCAAGTAACTATATGTTATAAGATTTGGATCCATACCATGAATGAATAGTCATAGTAAGGCAAGCCTGCATACAAATCACTCTTAGGAAGTTTGTCGTTCTGACCAGTGTCACTATCACGTTTATCCTTCGGCAGAGGCAATAGTAACAACCCAAAGATGGCTTAAGCCACATTTGAATCCATACTCAATAATGACTTATCAATATTGAGAAACAAACCATCATGGGTCTGGAAAAGAAGGAAACACTTCCAGTTTCACTTGCGTCCTATTGTTTGGTTAATAAATAAGATGAGAGAAAAAGGATGGAAAAAAAAAACAATTTAATTACTCTTAATTCTGGCATTGAATCCTCGCTGCATATTGTGTTAGGAACAAGGACATTGTATATAAGCCTTTGGAACTGGAATACTTGTATCTTTTTTGTGATTGTTGTTGAACTCAACTAGAGGTTAGAGAATCCTCGGAATTCTCTTCCAAGAAATATCATTCTAGTTCTTGGATCATTCTTCCATTTTCTTAATTCTTTCTTCTTTCATTCTTTAGTAATTGTTTGAGGAAGTAGCAGACCCATAACAATTAGCATTAGATAGGTGATCCTCTCATGGCAGAAGGTACATGACTAGCAGCTCTGAAGTTACAGCAAGAAGGTTCTCAAAGACAGCAAGAGGCATTACAGAAATAGTTGGATGATCACAATCATTCTATACACGGAATCACAGACAGGTTAGATCAACTTATTGACATGATTAGAACATTGGTTGAAGGGCAACCATGAAATCTTTTGGGAAGGGTTCTCAGGGTCCAAGATTGTTGAATAATGAGGAAAGAGGTTTTGTTCCAAGGAGAATCAAACTTGAATTTCCCCATTTCGAGGGAACTAACCCTGTTACTTGGATCTTTAACGCCACCCAGTACTTTGAATATCACTAGACACCATTTAGTCAAAGGCTTTTAATGGCCTCTTACCATATAGAGGGTGAGACTTTGATTTGGTATCAAGATGCTATAGATTGTAGAATTTTCACGGGTTTGGACTTTTTTGTGTAATACAAGATTTGGGCCATGAGCATATGATGACCCAATGGAGGCCTTAACTCAATTGAAACAAATCTCTATTGTTGCTGCCTAAAAGGCTCCATTTGAGAGGTTGTCAAATAGATTGAAAGGCTTGTCAGAGAGACACAAATTCTGCTTCTTTTTTAGTGGATTAAAGGATGAGATTCGTTTGCCAAGATCCAAGAAGAGTACTTGTTGTCTTCTAGAAAATCTTAGAGGAGTGGTGGAGAAATGGTAGATAAGGATAATTCTAAAGTGTCTATGGAGATAGGTAGGGTGCAAGGTCTAGTGCACCAGTTAAAAAAATTTTCTCCACAAATGGATGGAAAGAGAAGAAAAGGGATTTGTTACCATTGTGAAGAAAAATGGAATCCAGCACATGTGTGCAATAATCCTCAAGATTTATTCGTTACAACTTGAAGATTCTGTGTATGAAGAGTCAGAGGATGTAAATGATTGTGAATTGGGTGGAGTGGAAGACAGGACATGGGGATGAGCAGGAAAGTTTGGAAATTTCTATCCATGCGATCTCAAGGTGTCCTAATAACAATGCCATGAGATTGTTTGGGAGAATTGGATCTTGTTGTGTGAAAATTTGGGTTGATTCAGGAAGTGCTTACAACTTCCTAGATCCATTAATGATTCAAGCTGCTAAACTGAAAACTCGAAATGACACTAGTTTGCAAGTAAGAGTGGCTAATGGGGATAAAGTCATAAGCAAGAGAAGTTGTGAGGAAGTGATTAACATCCAAGGTTTCAAGTTTTGAGTGCCCTTTCATGTCCTCACTTTGGGTGGCTGTGATATTGTACTTGGGGTCCAATGGTTGAAAACTCTAGGCCCAATTAGTTGGGATTTTACTAAGATGTCTATGAGCTTTGAAGTAAAGAAGAAGCAATTAATGTTGCAAGGGTTGGATTCTAAAGGTTGAGGTGCAGCATGCAGTGAAGTGTTTGAAACCCTCCCTTGTAAGGAGGCAATGTTGGTTTTTACAAATGGTAGTAGTGGATCAGAAAAAAGAAGTTGAAAGTCCTCAGGATAGAGTGACAAAACTGATTAAGGTGTTACATGAGGTTTTTGTTAAGCTAGTGGGATTGCCACCCATGAGATCTTTAAAACATAGAATTACTTTGAAAGAAGGTATTGCTCATGTGTCAGTCAAGCCTTACAGATATCCACATTATCATAAAATAGAAATTGAAAAGATTGTTCAAGATTTGCTTAAATCTAGGGTAGTGAGGCCTAGTCATAGCCCTTTTTCTTTACTAGTGTTGTTGGTTAAAAAATTAGATGGCAACTGGAGGATGTTTGTGGATTATCAAGCATTAGATCAAGTAACCATCAAGGACAAGTTTCCTGTGCCTGTCATTGATGAGTTACCTGATGAGTTGTTTGGTTTCAAGGTGTTTTCTAAGCTTGATTTGAGATCGGACTATCATCAAATCAGAGTGAAGGAAGAAGACATGCAAAATACAGTTTTTAGAACTCATGAGGAACACTATGAGTTCTTGGTAATGCCTTTTGGCCTTACCAATGCCCAAGCTACATCTCAAGGTTGATGAATGAAGTATTCAAACCATTTCTTAGAAGCTTCGCGTTGGTCTTCTGTGATAACATCTTGGTTTATAGCAAGAACCATGATGATCATCGGGAACATCTCATATTTGCGTTAGAGGTTTTGAGGCAGGATAACTTGTTTGCAAATGTCTAAATGTAGATTTGGTGTGGGTGAAATTGAGTATTTGGGACATGTAATTTCTACAATTGGAGTGAAGGCAGATCCAACTAAAATTGCATACATGGTTGAGTGGCCTACTTCAACAACCTTGAAATCCTTAAGGGGATTTTTCAGGCTCACTAGTTTCTATCGAAAGTTCATAAGGAATTATGGAACCATAGCAATGCCTCTAACTCAGTTGTTAAAAAAAAATTATTTTGCTTGGAATGAAGAAGCAACCAAGGCTTTTAACAATTTGGAAGAAACTGTCATTCAACCTTCTGTGCTAAGGTTACCTGATTTTTCTAAAGGTTTCACCATTAAATGTGATTCATCTATAGTGGGATTAGGGGTCATTCAAGAGGGTCATCACATTACTTTATACAGCAAGGCATTGAAAGGGAAGGCCTTGATGTTGTCAACATATGTAAAAGAACTGTTGGCATTGGTTTCTACGATTAGCAAGTGGAGGCCCTATTTGTTAGGTCATTCTTTCAATATCAAAACTGACCAAGAGGCTTTGAAATTCCTGTTGGAGTAAAAGGTGGGTACTAAACCCTAGCAAAAGTGGATATCAAAATTGTTAGGGTATGATTTTACAATTGACTATAAGAAGGGCAGGGAGAATAAAGTGGCTGATACACTCTCCAAAAAAAGAGAAAATAACTACAATAGCTCTTATTTAATTCCCAACCCCATTGTGGATAGATGAACTCAGGCATAGCTATTTGCTCTCCCCCCAACTGAGTGAAATTTATTCTCAATTGCAACAAGGTTTGAGTGGCCTCAAACATTACTTAATGTAGCAGGATTTGCTGTTAAGAAAAGAAAGACTCGTAGTGGTTCTTGATTCACCTTTCAAGACTAAGATCTTGCAGTACATACATCAATGCCCACAAGCTAGTCATTTGGGCTATCATATAACATTGTAGAGGGCTAAAGCAGATTTTTACTAAGAAGGAATGCGCAAGGATGTTAAAAGGTTGGTGAAGGAATGTGCGCTGTGTCACGTTAATAAGTGTGAAACTTTAGACCCTCTTGGATTACTGTAGCCCCTGTCAATACGAAGTTCTCCATAGTTAGACATTTCCATATACTTTATTGAGTATTAGAGAGGAGTAAGTGTGGTGTTTACAATTGTGGACAGATTAACAAAATTTGGCCATTTTTTTCCTCTTTCCCATCCCTACACAGCAAGTAAGGTGGCTGAAATATTTTTTCTAGGGTTTTCAGATTGCATGGTGTGCCCAGATCCATAGTATCAAATAGGGATCCTATCTTTTCCATTTTTTTTTTTTTTTGGAGTTGTTCCAATTGCAAGGCACTACATTGAATTTTGGTTCTGACTATCATCCTCAATCCAATAGGCAAACTGAGACTTCAAACAAGTGCTTAGAAGGCTATCTCAAATGTTCTACCAATGACAAGTCCAAGGAATGGAGTTTGTGGATTCCTTTGGCTGAGTGGTGTTATAACACCACATGTCACTCTTCTACTGACATCTCTCCCTTTGAAGCTCTTTATGGGTATCCTCCACCCAAGCTGCTTACTTATGTTCTAGGTACTACTGCTAATGATGCAGTAGATCAGCAGCTGAGATTAAGTGAGCAACTTATAAGCCTTTTGAAAGAGAATTTACAGAGAACTCAAAAAATGATGAAAGAATTTGTGGATAGAAAGAGGACTAAAAAGAGTTTCCAGTTAGGGGATTGGGTTTACTTAAGACTTCGACCTTATAGGCAAAAGTTAGTTTCTATGCGACATAATTTGAAACTTGCTCTAAAGTTCTATGACCCCTTTCAGGTGCTGGAGAAAATTGATACAGTGGCTTACAAATTGGACTTACCAGCTTCCTTCAAAATTCATTAAGGTTGTAAGGGAATCGAACCGGACCGGAAAAACCAACCGGATTGAATGGTTCTGTCCAGACCAATAGTCTTATTGGTCAGTCTTGGGGTGTGATGTTTTTGGTCCAGACCAGGCTGGACCAAGACCGATCGAATGTGTATATATATATTTTAAAATTTTTTTATATATAATATATTATTTTATATGGTATTTGTATAAGTTAATTATGTAATTTTCATCCAAAGGATTATCATTGACCATATATACAATGAAATTATTTAATATTCATTAACCTAATATAAAATGTTAAAAAGATCACTTAATTTCATTAACCATATATATACAATGAAAAAAATGTTTATGGACCGACCAGACCAATAGGTAACGACCAGACCAATAGCTAACGGTCCGGTCCAGCAAAAATGATGAACCAAAATTTTCGGTCCGTGACTCCTCCCAAACCGAATCGATTACACACCTAAAATTCATCAAGTTTTCCATGTCTCTTACTTGAAGAAAAAATTGAGACAACAAATTATACCACTTCCTACACTACCTCCTTTGGACCCACAAGTAGGGGTGTAAATTTAAACCGGAAAACCGGTTCCGGTTCCGTAATTTCTGGGACCAAACCGGACCGAACCGGATCAGTTGGAAAAAAAATATAAAAATTAATTTTATATATTATACAAAATATTTATATATATAATATATAATTATATGTTAAATTTTTATATATAATATATATAATTATATATCATATATGAAAAAATTTCATATTATAATTTATAAATAATAACATAAAATGTTAATCTTAAATATGAACATTAGTAATTTATTTGATCATATGTTATTAATATAATTATATATAAGATAATGTTGTTATAATTTATAAAATAAAAGTTTAATCTTAAATATGAAAATTTAATTGATCATATGTTTTAAGCATAATATAAATATTAAATTATTAATAACATTTTATAATAAGAATTAACACTTTATTATATGTTTTTTACATTTAAAAAAATGAGAAAACCGGACCCGACCGGACCGGAAACTGGTAAAACCGGAGGTACCGGTTTAGGAGGGTAATCGGGGCGTAATTGGTTTTGAAAAATACAAAACCGGTACATACCGGTTCGGTTCTAAATTTTGTCCAAAACCGGACCGGGCCGGACCGGTTACACCCCTACCCACAAGGACATATTCAACCTGAGCTTGTAAAGTGCTTGGGGGTACCTGTGGAAGACAGCTCGTGGGAGTCTCTTTGGAAGTTAAGGAACCTCTACCCACGCCTGGTGGGCAGGGCCTTAAAGTGGGGAGGATTGTAAGAGGTAAGTCTGTGCTCCAATGAGAATAAGTGATGCGGGGGGTTTGAGGAGCAAGCAACAGTACTAACCTGGAGGTTGAACTCATCAGGAGGTTTGGAGAATCCTCGAAATTCTCTTCCAAGAAATATCATTCTAGTTCTTGGATTCTTGATTCTTTCTTCTTTCATTCTTTAGTAATTGTTTGAAGAAGTAGCAGAGACCCATAACACCAAATCTCTCTAGTTTCGCCAAGAAATTATGGTTGGTTTAAGATTTATCTTCTTTATTATCGTTTTACTTTCTTCACACACACACACACACACACACATATATATATATATATAGCACTTTCTTCGCATAACTGAATTAAAGAAAATAATATAAGTTTATCTTGCTTTCTTGCTCTTGCAAGGAAATTTAATATTAAGTTTATCTTACAAATTAAATCATGTAATGTCAACCCTCCACACTAAATTGCAAAAGCCACTAACATGAGATATTTCAAATCATGTAATGGTAACACAAACATTCTCAAGTATTAATCTAATCATTATCTAATAATTAAAATTTTTCCAAACTCCCAAACAAAACACAAAAACCAATACTAATTTTTCAATTTTTAAGTTTATAATATTTTTAATCAACTTTTTGTCTCTTCTTTCCTAAAACCGAATAAAACATCTTAAATTTAAACCATTTCACTACTATTCACAGATATATTGAGCATACCATTTTAATAAGGCTCTACAATTAAGAACTCTACTATAAAAGCTTTAATACCTATGACAATCCCAAACAGGCTCAAACACGTCCGACTTCAATCTGGACTGCCAACCCAAGATCAGTATTTATTGAGCCTAGACAACCCCCAATCAGTACTAAAGATTCAGCGTTCATGGATTCAAACATTTAAGTTACAAGAGTGAACGATGACAAATAAAAATCTCTTTCCATATTGATAAGAAATTGGACGATTACCTTCAATCAAAAGCGCAGAGAGAGAGAGGGAGAAAGGAGTTTTGTGTGGAACAAGTATGGAGTGGTGGTAGCTGCTGTGACGGTCGTCGGTTGATGACCACAGGGGGCAGAAGTTTTGTGTTGAAGTTGGTTGCAGCAACAGGATTAGATGACAACTCAGTAGGGTGGCAAGTGGCGGAGCAGCAATACAGGTGGTGATAATGGTTGGGACAGCGGTTATGCTTTGTTGCAGGGAAAATTCAGAGTCAAATTCACTCTCCGCCGTACATCTTTGTTAGAACATAAGAGAGTCAGGTAGCAAATAACGCAAATTGAAATTGGAGCAAGAAGGGCACCCAACTAAACTCTTCACACTACCAACAACGACAAAATAGAAAACATCAAATGATCATGAACAGCAAATTGAAATTGTTGGACACAACCGACGGGCATTAGCTTTCCTCAGGACCACCCTTACAGAATTCATCACATTGTGCAGCATAATAAACCATTGATAGCCTCGAAATCCCATCCAACTCTACAAAGCTAAACAAATAACCCATAAATTACCCAATCTAGATAACAAAGATCCCGACTGCAATGCAAAGAACAAAAGGATGGATATAAACCCGCAAGTACCTTAAAACATTTCTGCCACTATGCATATATGTAAATATAAACTATCAGCAGTACATCAGTCTGGAAAACATTAAAGTATGATTCAGTGCAACTGCGGGCGAGGATAACGGGGTCGAACAGGCGTCTTTGATGGGCTTACCCTGCATACACATGGCATAAAAATAGTTTCAGAATACTGGGAAAAAGAAACTGAAATAGTAAAAGACAAAATCAGTTATTTCAAATACAGTCCGCCACACCAACCTTATCGGCAATGAACCCAAAACCACACCACTACAGTTAAGAGCAGCAATTGCGCTTTCCGCCTGCACGAGTTTAAAGCCGAAAATAACAATCACTCTTATGCATAGAACTGATGAACACTTCTACCAACCGAGTTGTAACATGAACATCCAAAGTTATCACCTCCACAATCCACAATTCATAGAAGAAAATTTTCACCACATACAAATTATGCAGGCAAAAGCATGTTCACTAGCATAATTTTATATCAACAGATTTAGCAAGGAAAACAAAACCAAGGACACACAAGATTAACAGCATGTCATCAAGAGGCCAGCAACTGAACCCAGGCACAATGATAGAGATTTAAGTGGTCCAAGAACTCTCGAGTCATTAATCATAATTTCCTTTGGACAGAACATGATTATTTTAATAACCAGTTGTGCGACTGATTGTGGAGTAATTTGAACGTGACCTTTTGTGGTACTCTTTGTACCAGATTAAATATAGAGGTATGAAGACAAAGTTAAATAGGAAAGAAGTGGAAGTGTCTCAATTTTTTCCAATTTGCATATGACATTTGTTTAACCTGATCTTTCAAATAACCTAAAACCTAAATTACCAAAGTTATGGACATTTAACATAAAAATGGATGATGTTGCAAAGCTTCCACTTCAAAAATTATATATGTTATCTAAATTAATATAGATAACCCGGTGTAAAAGTCATAACATGGCAAACACATGTACAAGTGATCCATATTGCATAAGAGACAAGATAGAATTACATGGCATTGTAAGGGGGAAGGGGGATCAAGCAAGATTGTATTAGGAACGATATAACCATTAGGGAAAACAATGAAAATAAACATATGAGAATCTCTCCACATGATTCTAATTCAGATGACTCTTCCAAGGAATTGCTTCACATTGATTTCCAAGTTAAAGATGGCAATGAAGAGCATTGATGGACTATGGAGATTGGCGTTGAGCCACTTGATTTGGTAATTTCAATCCCTGGAGTGGTAATTAGGAGGTTGGCAGAATGATCTAACTGCCAGGAAAAATCTAGAAATCCATAATGTAGAAGGTGAAATGCTATATCTTCAATGTCTCAAGAGAGAATCAATGCGCAGAATTTTTTCTAGAATGTCTCTTGGTACAACTGAGAACATTGTAATTTTAAATAAATTTCATATTTGATTCCAAGTTTCCAATTTAGGGCTGCTCAAAATGACCAAGTAACTGAATTGCACTGACCGAACCAAGACCGAACCAAACTGTTTGGCGGAGTCTATTCACCAAGACTGAACCAAACTGTTTTGAAGAAGTCTATTCACCAAGACTGAACTAAACCAACCCCTATATATTTATTACTTATTTTAATAATTATTTACTCTACAATTTCCAATTAACTGAATTTGATGGCGTGGAAAGTTACCAGATAGTGTCCTTCAAACCCATTTCTGGACATTAAACCTTGAATATATGATCCCGCTAACCATAATTATATATCAAACATCCGAGGCAACTAGTGCAGAATCAAGCTCAGGATGTCTAAATCTATAGCTCTTCCGAAGCCTAGACCAAAATATTTAGTTAATAGGTGAGTAAGCCCAGCCCAAAATATTTTTTACCCAATTACTTGAAATGATGCCTACCCCGGCCAATTATTTAAAAAAAAAACTGACCACCCTTGATCATGTGTCCGTGTGTATTAGCTAGCCTGGGGCTTTAAAATTGTAATCTTCCACTCTCTGTCTACCTCCCCCTCCCCCCCCCCCCCCCCTCTCCCCTAGTGCCATTGTCTGCCTTCCTCTCTTTGTTGTTATTTGTTGCCATCAATCATCCCAACTCTACCTCCCTCACCTCACATTCTCCCTCCATCATCACAGATCGATCTCTCTCTGAGAGTTACTTCTTCAGCAGATCACCAATCTCTATCTGGGTTTTGCTGTCTTCATTGTTTCAGTCAAGTACTCTGCGATTCAATGTATATGTTTGTGTATGTGTACGAGGAATTGTTTTGTAGCTAGAAAAATATTGAGTTTGATGAATTTCTGTTTAGTGTCCGAGAAAATGATGAAAAAGGGTATAATTAGCTACTTTTTTTGCAATTAAGTTTTCTTTTTGTTTTATTGGATCAAAACCAAACCAACCAAAGGAGCCGGTAGCCCGGTATCAACTAATGGAAGTCGGGATCGATTCCAGCTGGTGGGAGTCGCATCATTAGATGAAGTCAAGTTGACACACCAAGATCCAGACCTCCTCGGTTCTGTCCGTGATTTGACCCCCAAACCAAACCAACAGGGTCAATTTACAGGCCTAGTTCCCAGGTACTTGCTTCCAATTTAGTTTAAAAAACACAGAAGAATCTAACCATCATCATAAAAATACAAAAAGAAAAAAAAAAACAACAAAACAAAGAAAACACCAAATAATCTTAGAAATTATGCACATCCAATCAGAAAGTGTCATAGTTTTAATATGAATAATTGAAAAGGTCATAGCCTAAATCCTTCTAACTACTAATAAGATCAATTAAGCAATCAAAAGATATGTAACAATGTTGAGCTAAGTCAAATCAAAGTTTCAAACAAGGCAACAAAACCAAACCAAGACAAACAATATGCGAGTATATTTCCACTTATAAAACAAATGTACATTTCCTAATAATAGATTTAAACAAGAACAATATCCACTGTCAAGTATTGTGGAATTTGCTGCAGTGGACGTAAAGTCTAACCATATTAATCAACTTTGAGAGAGAGAGAGAGAAAGTACTGTCATGAAATTAGGGCGCAAAACAAATAAAAATATCCTCATGTAGTATACTAATACAGATATATATATCCTTTTTTATTTTGAACCACCCACGGCAAAGCCCTTAAGACTCACCCATGGAACCTAAACCCCGGGGAGACTAGCACAGCTACCCACCACCATGGTCTCCCAGTTAAATCGCAGTTTGATCCCAAGGGGAATCGAACCTGTGACTTGGGGCTCATGCACACAAGTCCATCCTTACCACTTGGGCTACCCACGGGTGGGTTATTACCCATGTTTCAAATCTATCTCATGAAAGATGCTATGAGAAAATAACAATATCAAAAACAAAAATCCATTAAAATTTATGCAGGAATAGCTAGGCTAGAAAAGAGCATCCAGAGGTTGCAAACTGCCACAAATATTTTTCTTATTGACTTTAGGAAAGATGCTATGAGAAAACAGCAAAGTCTGCCGATGGTCCAAGAGGATGATCGACCACATTGGGACCAAAACTCCTATGGGAGGTAACAGTGGAGAATTTTCCACAAGTTGGCATCGGTTTGCCCCAAAGAACGATAATATATCATCTGCGTATAAAAGACATCATAAGTTAAGCACTACAGAACTCCTACACCCCACAGAAAAACCAGATAGAAAACTTGTCAGCAAAAGCAAAGATCATTTTGCCAAGAGCCTCATGGCAATGATAAAAAGCAAAGGAGACAAAGCATCTCTCTGCTGTAAACCACAAGAGCTACTGAAGATACTGAAAGGAGTTCCGTTCACCAAAATATAAAAGCACACTGTAGAGATACAATGCGCAATACAAGGTCACCATATTCTCCCAAAACCACATCTCCACATTATGTATGGAAGGAACTTCCAATTGAGACAATCATAGGCCTTCTCAATGTCTACCATATAAAGCAATTCAAGCTCTCAGATCTCAGCTTACTATCCAAGCTCTCGTTAGCAATAAGAATGGAGTCTAGCATGTCTTCTTCTATCAGCATATGCAATCTATTAACAAGAAATTTTAAGACAAACTTCTAAACCCCACTCACTAAGATAATAGGTATGTGATCTTTGACATCCACAGAACCTGCTATCTTCAGTATGAGAGCCGTGTAAGAGGCATTATTATTTTTTTCAAACTTGCAATTGGCATGAAGATCATTGAACACTAGCATAATATCTTCTTTGATCACATTTCAAACCAGAAGACCTGCTCTCCATTGGATTCAAAAGCTAGGCCATCAAGCTTAGGCCTCTGAATCTCTTTAGATTAGAACCATGCAATATGAATCCTAGTCTCTTCTTGATTGGTAGAGAGGGCAGTGTAACCCACTCCAGATCACTTCTCACTTTGGTTTTTCTCATCTTCTCTACAACAAATAATTCTCTCACTTCATCCACGCTCTCTCAATAGCTTGCAGTTCTTCCATGAGGGACTTTACCTGGAACTACATTGCCAAAAGTTTGTTCATTCCAAACTTTTAAATCCACTTTCAATGCCTTAATTTTCTGGGCCAAAATAAAGCTTTGGATGCCTTGAAAATTGTAAGAAGACCACCATTGTTTAACCTTCTCAACAAAGCCTCAACCTTTTCAAAATTATAGTTCACTGCTCTTTACTGATATAAACAGAAGTAAAGGGACTTGCTGGTTTTCCATAAAGAAAAAGTCAAAGATTTGAAATAATGACCAAGAACCAATACTCTATCTTACCCTTCCCTCCCACCATCTACAGATTTGGCTCCCCTCCAAAATCCACTTGCCACTCAATTTGGCAATGTAGAAGGGGAAATGATGTTTTCTCTAACAGCTCTAATTCCCCCACATCTATTATTGCAGACAGCATCTACAAGTGAAAAGCAAATCAATAAAGTATACAACCTTCTAGTCCAAAATAATTAGTAAGATATGTTTTTTTTAATCGAGTACTTTCCTATGCGGGATTACATAATAACATTGAAGCAGTGATCTCTTTTTATAAATTAAAAAAAAAAAAAAAAATCTGTTACCAAAATCCATTATTTGCTTTTGCTAAGAGCCATAATGGGTAATAAGTTACTTTTAAAATAATAGATTTGGTAATAAGCAGTGATCCATAGTAACTTATTACCAAAATCCATAAAATTCTCTTACCAGTGAAAATCAAAATTTTGTTACCATCTCTATCGACACCTCAAAGCGTTCAGAAAAACTAAGAAATACTTTTCCGAGTTCACTAATTTAACCACACTCTATGTCTCAAAGACTTCTAATAACATCTTCGAGGATGCATAGCACAGGTGCCGTTCTTGGCAAAGTCACATGCTTACACGCAAGGTTTATCTATTTTCCTTTACAAGATAATTTCTATTCTTTTTTTTTTATCGGTAATCAAAGTATTTTATTCATAAAAGTAGGCAAAACTCAAGTATACAGGGAGCATACATGAGAAATACCTAACTAGAGTTTACAACTGATAGTAAAAAGTCATGGACACTTAGTCTGTTACAATCAATGGCCCCCACCCATGAGAACAATGTTTTAAAGAAAAAGACTTTCAGCTCCTCCATTGTCTTCTCGCAGTACAAGAAAATTTCTATTCATGAAACTGCTAATTGGTTTGCAGTACTAGAAGCTTAATTATGCTAGATAAACATTCATAGCATATTTAAGGACTCTCCGAGTATGTAAAGAAAAAAGCCGAAGACTCTAACTAAGAGATGCGAGTCAAAAAGAGAATGCACACAAGTGAGACCAAACTGTTGAGCCAGAACTGCTAATATAACTTCAGATAATATTTCTTTTATCGAGAAAATAATATAACTTCAGATAATATGAGAGAGTTATGTGTGTATCTAGTCTCATATAGTTAGAGCGCACACAAGAATCAAAATTCTCAGCATGTAAAAATCAAGAGCTCAGAGGTAAGTACCATTGTGAACTCGACAAAAGCAATACGAGTTGAATGATGATAGTCTCCAAGTAGCCTCAGGCGTTGCACCTATGCAAGGAAATAATTCAAGATGTGGACAAGAATTCATGAAGAAAAAACAGTTTGGGGTTTTAGCACAGGAAATATTACAAACCTCCCCACAAAGTGATTCAAAGAAAAATTTGACATCTGCTTGGGTAACCTGCATCAAAAGAAAGAAAACCCAATTATTTAAGGCCAAAATCAAATGATGACAAACTAAGCCAATTATTTAAGGCCAAAATAATGGGCCATTTTAGCCCTTAATTACATAAGAATCAAGATAGATAAGTCCAAATTACCTTCTTGTCAATGTTTGTACAGTAAATAGTCCTCGAGCACATCTCACGTTCATCTTCAGACTAACCATAGTGAAAACATCGGGAAGCCACAAAACAGAAAAGAAATTATAAAAATCAGAACACTCTACTGATGATTCGAATTCTAGAACCGACAATACGAAAGATCATCATTCAAAGAGAGAGCAACAAGTGATATCATATATAAGTCCTCACCCTTGGCAAAAATGTTGGATTCACTGGTGAAATTGCTGTTTTGGAAGGCAGCACTCTAACAGGGTAATATCCAAGCATAGTCCCAGACAGATTCAAAGCAGCCCTTGCTCCCTCTGCAAGCATATCAATATCAATCAAGTAGGACAAAACATTTACCATACATGTATATGAAAAAATACATAAATTTATGGCAATACCTTCATCCGTAAACTCAATAAAGGCAAAATGGAGAATGGAGTTAGGATCACCACAAACACGGCAATCAACAACCTTTGGCCAAACAAAAAAACAGAAGACAATCATAACTATAATGCATCATTATAAATTCGAAAATGATACATATGAGCCAAATAAAATACTCCTTACCTGTCCGCAAGTAAGAAACAAAGCTGCAAGCTGCTCTTCGGTAACCTGTGCAAAAAACAAAGAGGATCAATCCCAGAAATGAAGAAAAAAAAACATGATTATAAAGAAATGATATGCAGTTTACATAATCACAAGCAGGGGGAACTACTCTTTTACTAGGGGGCCCGAAAATTTCTAACATGTATTAAAATTAATATTTTAAATTTTTCTTCTAAGGTAAATTTTACATAAATGACATAACTATTTACCTGTTGATCAATGTCAGACACATAAACAGTTCTCCTAACCATAGCCTCTCTCTGTGCCGGAGTCATTCTACCGTTCATCCTACGCTTCCCCTGACTATAGCCGTTCCTCCTCTACAAGATGTCAATAGAATAAAAAAAAATATCAACTAAAAAGCAAAGTGCAAAATAACCAAACTACCAAAATAAAAGAACCAAGAACCATGAGATAAACTGCAAATAACTGCAATATCAACTTGCTTGCGACAAAATGTGTATAAGAGGACATAAAAGTTGCAGCACTTCTATGTATTTTACTATACAACACCCTCAGTGAGCCCTTCATTTTTCAGAAAACAAAGAAACTGAAAACACAAGACTAAACATCTCTTTTCTCCTTTAGTAAAAGAATATTCATATCGTTATCATCACTAGTTACCTCCATTTTACAAGAAACCAAACAGCATAAAAAAGACAGTAAAAACATACATACCCTTCTACCAGTATATCCATTGGCATTAGCATTGCCAAAATTAGCTTGAAGTATAAAACTGTTAGCATACCCAAACCCACCAGCACCACCATCAAAGAAGGCATGATTCTTGGCTAGTGAAGGAGGCACAAATTCTTCAGCCATGGGATTCAACTTGGATAACAATTCTTCCAAATCCCTCATATCCCTATTGAAACTCTCGCCCCCATCCTCTCCATTTCTCACCATCACCGCATTGGCCCTCTGATTATTACTCCCATACCCACCACCAGACTTCACCGCCCTCATCTGCTGGCTCTTGACCCCATTAGAGTCAAACCCAGCCACCATCTGACCCATCTGAGACTTGTAATTGTCCGTCGCCACTGTGAAAGTCGTTGCTGCTGATCTTTCTTTCTGATCATTCTTAATATCCATCGAATCATTTCTGGGTTTTGATATTTCGAGATCATTCTGGGCATTCAAGTCCGATGATGATACTACAGTAGTAGTATTCTCAAAATCTTGACTAGCATTCTCAGCAACAGCCATGATCACGCAGACCGCTTGTATCAACAATTGTCCTTTCAATTGTTTTCAGATGTCTCTGTAATAATCGGGTATAGCTGATCAGGTCTATTATCTTGGAAATGAACAAACATTAAAAAAAATTACAAATTTTATAGACCCAGAATAACATAGTCCTCAAAGAACACGTACCTGGCTTATCTAAAGCATTTGCATTGAAATAAGACGAAACCCACCTCAAGATCGTTTAGTTCAAGCGATTAGAAATCCAAAACCAACAAGAAAAAAATGATATAAAATAATCTGCAGAATTATAAGAAAGTTGTTGAAGCGGAACAGAACACAAATTTTTTTTTTTTTTTTTTTGGTTAAATAATATATACGGAGTGTTGTGTTTACGGAGGAGTTTCTTCACAGAGAGAGACAAAGCAAGAGAGAGAGGAAATGGGTGTTTTATATTCTTCGGATCGTCCGTTCAAGCTGCAGTGCCTTTTTGGACCTTCTCTTTCACGACGCCCCACGATGCTGATGCATATAGGCTATAGCCGAGGACGACCCATAAAATCAAGCTAAATTTGTATTTCCGAAAAAGTCCATGTATGTATCTACCATGCCATACATAGAACAATGCAGAATACATGGATGATCAATGATGGATGCGTCAGATGCAGTTTGCTCTAATGATGGTACCACTATGTATTATTTCGTGGATTATTAAAAAAATTAAAACCCAAATATAAAAAATGTAGAGAAATTTTATATTTTTAAATTTGAATATAATTTTTTTGTGTTTTTTTTTTCTAATAAAGCACATAACACTATGTAATACTGCCAGTTAAAAAGACCATCGATAAATTTCAAGTAGCTCAGTAGTCGTACTATTTTTTTTTCTCTGAGCATATATTAGTTTTCTTTGTTATGTATTAAATAAGAAATTGAGATAAAACAGCGTCATATATTAAAGGGCATCACACTTTACATTTTCCTATCATAAATGTAAGGGTTGACTCATTTCCTATTTGGTCAGGATAGCAAGCTCATGAGGGATAGGTTTGAGTCAGATAGCCTCATCAAGCCTAACCACCTTCTTCTAAAATGAGTCAATATGTCTCTGCAGAATATTCAGTCCATGAGCAAAATTCGCCTAGAAGCAACTCACGTGTGGGAAAAGCAGATGGTAGACACAAATGGGACTCGTCGTCCTGACACCCCCTATGACACCCAACTTTCGAGAACTTGCGCGAGCAAGTGGATGAGAGATACAGGAAAATTCTTGATCTCTAAATAGCAGTCATAGAAGAGCTTAACAATGAACGTCTGTAGGGTAAAGTGAGTCAGAGAGCCACGTTGTATTAAAAGCGTCTGACTAAGTGAATAGTTGAAGTGACATGAACTCTCCAAGGCTAGGTATGAGCTTTCCTCACCCAAAAATCTAGTATAAAAACCGATCTCTAGATACGAATAACTATCTCTAATTCCACTAAGCTCAAGCACAAACTACTAAGAAAATTTTCTGACTTAAGCATTGGAGACTCCCGACCTCCACCAAGGCCCCCCACTTTCTGGAATCCAACTTAAAAGTGTACGAAACACAACGTTAACAATAAAGTTGCTTTCATACAAACAAAAATTATAGAGTAAAATATAGTGAAATAAACTTTCAATTACAATAAAAATATATGAATGCATTAGGGAAAAAAAGTACTTAATTAAATCAAATTAAATTAGAAGAAAAAAGTCAAAAATAAATTGCGATCAAAGATAAAAATGCAGTTACAAGAAATCCATTACTATTAGGGAAGATTTATTTATAATTCTTAGATTTTTATTTGAACATTAAAAGTAGGAACCTCTAATGATAATGCAATTCATTAAAACTATTGGGGATCTACTAATATTTTCATGTAAATATAACTAATCAAAGCACCATTGTGGAGATACACATGTTTAACAATTTGTTTCCAATATATGGTATGAATACACATGTATACCATAGAGAGCATGAATGGCATGCGTGCACGTCTATGATTAATTTTCCAATCACGTCGGCACCAACTAAGCGAGAGACGCCTAAAGTAAATCTTATAATATTTAAGAAAATGGTAATTTTACGTACAACCGTGAAGTGCGTAAACGTCATATAATCGTTTTGAAAAAGAGTGAGATTCATTATTAAAAAATTATTTTTTTTCATTGGGTCTTATGTTTTATTCACTTTTTTCAAAGCGATTACGCGGCGGTTGCACAATTCACGGTTGCAATTATTTTTTTTATTAAGAAAAATTCTTCTCATCAGTTACTATTTACTACATTTGAAAAATACTCTCATACCTTATGAAAAGTTATAGGTGTAAGATGTTAAAGTGAATAGTGGTTGATATATAAAATTTCTCAATATTTAATATCGTATAAATATTTAAGACAATATTAAATAAACTATAAATATTATATGACTCACTTTATAGATTTATCTTTCTTTCAATCATAAACAATGGTGCTTAGATACACAAGCATCATTATCTCATCTCATCCCATCTAATCATTACAATTTTATCAAATTCTCGTACAAAAATATAATAAACAATTCAATTTTTTCAAATTCTAAAATAAAAATAATATTAAAAAATTATATCTAACAATATTTTATTCAACTACTATTCAAAGCATCTTATCTCATCTAATCTAAATTGTCTATTCAAACCCAATCTTAGATTTTCAAGTTGAAACAAAAATTTAAGGAAACCTTTTTTCTTGTAAGATTTTAAATCGGTCCATCAATTCTTAGACCAATTATTATTTTTTATAATAAAAAATTCAAACAATCATGTGTATAAATGAAAGTGATTAGCTCACGTAAATTTTATCAAATGTGTGGTATATGAATGATAAGTAGAAGAACTTAATTAGTTTAAGAAGAATATTACAAAAAAAAATTAAAATAAATAAATAAATAAAAATAAGTGTGGTATATGGTGTATGAAGATAATAAATAGTAAAGCTAAATTTAAATAAAGATAATTACTCCTTAAACTTAAGAGACATCTAATTGGTTGTTTCACTTTTTTTAATATAAAATAACTATTTTAACTAATTACATTAATAAAATATTAAAAAATAAATAAAAATAAAGCATTACTTTTTTTTTTTTTTTTTAGGAAGGCATCATTATTTAGTGTTACGAATCAATGCCGAAATGGGTCCCAATAAATTTATAAATTAATATATTTTAATACGATATATTAAATTATAAATTATTTTTTATTATAAAATAGACATATCACTTATCCATAAATTTATAACACTTATCGTGATCAATTAGCGGAGCTTTCGTCAAACAGTAGCAGTGAACCTGATGCTAAAAAATATGGACATCTCATTCGGTAGACCCCACCAAGGCACCAATCAGTTTACGATCCTTCAATATTACTTCACCTCAGCCGTTGGTTCTAATGGTCCACAAATCACGTATCTGATTTTCAAGATCTTAAACAGAGACAAACTTGGTCAATGGTCACGTTTTTGCCACGTATACCATGATGTTTTTTTTCAGAGCTTCATCTGGGGTCAAGAGAAAGGAACTGGGTTGACTATTTCACATAAGAAAGAGGTTTGTTTATACTCTTTATATGGATCAAATATTATACTGATTTGAAAACTTATTCCCTCAATTTTCATAAAATTAAAACTCTTTTTAAGTTCAAAATTTTTCTATTTTCAAGTCGGTACATAAAACACGTCATTCACATTATTTAAATTGTAATATTTGATTCGTAAAATTTAATATTTAGAAATTATCTTCTAAATCAAATTATATCACGTAAACAGTATATATGTAGTATAGAGGTTTTAGAATGGTAGTCTTAAAGTGAGCAAGTCACGTTCATTTTCTTTAAAAGAAAATGAAAAATCTCAAATTCACATAAAAAAATAATAATTTTTTAACAATAAATTTTAATTTTTTCAAAATGAATACACGTTACGACTGTATTTAACATTATTCAATTAAGCATTAATGACGAGATGATTGAGAGTGTTGTTTTGTTTATATAATAGACAAAGAAACAAAATAAATTTGAATAAACTAAAGTCCTAATATTTGTCACGTTGCAGTATGTATAGTAATTATTCTATTCCAGTCCAATCATGCATTCAGCATTATTAAATTGGGATAATTTATTTTTTTTATTATTATTATTTTATAAATATTGAGCACTACTTTCTCTTCAAACTGTGTTAGGTGACAGTGAATTGATAGTATAATATAATTATATATGTCTGTTAGGTGATGCTATTGGGGATAAATCTAAGCATGTCAGACATACATGCACATCATAATTTAAAGGTGAATTGGGTATTTTATAGTTTTTATTTGGGAATTTATTTATGGAGAAAATCTATGCCTTTTGTGTTAATAATTTTTTTTTCCTAAATATTAAAATTTAGATTTGAATCGGATTTTGAACTTTGAGATTAAAAGATAAGGAATTTGAGATCATGACATTATTTTGAAATCTAAATCAAAATTTAAACATCATCCATATGATATCGACATGAAATTAACGAGTTAAGATTTAGATTTAATTAAATAAAATGAATTAGAGCCGTAAATGAGTAATTAATTGTCATAAAGCTAAGCTGTAATCGTGATTTGGTGTAAGATAAGTTTCACTCCAAAAGCAAAGTTGCTTAAAATGATTAGGCAAAACTTTTTCCAATTCATCTCATCTTATTTGTTTTTACAATACATCTCATCTCATCTCATCATTATAATTTTTTTCAAATTTTTACACAAAATAAATAAATAATTTAACTTTTTAAAATCTTAAAATAATAATAATATTAAAAAAATATTTTAATAATATTTTATTTAATTTTTAACTTTTATCTTAATTCATCTCATCTGTAAAAATAAATAAAGCCTTAAGTTCTTCTACATTTGCAGTATTTGGGCCTAAAACTTTACAGACCTATCACTTTTCTATTCTCACTCTCAGGCCTGAATTTTTCAAAGCCTACCTCTCTTAAATTAAAAACCCAAAAAAGGAAAAGAAAGTAGTGGATGCAAATGAAGCACCTATATATTAATGTTGAAAAATGCTGAGTACAAGCGCCTCATGTAAGTGGTGTGTAAATGCTGGCTGATGTGGAAAAATGCAAACGCACTGTTTCAAAAATTTGGAGCGCGACGTATTGAGGCTCTCTTCAGTTTCCCTCCTCAATTTCCTCACGCTTTCTGTGTTTTCGTTTACACACCTTCCACGCATGAGCCTCCTCAAAACCATCTAAACTTACGAAACTTTATTGCATATTGACTCACAGGCTGTGCTCTACTCAACCTCTCCTCCATTTTTTTTCATTTCTTTAGATTTATAGTTCTTCATGCTTAATTAGCAGTCACAAAGATCACTCATAAATGTGTATTTATTTGTCGCTCATAAGAAAGAACTGAGGAATCAAATAACTGGGGGACTTCATACTATTTTAGAAGAAGAAGAAGAGTCAGAGTCTGCAACCAAGGTTGAAGGTCTAAAGCCTTTGAAGATTGATGAAAAATTCGAGTTCAAAGATCGAATGAAAGAGATCCAAAAGGTTTACAAGAGCCACTCGGACAAAATCTGAAAACTGGGTTTGGGAGAAATAGTCGAAATGGGTTTGGGAGAAATCTGTTAATCATGAAATCTAGTGTTTTTCTTCAATGCCAGATGAAATCTAATAAATGGGTTTGTTTTTCTTGAGGAAGAAATGCTTTTCAGAGGAAGGCCGATTTGTGGTTTCTGTAAGAAAACATTTTTCTTCATTGGTAGATGAAATCTAATAAATAGGTTTGTTTTTCTTGGGGAAGAAATGTTTTTCAGAGGAAGGCCGATTTGTGGTTTCTGTAAGAAATAGGTTTGGATTCTCTTCTAATAAATGATTATATTTATGGATTCGAATGAGAAGTTAAAGGAGGTGGAAAAGTACTTAGATCCTCAACTATGGCATGTCTGCGCCGGTGGAATGGTGCAAATGCCTTTTGTCAACGACAAGGTCTTCTACTTCCCTCAGGGGCACGCTGAGCATGCCTGCGGGAATGTCAATTTCCGGAGCTACCCGAGGGTTGTGCCTTTTATTCCCTGTAAAGTTTGTGCTATGAAATACATGGCCGATCCCAAGACCAATGAGGTTTTCGCCAATATGAGATTGGTTCCAGTGAATGCCAATGAGCCGGACTTTGAAGATAATGGGATTGAAGGGATTAATGGGTCTAAAGCACAAGAAAAATTGACCTTCTTTGCAAAGACGCTGACTCAATCAGATGCGAACAATGGTGGGGGTTTTTCTGTTCCACAGTACTTCGCGAAGACGATCTTTCCACGGCTGGATTACTCGGCGGATCCCCCTTCAGAAGATCTTTCCTCGGTTGGAACTCCCAAGCTGAAGATGAAAAGCACAAATCGTCGAAGAACATCAGAGGAAGAAGATGAGAAGTGGAGAAGTGAAACGGGAATGGAATCCGAAATGCACTACACTCTGTTTTTTTTTTTAATTAATAGCAGCTACCACGTTAGCAATCTACATCAGCCAACTGCACGGCGACTGTAGCTGGCGACTGTATATAGCAGAATTGATTTATGTTTTGGGCAACTCAAAAACTCACCTTTAGTACTTGATATCGATCCCAAAAAAAACTATTTATGTGCAGCTTTCCAGCTCAAACACCCAAGATTTTATTTTTCTTGGCATCCCTTTGAAACTCACCCTAACAACTAATATTATTGGTTTGAAAAGTGAAAATTCGGTTTGCCAAAGATTTTGGAAGAGTCATGAGTTCACTCTCTTGAATAAAAATGTGCTCAAATTGGACAATTATCCTCTCCTGGTACTCTTCATTAGACGAGAAAATGATAGCGGATATCCAATCACGAGAGAACCATGTGTTATAAGGCGAGACAAAGTTTATAGCTAAACAAAACGCACCGTTTAGACCTTGGGACAAGAATCTTAGGGTGCTATTTTATTTTTTATTTTTAGTAAAAAATTCATTCTTATATCATTTTTGTAAAAATCATGTCTTACATCCCTTTTCCCTCAATACAATACTCATAATTACAGTTGGCTCTTCTTCTATCCATATCCTCTCTTCTTGGACACATAGAGCATGCTTTGCTAATATATGTGCCACTGTGTTCCCCTCCCTTCTATTAAATTGCACATTCCATTCCTCTCTCCCTTCTAAGAGCCTCTTCAGATCTTCGACATTATGACCATACCATGATAGATCTTCGGTCTTCCACTTCACTTTTGACAACATTGATAACAATCTATGCATCACACTCAAATATCACCTTCCTAAAAGCAAGTTCTTCACACTGTACTAGAGCCCTTTGAAAAGCAATGCACTATGCCAATACAAGTCGAGAAACAAAATATCTTTTGTGCACATACAACTGGCATAATTTCTCCCTCTTCATCTCTGACAGTGGTTCATATTCCCATTTTCCTTTGTTCTAAATCCAGGGAGACATCCCAGTTTATCTTTATAAAACCCTTCTCCAGTTTTCTCCACCTATCTACAACCCTCTCAATAGTTGCATCTGCTTGCTTAACTCTCATCATCTTCTGTACAGTCTAAAAATCTTCTAAGCTGTCTTTGGTCCTTTGTACCACCTTCCTCATACCATCAAAACTCTCCTCATATAATAATTCATTTCTTCTTGTCCATATCCTGTGCATAATACCAACTATCACTTTCACTTTTGCCTTCTTCAACTTTACTAGCAATTTCTCCATAGGTATATTTAGGGTTCGTTTGTTTTCGGAGATGAAATGAGATTAAAGTTAAAAAGTTGAATAAAATATTGTTAGAATATATTTTTTAATATTATTTTTATTTTTAGATTTGAAAAAATTGAACTGCTTATTTTATTTTATGTTAAAAGTTGAAAAAGTTATAATAATTAGATGAGATGAAATATTTTCTGAAAACAAACGAGTTCACGCGGTTGCCCTGCCTTCCCTTTCTTTAAGGGAAAAAAAAACTGTGGGTTAAAGCTCTCTTCTTCACAAGAAATCGTGGAGATAAATATTTAATAATTAATTAAACGCTGGCTGCAAATAAAAAAAAAAAAAAAAAGGAACGGAGACTCTTATCTGTTAACCATTTTTCTCATGACGGGCCGAGTCAATTTTCTTGGGCTAAAACAAAACCGAAAGATAAGGTCATGTGTTTGACAACTTTGACTTTGTGTGTGTGAGAGATATATCTTTCTCTCTCTCTTTTGAATATGAAATTAGTGTTCGTTGGTATTTAAATGACTAAAAAATAAAAAATAATTTATCACTCTTTTAATTATTATCTGAGGTGACATCAAAACGATTAACTAATTAAGAAAAAATAATGAATATTTTTTTAATGATTTCAAATTAGGATGATAATTGAGAATTTTTTACTTATTTTTAATTAGAGTAATTCTACGTACAACCGTGAAGTGCGTAACCGCCGTGTAATCGCTTTGAAAAAGAGTGAGGTCCACTATTAAAAAATTAATTTTTTCATGTGGGTACCATATTTTATTCATTTTTTTTAAAACGATTACACGGCGATTACACAATTCACAATTGTAAATATCTTTTCTCTTTTAATTAATAATTTAATTTTTTTTACTTATTCTTAATTAAAAATAGATGTATTAATTAAAAGGAGGAGGATTGCTTATAACACATGCAATATTGACTCCACACTTTCAGCAATATATAGATTTAGATAATGTATTACGTGTAAAAGTTGATTATTATGGATAAATATAAAAGAATCTGAGCAAATTTAAAAGTCAGAGATATTTTTTGTGATTAAAGTCGGTTTCATTTCCAAACATACAATGTAAAAACTTCTCAAAATCTTTTCAAGCACCCAAAAATTCAAAAAATTATATTAGAAAATAAATTTATAAAAAAAATTTAAAAACTAACAAATAAAAAAGTCATGTTACTCGACCACTACAGAGTGGTCACCTTGCTACCTCCAGCCACCCAAATTGAGTTGTGGCCAGAATACTCTAGCCATGGTGGCAAAATATGGGCCACCCTATGGCGCCTAGAGTTTTCTGGCCACCATGTGGTGGCAACCACCACGAGGCAACTATTGAGTTTCATGCTTTTTTAATTTAAATAAAAAGGGATGTTGTTTTTCTTTTTTCATCCCGAATTCTATAATTTCAAATCATATTATCGCCAAGAGTTTATCGTCAAATTGGACAAAGTGTTTTAAGCTTTTTACACCTTCCAATGAGAGGGTGACACATCATTAATCTATTATACTTTATCGTATGTCTACTTACACGTTATAATTACCGTTCTTATGACTTAAACCCATTCCTCCCCCCTCTTTGAGTTTACTCTCTCGAGCATGAGTTCGTTCCTCCTCTCTTCCTCACTATCGATTTCTCTGTAGTTTTAGTTTGAGAAACATAAATAGCATAACGAACAACTCTAAACTTTTCATTCTCTTTCTCTTATTCAGCCTAATCAGTATGTTGCAATTAAGTTACAAATAATTATATTACTTTTCTTCACGGAAATCTCCAAACTTTCTCGTCTCTTGTTTTGAGGTGCGGTTTGGATTGTGAGTTAAGATGAGATGAGTTGATATGAAAGTTAAAGTTGAATAAAATATTATTAAAAATAATTTTTTAATATTATTATTGTTTTGAGATTTGAAAAAGTTGAATTGTTTTTATATTTTGTGTAAAAATTTAGAAAAATTATAATGATGGGATGAGATGAGATGAAATGCTTCTTATATTCAAACAGGAAAGTGATTTATCTTTCCTTTCCAAATCAATCCACATAAATATATGTGATTATGTCTTTGCCTCCACTTTATGATTTTATTTTCATTTTTGGTGTAGATTTGAACATGCTTAGAAAATATAAGTTGAATTTTTTTCTCTCCAAATTTAAATTTTCATTTTAAGATACTTAATTTTATTAAAGTTTTTTTTAATTAATATAGTGGTCTATATTAATTTTCTTTAAAAAAAAAAAAAGAAAAAGAAAAAAAGAAGACGGCAAATCTATGGGCTTTTGTATTCGTGTTTCTTATGAAGCTAAGGCCCGTTATAGTATCTGAGCAAGTCTGAGAGCCCACTCCGTCATGCTAAGATCAAAACCCTAATCCTAACCCTAACGCTCACCAAATATATATGCATCTTCTTAGCCGTAGCGAGATCTTCACCCAAAAACTCTCTTTCGCCTCAATCGCCTGTTCTGTTCTGTTAGGTTCTCTCTCTCCCTCCCCTTCCTTCAAGTCTCCTTTTCAATCTCTTTTGTTTTTAATCATCAGCTTGAACTAATTTTATGTAGGCTTACTTGATCTTCTATTATTTGAAGGTTGTGATTGAATCTCAGTGCTGCTACAATGTCTTCCAGTGAGCTTGCTTGTACCTACGCCTCTTTGATTCTCCACGACGATGGGATCGCAATCACTGTAAGTCCCGCTTCTTTTATTTCCGGAAACTGGAAAGGGATTTTTTTCTTTGCTCTGGTGCAAAGTTGTTGGATTTTAGGTTCATTAGATATATATTTCTTAATGTTGTTTATATGGGATATGTATGTGAGATTAGATTAGATTCATTGTTTTCCACCTTTTTTTTTTTTTTTTTTTTTTTTTTTTTTTTTTTTTTTGTCTTTTGAAAGACTGCGCGAAATTATGTTGTGGTTTTTTGGTGACTTTTCTTTTTTTGAAAGTGGAAACACATTCATTCATAACGTCAATTACAGTTATGGCTCTCAGCCAACACATGACTCTTATTTTACTAACAAAGATAGTTTTTTTAGAGCCAGATAAATGCAAGATCCCTTGGTATTCTATCTTGTTTACCATAATTATATTTAATTTTTGTGTATATTAAGTTTATTAGTATTTTTTGTTGGGAAGCTGTACGTCTTGGTTGATTTGTTTTTTGGAATACTTTTATATTTTTTGTGTTATTACATTTATTAGTGTCGTTAAACTAATTCTTTAATATATAGGAATGCTGTACGTTATTTAAGTTTATGTGTTCTTATTTTTATTTTTCGTCATTCTTTTTTTTAAATGAAATATTGTATGGAAGATGAAACCCTTGTTTTAATTCACTCTCGTCTTTTATGCATCGATGCAAATCTAATGCAATTTTGTTGATTACTTTTTAATTATGGAATAATTCTTTGACAGGCAGAGAAGATTGCGATGTTGGTAAAAGCTGCAGGCGTCTCTGTTGAGTCTTACTGGCCTAGCCTTTTTGCAAAGCTTGCAGAGAAGAGGAACATTGATGACCTGATTCTGAATGCTGGTGCTGCGGGTGGTGGTGCTGCTGCTCCAGTAGCTTTGTCTGCTCCTGCCGGTGGTGCTGCCGCTGCCGCTGCTCCTGCAGTTGAAGAAAAGAAGGTATACGTTGATCTGGTCTTGATAGTTTGGTGCCTGTCTTGCATTATACTATGCAAGGATACCAAATTTTATGGCTATAAAAGTGTCACTTCTGGACGTTGCACGATGGTCTTGTCTTGTATTGAAAGTAAAATATAACCTCTAATAGCAGAAAAGATTGATAAATATGATTCTCTTCCATATTTAAAAAAAAAGAATTGGGTAGAAGTTTCTTTTTATTTGATCTGGGTTTTGATTAAGTTCCCTTTTTTAATGGTGTAAACAGGAAGAGCCAAAGGAAGAGAGTGACGACGATGACTTGGGATTCAGCTTGTTTGATTAGGTTGTTCTTACCAATTTGTTTTCTTCTATTATGCTAGGCAGGTTAAGACCTGAGTGGCGGCATCTTTGATTTTTTGCTCTGTTTTTTGGTAGTTATCATTAGAGTGGTGCAAATTGAAATGACTATTAAATACGGTTATGGAGTTCTGATTCAAATCTAGCGGGAGTTTTATGATTTTGTTAAGTTTTGGGTTTGTTTCTCAAATCGTCCAAGCCATGAAATCAAATTTTACTCCACATTGAAATATGCGCAAAGGCAGCTCCATTGTAGAACTTATTGTAAAGTTCAGAGGGGGTGGGTTGGGCCACTGAATCATCTCTACCATGCTGATCATTTTCTCTACAAATCAAAGTATGAGATTTTGAATCTTGGGCTTGCTTTTATGCTCTTTTCCGGATGTTGCGTTTTTCTTGTGATAAGCCCTACTTGCATTGGGTGTTTTTTTATGACTGGAAACCTAGAACAAATAACATCTTGGGTTTATTGCAAGTCCTGTTTATATTTCACCTGTATATACTGTAATTGTGGTTTGTAAAACGTTATTCCTGTTTACATAAACGTGCAACATCATTGCATGTTGAACTGAACCATCAAACTCGTGTGCTTGTGTGCACCCGATTGCCTCAAACATCAAACTCGTGCCTCTTCTCCAATACCTATTCCGTAGATCTCTTTCAAACCAAATACCCACCCCTTTCAATCTCTTTGGGAATAGTGATTGTGCTTTCACTCCTTGCTTCTCGAGTGTTAATTGTTATGGGACTCTCGGGAATTTGTTTCTTCGAATTATTGGGCTCAATTTTTGGGGGTTTCGGATTTGAAGGGAAAGGAGGCTGTGGATTCATAGATGTTCTAGATGTCTATGCCGACAATGGGGTGGGTATCTTGATGTTTGTGATTGGACTTCGTTTTCTAAGTTCGTAGATTCCCTCCTTGACCTTCAAATCGAGAGGTTGGAACTAGAGATCTTCAAAGTTCCTCTCAAATCGTTCGAAGAAAATATCTTATATAAAGGAAAATATTTTAGTCACAAATGGATTATACAAAATAAACTTAAAAATTGATGTGGTACGTTAGATTTTAAAGTTATTTTTATTATAAAGTAGATCTAATAGATTCTATAAAGTCACGTTAGTTTGTGAGTTTACTTTGTGTAATCTCTTTGTATCTTTAGCATTTCTCATATTTTAACAATAATAAAAAAGAAGTATTTTGCAGCATATCATTGTGAAAAAAAAAATATTTTGACAATAATTTTTAGAATTTTACTACAGATCGATTACGTATCATCTGATCTGTAGCACACCTTACGTATCATTTTATATATATACATTGTTTTTAACAAAATGTCTTCTACACTCACGTCGGCAGCACCCCTTCCCTCTTATCCGATTCCCTTTCTAAGCTCACCCTGTCCTACTGTGCGCCACTTGTAATGCCACTGGCCACCACTAGCTCCCCTTCACGCCGGCCACCTTCAGTCAGCTTCAAGCCTCCATGACAGCCCCCTCTCTCAACACGAAATGGGTTCACGATTTCTCCCTCTCGCCGCTGCTATTGCCGTCGTCGTCAGCCTTCAGACCCACAGTCGAGCAACCACCGAGCCCTTGACCTACCCCCTAGCCATCGTCGAGCTTCCATAGCACGGCAGCCCTCCTTCTCTCTTTCCCGAAATGGGTTTCACCCATACACGGGTCCTCCACCTTAGCACGCCTTATGCTGCCACCCACGGCTTCTAACCGCCATCTTGAGCCTCCCCTAGCCACCATCGACCTACCCCAGCCACCCATAGCTCCGATTTGCCCCTCACGCAACCCTCACTCTCCTGTGGGTTTCTCCACCCATTTGGCCTAGATTCGCCACCCTCCAGCCACCGTGCCGCCTCCCCCTCGCCACCACTAGCTCCATTGCACCAGTGGCTGCTCCCCAAATTTTTTCTACTTTTTAACACCCATGTTTTATTTCCTACTATTTCTATACTCAAGTCAAGTTTGGTGTGCCCTCATGGACTTGAGAATAGAATAAATCTTTATTTTCAGTTATATACTCATTTTTATTCCTATCTTCCATCCAAACTAGTGCAGAACTAGGAAAAGATGCCCTTTGATGATGTTTAGGTTTGTAAACAACAGTTCTACTACATACAATCGGCGGTGGAAACTGCCGGGTAATCGTCTGACATGGCTTTATACCATGTCAGTGATATATTTAGAAAAAAAAGAGCTCTATCCAATTTTTCTCTCACTAGTCACTCCATATTAACCCAACACCAGAGTCTGGACACTATCCTCTCTCTCTCTCCAATTTTCTTACTTTGCAAAAGTCATGTTTGAGTAATTTGTATCGTCTCCCTCTACACCTTCAATCTGGATTTCCATTAACAACTGGTTCACATCCGTTATTCTCTTATTCCTTCTCAATCTCATGATTATCACCATTGGCGTAACTTCAAGACTTGGCAACCAAAAGTACCACGACCAACAACAAAAAAATCAAGAAGCGGTAGAAGCCTAAGAACAGCCACGTCCACAAATTGCTAGATCTTCATCTGTGTTGCAGAGGTTCAAACCCATCAACTTCTACTCCTACAGACAGATTCAGAACCCTGCAAACCATACGCACCACCATTCCAATGACATCCATTGAAGAAGAAGAAAAACCTGCCATTATTTTCTCTCTCTGAAAGAAAATGAATAAAAGAAAAAATCTTAGCACTCAAAGAGAGAGCAAACCACCTGAAGGGGTAGAGAGCGTCAGACAAAAACTGAAAGATTCACTTTTAGACTTAGTTCGGTTATGTTCATCTTACCAAGCTCAATCTTGATTTACCACCTTTTGTTTTTCGTTTTTTGAATTATGTGAAACATTGATCTTGAAGAAAGCAAGAGAACGAATTACAGTGTTTGGTGAAAGATGAAGTTTTGCAAAAATTACCAGGAGTACATGCAAGGCCAGGATAAAAAAACTACCTGGGCTTGGCTTCAAGAAGCTAAAGAAGATGTTGAAGAATTGTCGGAGCAATCTTCAGTCTGGCAATGGCATTGACAGGGTCCATGACAGCCAAACATGTCCTGACCATTGCCCAGTGTGCGATGGAACCTTCTTTCCTTCTCTTCTCAAGGAAATGTCTACAGTAGTAGGTTGCTTCAATGAGCGTGCGCAGAAATTGCTTGAGCTACATCTTGCTTCTGGTTTTCGGAAGTACATTATTTGGTTCAAAGGCAAGCTACAAAAGAATCATGGCACCTTAATCCAAGAAGGAAAGGACCTTGTTACTTATGCACCGATCAACGCCATTGCATTAAGAAAAATTCTGAAGAAATATGATAAGATTCATTACTCTAAGCAATGCCAGGCCTTCAAGTCACAAGCACAAAGCATGCATATTGAAATTCTTCATAGTCCCTGGCTCTGTGAGCTCATGGCTTTCCACATCAATCTAAGGGAAAACAAAATCAAATCAAGGAAGGCACCAACATTGTTTGAGGGCTGCAACTTCACATTTAATGATGGCAAACCATCACTTACTTGTGAGCTCTTTGATTCAGTCAAAGTCGATATCGATTTGACTTGTTCTATATGCTTGGACACAGTCTTTGATGCGGTTTCCCTCACATGTGGCCATATATTCTACTACATGTGTGCTTGCTCAGCCGCAGGAGTGACTATTGTGGATGGACTAAAGGCAGCAGAGTAAAGCCAAATGCCCTCTTTGTCGAGAAGCCAGAGTTTATGAAGGTGCTGTACACCTGGATGAGCTTAATATTCTATTGAGCAGAAGCTGTAGGGAATACTGGGAGGAGCGGCTTTAGACAGAAAGAGTATAGGGGATTCGACAGTCGAAAGAGTACTGGGAGAACCAATGTCGGGCGTTTATAGATGCATGTGACCTATTTGTGTTTATTTTCTTCTTCTTCTTCTTCTTTTTGCAACCAACTCTTCAACCATACTTAGCACTAGGAATGAAATTGCCTAATAGACCCCCATAAACGCCTGACATTGGTTCTCCCAGTGCTCTTTCGACTGCCGAAGCCTCTCTACTCTTTCTGTCTAAAGCTGCTCCGCCCAGTATTCCCTGCAGCTTCTGCTCAATAGAATATTAAGCTCATCCAGGTGTACACCACCTTCATAAACTTTGGCCTCTCGACAAAGAGGACATTTGGCTTTACTTTGCTGCCTTTAGTCCATCCACAATAGTCACTCCTGCTGCTGAGCAAGCACACATGTAGTAGAATATTTGGCCACATGTGAGGGAAACCACATCAAAGACTGTGTCCAAGCATATAAAACAAGTCAAATAGATATCGACTTTGACTGAATCAAAGAGCTCACAAGTATGATGGTTTGCCATCATTAAATGTGAGGTTGCAGCCCTTAAACAATGTTGGTGCCTTCCTAGATTTGATCTTGTTTTCCCTTAGATTGATGTGGAAAGCCATGAGCTCACAGAGCCAGGGACTCTGAAGAATTTCAATATGCATGCTTTGTGCTTGTGACTTGAAGGCCTGGCATTGCTTAGAGTAATGAATCTTATCATATTTCTTCAGAATTTTTCTTAATGCAATGGCGTTGATCAGTGCATAAGTAACAAGGTCCTTTCCTTCTTGGATTAAGGTGCCATGATTCTTTTGTAGCTTGCCTTTGAACTAAATAATGTACTTCCGAAAACCAGAAGCAAGATGTAGCTCAAGCAATTTCTGCGCACGCTCATTGAAGCAACCTACTACTGTAGACATTTCCTTGAGAAGAGAAGGAAAGAAGGTTCCATCGCACACTGGGCAATGGTCAGGACATGTTTGGCTGTCATGGACCCTGTCAATGCCATTGCCAGACTGAAGATTGCTCCGACAATTCTTCAACATCTTCTTTAGCTTCTTGAAGCCAAGCCCAGGTAGTTTTTTTATCCTGGCCTTGCATGTACTCCTGGTAATTTTTGCAAAACTTCATCTTTCACCAAACACTGTAATTCGTTCTCTTGCTTTCTTCAAGATCAATGTTTCACATAATTCAAAAAATGAAAAACAAAAGGTGGTAAATCAAGATTGAGCTTGGTAAGATGAACATAACCCAACTAAGTCTAAAAGTGAATCTTTCAGTTTTTGTCTGACCCTCTCTACCCCTTCAGGTGGTTTGCTCTCTCTCTGAGTGCTAAGATTTTTTCTTTTATTCATTTTCTTTCAGAGAGAGAAAATAATGGCAGGTTTTTATTCTTCTTCAATGGATGTCATTGGAATGGTGGTGTGTATGGTTTGCAGGGTTCTGAATCTGTCTGTAGGAGTAGAAGTTGATGGGTTTGAACCTCTGCAACACATATGAAGATCTAGCAATTTGTGGACGTTGCGGCTGTTCTTAGGCTTCTACCGCTTCTTGATTTTTTTGTTGTTGGTCGTGGTACTTTTGGTTGCCAAGTCTTGAAGTTACGCCAATGGTGATAATCATGAGATTGAGAAGGAATAAGAGAATAACGGATGTGAACCAGTTGTTAATGGAAATCCAGATTGAAGGTGTAGAGGGAGACGATACAAATTACTCAAACATGACTTTTGCAAAGTAAGAAAATTGGAGAGAGAGAGAGAGAGGATAGTGACCAGACTCTGGTGTTGGGTTAATCTGGAGTGACTAGCGAGAGAAAAATAGGATATATCTCTTTTTTATTTTTTAAATATATCGCTGACATGGTATAAATATTCCAAATCCTAACTCATCCATCTACTCTCAGCCCCTATTCCAAACATCAATAAGGTCGTAAAATCTTCAAGAAATAATAATAATAATACAAAAAATCTTCACAACCTCCTAACATTCCACACTCTACATTATTTTTAATTTTTATTATTTTTTTATTAAATATTTATTATATAAATAATAAATACAAAATTTGAAATAATTTAAGAAGAATAAATTCAAAACAAAATTTAAAAAAATATTAAAAATTTAAAAAAATATGGAGCGTGGAGTGTGGTGGAAGTTGTATAGCAAAACTCGTAATAATATTGTTATTAAAACATGTTTGCAAGGGTTGTGGTCGGCGCACTTCATATGACGTAGCTTACTTTAATTATATATAAAGTTACCCCTCGAGATAAGGTTATCCTCTTCTTGTCTATGACAGGGCATGGAATTTCAAATGGGGTTAGATCAATGGATTTTGACAAGAGATGGTGCTATTAATGATTGCTTTCATCTTTGATTTTCTGATTTTTCGTCACATCCTCAAGTGGTTTTACAGATCAATTATTTAAATAAGAATTAGTCAAAACATGATTTTTTAAATAGTATAATTATAAATGATAAAATTTAAGACGAAGAATAGAATTTCTCGATCGATAAATCAAAACATCTTTAAATGAAGTATTAGGAAGGTTTCTCTCGGCCTTACAAGCAAATGGAGTCTAATAAGGAGCCTTTTATTCCATTCAAAATATGAAAAGTTGCATTATTTCATTGTATTGTTGAGACAATGCTCAATATTCCTTTGATTATAGACACCGACACATCAGTAAAGTATAGATAATGGTGTAGTAGTATTGTAGTTTCTAACATTTATCTTCTCCTCCTTGCGTTTTCTTCCACCATTTTCTCCTTTTCACACCATTCCTTGCTTAACTTCACGACCAAGGCATCCATCCTAAATACCTTTGCTGCACTTTCTCCCTCCCTCCCTCCCTCCCTCCCTATATATACGTGCCATTTAAAAGGTCTCTTCTAAGAATCATAGAAGCTCTCTTCCAAGGTGCAATGGCTTTGGGTACTATTTATGCAACCGTGCCTGCTATTGTTGCTGCTGCTGCTCTTTATTTCTTGGATAGAAAACCCTCTAAACAACCGCAGGTAACAAATCCTGATATATTTATCCAGTGCCATCTCTAAGCTTTTTTCATCATCCTGCAACTCCAACTTCCTTTTCTTTGGAATTTTAGAACTGTACTGTGCTTGTTTTACATCCAGGAACATGGAGGTGGGATTGGGGCATATATCAGAAATATGGTGACAGAAGCAAAGGAAGAGGTGAAGACCTCAAGGATGCCAAAGTTAGCACCACAGTTCGATGGATTGCACTGCTTTGAAACTTTGGTGGGTCGGTAGTTTCTGTCACAACCGTTCAGCAAAGATTATTTGTTGTTTAGTCATCTAAGATTCGTCTACCTTATTCTTGAATTAGTGGATGTCCTAAAAAGAAAGGGAAATTAATTAAGAAATAAGGTAGAAAATCTTTTTCCAACCAAAAGAACAGAGTACTAGTTTTTCAATGTGTTGTTAATCTGTTTCTTCTTATATTGCTCCGGGAACCAACTGCCCTTCAATCACAGAATGAAAAGTTCTATTTCGCATTTTCTTGTTACATTTTGAGATAGATACAGAATGCTTACTAGAAATTACTTGCACAAAAGTTAAAATGTGTTGTTAATGAGTGGCACATTTTGTTATTTCAGAGAATTTATGAGTGAGATTTTAGATTTGGAAAGCTTAGTGCTAGAACCTCCAGAGCATTAATCCAAATGATACTGAAAGGATAGATCTCAACTTTCAGGGTCATACCAGCATTGTGTTCTATTTAACATGACATCAAGTTAATGGAATTTTTCCCAATATTGATATAATTCTATCATCAATCAAGATGAGGAAAGCAAGATTTGAGGTAGAAATCAACTAAAAACAAGTGTAAGCCTCATATCACTTCCAAAGCCAAAACTGAGATGTTTAGATACTTTAGTGTGAGACTACACAGATACAAGCATGATCCTCACAGGTTGCTTCAGATCAGATACTGGTATCAAATTCAATAATTTTAATAGATTGATTACCTTTTGGTTTAAATGAGGGGGTAATAATTCCTAATGAATAAAATAGAAAGCATTTCATGCAATACAATATCATATTTATTTATGAAAATGCTCACAGGAAGATGGAGATATATGAACATAAGCAATGAAAACACTGAAACCAACATTGGTAAAAACCCCAAACTACCTGCAATGGGAAGCCTGTTCTTTTAAACAAAATCCTGCTTTCATATATACATGTGGCCAAATTTCTAAAATATTAGAAAAAAAATCCTAAAAGATACAACCTTTAATCCCCTCTCTATAAAGTGTTTGCCAGACAGAATTCTGATAAACTCTCTTACTTGAACAGAATGACGTAGAGGCAACTCTTACAAGATGAGTAACATTTTCACATTCTCAGATAAGAGCTAGCACTTCACTTTCCACTTCCTACATTTGCAAACCTTCTGGCCGCACCAAATATAAATGCATTAGTCAAGCGTCCTCGATCAAGACTACAAGCAAGTATAACCACCCACCCAAAAATGAGGAGCTTCGATATAATCCTCCCTGGTGATTTGTTTGATGCAGAAGTTATTTGTGTCTCTGCCAAATCATCAGCCCCTCCAAAGGATCTTAGGTCCTCTGAACTAATTTTGGAGTTGATCCGGGCCATAAAGGCTGGCCGAGAGAGAGGTGCACCTGATGCTCTTGCTTTTTGGTATGCACGTAGCCCAGGCTCTATCTTCTTGACAGTTCCCCACATTCCTTTCCGCACTCCAAGTTTTGCAATTTCCCATGGGATACCCATATCTTCATGATGGAAGAGCAATACCTCACAGGCAGTCAACTGTCCATCACCTCTTTTCGATTTCACTGTTTTAGATACATTAGAATGCAACTTTGATAAAACAGATCCACTATTGAGTCTAGATTTCATGAAATGAAATATACTTTTGGAAAACAAATCTAAAAACATTGGGATTAGTTACAAATTTTGTCCTCATCCAGCTGGATGTGCGAGTCAAATTACCAAGAAAAACAAATTAATTGAGTCAAGAAAGTAAAGCAACATGATTTACCAGCTCGAATGCACCAACTTGAGTAATAAAGGTCAACACGTCTTGGTTTGTCGCACCTTGGGATGGAAGGACAAGATACTCCCTGAGATACGGAAGAAAAACAGATGGCTATTCAGGTTAAAACCCCATAAACAAAATAACAGTAAAAATTGAAAAAAAAAAAAAAAAAACCAACATAGAAAGTGAAAGAAGAGATTGCACAAAATTTCTGTTGGATATCAGTACATGTCCTTTTCCTTGTTCCTCTTTTCCTTTAAGTTTCTAAGATCTAATCATTCAGCTCCTCTGGGCAGAAACATCTCAGTTATTTTCACTCCCTTTTTTGTACATGTCAAAACTAATTGCCATTCTATCCCGAAATTAATATATTGAGATTACATCCAAGTTGTTTTGAAGTGCCCTTGTCTCCATTCTTAGCTTCTTTCTAGGCCATAACTGTCCCGTGATCATCATGATACTTGGTTTTGCAACATCACCTCCAAAGACTTATTTTATATTGATCCCCTCACATTAATTAATTATTTGCACCTAATTATGAAGGTGACACTCATGTAACACAAAAAGTATATTCCAACCACCATCCAATCCTATTACAATGACTTCCATGGCATATCTTTTTGATCAGTGACTTCCTTGGTATATCAATATATGGTCGTACTCAGATACCAAATATTTTGATTAGTAACTAGGATACCAAATAAGTAACCTAATACAAGTCCCCCTTATCAAGACATGACTTCCTAAGGAAAACGAATACAAATCCTACTTAAGTATACACATGTTTCGGTTGTCATCATTGTTACACAATTCAATTAACGTTCAAAACATAGTACCTTGGTTACACAGTAATATGATCTTCCTGATTCCCATATACGACGACCAATTATATATTCCCTGTCTTTACAAAAGAACGGAAACTGCTCTCCAAACCATTGGCAAAGATAAGCACATGTGATCAAGAAGATCTCAGCATAAAACGGAAAGAAATTGATTGATCAAAATGATTTGGAAGTATCACCTTTCGTATCCATTGCACTATCATGAGTCCAGTGGTGGGACACTCTTCTATAGTTGTAGAAGATGCAAGCATGGCATCCCAATTTGAACGGAACTCGTCATCCCAGAAAAAGTCCCTAACTATCTCAGGCGTGGCATCTTCAAAGACACTGCTGCTGTGATATTGTGGAGGACCTTGCTAACAATACCAATAAAACAAAAACCAATCACACAAATGGTCTATTGACAAAATTAAAGGATTCTGCAGGAGAAGGAGAAGCTTTTGACACAGTCTGATGTAGGTAGAGCGCGAGACCTAATATTCCAGTTAAAGCAATTGGTTTAGAGACCAAATCAAATTGAGTATCACTTCATTGGTTTTGAGAAATCCTTTAAACAAAATAGAAGGTATCCCTACCTTGGGATCCCTTCGCCATGCTTGGTAGCTCATATTTGGGGTGGAACGATCCATCATTTCTATCCAACGAGGACCTCCATCTTTCATCTCCACAAGCTTACATAAATGTTCTAAATCCTCCTCAGTCACTAAATCAACCACATCTTTGTGTAGCTGCGACATTCTAAATATGCCAAATCAAGCAGTGAGATATCTGTTTCACATCAAGTTCTCTCCCTCCCCTCTCTATCTCCAACAGACACACAAAGAACACAATTGGGCTTATATAATTCTAAACAAAATATTGAAGTGTAAGAAACTATAAAGAACTATATTAAGGCGCATTTGGGTATCCCTTGGATAGTAAACGCCAGTACAAATGTGTAATCCTCAACTAGGCCATTCGAAATGTTAAAGACTCAACCATTCATCCAAAAGCCCAAGGATTGTTGGATACTATTTTGGTTAAACCTTTAACCCTCGGGATCATACCATATAATGATTTCATGATACGACAAATTACTCACTACTATCACAACGACGTTAGAAATCAGAAGCACAATAACAACCATCTGATGATACAAAAGTTTGATGTACAATAAAAACATGAAGAACCTGAATAACAAGTACAAACTCAGGATCCAAATGGTAACATAATAACAACCGGAGAAAGAGAGAGAGCGAGAGACAGAGAGAAAGAGAGGCGAATAAACCCCAAGTACCCTGTACCTGCAATCTTCATATTCAGTGGGCGATACAGAGGATTGTCTCTTATCCTTCCCGTTATCCACGGTCCGAGAGGGTGATGAACACGATGATGATTCAGAGCCTTTTGACTCAGAACAAATCATTTCATCTTTTGCCATAGTTGCCCATTTGGGTTTCCATGCCCATCCAAGGAGAATTCCTATAACAAAGGCTACCACCAACATAGGACCCATAAACACCATCATACCTGTCCCCACTCCCCCCACCGGTTGTCTTTCCAGTACATCATAAAAAGCCTCCATCAAAGCCATAAAAACAGTTCAAAACTTCAAAGTACTTCATCAATCAAAAAAAGAAAGGAAACTAAAAAGAGAAGAAGAGATAATAATGGGAAAGAGATGTAATTGGCAAACGTTTGAATGAGAGCAAGGAGGGGATTGTGTAGAAAGAGAGAAAAAATCAGACCCAGACAAAAACCATCAAGTAAACTTTGTAAAAAACCAATGATAGAGGCCAAAGGATTGGGTATCATTGATTGGGAGTACTGATTAAGACATGAGAGGCGGGCAGAAGGTTTGAACTTTGAAGAGAAAAGGGGAGACTAGTTTTGAGGTTCATGAAAGCATGCCGTTTGATTGGATTGGAAAGAATGCCGTGGTGCAGAAGTTATTCTTGAGGTGCTCCCAAAGAATACGAGGAAGGAATCAAAGGCCGAGCCTTGGTTGAGAACGAAGCTATGCTAACTATTAGTCCACAGTCAGCGCATCCATTTAAAAATGTATTATTTTATCTTTTTATTATATTTTGAGAAATTCTATTTGTAATTTCCTTCGGAGATTGCATGTGCAAATCCTTTATTAAATGAAAAAAAATATTATTTTATGAGGGATATTTTTATAATTTTAAAAAATTTTAAAGATAAAATTACTTAGTCTTGCATTGCAGTCTTCATTTGAGAACTGTACATAACATTGCTCTTCTATTTTACTTACAAACTTATTTGAAATCATTTTCATTATGCGAATAAAAAGGTAAAATAATATATTTTTAAATAGATGTGCATGATGTAAAATTTATATCTAAAATTTTTTTAAAGTCAAACCTTCCGAACATTGAAGTTGGAGCACACCTATCTCCTCTATCATTTTTTTGTTTTGAATCAATAATGTGAAGGGGTAAAACACATCAGATTCAAAATAATTTTCAAAATCCGGTCTATCAAGAGGATCATTATTAGAAGAGAATGAGGTAGGACAAGAAGGGACTAGGGAGTGAGGTGTCAAGGGGAATGGAGGTGTCAGGAGAAAGTGGGAAAGGGAGAGAGGGTCAGACATGCAAAACAGACATCCATCATCACTACCGAGGTGCATGCATGAAGAGGGTCAGATAAAAGGAGCATGGTGCCTACGGTTTCAGGGACTCTGGGACTACTTCCGACTTTTGGATTGGCTTCGACTTCTTCTTCAACCTCAGGACAGACAGTTCTAGAGAGAATATTTTCTCCAGCAAGTAGATCTACAGTTCTTATTGTACAGTGAGAAATGAGAGGCTATGAGAGACTGTAAACAAGCTTATTATAGTAGAATCTCTCCCCTCCCCAAACCCCTATAGAGGTAGGCCTAATACCGAACCATGTAAATTTGTGTATTCATCTCTTCTTATTTTCTTTGCATTTAAATATTATTCATCGCCATGGATGTACGCACCGACACCGTACAGCTGCACCAGACCATTGTCGGGATTCTAAACAACACCGATCGAGGCCTAGCCCACTGCAACGTCTCGAGAATGGATTTTTTTCCTTTCCAGACATCACGTATTTTGGCGTTAACAAATAATTTTATTTCAATACCAAAGCTTAGTCAATACAAAATTTGTCCTTTGGAAGAAGGGATATGGATAGAAGAAGGGCCTTTTCAAATTGAGTAGTACTATATGTAGATACGGTTTTTTTATTTACAAAACTCATTTTGTTAGTTTTCTTTTAAAATTTAAATTTTATGATTTTCAACATATCAATAATTGACAAATAAAAACGTAATTTTTTTTATAAGTTTTTCTTAAATACATTTAACATTTTTCTTCCAAATTATGAATACTATCTCCTCTAGCTTTGTGCCACTGAGCACTCACAATGGTTTATGTATCATATCCTTAAAAAACATCACTAAAATTCATTTTTTCTATTTTATATACTGACTTTTACAATATATCATACATCAGTTTATTTATTTTTTCTTTACATCATTTAAATGTTATATTATTTAATAGTTTGTTGAAAAAAAGTACAAGGAGAGAGAAATTATTGTAGAAGACAAAATACATGAAAAGAAAATAAATAAATAAAATATTTTTACATTTGTGTACAGTTCACGCTACATGTAGTTTAACATTGTGACAAAATGGAAAATAGATTTGAAAATACATGATAAGGTGAAAACAATTTTGAGCTATTTTCTTCAAATTTTACACAAGGACAATGTTAGAGCCACCACTTGGGGCTCTCGCTGGCTCTAGTATGTGTTTTTTTAAATTATTTTTTACATAAATTTTTTTAACACTTTTAAATATTTTTAAAAAATAAAATAAATTTAGAATATCATTAAAAAATATTTCCTTAATCAGAAATTTAAAAATATATATATATTAAAAAATACTTTCTTAATCACAAAATAAAATAAAAAAAATATTTTTTATTTTCATTTTTATGATTTTTTTATAATTAAGGAAGTGATTTTTTATTTTATTTCGTGATTAAGGATGTATTTTTTTAATAATATTATGATTTTTTTTATTTTATTAAAAAAATTATAATAAAAAAAAAAAAAAACACATGCTAGAGTCCCGTGGCACGCTGTAGGAGCCTCAACAGTGACTCTAGCGTTACTCTTTACATAAAAATGAATTTTACAAAACTCGAGGTCCATAAGACTTGCATCGGAAACATGTTGCAATATTCGTATCTTCTCTTCGTACTGCATTTGATTGGAGCGGGTCATAACCTTAATAAATCTTTAAGTTATTACTATTGGGAAAAATATTTTTAGGATTGAATTAGGATCCGTTTAGATTTAGAAAATGTTTTATTATAATTTTTTTAAATTTTCACATAAAATATAATAAACAATTTAATTTTTTTAAATTACAATTCAATTTTTTAAATCTCAAAATAATAATAATATTAAAAAATAATATTCTAACAATATTGTTTTAACAAAAAATCTTCACATCCTCCTAACACTCCACACTCCATATTATTTTTAATTTTTATTAGTTTTTTCTTTTATTAAATATTTATTATATGAATAATTAATAAAAAAATTTGAAATAATTTAAAAAGAATAAACTCAAAAAAAAAAATTTTTAAAAATATTAAAAATTTAAAAAATTTAAAAAAATATTGAGTGTGGAATGTGGTGGAGGTTGTGTAGCAAAGCTCTTGTTTTAAACTTCTATCTTTCATCTAAAACCATCTCATTTCATCTCAAAATCCAAACTAGTCTTTAGTAAAAAAATGTTGAATCATAATTTTCCTCCAAGATTATCAGCTTATTGTCACTTTCACCCTAAACTTTAATTGGGTACGTACAACTCGCTCCTTAATCTATATTATACTCCATTAGCTAACAAACAAATCATCAAAAATTCTCAAAAAAAAAAAAAAAAAAAAGAGTTTACAAAAGGAAAAAATCTTACTTTTTTTAATATAAAAATAAAGAATTAATTTAAAACAAAAAAATATTCTAAAGGGCTGAGGAAAAGCCGTGGGAAACAAATAAAGAACTATGACCCTCCCGAAAGACACCCCTATACTTTAGACAAAAACATTTACAGACTTAACTAGAAAAACCTCTAAGATCTAATGAAAAAACACACCCTCCCTTGTCCAGACGATAAATGCCCCGAAGTACACGAGGGAGATTAACACTATCACTCCAAGTCTTACATACACAGCAGCCAGGGGCGGAACTATGTTCTAGGTTGGGGGCATTTTTAAAATTAGTCTTATATATTATATAATTATAATTTTAAGTGTAAATATTCTTAAAATATTTAAGATTGTCCCCCAACACTCAAATACAAAGTATATCATTCAAATATCTTTAAGTCCATTAACATAATAGTCTTGATTTGACATCTCTATCTCTCTTTGCGGTTTGTTTAGTTTCATATCAATGATATCATATAAGTTTTTCTTATCTTTCTGAGCTTACATATATAGTTACATGATTTTTTATTTTTATATTTCATTTGGGCCATTCTCAACTTCATTAAATTTCTTGCCTATCATCTGTACATAATCTTCCTTTACAACTTTTGAGATGTTTTTAACCACATATTAATTAGTTAACTAGCTAGAAGTTTCAAGAGAGTTTGTCTAATAGTTAAAACAAATCTGAAAGATTCTTGCATATGAGAGGTAGCAAATTTATCTAGCTAGATGATTGATGAGACATTTATAGAGAGATAGAGAGTATGTGAAAAATTTATTTTCTTTTGTGAATAATTTATTAGTTATTCACATGCTTTTTTTTGTTCACTTATTAATAGTAATACAATTATACAATAAAAAATTTAACGACTTTTATATTATTAGATACTTTTACAGGTTTATTCTTAATCTATAAATTTTTCTTAAAACTTAGAAAAATATGAGTAAATCGAGAAAAATTGTATAATTATGATGTATAATTATTTTTTTATATAGTCACGTGTAAAAAGTACATATTATTTGTGCTGACACATACCGCACACTTTGCCAATTGTCCCCCAGATACCAAATCCTAGTTCCGCCCCTGCCAGCAGCCCCCCAACTGAGCAAAACCATCTGCTAGAAAATTCCCTTCCCTGAGTAAATGTTTGATACGGTAACAGAGCCCATCTAAGAGACAAATCATTTCCTCCCAATAATCCTCCAAGTACCACAAACCACACATTTTTTTTCATTAACCAGTCAAAGATTAACAAGGAGTCCATCTCAATTTCCATCTGGTGTAACCCAAGAAACCGAACTATCTGAAGTCCTTGGAGCAATCCCATGAACTCAGAATAATTGTTCGTACTAGTGGCCGTGAAAATTGCAAACCCATAAATCAACTCCCCCTTTGAATCACGTATAGCTCCTCCCGCCCCAGACACACCTGGATTTCCCAACGAGCTGCCGTCGACATTGAGTTTTAACCAACCAAGTGGAGGTGGATTCCATTTAACAACCTGTATAGAGTCTTTCTTTCTTGGTTTAATGGGTAGGGCCAAGCTCTTCAGAATATCCTCATCATGTCGACTTAAGTGTGCATTTTCTTTGATTTTTTCTGCCACGCTCACCAGCCAATATTTAATGGAACCCTAAATAGTATGCACAGATTCATAACTACCCTCCATTCGCACCTTACATCGACGTCCCCAAAGCCTCCAGGATATAATAGCCGACAATATTACAATAAGTTGTCCCACCTAGTTTGATTGTTTAGCCTGTCTATACCACCCTTCTAGTTTTTCTCTCCATGATCGACCTTCCATAATAGGCATTCCCACCTGTAACGAGCAAAAATTCCATACCCGTTCAGCAAAAGACCCCGTAGAGAGGACATGATTTTGATCCTTATAACCCCCTGAATTACAGCAATCACCCTTGGAGGCTAGATTAATCTCAGCTCTACGAATTCTATCATCAACTGAAATACATTCATGCATTGCCTTCCACATTAGAATTGACATTTTCCTGGGCACCGCTGGATGCCACACCCACTGCATCCAAGGTAATCTAGGAGCACAAACACAAAAACACTCCAATGCACTACGTGTATAAAACATACCATTAGCATTCATCAACCATATCAATACATCCGCCCCTGCTTTAATTCGTCCCAATTCCTCCATTATTTGATCTGATTTTTCCATCCCAACCAATCTATCAAACATCTGTACATTCCAACCACTAGTATTTATTCTTACAATCAGACAAAAGTAAGTTTGGTAACTCACTAACTTGTTGTTGAGAAATAATCGGTCCATCACTAAGCCACTTATCATGCCAAAAAAACACATTCTCCTCCTTAATATTCCACTTTGAATTCCGAAGCACAACCGGCATATTCATCATCAACACTTTCCAGAATTTTGATCCCTTTTTAGCATCCACCAAAGTAATATATTTCTGACCAACATATTTGGATAAGAAAAATTGAGACCAAATCGACTGACCTTGAAGTAGATTCCATGCCAATTTCATATGAAGCGAAGATTGCACCTCTTGTAAATTTCGAAGGCCAGGACCACTCTCAAAAGTCAGCCTACATATTTCATCCCATGCTTTCCATTTTCTCTTTGGCTTCCCATCCCGAACACCCCAGAAAAATGTGCTCATTAGTTTATTAATCTTGTCTAGAACCATCTTAGGAGTTGGTAAAATAGAAAGGCTATGAATGGGTATGCTCTGCAAGACATGTTTCAATAATAATAATCTAGCACCATTGAAAAGAATTCTAGACTTCCACCCCTCCAGCCGAGACCTCACTTTATCAATCAACCCTTCAAAATGAGCAGCAAATAGCCTACCCGAAACAATAGGAACGCATAAGTAAATGAAAGGAAACTCGCCCTCAGTGAAACCAATTAGACGAAGAATCCTTCGGCGTCTAGATAAAGGCATCTGCTTGGCAAAATAAATAGACGATTTCTCTTGTTTACCACCTGACCAGACCAACTTTCATAATCCTTTAACACATTTGACACCGCTTTTAAAGAAGATGTGCCACCATTCACAAAGATGACAATGTCATTTGCATATAGTAGATGAGAAATGATGGAAGCTCCTCTACGGTGATAGAACGGTGCAATCTTCCCCAACGTCATTTGTTTTTTTTAACATTCTAGATAATATTTCCTCCACTAGAATGAATAAATAAGGAGATATCGGATCACCCTGCCGCAAACCACGCCTCACTTTTTAAAAAACCCTTAGAAATACCATTTAAATTCACAGAGAACCATGGAGTCGTAATACATTGTCTAATAATCCCAAAAAATATATTCGAGAAACCAAAGGAACTTAAGACATGCATGAGAAATCCCCAATCAATACTATCATAAGCTTTAGTCATATCAATCTTCATCATCACATTTCTCCCTTGACTTCTTATTCAAACCCTGTATCATTTTTTATGTAAGACTAATATTCTTAAAAATACTTCTACCTTTAATAAATGCACCTTGTTCTGGTGAACTAATTTTGGCTAAGATTATCGACAATTGATCAACCAAAATTTTAGATCACACCTTATAAAATACCGAGCATAAGCTTATGGGCCTAAACTTATCAAAACTGTTCGGATTTGAAATTTTCGGAATAAGCACCAGTGAAGAAGCCGTATAGAACCTCGAAAGCATCACACCACTGAAAAATTCTTTGGCTGCATCAACAACATCCTGCTGTACAGTGTGCCAACAAGATCTATAAAACCCCGAACCAAATTCATTAGGGCTTGGACTACTATCTATCGGGATGGAACAAATAGCCTTATAAATTTCCAGTGTCAATGGTTCTCGACAAAGTTCAACATTATCATTTTCAGTCACCACCGCTTGCACCAATTCAGATAAATCTGGGCAATTTGTATTCGGCCTAGCTTCCAAAAACTGGTGGAAATAATTAATAGCACCATTATGTATCTGCTCAGGAGAAGATAAATTAGTACCATCAGGGAGCTTCATTTCTATAACCCGTGCTTGATTTCTTCAACTCACCGAACGGAAAAACTGAGCATTAGCTTCCCCCGAGGACAACCAAGACTGTTTGGCTTGTTGAGATAGCCGAATCTCTTCCCTGTCAACCCAAACTTTCAATTCCAGCTGTGTTGCTAATAAATCCATCTCATTCTCATGAGAGTAACTAGCTTGAAGATTCTGTTCAATGATCTCTATACGAGATTCAAGTCTTTGAATATTCACTTCCGTTCTTCCAAATACAGTTTTATTCCACACACGTAAAGGCGACTTTAACCTCTTCAATTTCGTAGTAAGGTTAAGCAAAGCCAAGCCACTGACATTGCCCCTCCAAGCCTGCACCACACATTCAAAAAACAAATCATGGGAAATCCACATTTGCTGGAACTTGAATGAAGGAAACCCATAAGGAACATCATTCCTTGCCAAACGCACATGCATAGGAGCATGATCCAAGGTCATTCTGGGTAAATATCTCAACTGGGCATCTGAAAATACATTATTTGCCGAAACATTCAGAAACACTCGATCTAACCGAGCCCAAGTACGGGTAAAATTATTATGCCCGTTACACCATGAAAATATATTTCCACTAAACTGCATCTCCAACAAGCCACATACGTCCATGCAACAATTAAATTCATCCATTGCCATAACATGTCTCGATCTACCACCTTTTCTTTCATTATCCTTACGTATGATATTGAAATCTCCAACCACGAACCAAGGTATATTCTGCATAATAGCACCTTCCAAACTTTGCCAAAGCTGACGTCGTTCCTGATATAAACATTTAGCATATATTATAGTCATGCTAACAGTAATCGAATTCTCTAAAATATGCACCGTCATGAACTGATCTCCCATATCCTGCACATCCACATTCATTTCTTTCATCCAGCATACCCATAATTTTCCACCCACTACCTCATTAGAAGCACAATCATCAAACTAAAACTTTTCACGCCAAGTCTGCAACCGGGACTGAGACACCATAGGTTCTGCAATCATCAAAATTTTTGGTCTTATGTTACAAATCAATTTTTTCAATCTTCTATGTGATGTACCGATTCCCCTCACATTGCAATAAAGATAAGAACTCATCATAAATCAAGTCTCAAGGGCTTGCTTTTTACCGTACTAGAACCCCTGCTTTTAGTTTGTTTTTTTTTTTTCAACTTTTTTTGGTGACTCACGTAAATCAGATTAAGAGAAACAACCTTTACTTCTTGCCAGATGATGAGTGGATCTCTCTATTTCCGATTCAGAACAGGTATGAACCTCTCCATCTTCATGTTCTCTAATGACCTCCAGTCCCGTCACTTCCCCATGTAATTCCCAGCATTCTTTTACATTTAAGTCCTGACCAATCTCGTCCTGTGATGCATACGATTCAGACGATACATATTGGTTTTGTTGTATATTCCCACGATCTGAACCCTCCAAACCCACTGGCACTAACTTTTGAATATCTTGTATTTCCGAATTATTGATAAGAATACTCGGATCAAGATGCGGAGCACACTGCATGGAAGGAACCTACATATGTTCCAGATCACCAATTATGTTTTCTTCTTCTACTAAATTCACATCCTCGGTATTTTCTTTGTCCAAGGTTTCCACTTGTACCTCGTTCAGATTTTACTTTGATCCATTGCCACTTCCTTCATGATAAATCACAATGCTTTGCTCCGGCGCCTTTATATCATCATCGAGGGGTTTCTTTTTATTCTCTTTCCTTACCCAAACTTGATCCTGTTTTGCACCATCTCCTTTTGATTTTGTTTCACCAATTTTCTGCTTCCCATGCCATTTACATGTGTTCTGATTATGACCTTGCATATTACACCGTACACAGTAAGCCGGTAATGTTTCATATACCACAGTTTGGAAGATACTATGAGGTTGTGTAGGGGTGCCGATTCAGAAAGCCTTCAATGGTTCTTTTGTCACATCCATCTCGATACAAACCCTCACACCATCCGTACGTGTAGCGCACTTGGTAGGGTTATCACGTTTGAGGAATCTTCCAATCGGTGCTGTGATGCTGCACAAATATGATTCATGATAAAAATTAGGGGGCAAGCCCGGTAGATTGATCCAAACAGGCACTTTACTCGGTTTCTTATCCTCCTGAAAATTAGTAGTTCATTGGAAAACCGTATACGGTACACCATCAATCTCACTAGCCTCCCTTGCAAAAGCCTTAACAAAATCCTCCTCTGAAGTCAACCGGATAAAAACGTTTCTCGGCCTTAACATAGAAGAGACCATAGGTTGTCTTTGCAAACCCCATCAAGATCGGATGAAGGCCCTAATCACATCCAATGAGGGTTGTTGCTTTAGGAGTTTTACAACTAATGAAAACTGAAAAGGCGCAGCAAACTTATCGATTTCATCTTTAGAGAACACAACACAGACTTCACCATCCACTGTTTTTGGAGCCCGAAACGGAGCCAATACCTCAGGGATAGGTTGAGGGGAATTTAGAACCATATCCACAAAGGAACGAGCCCTAGGAGCTATCTGATGAGAAGATGTAGATTTTATTATTTATTTTATATTTTAACCCTCCCCTCACGTGTGGGTCAGACTGCCTCTCAATGGATGGCTCAACACGTAAAATATTTAATTAAATGTGATAGAGTGCATAGAGATGACTTAATGGCCCATTAATAACATCATTAACACAATATATAATGAAAGTATGATATATAAAATAACTCAAAAAGCTATCTGAACCAGTAGATTTGGCCACTTACAAGGATCATCATCTCATATTTGCAAGACTTGAAGGAGGATGAGTTTGAGAATGCATGCAGCTTGAAGGCTATGAATTTAGAATCTGACATAGCTTTTTGTGTTTTGTATTTCTTTTTACTGTGTCTGACTTTTGTTTTGATTGATATCAGATACTAGAAATAATATCTGGACTAATCTTAAAATGCACAAGTATTCGATCAAGAGGTTTTTGCATCTCAACTAATTCTAATAGAAGTTTTCCCAATTTGATTTTCTAAAGAGTATAATTCTAGCAAATGTATAATTTTTCTAAACTAAGTACTGCTTACGAGACATAATTTAATTTATAATATAAATTTTAAATTTTAAATATTGTAAATGAAATCTTATTATTTAATTAATGACGTGGAATGTGTGCTTTATACACTAATTTGAAACTAAAATAATTCATTTATAAGAAGAGTGTGTAAATCGTACACTTATTTTTAAAAAAGAGTTCTTCTACGTACATTTATTTTTGCATACTATTTATACACTTCATTGATGTGATTGGCCAGAATAATTATTTAATATTAGAAAATTCATCTTTCCCGCGTGGTATTCGTTTCGCGTGATCCACAACTCAAAAAAGTCATCTTTGTCTCAAAACATTTGCCTCATCTTTCGCCCAACTTCCATGAGCTCACGCTAGTGCATACGATCTGCAACTTTTTTCCATCGAAATCCCACGCCCAAATCCCACGATCTCACGCCATCGAAGTGGACTGCAACTTCTCTTCGTCGAAATCCCACGCCCAAATCCCAAATCGTCGTCTCCCACGACCTAGTATGTGTGCTTTTTTGCAACTTCTCTCCATCGAAGTTGTCTGCAACTCCATCAAAGTCATCTTTCTCTGCAACTTCTCTCCATCGACTTCACTGCAATTTCTTCTTCATCGAGTTCTTCCTCTGGTAACAACTTCCTCTGCAATTTCTTCTTTGCAACTTGTTTGCAATTTATGGTCTGATTGAGATGGGGTTTGAGACAGCTCAAGATTGAACAAGTTTGACTATTATTATAGACTATTTTTTAAATTCTAGATCTCAGTTCATTTCTTCTCCATCAAGTTCTATTGTTAATGAGATGGCTGATTGATTCATAAATTTTGTCTATGGCCTTTAGACTCAATCAATGGTGAACAATTTTGTTTTTTTTTTTTTTTGGTGGTATAACAGAACATAAAATAATTAGAAAAAATTTTCCCAACTTGGGTTGCATTCCCATATCATATTAAGCATTTGGATTTTTGTGATTGCCATTCTGAATACGCACTTTTGTATAGTTTTCGGATTTTTGGCTAGATGTGCACTTCTGTGCAGAATCAGTGATTTTGGGTTGCCATTTATAATATGTAAGCTTTCGGATTTTTGTGCTCTTGAACTTGGCCTTTTTGTATCTCATGATAAACATTATGTACTTGCCATTCTCAATTACATTTGCTTATGATAGATGGTTGAAATCTCTGCACTTTTTATCTGAGTTTATCTCATTCCCATATCATATTAGACAGTGTTGCAGAGCAATTATGCCAATCATACTTTGTTTATCTTATTGTCATATCATAGTATATTGTGGTCTGAATGATGGTCCTGTACTCCTCTAAGTGTTAGGTTGTGAAACTCTGATAGGATAATCCTTAAAAACCAATAACATATGTTAATACATTTATAAGAATATGGAAAAGTAACATATGTTAATACATTAATTTCATGAGATGTTGTTGGAGAGGACCACATCAATGGGGGAGGGGAGGGAGGGGGTAGTACATTTAAGCCATACAATAAAATTACGCCTGGGGTGCTGCTATCTCTTGATCCAAACTACCAATATTAAGTCTTTAGGACAAAATTACTGAAAATCCCCCCCCCCCAAAAAAAAAAGAGAGAACTATTTTGCCTTATCTTTCAAAAAAATAAAGAAACCCAAATACCAGTTTTGCCACAGGAGCTGAAAAACCAGTGAGAACTCTTTAACATTGTTTTTGCACAAAAATATATTATATGATTGGTTGTTCTAATAAGTTAGATGGTTAAGACTTCTCAACAGTTGCTATGTAGCTTTGTTAACTGCTCAACAGTTGCTATGTAATCTCGATGGCCTCTTATTCTCGTCATATCATCTCTAAATAGTTCACACCTTTCATTTAAAATCCTCACATCTCTTGTTAGGAAATGGATCCATACACTCATCGTGATGCCTACTTCACAAATCTTCTAAATAACAATGACTTTTTTATGGGTGTCACAAATGAGATTAATGAACAGCAACTCTCTTCATCCCGAGTTGAGGTTATTGAGGTTGAATGGAGTGGACGAAAATCACAATGAGGTAATAATTTTAGTAACGAGGAATATTTGATGCTTGTGGAGGGATATCTTGAAGTTTTCTTCACATGATGTTATAGAAAAGAATCCATACGTATTTTGATGAAAATAAGAAATTTGATTCTACACGTAACTACACATTTCTAATGAATCGGTGGTCGACGATTCAACAAGCAGTAAATAAGTTTTGTGGTTACTTGGCACAAGTTGAAGGAATGCATCCAAGTAGTTGTAATGAGAAAGACAAGGTATGCTTTCCACCTTTTAAGCTTTTTACTTAAATATATAAAGTGAGTTTCTTACTGACTTTTATGGTGCTTTATGCATGTAGGTTGGCAAGACAAATGTCATATACCTAGAATTAGAGAGGAAAACTTTTCACTTTGACCATTGTTGGCGCGTGTTGAGATTCCATCCAAAGTGGGTGGAACATATGGAAATGGTGAAGTCGAAGAAAAAATCAAGTCCAAATGCTTCAACACCAAATTCGGTAAATTTGGGCGAAGATGAGGATTTTCATGCAGCATCTTCAAATTTGGATCGACAAATAGGCCGTAAAATAGAAAAAGAGAAACAAAAGAGAAAAGAAAGAACATACTCAGATTTTCTTGTGGTACTAAAAGAGATGAATGAAGATAGAAATAGTAAACCCGTACTTATGCAAGAAGCACGTGATCATGACAATAAGATGTTGTGTCTTAGATAAGAGGAAGTGAGTCTTAGGCAAGAGGAAGTGAGGACTAGGCAAGACGAAGTACATATTCAAAAAGAGAATGTGCTACTTGAGCAGGAGAAAGTACGGATTGAAGAAAATAAAGAAGAGGAAAGAATTATGACGATAAATACAAGTACCATGCCTCCAATACTACAACAATACTATCTTCAACGACAAATGGAAATACTTGCAAGTCGTGCTAAGAAAAACTAGCTATTATGTATTTTATGGAGTATCGTTTATTTGATATTTTGAATCTCATATTATATTTGACATTTTAGGAGTCTTTAACTCCAAAGTTGTTTATGTTTGTTGGCTTCTTTAATACAATCATACACTATAAAACATTAATACACCAATACAACCATAAACATTAATAAAATAGTAAAACATTAAGAGCACTAATACAACCATAAACATTAATACAACAATAAACATTAATACAACCATAAATGTTAATACAAACATAAACTTTAATACAACCATACACCAATACAACCATAAATATTAATACAACAATAAAACATTAAGAACACTAATACAACCATAAATATTAATACACCCATAAACTTTAATACAACCATAAAGTATTATGCAACACTATATTGTTGCCATAAGTGCTAGCGAGATCTCTTTGGAGATGGTAATGAATTTTCTTCTTCTTCGTTGTCAGCTCATTCAACAGGTGTAGGGCCTGTTGACATTGGATCATATGTGCTTTCAGCCAACTGTTCTATTCGAATTCTTCTTCTCCGTTGTCAGATCGTTCATCTTCAATGATCATATTATGTAAAATTACTCATACCATTATAATATCGTTGAGTGTTTCAATGTGAAAAAATCGTGCAGGTCCACAAATTATAGCAAATCGTGCTTAAAGCACACCAAAAGCATGCTCCACATCCTTCCTTGCAGACTCTTGGGCTTCATCAAAGTATTTTTTCTTGTTTCATTGGGGAGCGAAGATGGTTTTAACAAATTTTGCCCATTGCGGATAAATGTCATAAGCAAGATAATACCTCATTGCATAGTTATGACAATTAATAGTGTATGAGTAAATCAGAGTATGCCCTTGAGCAAAGTCTAAAATATAAATGATCTATCAAACACATTTATATCATTATGAGATCCCGATAATAATAATAAAAAAACATGTCAAATCCATAGATCATAAGAAGTCACTGTTTCTAAAATAATTATTGATTCATGGATATGACCAGAATACATACCATGCCAAGCAGTTGGACAGTTCTTCCACTTCTAGTGCATACAATCGATGCTCCCTAACATACCTTGAAATCCACGTTTCTCACCAACTGCGAGCAATCTAGCAATGTCATCACTGTTGGGTTTCCTTATGTACTCTTCAGAAAAAATTGAAACAACTACTTTGACAAAATTTTTTAGGCTTCTTATTGTGATAGTCTCTCCAATTTTGAGATATTCATCCATAAAATCAGTCGTGACACCATATGCAAGCATCTTCAGAGCAGCAGTTACTTTTTGAAGGGAAGAAAAACCAAGTTTTCCGACTTTATCTTGTCTTTGGACAAAATAAGGTTTATTGGCTTATACTGCAGCTTGAATACAGAGAAATAGAGAATGACTCATTTGAAACTTCATTCGAAAGTATTTGTGAGGATAGATTGGAGGATCAACAAAATACTCGCGTAAAATATTTTGGTGAGTTTGCAATTGATCACGCCTGATGAATCTACGTGATTTTTTTGAAGAATCGCGTGAACTTGATCCTTCTTCCAAGACAAGTTGTCTTGCTATCTCAGATTTTTTGTCAGAATCTGAATTGATAAGTGTCATTTTGTAAAAAAGCGAACGATCCATTGAGAGAAAATCAAAATAAAAGGTTTCATAGAGACACTTGAGTTGAAGTGAATGAAATTGTTGAGGAAATGTTATGTTTTATAGTGAAAAATATAACCAATGGAGAAATATAGCCGTTACAAAAATATATCCATTGAAGAAATATAGTCGTTAACAATATAGCCGTTGGAAAAAATAAAGCAGTTAAAAATATATCCGTTAGAAAGATATGACCGTTTGAAAAATATAACCGTTGAAAAAATATAACCATTGAAAAAATATAGTCGTTAGAAAAATATATCGGTTGGAAAAATATGACCGTTGAAAAAATATATCAGTTGAAAGAATATGACCATTGTAAAAAAAAAAGACCGTTAGAAAATTATATCCGTTAGGAATAATTTAAACGTTAAAAAATTAATGTGTACTTTTTTAATAACGAATAAATATTCAAATTACAATTATAATTAAAATAAATGAAAATGTTAAAATCAATATTTTAATAGAATAATGATAGATTTATTGAGTCTGTTATTTGGTGTTGTTGAAAAGTGACTAATAAATTTATAAAAGTAAATTATCTAGCCAAATTTTGGTCAAACTTTTTTTATTCCACTACTAGTGCTCTTAGTGGGCTCAACAAAGTCAAAATTTGGCTAAAGTTTAACTAGATTGCATATAATGGGCTATAGTGGACTCAACAAAGTTACAATAATTTTAGCTTTCATCCTAGCCAAATCTATTGAGCACTAGCTGCTAGCCAAAATATTATTTTGTCATAAAAAATTCATTCCCCGCGTGCTATTCATTTCGCGTGTTCTAATATGAAGCACGATTTCATTTCTTCTCAAAAGCAAAAACACGGTTTCATCTTCTTCAGAAGCAAAATCACGATTTCAGAAACTAGCTACGCCACACCAAAAATCGTGAAGAACTTGAGAGATCAATTTCCAAAAGCATGATTTCCATGTTCTCAGAAGCATTACCACCAACCGAAATCCCAAAATCCCACGCTGTCGTCTCAGATCTCATATTCTGGTAAGCATCTATGCATGTATTTGCTTTTCCCTTCAAACTAATAACGTGTAGAGTGAAAAAAAAATCCGACCAAATGAATGATAGAACAAAACAGAAACTTTGAGTGGGGACTGTGTTTGGAAATGGGTTTTTTTTAATTGGCATGAGTTGAATCGATGAATTGTCAATATGCTTGCCTAATATTTGTATTGTCGAAGTGAGGAATACACAAGATGGTGGTTTCGTAAAAGCTTTCAAAATGGGTGTCGCCTAAAATGAGAAACTTTATGTGAGTTTTTGTATAATTTGATATTGGGTGTATGTGATCTACTGACGAGTTGATATAGGAAACTGCATTGATGGTTTTAGTTTGCGTGACTACAAAAATCATTTAAAAAAGAGAACATTTTTTGAATTAATTTTTAAAAATAAATAAAAATGTCAAAATTAATATTTTAATAGAATAATATTAGATTTATTGAGACTGTTATTTTGTGTTGTTGAAAAGTGGCTAGTTAAGAGTATTCACAATTGATTTTATAAAATAAAAATTTCTGTAAAATATATAGAAAGATGGCCAAAAGTCCATTCTATTGGATCATCTATTCTATTTCTATTTTACATTCAGCTACAGTAAATCCTCTACATGTAGAGGTTACTGTTTATTCCTCTAAACAATTTTTTGTTATTTCTCTCTCATTTTATCATCTTTCATTTTTATCTTATTTTCATTTTAACCTTTTTATCACTTTTGAACATGCCCCACTCTCTTATCTCTCAGCTACCCTCTAGCACTCCGTTTATAGTTCTTTCGACTTTTATGCATGCATAAGTTTTGATATTGTTAATAATAAATACATGTATTCTTTTTATTTATTTATTTATCATTTTACTCTCTTTTTTAAAGTAATTTAAAATATTACATTATACATAAAGAAATATTGTAAATATTGCAAATATTTGAAATATATGATGTGTAGAGAATATAATATTTGAAATAAATAAAAAAATTAAAAAGTATAATATTTAAATTATATAAGGAAAAAATAGATAAGATGATGTATGATTTATTATAAAAATCAGCATATAAAATAGAAAAAGTGGATTTTGCTAATGTATTTTAAAATATAGGATAAATAAGCCATTGATAATGCTCTAAATTTGTAAAAGTGAATTTTTTAGTCAAATTTTGACTAAGACATCGTTTGTTTTCAGATATGAGATGAGATGAGATGAGTTAAGATTAAAATTAAAAAGTTGAATAAAATATTATTAGAATATATTTTTTAATATTATTTTTGCTTTGAGATTTGAAAATTTTGAATTATTTATTTTATTTTATGTAAAAATTTTTAAAAAATTATAATGATGAGATGAGATGATATATTTTTAAAATTTTAAATTTTAATTTTGAAAGCAACCCAGGCCTCTTTATGAATCCATTATTAGTGCTATTAATCGGCCGGTTTGGGCCGGTTTTAAACATATTTAAAAGTTGTCGGTAAACCGAACCGTAGCTATCGGGTTTCAGCCCTAGATCATTCCAGGGTAGTGTACTGTTACTACTGTACTGAAGTAGCTGAACCCTCTCTTTCATCTGTAATGGAAGTTCAACCTCAACGTGTTTTGTCATTCCGACAGCCAGACCAAGTCCACTTTTACCAAAATACGCTTTCGATTTCTGACACGTGCCCTTCATTGAACTGTGCTCTTTCAGACTATAGTCTATCGCAGCACAAGGAAACAAAAACAAAGCCTCAAAGAACTCTCTATCTCCGGTCCTCAGAGTGATTCAGGTGCTCTCCTCCGATTCTCCGAATTCACACTGTCGCTGCGGTTCGAAGAATTCTCCGATTCTGACCTATATCACAAGCACCTTTCTCGGTGTTCCGGAAAACGAAAATGCTCTGCTCAGTTCCCTCTTCCGGAAAGTCCGGTACGAATTGGCTCGACCGGCTCCGGTCCAACAAGGGCTTCCAGACCTCTGCCGACGAAGACAATGTTGACAACAACCTCGGCCTCGACCACTTCCTCCAAAACCAAAACCCTAGCGAGTCGACCCGCTCCAACTCCGGCTTTACTCAGTCCGACCACGAACGAGTAGCTAATCGGGCAGGGCACGGAGGCGGACATCAACAGCAAGAAAAACTGTACAGTATCATGAGCAATGTCCTCTCCGAGCTATTCTTTATGGACGGTGATGCCCACAGCAAAAGCTCCAAACTTTCCGGGAAAAAGTTTCCCAGGAAACAAGCAATCCCCAAATCTCTAACCACCTCAACCATCAGTAATACGCATCTCCAACACCAGAAACAACAAGAAGTGAAGAGTCCCGCTTGTGCCTCGAAAGACGATAATGGCCCGCGAACGGCGTCGTTTAATTCCGATAACAGTTCGAAGGAAACGAAAGAAGGGAATGTGGGAGAGGAGGAAGAGGAGAGGGTGGAGGAGGAGGAGGATAAGGGGGAGAGAGAACTAGTTGGATATTCGAGAAGTGAGGTGACGGTGATCGATACGAGTTTCGGGGTGTGGAAGAGTGACAAGGTGGTGTATAGGAGAAAGAACATGTGGAAGGTTAGGGAGAAAAGAGGGAAACTGAGGAGCTTTGGTAGGAAGAAGAGGAAATTAGGGAGTGGTGTTCGTGACTATGATAACGGTGATGATGAAAATTTTGGTGGGGTGATGAAGAAAACCAAGGTTTCGAGCTCGGAGTCTGTAGCGGCTTTGAATCAAGTAAGAAAGTGTTATGCGTTTTGTTATGTTTGATTGAAAGTATGTAAATGTAATTGCATGTAATGTAGTTACGTACAATGTAATCTGTCATGGTATTGATGCATGCAATCATTTTTAACGACATTCTGTTTTGGTGAATGGGGGATGTTCTGGTTTCTGTCGAAATACAATCTTTTGGGGTTTTTGTTATTGCATGTTGACATCTTTGTGTTTTCTGTTGGTTTCGATGGCAACTTGGATTACAAATTTACAATTGATACGAGGATGAGTCTTAATATATGGTTTGGTAAAATATTATGGAGTTTGAAACTCCACGATCCAGAGTTGGGGTTGGCTACGATAAGGGGGAAGCACATTGTTTACTTGTCTGCATTTTGCATTTGTTACATGAATGCCCTATGGAATTGGGGTTTCATATTCGGTTGTAATGCTTGTGCTTTCGGATTTTTGATTTCAGTCTCAGTGTGATTCGTCTCGTTTTCGGCTGTTAAAGAGACTAAACTGGAGATGCTGTTTCTTTTATAAGCTAGTATTGGCATACTTCTCTAATTTGGTGCCTGTTTAGAGACAACAAGGACTTGAGCTGCGCGCATATGAGTGGGTGTTTCATTTTTTTTTTTTTTTTTTTTTTTTCTGACAAGTATGATTGGGTGTTTCATTATTTACATTCCATAGGATAGTCTTAATTTCATGTGAGCATTTTAATTCCATTAGTGTGTGACTTAAAATTAGTTGCTCATATATTTCACTTTGTCGTTTATTTATCTTATGAACGAACTGTCAGCTTATCTTTGATTTTTTGTATTTTATGGATCATTTTCTGTTCAACATTGGCAAAGATAAGGGCTGAGAAGTGTTGGAACAAATGTGGTTTGGACTTTGGAAAAGTTCATCACACATATACTTTTTTTTTATAAGTAAAAATATTATATATATCAAAAAGGAGTAACCAAGTACACTGATGTATACAAGAAAACACCTTGCCCATTGACCCCAATGACCCAAAAAATCCGAGAAAAACAATCCAAAATACACCAAGCCCAAGCCCAACCCCTTGTTTTCCGGAGAACTAAACACACATATACTTGTATATATCCCGTATACTTGGGCTCTTGCCTATTCTTATGATCAATAAGATCTTGTTTACCGATAAAAATAAACGATGAACAAGAATCAGAAGAAAAGATGATTGTTTTCTCTCTCCATGATATCACTATTATAGTGAATAAGATATTGGCCTAGTACTTTTAAAAGATGAGCGGGAGCATACTGCATAAGCATTGTCGAGAGTTTATGTGCATGGAGAGCATTTTTAATTATTGCGTGTTTCTTCAGCATTGAAATGATTTAAATACATTTAATTTTGATTTTTTGAGAGTAATTCTGACAAAATATGATTTGCGAGTGTTGATCAAATATCAGCTGCAGTTTGCTTTGAACTTTTTCAAGTTATATGTAGCCAACCATATGATTACTGTTTGGATGTAATAAACAATTTCTTTTCAGGTGACTTTTTTCATGAAATGAATGTTAATTTTAAGTGGCTGCAATAGTATTTTGTTGAAGAGCCTGCTTTCAATTGGATTTCCTTAAGATAAACCCGATCCAGCAGTTTTTTTTTGTTACTTTGTGTTGTTGCTCCAAGGGCAAGAGACCCCTCTAGCTTCTTTTTCTTTGGGTGGTACATGTTCTTCTGTATTGTTGTGTCACCTTATCATTTTCATTTTGACCTTGTTTTCTTCATCCTTTTGTGCTCATCACGTGTAAGTTGTTTGATCATCTTAAATTGTAAACAAGTTGAACTTAAAGGACATGTCTATGACTAGATGTGTGGGCATGATAACTATTCTAGTGGTGGATTGGAGATTTTCATGGGTTTTTTTATGCCTATTGTGGTCATTATATTATTATATTATTGTTGGATCCTCTATTTTGTTCAAGTGTTCAGTTGTGTTGGATGAATTAACTGATAGAAATGGAATGGTTGCCGAACTTTCAATTATTTTATCTACACCGGTTCACGTGGTGATGATATCCATTATTGTGCCATAAAACAAAGTAGGTCTATCATATCTAGAATGATGTCTCTATTGGTTCCTGTCTCCTCACTTTAATTGTTGCTTCATTGTTCTGGTTTTTGACACACACTTGAACTTTCTCAGTTTGAAAATGCTTTGCATGACAGTGTGTGACTAATAACATCATCTTTTTCCAGTATTGTAGTAGTGAAATAAAAGTGGGCAAGCAACTTTCTTCTCACGCTTTTTGTGACAGTATATGACTAGTAACACTATCTTTGTCCAGTATTATAATGGTGCAATAAAAATGGACAAGTAATTTTTTTCTCTCAGTAATCATTATCATGTGTTGTAATAGCTGTATTCAATTATTTTACTTTCCATTCAATGTTAAGAGAGCTTTGATTTTTACCAACTTGTTTCTCCCATTGTTGGTTGAAGATGTAACTCAGCAGCCTCTCTCTCTCTCTCTCTCTCTCCCCCTCCCCCCCTCTATGTGTGTGCGTGCGTATGTGATTGTGTCGACACACACATGCATACATACATCCATGTTCGTGTGTGAGAGAGAGAGAGAGAGAGAGAGAGAGAGAGAACAAAGCTGACTTTGATAGAGAGGTCTGCCACACCCACGCACATTCCTGCACATGCGCGAACACACACATAGTTGACTCTTTGCTGTTTGAGGTACTTGCTCGTAAAACTAGACGTGGCGGAATTAACCATCTTTCTGTAGAATTCACTTTTCTTTATAATAAGAAATCATGCAAATATACATATATTTTTTCTTTCAGTTGCATACAAGTATGTTTTATGCATCTGTAAGTGCCACTCTGGTAGAAAAGCTGAAAATTAGAGCATCATGTATTACTGTTAGAGGGGGTTGCTCCCATCATTATAGCTCGGGGACAACATGCTGGGAATCACTTATAAGTTCGGATCATCTTTCTTTTTAAAATTTCTCAAAAATGAAGATAGTATCTTCCTTTTGACTATTTTTAGCATGCTATGCGCTGTATCCTCCGGCTGCCTTTTGCAGGGACAGATTTCTCAGACAGACACAAGGGAAGAGGTTTGTAAAGACAAACCTGATGTTCTTACTCAAGTCCCTAAAAAGAGGCAAGTGCACTTGCTAGCTGCGTAAGGTTTCTTACGTTATTTGATCCCAACTCCTATTCTGTTTGTGTATGAAAAATGTATCATTATTTTTGTTCATCATCGTTATTTTCTTGCAGGTTTCATTTTTCTAGATCACCCAGAAAATCAAGAAAGGGAGGCTCACCAGTTATCCTTATTAAAGGAATTCCCACAAGCAAGAAACAAGATGAAAAGCCTCTTAGAAAGTGTCACAAAGATGCCGAAAGATAAATCAGAGGCCTGATTAATATGCTATAAGAAAATTTTGAATTGGGCACAGCTGATCGTCTGATAATGCAATCAGTATCGGGTCCTATTGACTACTACTTGTTGTATCTGGAAGAAGTCAAGGAGTTAGAGGATAACTCACACCTGGACGTAGAACACCTCTACAATTGGCTTAATCAATCAAACATGGCGTGAGTATTTATTTCTTCCCTCAATTGAAGATATCTATTTGTTTTGTGACAGGTCTTTCTTGTGCACCTCCTAATTTAAAATTTGAGCGTAGATAATGCTTCTGCATGGGTTATTATGACTGATCACCATTGCCCCATGCGTCAAACTGAATGAATGTGCTTTTGAACTACTGTGAATGGTTTCAATGATCACCAACTACACTGGAATTTGATTCAGCAAAACGAATTTTTTGAGATGTAGTGATCGATAATCTCTCGGGGCGGCTCTGGTTTGACGATGGAGACAATGTCGTCTAGACTGATATAAAAAATCAAACACCTCAACAAACATCTCTGTCGGGGACCTAGGATTGTGTCGCCACCTTTTTAAGGTGTGCAAGTTTCGTCCACTCTATTTAAAAAAAAAAGTACAGTTCCAAATTTAAAAAAATTAGCAGTCAGGTTTGTTCACATTCACCTGCAACCTTATTTAATCAGCTTTAGCAAAGGTTGTGCCATTGACTCCATATATCTTAGGATGATATCCTAGGATTGACTCTTCCTATAGCCTTGAAAAACACTCATTTATTTTGCATAGATTTTTCTCCAGTATATTAATGATATGTTGGGATTATTATACCTTCTACGTTTTGAACAAAATTTTGTAATTTAAAAAAAAAATTGTGAGGATCGAACATGTTGGTTTAGAAAACCTTGAAGGCATATAGGGCTATAAATAAACAAAGGTGCTTCATACATCAATCTATGTTGCTCAAGATAGACACGGTTAAACTTGAACTAGGCTCGATTTGTTTAAAAAATGAGTAATGTTACGTGTAGTCAGGAAGTATGTAATTAGGCACCATGTAGTCGCTTTAAAAAATAGAGGTTCCCTATTAAAAATTAATTTTTTTTTATGTAGATATGATATTTATTCACTTTTTTTAAAGTGATTGCACGGTGATTGCGTATTCACGACTGTAACTATAATTTCTTTTAATAAGTAAGCCATTTGTGATTGTAACTATAATTTCTTTTAATAAATAAGTCATTTGTGAGTTTAAAATTATGATCAATTATTAAATGATATAATTTGTATAGGGAGTTTGGATGTTGAAGTGAGTTAAGTTGAGTTGAGATGATAAAATATTGTTAGAATATTATTTTTTAATATTATTATTATTTTGGGATTTGAAAAAGTTGAATTATTTATTATATTTTGTGTTGGGATTTGAAAAAATTATAATGATGAGTTGAGAGTATTTTATGATTCAAACGCAGCCTTAAATCTCGACTTGACTAGTTTAAACTTGTACAAACTTAAATAACTTTGTATTTTTTAATTTATAATATTATCTCTAATTTTATAATGAGAATATCTTAAAATATTTATAAATATAAGATGAAATCATATTCCTAATACTATGCGACTTGCTTGGATCCTTATGTATATATTCATTAATATATGTAAGTAAACTATGTAATTATTTAGAAAAATTTTTTTTTTTTTATTTCTCAAAGTTTGTACATGAAGTTGTAAGACATGATTTAAATAATTTATTCTCAAAATTTAATAGCTCGTAAATAAACTTGAACTCGCTTGGATAATTATATTAAAAAAAACTCGTTGGAATAATAAATATATTATTTATAAATATAAAATATAACTCGACCACAATTCAAGCTTGTTTGGACACATGGATTATTTTAGAATTATGTGAATAATTGTGAAATAACTTGAGTCAAAATGTTTTATTGAGTTTTGAGAAATGAGAGATAAAAAATTGAATAAAAATATTATAAAGTTAAAAAGTTGTTTGAATATAATTTCTTAATATTATTTTTATTTTGAAGCTTATAAAAGTTGTATTGATTTTTGTGTTTTGTTATGAAGTTTGTAAAAATTGTATAGGTTTTTGTATTTAGATAGTGATTAAATAACGATTAGATGACAATTATTTTGTAATTGAACGATATTTAAAAATAAAATTACAAAAATGTTTTAAGAATTTTAAAAATTGTCTCGTCCAAAGATCTACCTTAGGCCTTATTTGGATTGAGAGTTGAGTTGAGATAAAAATTGAAAGTGGTATAAAATATTATTAGAATATTATTTTTTAATATTATTATTATTTTAAAATTTAAAAAAATGAAATTTTACATTATATTTTGTATAAAAATTTGAAAAATTTATTGAGATGAGATGAGATGAGTTGAGAATATGATATCACTCTCTATCCATGCCTTAACCACCAAAAACCACTCTAACTCGTCTACATTTTACACCGTAGGCCAAGCCGCCCATGCATTTAGCTTCAATTCCTGTCCGAGTCTGCGATTTCGCTTCCCTTTTGAAACACCCGTCGCGGCAATACCGCGAATCCCCTTGGGGTATAAATGGATGCTCTACTCACTCTGTCCGCAAACCCTTTTCCCTCTTCTTCTTCTTCGTCTTTTACTCTTTTCCCGCATCCGTTGTTCCTTCCCACAACTGTTCGATTCTCACTCGCTTCACTTTCAGCTTTCCATCCCCATGAATGCTTCTTTCTCTTAAAGCTCAGTAAAGCCTCCAGAATCGAACACAAACGGGTATTTCCCCACGTGGGCCTTCGACCCACTAAACAGATTTCAGTCCTATGCAGTGGCATCAACTCGACCGCCAATCTTCAAGCTGATACGAGTGAGTAACTCTCAGAGTCCATTTCTCGAACACAATACAGTCCAAACTTGTTAACCTATTTTTGTTTTTTATGTTGGGTTTCAGGGTTTCTCTTTCCTTTATTCAGAGAAATTGGAATCAACGAAAAAGAAACCGAATTGCTTTTGGAAAAGAACCCAGCTATTGCATTGACATCTTTGGATTCATTACGTGCTCGGGTTCATTCTTTACAATCAGTTGGGATTGATAGCCTTCCGCTTTCTTACTTAATTACGAAATGCCCTACTGTGTTAACAGCTGAGGAAATTGGCCCATTTCTATGTTTTGTGCGTGATGAATTGGAGTCTAAGATTGAGCCTGCACAACTCAAGCGCATTTTGACTAACACGGATCCAAGATTCTTGGTCGGTTTTGATCAAAAGGTTAAACTGCTTCTTCATCGGGGAGTTTCGTGTGAAAAGATTGCTTTTGTACTCAACAATGTTAATTTAACCAAGGCGTTATGTCATAGGCCAGTCGAAGAAATTGATAGGAGTATTGCCTTTTTGGGCCGCTTTGGTGGCATTGATTTGATTGTAAAGCGACCGGTGATTCTCAATTATGATTTGGACAGTGAGTTGATACCGAGAGTCAGGTTTCTCGTGGAGCTTAGTGGGGGAGATAAGGACGCCACAGGGAATGTGCTGCGGAAGTTTCCTATGATTTTGAGTTATAGTGTGAAGCATATGGAGGGCCATATAGAGTTCTTGAGGTCTTTTGCTGGCCTAAATGATCATGAAATCTTCAAGATTCTTCTTGTGTTTCCGAGTCTAGTTACTGCCAGCAGGGAGAGAAAATTGCGTCCTAGAATAGAGTTTCTCAAGCAATGTGGGTTAGAAACCGATGATATTTTCAAGTTCTTGATCAAAGCTCCCTTGTTTCTAGGCTTGTCATTTGATAACGTCGAGTATAAACTTGTGTTTTTATTGAAGATCGGGTATAAATATAGAACGAGGGACATGGCAGTGGCAATGGGATCTGTAACCAGAACAAGCTGTGAGAATTTGCAAAAGGTAATTGGGTTATTCTTGCGTTATGGGTTTTCGTGTGCTGACATTGTTGCCATGAGCACGAGGCATCCCCAGGTACTGCAATACAATCATAATTCTTTGGAGGAGAAGGTGGAGTACTTGATAGAGGGCATGGGTCGTGAAGTTGGAGAGTTATTGGCTTTTCCTGCATTCCTTGGTTACAAGCTTGATGAGAGAATCAAGGCTAGGTATGAGGCAAGGAAGAAGATTGTTGGAGGTGGAATGTCGCTGAATAAGCTGTTAACTGTTTCAACTGAGAGATTCTTGAGAAAGAAGAAAGGGACAAAGCTATTACACATGATTGAGGATCTGAATGGCAATGGAGGTTAGATAAGTTGGATAGCAGTTATTTTCCTTTCTAGTAAGGTAGTTTTTAATCACTCGTGGAAGCTTTATTTGAACAATGGCTTGAAACTTTTGCCTCTTCGAATTTTGACTAACAATAACTCTACTTTTTGATGCAGAGATTTGCAGCTTGGGAGTATAGAAGATTTGAGTTATTTCATCTTACAATCTAAGGCCTGATGCTTGAGTAGTAGGAAATCTGCTCTGAGATAAGATTTGTTATGCTCAAATATCTGGAACAGACAAGTATTTTTCTTTGATACGTCAGATCACATGAAGAATGAAACTGCTTTCTTCTTCATTCTTTATACTTTCTTTGTTTCCTTTATATATTTATTTATTTTACTTTCATTTCTCCCAAGCAACCATTGCAAAAAGAATTGTTTTATTTTTTTGAAAATGATCTCATTTTGATTTCATCCATTACATAACAGATTATGGAACTTGTATGAGGCTAGTATGATGGAACTGATCCACGAACTTTTTAAGTGCCTTGGTAGTAGAGCAAAATGCTCTTAGTTCTTAAAATCTTGGCTCTTGTGCCCTTATTATGTGTGTGCTCTAGCATCTGGTGCTACATGGAAGTTAAGATGGCTTGTACACAAGAACAATGGACTGGTTTTCGATGTTCATTTGAGCACAATTTTTGCTCAAACAGGTAAGATAAGAAGTGAACAGAAGATCTAGTACACGCAGCCGTTGCAGCTGAAATACTTGGGGGATCTCCTAGTCCTAGTCTTAGACTCAGTAGTGTACTAGTACTTCTGTCACCCAGGGAGGCTGACCTCCGCTCCCATTACTTGGATCCATTCCATTCTCAAAGCCAAACTAAGATACTGAGATATAACTTGTCTTGACCAATTGGATCCACTCTTGCCGTCGCCGCCCTCTCTCACCGTGTAGCATGTTGGTGCCGTAAAGGTGACAATTCTCTCAAATCCTAAAATCTTCCTTATGCATAACATTAAAATTTATTGTAAAATTGAAAATTCTCCCAAATTGCAGCAAATGGATCCAGTTCAAAATTAGAATATGTCCTGTTAAAAATAGGATTAAATATTAAAGCAGTTTTTTATGTTTTGACCTTCTAACAAATTAAGTTTCAATTTTTAAATAATTTTTTTTTTATTTGTATAATTCAACTGCATTCGCTCTTATCCTTATTGTTGATGACGTGTTTCGCCCATTGGGTATTAGGCTCAGTCACCTGCAACACAGAAGATGAGGGGCTTGGGGTTGAGGGGTCACATTCGATGCTAAAGTTAGATTTATGTTCGTTGGGAGAATTCCGGTAAGCAAAAGAGTATGAGTCCTGAATTCTAACATAGCGTCTAGCTTTTATACTGCTTGTCGAGTGAGCTCTCCGTAGCTTGTATTAGAGGCCCTAGTATCTCGTACGTGATACCACGCTTTCGTCTTTAATGCGGTGTGGCCTTCCCAGGCCATGCCTTGGTGGCAGGTGTGTGTGTGGGGCTACCTCCCTTGCGCTATGTCAGCAACAAGTTGTTTCACCGTGATTTTCTTCCATGTCTCGTATCTAATCCTTAAATGCAACGTGACTCTAGCACAACGTGCTTCTGCAGGGTAGTGTTGACACTCTCGAGGTAGGTGGTGTCCTACATTTCCATGTCAAGCCGCCCTCTTATCTCGTTCGCAATTCATAGGCCGATTGCACTATTGAATTCTTACGCAATCTATAGGTCGACTGCAGTAATGAATACTGGGCCTCTAAGGTGAACTTGGCCCAACCCAAGAGGGATGTAAATAGCCCTCCTACTAAACACCCCCACCACTTACTAAGGGAAGTAAATGATTTTGTGGTAATTACATTCTAGAAGCCAAGCGAGTGGAAGTCCATTTTGACAAGAAGAGGAAGAGTAATTCTACATATAATTATAAAGTATATAAATATCGTGTAATCGTTTTGAAAAAAATAAAATTTATTATTAAAATTTTTTTTTAATGTGAGTCTTATATTTTATTTATTTTTTTTAAAATGATTACGCGATGAATAATTCATAATTACATATATTTTTTCTGTCCGAGGAAATAGACAACCTGGTCGACTCAGTCGGTATGGTCCGGATAACGTTGGACAATTTCGAAGCCACAAATCCAACCCTCCACTACAATGTCTCCACGTGTCGAAAGCTTCTCTCAATTGGGATTACTTTTCCAACATAGCGCAACTTCCCAAAAAAAATATCTTTCCCAACGAATGGGACCCACAGAAAATAAAATAAAGGAAAAGGAAAAAATATCCAAATTCCTACCTTCATTCCTTCCACAGCCACAGAACATAACCCACTAGACTCGTGGCCTTTTTCATCTTGCTCCCATACATATGGTTTGCTGACGTGGCCAAACCAGGCCACACATACCAGATATTTTGATGTGCTTCCGATTATTATATTTCGCACCGTTAGATCTGAGCCCCGTCGTCGTTCGAGTCTATCTTTCAACCGTCCGATTCCGTTCGAGATATTAGAGCTCCCCCCATTTCAGATATTTTCTCCTTTCTTCAATTTATGGGGGAGGAACGATGATATTTTTCTCCTCGTTAGCTTTTGCTTGAATCTTATGCGATTTGACCACGCCCGCTGTTTCACAGAGAGTTGAGAGATAGTGAGAAATGGGTGAGGTGGTTGTGAGCAGCGAGGAACTGGAAGCGAGAGCTGAGAGTGAGACAGAGAAGATGGAGGAGGATGTGGAGGTACTTGAGAGTGTGAAGGAGAGCGGCATCAAGAAGAAGAAGAAGAATAATAAGAAGATGAAGGAGAAGAGGAAGGGTGGGCTTTCGAGTGGGGTTGTAAGGTGGGAGAGGTTCTTGCCGAGAATGATGCTGAGGGTGTTGCTTGTTGAGGCTGACGATTCCACGAGGCAGATCATAGCCGCCCTTCTCAGAAAGTGTAGCTACAGAGGTAAGTATGTGTCTTTCTTATCGTTTCTCTATGTTTGTGCGGGTTCCGGTTTATTTGGTTGCTTAATTTCGAGTGTTCTTGGAGTTTTGTTTGTCAAATTTTGAACTGGGTTTTCGGCTTTTTTCAGAAAAATTTTGAGCGTGTCAAGTGGGTAATACTGCAGTTTGAGTTCTAAGTTATGGGGATTAGATAGGGGTAGGAAGTGATGTAATCGATCTTAAGCTTGTAAGGTTGGCTTGTCCATTGCTAGGCACTGTTAGCTGGTTTTACTTTCAAATTTAGGAACTGGATCTTGGTGCAAATACATTGAAGAAGCCTTTTCTTTACGAGGGATGCTACTCATCATCATCATCCCACTCCACACACTACATATTTTAAAATTATTTTTTATTTTATTTTATTCTTGTTAAAATAATTGAATTGGTCTACTTATCATCTATATACCACATATTTGTTATAGAAAAAATGAAAAAATAAAATAAAATACGTGTGGTGTATGTGAATGATAAGTAGAATTATTCTTTCTTTTATATTCTACTGTTTACTCTGATGGGGAGATGGGAATAATTATTGTGGCCATTTGGTGGAGTATCGAACCCACCGTGTCACCGATTGAATTTCTTCATTTACCAGCTATAATTTTTGGCCTAGAGCACCACTCTTTTGAGTCCATTATCATTAGAGGTTTGTCTGGATGAACTTGTTACACTATGTGAAGGGGGAAAAACCTTAAGTGTCTGTGCAAATTCGGCAGACAAAAAATGGAAGAATCACATACAAAAAAGTATCAAGGGAAACTGGAAAGAAAAGAGGATGAAACACATCTCGCATGACACAAGGAACAAGAATTATGACAGGAACATATCAAATGCTGCCAAATGGGTTATGAGCATCCATTTCCTTCTGGCATTCCAACATGCTGTAGCTCGTCATGGGTCTTTTTATTCAACAGAGTAGTTTTGCTTGAATTAAGACCAATACTGCCTGAAAAAAATCAATGTTTGGAGGATCCTGAAAGGTTCTAGTGGGCTTGATCACAGAACCCCTAGACAGATAATGGAATTGAAAGTATCCGGGTGCCATGCATATGTTCATTTCTACCACTGTTGTTGCTTCCTTGAAGATTGAGATTTTGTTGACTGAGTTTTGCTTATAACCTGATATTTGCTGTTCTAGGAACTAAAAATGTTTTATTACTGTTTGAGCAGTTGTTGCTGTTTCTGATGGCTTAAAAGCGTGGGAGATACTGAAGGAAAGAGCCCATGACATAGACCTCATATTGACAGAAGTGGATTTACCGGCAATATCAGGATTTGCTCTTCTTACACTAATCATGGAGCATGAGATTTGCAAAAATATCCCAGTTATAAGTATGATTTCCAGAATAAATGCCTTGATTATTAGACATTGTATCTGAAAATTATGAAACTAATAGTACAACTTCTGTTATTTCACAGTGATGTCCTCACAGGATTCAATAAGCACTGTTTATAAATGCATGCTGAGAGGTGCTTCTGACTATCTTGTAAAGCCTATTAGGAGAAATGAGCTGAGAAATTTGTGGCAGCATGTTTGGAGAAGACAAACTGTATGCTTATTGCTTGTACTTTGCCTTGTTTCCCCTTTGTTTTCTTTTGCCTTTGGTCTTGAAGGTTATGAGCCTCTTTCTCAGTCTTGATATGTCCCTTTTGATCTATCAGTCAAAGGCTGGTGTAAATAATCCCCAAGATGAGAGTGTTGCACAAGAAAAGACAAGAGCCACTTCTGAAAACAATGCTGCAAGCAACTGTTCAAATGGTCGAATAGCTTGTGGACAGGAAAATAATGAACTAATTGAAAAAGGAAGTGATTCTCAGGTAGCGTTTCTAATTCAGTGTATATGCTGAGAATGCACTGCTTGGTGATTGGATTATTATGAAATCTGTATGAAAGATTTGGCTTGTTCTTTTGATTTTTTTTTTAAAATTATTTATGTGGTATATTATTGCTCTTTGGATACATACTAGTTCACTATTTTGTTTAGAGAAGTAATGTCCAGTCTTTATCAACTCATGGGAATTTTTTTGTGGACATTAAATGGAAATGAATGAATTGATAAAATATGGAAAAAAAGAGAAAATTCATTAGTATTTCTAATTACAACCCAAATCCAACCTGACAAACTAAGTGTATTAAAAAAACGATGAAAAGTAGAGATATTCAAGATTAAATAAAAAAAACTAAACATACAAAAGAAAAGGTAAAAAAAAAAAAAACGCTCCATTCAGGTTGGTTGAGTCTGGGAACATGATAGTGATCAAGATGAATATGGCATGTTCATACTCATAGACGTTAAGTTACCATAGATTGCTCTTGAACTGTCAAGTTGAATTGCCATGATTGCTTGATGTGTGTTTCATCCAGGGTATGTGTGCCTATGTTAAATGAGGGCCACTTATGGTTAAAAGAAATTTCCTCGCAGTTTAGGGTGGATACAGGAAGTTTCATATAGAGATTGCATGTTTGCTATCTCTTGCAGAGCTCTTGTACAAAGCCAGAGTTGGAAGCTGAAAGTGCCTCCATGGAGAATATGAAGGGCTTCTCACAATCAAGATGGGGCAAATTGTTTCCAAGTGATGTAATATCTCAAAGGGATGAAGCACGCATCCGTTTGGGTCAGAAACTGCCAATGCATGAGACTGATGATGGGGGTAAACACCTTTAACATTAGCGTCATCTTTATATTCTGTTCGGTGGGAAGCATCTAACTTTCTGAATATCTCTAGGATCGGTGGTAGATGCCTGCAAGAATGCTAACAAAAACACTCTTGGCAAGGATTTAGAACCAGAAAGTCAAAGAAGGGAGGATTGTATCACTAATGAGGCTTCTGATAATAGTTATGTCATTGTCAACTCTTCTAGAGAAGCTGCTGATTTGATTGGAACATTTCGCAATCATCCAAACTGCACTGGTCAAGGCATAGGGGAATTTGATTCTTCACTTCACTTGGATCTGTCCTTGAAAAGATCTCATCCCGGTGGCTTTTGGAATGAACATGCTGAGAAAAGGCGTACCCTTGGCCATTCTAACTCCTCAGCCTTTACTCGGTGAGTTTTTGTTTCCTTTTAAATATTTCACTAGGAGTGACTCGTTATCAGGTCCTTTAAAAAATTGTTAAATTAGCACCTAGTGTTATTTATTTTATAAGTTGCTGTTTAGCTGCATTAATGCGAGTGGCTGGATCAAATAAACCCAAGAAGTGTGTAGGTTATGTTTAAAACATGACTCAAGTAAAAGTTATACATTGTGATGAGGGTCTTGTGTGTGCAACGTTTCAGTATGATCTGTTTGCTTTTTCCTCTCATCTTTTGGGCTAAGGAAGGTGGTCTTCAATTTTGTGATTAAATCTTAAAAAATCTTCTCTATTGGGTACTAAAAGTGGTCCTTGCAGGTACACTAACAAGCCATTTGAACCCCCAAAAACAACAGTCGCTAATTGTGATCATCAGAAAGAGCATGGAAAAAATTCTGAGAACATGTTATCCAATATTCTTACCAGTTCTAGTTCTGATACACCTGGTTTGACACAAAGTACACAAAGAAGCATTGTCACTCTGGCCACTGGTCAAACTAGAGAATCTGTAGTTGCAACTTCAAGCTCTCAACAGAAAATATTTCCTGTGCCAGTTCCAGCAAAAGGGGTACGGATTAATAATCTATGCACTGGCTTTGGTTCTGTAGTTTCTCCAAGTTTTTGTCCATCACCAATATCACCAATGCTGAGTCCAGGTTTATTCGCCCAGCAGGAACCCTCCTTTCATATGGATATCTTTTACCAGTCAAATCTTAGAAATAGTAACCCTGAGCAGCACCATGACCCACATATTCCGTATGTAATTAACACCTTGAATCAGACTATGCACAAGCATGAACAGAAATTTGATTTTCTGGAGGACCGAGGACATATATCTCCGGCCACTGATCAGAGTGAAAGTAATAGTTTCTGGAATGGTGGTGCAAGTAATCATAGTAGCATTGGGGATGGAAGTACTTGTGGGAGTAACAGCAATGTTGATCACATTGCTTTTGCCAAGGCTGCTTCAGAGAACAAGAATGAAGGTTTTCTCACTCCTAGCAGAAGTGCTCATCGATCGATTCAAAGAGAAGTGGCTCTAACCAAGTTTCGCTCGAAGAGGAAAGAAAGGTGTTATGAGAAAAAGGTATGCTATTACATCTTTCATTTTGACTGCTACAATGTCCAACCAATAAAAATGGCCCCATATGTTAATGCGAAATATAACTCAACAGGTACGGTATGAGAGCAGAAAAAAACTTGCTGAGCAGCGTCCAAGAGTAAAAGGACAGTTTGTTCGACAAGTGCAGAATTATCCCCCACCTGCAGGAACTGATGGCAACTCCTTTGTTGGCTAGCAATTCAACTTCTGATAGTTAAAATGACTGATATATTTCTGCCTCATCCTTTGTCAAAACCCGAGAAGCAAAGAGGAGACAGAATACAAATTCTAACACCATTTCTGTGTTGATCTTCTCGTAGGATGTTTGTTCTAATTATTTTGTCTCCTCTGTATTTTAGCCTTTAGGGTTGTTGATATGCAGATTTTTTCACTTAAGAGGTTTGGATTCAGATATGAGTTGATATGAGTTAAGATGGTTTGTGAATGGTAGAATAAAAGTTGAATTATTTATTATATTTGGTGTGGGAATTTGGGAAAGTTGTTTTGGGATTTAGAAAAGTTGAATTGTTTATTATATTTTGTGTGGGAATTTGAAAAAGTTGTAATGATGAATTGAGATGAGTTGAGGTGAGTTTTGAATCCAAACCTCTCCTTAGAAACTTAGAGATTTATTGGTATAGAAGTTTTAGTTAGTTGTTCTTCTTCTTCTTCTTCTTCCCACCTACGCTAGCTATTGTTATTTTCTGTTCCTTCTGTAATGTTATGTTTTGATTACCAAGGAGGGAGCCCATAGGGAAACCTGAATATGGGCTTCAGTTTAAATGGGTCCTCAGCTTGCAGCATCCTCAATGAGTGACATCTTTCAATGCTTTCATGCATCATTTTCCTCGGCTTATTTTTTTGTTTTATTTTTATTTTCAATCAAATATGCATTAAAATTAAAAGAGAGATATAAGAGGCAGGGTTGAGGATAGAGTTTTAGCTTATTTTGTTGTTTTAATTCCTTCTTTAACTTGGACAAATTGCAGTGAACAGGAAACGCCATAATTTCTTGTCTCCGCCAACCTAATCTAGTGCAAGACTCCCAATTCTATGGTCTCATTTGTATAATGGAATGAGATAATCTGTGAATAGTAATAAAATCGTTAATAAATAGTAGTAAAATTGTTTAAATTGAGATGTTTTATGAAAATTTTGGAAAATGAGATAAAATATTGAATAAAAATATTTAAAGTTAAAATATTATTAGAATATAATTTTTTAATATTATTTTTATTTTGAGATTTGAAAATGTTGAATTATTTTTTATGTCTTTTTTTTTTAAGTTTAGAAAAATTATAATGATTAGATAAAAAAGTTGAAGATTTGAAATTGAAAAGTTTGTGTTTATAGTATTCGGATATTAAAATAGAGAATTGATACTTGCGTGAGTGTGCAAGTGTCATGCAATCGCTTTGAAAAAAATGAATAAATATGGAGTTTACATGAAAAGAAATTAATTTTTTAATAGTAGATTCTACTCTTTTTTAAAGTGACTGCACGGCGTTTGCGCATTCTACAACTGTATGTAGGATTACTCATTAAAATAAGATGAGATGACACAGATACTTTTGCTATCCAAACCAATAAATTTCCTTTGTTAACCCCCGTTCCTCATTTCATAACTTAGTCGATACATTTGCAATAGTGACAATGCCTTCTTCCCCACTAAATAAAGTTGGTAGCGTGCACAACTTCCTATAAACAACGGCTACTACTTTCCTCCGACCGTATGGTATTATATGGTGATATTGAAAGGTAGCTCAATGCAATAAGTTTATCGATGAATGTTTTGTGATTGTGTGCCTCAGCCTCTCATTCCAAGGTTTTTTTCATCTTTACGTACCATATGGGCTTTTTTGCCAAATCCTTTCAAGTTAACAACGCCACGCTGATCATTATCACCCTTTTAATGTTTTAATTAAACTTTTAATAGGGACTTTAGGCCATACATTCAATAAAGCTACTTTAGGCCATACATTCAAATTCATATTGTTTTCCACTTCTTACTTGGACAGTTGTCTAAGGTACAAATGTTTTCGTCGTATATTATGAAATTATCATTTATTTTAAAAGCTCTCGAGTTCTCTACTCTGATACTATGTGAAATTACTACTTGTCTAAAAAATTTAAATCGATGGAAAGACAAAGTTAATCATTCATATCTATCTTAACATAAATCATGTTTAGATATGAAGAATTTCAAACATAAAACTGTTCCAAAAGTATCACCAATCTAACTTACCAAAAAAAAAAGGACTCTGACCCTACAATTGGGTGTTAAGTCATACCCCAAAAATTGTTAGCAAATTGATTTTCTTTTTCCTCCACTTTTAACAACCAAAAAGAAAGGTGGTGATATAAATTTGCTACGCATCCTCTCAACATGCTCTTGTAGGGTTTCTATGGTTTGATTGAAACAAGCTAAAAGCCAAGATTGGCTGAATGTGGTGAGTGTTGACAGAGGGGCTTCTTTCATCAACCCCTTTAACATAGGCATCTCTCTCAGAAAAATTCAATAAAATCAAAAGCCCAAGAGATTTCTCTTCCTGTTACAATCAAAGACAAACAATGGCCTTATGGTCCCAGAGTAAAACAAAACAAATAAGCAAGTTAATTCTAGCAAGGAAAGAAGTTAGATGAGAAACCACTAAGGTTTTGGGGTCCTCAAAACTTTCTCCTGATTGAAGGGCTCAACAACAACTGATCAAAACTTTCAAAAAGCAATGCATTAATAAGTCAAAAAATCTCCTAATTTCTAACTCCTCTTGAACATGCTAATTAGGATGGGTCCCATTAGAGAGCTCTTTGTCATACAGAAGTGCCTGATGATAAACCAAGAGACTGGTCCTTGGATCAAATCCAATGGCAAATGACCTGCTAAAAGTGTCAAGAAGTCTGATGGGGTATTCAAATCAAACGGCAGAGATTGAGGACAACTTGCAACTACCAAATACCAATCTTCTGTCCTTCTATTTGCCCTTTTCTTAACCTAAAAGACAAGACACATGGAGCCCAAGAAATTATTATTAAAATCACCCAGGGCTTCTAAAAAGCAGACTTTCAGAGATTCTTCATGTTTTTCTCCTCTTCAACTCTGTGCATCATTTTCTTACTTCTCTCTAATCAAGAAGAATGGCCATTGGAGACCCTATCTCCTCTCTCCTATGGCTCTTTTGATTCTTTATATTCAATTATTCTAAAAGTATTTCCCTCTCTGATACTGGCTAAGAAAGATATCCCGTATCCTCTGCTTCTGCTTTCAATGATGATATAGATATAATAATAATAATATACTTCCTACTGTAAAAGTCTTACGTTTTTTTTTTTGACTGCTATGATCACCTATTGTAAAAGTATGAAAGAATCGGTTTCTCATGTTCCCACAGCAGTCCTTGTCAACTGCATTTGTTACATATATTATAGTGTAAATTTTGTGAGCTTTTCACAGGTAATGGGAATTAATCCTGCAGCATGGCTTAGTGTGCATAAAATATTTCTGGTTTAAAATATAGGATAACTGCATAGAAATGGAAGTTGGACAACCTGAAGAAGCATGTCTTTTTGAATAGCATATATATAGAGCATGCATATTCATGATGTGATAAGAGGTTCTAAAAAGAAGTTTGGGGCTAACTGAATGATGGGTTGTCCCCATTTGTCTGCCATTTGGGCTGTTTCTGTGGTTATAGCTGGTAATCACAAGCAGGACCATGCATACCACGCTTTTGACACACTGCTTCTTGGCCCCACTAGTCCTCTGTACTAATATTCTTCATTTGTTCTATGTTTGAACCTAGCTCAAATATATGAAAGGCCAGTTAACAACACATATTCCTGGAAACAGAAGCATAAAGAATCCAACATTAGCTGAAATTACTCTTGTTTGCCTGGAAATCTCTGTTTGATAGGTGAGAAAATGAACAGAAATGGAACTAGGAAATCTAATATTGAGACAAAGTTTCTGGTTTTGTTTGTCCTGCATGACTCTTCAACAATTTTAGTTTCATGGTATGACCACGAGTATATCAAAGCAAGATATCTACCACCACCATGTATCCAAATTGAACCTTCTAACTGGTAATGCTCAAGTAATTGATTCATTTTCCCTCGGAAATGATTGAACAAGTTTATGATTGCATATGAGTCGTCAACTTCATCAAGCTTTGCGTATGTGTGTACAACTGTGCAAATGGTAAATGATTTATAGGGATGTTTATTAGCATTTCAAAACATGAACAGTAAAAGCTGTTAAAAGTAACAAAGAATCTCTAATAATGACTTTGATATTGTTATCATGCCTTTTGATCTCAGTGCGATTCATGAATGTACCTTCGCAATTACTAGCGAATCTTGAACATGAATGTACCTTCACAATTACTTGCTTTTGGGCAAAGGCTAGACTCATCCCACCCAATTAGCTTGTCTTTATTGTGTGATTACCAAACTAGCTTGTGGTATCCAAGGAGTGCATGCAATTTCGTCAAGATACAACCCACTACTTACCATTAAAGTTACTAAAAAAAAAGTCAAAAAGTCAATATATATATATATATTTTATATTAACTGATATAGAAACTAGACTTCCTTATTAATAGTGCCGATAATGATAGGCTTACTACCTTCATACCACTCTTTTACTTCTTTATAGTGTATTTAAAAAATATACGATTTTACTAATAGTCTCTTCCTGAATTATTAAGTAAAAAAAATTAGAAAAAATAAAAAGAGTAGTAAATGGATTGTAAGAAGAAGCAGTAAATCTATCATTATCAAAAAGAAAAAAAAAGAAGTCTATCATTATCCTAATAGTGCCTTAAGTGTAACAAAAAGCAAGCTTGCAAGTAAATTTTCTGGGTCTATAAATATTCTCTAACCATACGTAAAAAAAGTCCACTCTGGTTCCAGAAATTACATGAAAATATCTATTCTTTACCTCCCACAGGGCCACTGCAGGGCGTAGCAACCAGTCAAAAAGCATTTTAGAGAAAAACTATTGCTGCTTTCTGCACCTGCTGCTTCTTTATAGCCTGTTCACCTCCTCTTCCTTAGCCTTGTCAATTTCGTCCCCTCTTTTTGCCACTCTCTCCCGCTCTCTCTTCTTTTTCTTCCCTGCAAATGTCTCAAGTGTTCGTAAAATCTCCTAAACACTGTGCACAGAAAGGATTGAACGTCAACAAGCTCTACAAGAAGCTGTTCTTTGCCTTCTCTACGTTATTCACCTCCATTCTCTCACTAATATTAATAATCTGGCTTATCTTACGCCCCTCAAAGCCTGAGTTCTCCATAAGAGAAGCTGGCGTCTACCAGCTTAGCTTATCAGACCCTCACCTTATCAATTCATCCGTCCAACTCACCCTCCTCGCCAAGAACCCAAATCAAAAACTTGGGATTTACTACGATGAGCTGCAAGTTTATGCCGCGTACAAGGGACAACAGATAACAACCTATACCTCTCTTCCACCGTTCTATCAAGGACATCAAGACAGTAATCTCTTGACAGCTTCTTTGGTGGGAGCAGGGCTGCCTGTGGCTCCATCTTTTGGTTATGAAGTTGGACGTGATCAAACAGCCGGCCAACTAGTTCTGAATCTGAAGGTGAACGGGCGGCTTCGGTGGAAAGTAGGGACTTGGGTCTCCGGCAGCTACCGCTTGAATGTGAATTGTGTTGCAGTTATGGCTTTTGGGCCAGCCATCCCAACAGGTCCACTCACTTCAAAGCAAGGGATTCAGTGTGCTACTACGGTTTGAATCAACATGAAGAGCCTCCTGATCTAGTGAGTAATGTTTCTGTTGTTTTTAATGGGCTTGCTTGTAACCTAGTTTGCTGCTTGTATACCGATAATTACGGGTTGATAGTAATATTGGAAAGTAATGATTATAAGGAAGATATAAAGAATGAAAATAACGCTTGTTTGGAAATCTTAGTTGTTATGATATCTTCTTAATCTGTCTGCCATTCTGGCAGTTTCTTTCTTTGTATCTGATGGGTAAAAAGAGTAGGAGAAAAGAAGGGCTTTAATTTGGAGTTTCATTTTTCATGGTGATGAGAGTGGAAGGATGATGGTGGATTGTTTCACCTTTGCTTCTTTAGCTGTTCATTAGCAGAAAAAAAAAAAGAGATAGTGAGTGATAAGGGGAGATTCCAAGTAGGAAAAGGAGGAAACAAAGTGGGGGAGAAAAAGGAGGAAACAATTGTAATTTACATGCCAAACCCTCACCTTTGGTTTTAGAGTCCATGGAAGTGGAAGTCGCATGCAAAGCCTTGACAACTGAATCTGCATATACCATTGGGTCTTGAATCTGTTCTCTCTCTTTCATTGCCTGCTTTTGAACCATAACCCAAGTGACAGAATTGGCTTGTCGAAACGAATATACTGCACACAATTCTCTCTAAAGAAATGGAAATGTTTCCAAAAGCTAGTCGTGATCATGTAATTAAAGGAGTGTTTGAAATTCATCAGATATATACCAGTACTTCTCTTTAATACAGAATAACGGCTTCAACTTGAAAAGTTTTATTTATGGATTTATCCATTTTGAGAATAACTACGTACTGGAGGATAAAGATTCTTCCCATTTCATTTAGAAAAAATTTATTCATCATCTATTTTCTTATCATCCTCCCATCATCTCTTTTCATTTATGGGTTTCAAGTGAACTGAAAAAATTTATTTTCTAACGACCCATCGAGTGAGAATTGTCGCATAATTAGCTGCTCACAGCGCAGTCCAAATAACTTCCAGAGTTGAAAAATAATTAAAAAAAAAATCTCAAGTTTGAAAAATTATGAAATATATATATATATATATATATATATTAAGATGGTCAGGCCAACCCTAATTACTAGATGGTCGATGGTTTGTACTTTGTACAGTAAAAATAATGACAAATTAAGACTTAAGTGAATAAATTTAGAGTAATGCTGGGCACCAGCCTACATCCGCAGCACACCCTTCAGAAATTTTTTTTTTTTTCTTCAACTCAACACGGTGTGTTGAAGGATAGGATGTTAGGCTGCAACAAATATTTTTCCATAAATTTATATTTTAATCATAGCTCTCATTTTTTTTTTAATGGGATTACGTAAGACTTACACTCCTAAAACTGTATCTAGCGTTGCTCCGTCAGACAAACTTTCAAGGGGGGTTACCAATAGTGCTTTTAATTCTTATTTTTATTTATGTTCTTTTAATAAAGATTTAATTGTATTTGAAATATCAAATAAAAAGCTGATATAACAACTCTTTATGAAATGGTACAAATGACTATAAAATTGGCTGTTTGAATTGAAGTATGAGAAGCTGATACAGCAACTTCGTTGGTAGATGTAAAAGACCAGATTGCCAATAGTTTCTAGTTGAAGCTATTCTGGTATCGTTTTGGTTTGCTCAATCTTTAATCAATCTTTATTATTATTATTGTCAGTGGAGAGCACCATCAAACGTAAAGGTCACGCAGCTATCCTGCAACTGAGAAATTATGCACGAGTCTGATAAAGAAAACAAACAGATATAGACAACAAGGCTTTAATGATTGATCACCATCGCTTTTTCAGATAATTCAGAAGGAGAGAAATATAAGATGGGAGAAAATCTTTAAGCCACAAGTCTCAAAAAAGTAGTAAGCTTTTTGGGATTTGAAAAGCTAGCGCATGCATGGCTTCCTATCTGAGATATGTCCCTACAGAATTAGCCCAACGTAACTGCTGTTCAACAAAATTAGAGTGTATATGGCTTTCTATTGTCAATTCCAACCCCCTGGTTTGACAAGCAATGCCAACTTTTCTGCTATTGCAGTGAAAGCAGCCAGCCTAGGAATGAGACGAGTAAAACTCAAAAACATTTATATGAAACTACTTAAAATGTACACATAGATCAGTTGAAGATGAAAAAAAAAATCTAAGATAAAGAGTTTTATTACACACTAATAAACCTAGGTCTGTTGTGCAACTTCAAAAAGACTTCCCAGCTATGCCATCCTTTAGATTTGACCCAACATTTGCTAGCCAATATGGCTTATCTAAAGACAAAAACTAGTGCAAGGCTATGATTTATGACAATGACAGTTCCCCCATATTGAGAATGTTGCTGCGTCCGTGAGGACAACAAAGCCTCGCGTGTAACAGTAGACAGCTAATGCCTTTTTCTTACCCATCTATATCTATACAAGGGTAAAAGAGCACAAAATATAAAGAAATAAAAAGAAAAGGCAAAAGAAGAAATTTAAACCAATAGCAGCAACAGAAAAAAAAAATATGCAGCTATTTTGCTAATCAAACAGTCTAAATTCCAAATTGAGTTGCTAATCCAACAGTGTATACTCGGGGAGATGTGTTTGAGAGCCAGTTATACGTCAAAATAGCTTTAAGTAAATAATGTAAGAATGTTAAGACACAATTACACCCAGAAAACAGCAGTGGACCAGAAAAGCTGAGCCTGAACCAGTATGTTGAGATGCAATTACGCCACGAAACTCACTAAAGCATAGTATTGCCCAATTAAAGAGTGATTCTTTTTTTTATATAGAGCTTGTTTTGTTATTTTATCAATTAACTAGGATTTACCCAGTTAGCAACCTCATTATGCTATAATACATTCCCGGTTGTAAACTCTAGTTAGGTACTTCTCATGTATACATCCTATGTACTTTGAGCTATGCCTTTTTTTCTTATGAATAAAACTTCATGATTACCTATAAAAAAAAATTTATAATACATTTCCCCATTATGACACTAAAGGGTTTTGAACCTACACGTAGAGTTAATTAATTAATCAGGGCAGATTTACATTTCATCCTGTAGGTAGCATGTTCTTTCCTCTCTATAGGCTTGGACTGGGTATGCTTTGGTTGCTATATAATGAAAGATCAAATGCAAGATTCATAACAAACAACTTATCAAAAAAATAAAAAAAAAAGATTCATAACAAACTAGATAGTGGCCATGCTACAAGTTAATTAACATCTTTGCTGTGCCTGGCCTACACCCACTCAAGATAACACATGCAGTGCTGTTTTCAGTTTGTGGAAAATAAAACATGCAGAACAACATCACTGTAACTTCTTCGGCAAGTCACATGTTGTCGAGTGTTTTTCTTCTAATGCTTTTTAATAAGAAAATTAGAAGAAAAACCCTCCTATCAATTAACAGGTAGACAGTTCTCCCTATCAACATGTTGCTCAACCAATGCAAGTTAACACCAAACCTATTTCCACTAATGTCCAACACCAATTTTTATCCACATAAAAGTACAACTTTATTCAGTAAAAAAAATATAGAGCTTTGAAATCCACCGTATTTAAAGGAGATCAGAGAAAAGAGCCCCCTTCCTCACCCCCCCCCCCCCCCCCCCCAAAAAAAAAAAAAAAAAAAAAAAAAGATTCAACTAGTACTGAGATGCTTAGATTAGAAGAACTGAATATTTTTTTTGATAAGTAAAATAAGTATTTCATCCAAACAAGTGTCAATTACAAGCGAAAGTCCTAATGTTCCCATCCTGATTAGGTGGGAACATTAGAAACTAAAAACTCATGAAATTCCATGTCATTAAAGACCACAACATTAGCCCAAGTACATAGGGTTCTAAAAAATAACATTTTTAGCTCTGCTATTGATCTCTCTTTGTCTTCAAAAATCCTCTCATTGCGCTCTTGCCATAAGCACCACATAATACAGTTTGGAATCATCTTCCAAACCTCTTTAATCTGTCTCACACCTCGAATTGAGGTCCAACAGGCCAAAGCGTCCATCACAGTTTCTGGCATAACCCATGCTAGATCTATTCTGTTAAGAACTGAATATATCGCCTTAATAGGTATTAAACATTACAAACCATAACTACCAATGGAAGATTTGCGGCCTCCAGGAATTGGAACAACAAAATTCCCACATTAGGTTCAACAACAACACTATATTTATAAACCTATTATAACAAACATACAGACATGGCAAAGCTGCTGAGTGCTATCAAAATGTAGTTGAAATGAAGTAGGAGAAACAGATTTGATAGGGGCTTGGTTTATATTTGGGCTCTATACTTCCTTCTATCGCTAAATTCACATGCATAGGCGACGCTCTTGTATATGTCCTGTATACTCAGACCTTGTCTACTTTATGCTCAATAAGATTTTGTTTCTCGATCAAAAAGAAAATATTCGGGCTCTTTGGTCGTTATGTGCAACAACTTTTTTTTGTTTTTCAAATTCAGAAAAGGCTTAAAATTGCTTCCTAAAAAGCAAGATAACCTGTCCTCCATGGTATCAACTATCAAAAGCCACATATGCTATATTCTCTAAATAATAAAATTACAGCTGAAGAATGATTTGAGATTAAAAAATTCTTTTCAGCACATATCTTGGCACATGGAAAACTTCTGAACTATGATATATAATTTGCATTGTGGGAAAACTAAACTTTAAAAAGCGTGTAAAAGATAAAGTGAAGATACCATGAAAGTGGGATCATGAATCTTGAACACATGTTGAAGTGGTATTTCAACATATGCCTGGATAATTGTCATATCATAGCAAGAGTATTGTGGGATGCAATGGTAAGTGTCCAGCTATCAAACACAACTGTGCAGTTTTGAGAGTTGAGAACGGCCACTTCGAGCATAAAGTGCTGAATGGTAGGATTGTATCCAAGCCATCTGATCCAATGCCTCACTTAGATAGAACCAATACAGGCCACTGTCTATTTCCTCTCAGGAGATATTCAAGGAAAAATAAGTGCTTTTAACTTGGTAAGAGATGGCACAGTTATGGCTAGTGGGATCAACAGTGGATAATGACATTTCCTTTATTGGCTGGCAGTAAGAGTTACAGGCACTTCATTTATTTTATCGGATACAATGCAGGAACTTCGTAGGATATAGAAAAACACCAATTTAAGGTCGTGCTATCATAGATATTTATGTGGAAGACGATCATAAAATATATTACCATACCAGATGGAAGAAGCATCCTACAATGACAGTCCAAAAGCCCTACAAAGGGTACTGGGCTTCACAGGACAAGGTGACCTCCCTTGCATTTGCAGTTTTGTACCCTAATCGCGACATCATAAGCTAGTTTTTAGACTTCTAATAGACACTAGCAAACAAAAATGGAAACTAAAATCGACTTCAGATTTTAAGCATAAACTCGAGATAACCTCCTTTTTAGACTTCTAATAGACTCGAGATAAGCTGCTTTTTCCTCTGAAGATTTGGAGATATAAGGCACCATCAGGGAACATCTCAATGGCAGATAACTTGAGGCTGTGGAATATTGTAATAATGGACAGCTGTTGTATGTGGAAGCAGGGTGGAGAAATGGACATCATATTTTGCACATTTGAGTTTGGATGTGTCATGCCTTGATGGGAGAGGGATTTGCTCGCTTGTTCGTGTAGTGTGCTATTGGTACCCATAGCAGCTTCAAGGTTGGAAGATTGTTCACTTATGTCTAATGTGGCGTCTTTGGCAAAACTTAGGTCTTGTTTGGATACAAAAACGGTTTCATCTCATCTCATTATTACAACTTTTCTAAATTTCCACAAAACATATAATAAACAATTCCATTTTTTCAAATTCCAAAACAATAATAATATTAAAAAATAATATTCTAACAATATTTTATTCAACTTTCATTTAAACCATCTCACCTCATCTCACTGTCCAAACGGGGCCTTAATGTTTGGACTCTCGAAGATTGCAAGAGGACAGCGCAAGAATTAAGAGCCCTTGTGCTCATTTCTTTTTATGTATAGACAGCAGTGCATAATAATTTGCCAAAATTGATTGAATTGTGTTATTTTTCTTCATCTATATGGATGGGCGTTTTGTATCGTATACTTTCGGTATACTGGGGTTGTGGCACTTTGTGCTTTGAATAAAATTTACCCTAGTTAAAAAAAAAAAAAAGAACGAACGATCTCTGTCTCCATCAAATTTAAAAGCAAAGTTAAATCTACAAAAGTTACTATACAACTTCACAGTTTCTCTTTCCTATAACTTTATACCTCTAACTACTAAGCGACTATAATAACAGGTCACAATCCTAACCTTACACTTCTCCCTAGCATTGGCCATTGCCAACATTTCCAGGCAACTATCACCACTCCAAAACATCTACCAAAATTCACCTACATAAACACTTCAACCATAACTCCCTTCATAATGACTCTTAAATAAGAATCACACCTGAGTCAAGCAATCACTTTTGAAATTTTCAAATAAGTTATGGTCAAAGAATACAAAGTCATGAATTTGCCTCCCTGTATGTGCATGCCAGCACATAGACCCATGAATTTGGGACAGAAATTCAAAGATAAAAAAAAGAAATCAAAGCAATAAATTTTATGACTGAAGCAACAACCAGAATCAGAAACTCCAGAGTTGAAGTCTCTTAATTTTGATGCTGGTTTTTCAGGAATTCTTTTCCTTTCAAAAGTTCGAGAAGTCTCTTAATGCCACTTTTAGTGCCCTCATTCCCAAGATATCTGGGGCTTCAGAGTTTTAAGGATTTTCGCCCCATCAGCCTTGTAAGTGGGATTTATAAGATAATCTCTAAGGTGCTAGCAAACCGTATAAGTACAGTGATGGATAAGATTATTTCTAAGCCCCAAAATGCTTCTGTTCGAGGTAGACAAATACTTGATTCTGTGCTGATTGCTAATGAATGTTTAGATAGTCGTTTGAGGGAGGGCATTCCGGGAGTTCTTTGTAAGCTTGATATGGAAAAGACATACAATCATGTAAATTGGGATTTCCTTTTCTATATGCTTGGGAGGTGTGGTTTTGGAGATAGGAGGTGTGGGTGGTTTAGACATTGTATCTCTACTGCTCGGTTTTCAGTGTTAGTTAATGGAAATCCTTGTGGTTTTTTTTTAGAGTTCGAGGGGAGACAAGGGAATCCGTTATCTCCTTTCCTATTTGTTATCATCATAGAGGCTTTGAGCCGTATGGTGGAGGCTGCTGTAGGGGGGTTTTCTCTCAGGTTTTTCGGTGGGAAATGCTAATAATGGAATTATCAAAATTTCTCATTTACTTGCAGATGACACTCTTCTCTTTTGCGATGCTGATCGCGGGAAAATTCAAGCCTTATGGGCTGTGTTATTATGTTTTGAAGCTGTTTCGGGCCTTAAGGTGAATTTGGGAAAGTTGGAGATGGTTTTGGTGGGGTGTGTGGAATATTAATTGCTTGGCGGATCTTTTGGGTTGTAAAGTAGCTTCTCTACCTATGAAATATCTTGGTCTTCCGTTGGGGGCGTCTTTTAAGGCTAAGAATATTTGGGACGGTGTGGTTGAAAAGACTAAGAAAAGATTGGCGGGATGGAAGTGGCTATACTTAAAAGGGGGTAGAATTACTCTTATCAAAAGTACTCTTTCCGACTTATTATCTTTATTTATTCCCATTGCCTGTAGGAATGGCAGACCGGGTTGAGAAGTTATTTCATGCATTTCTGTGGGGTGGAGTGGGATAGGAGAATAAATTTCATCTTGTGAGCTGGATTAGAGTTTGCTTTCCTATTGCAAATGGAGGTTTGGGGGTTCGAAAGCTGAGTAATTTCAATAAGGCTTTGTTGGGGAAGTGCCGTGAAGATATCAATTGGAAGGGGAATCGTTGTGGAGGGAGGTTTTTTTTTTTTTTTTTTTTTTTTTGGGGGGGGGGGGGGGGGGGGGTGTTGTCTTCTAAGGAAGTTAGGGGGACTTATGGTGTGAGTATTTGAAAATTCATTAGAAAGGGGTGGGAGGATTTCGGTAAACACGTTAATTTTGTTGTTGGAGAGGGTTCAAGGATCCGTTTTTGGTTTGATGTTTGGTGTGGTGAGCGTGCTCTTTTTAGAGTGTTCTTGGCTATTTTCCGTATGATAGCTAATCGGTATGCATCCGTTTCAGATTTGTTGATCCGATCTAATGGAGCCTTGCAGTGGGATGTTTGTTTTATTAGAGCTTTTCAAAATTGGGAACTTGATGAGGTTGCGGGTTTTTTCAGCTTCTTGTATTCTCTGGGTATTGGAGGTAATGAGAGGGACAAATGTTATGGAAGCATACAGGGGAGTAAAAAGTTTTCAGTTCAGTCATATTATAAGGTGTTGACTATTCAACATTGCCCTTCTTTTCCGTGGAAGCATGTTTGGAGGTCTCACGTGCCATCCAAAGTCACTTTTTTTATATGGACAACATTGCTTGGGAAAATTTTGATGATCGATAATTTGAGGAAGCATGGCTTGGTTGTTATGCAGTAGTGCTTGACGTCTAAGAAACATAGTATATTAGTGGATCATTTACTTCTACATTGTGAGGTGGCTAAGGCATTGTGGGATGGTGTTTTTTGTAGAGCTGGGGTGGCTTGGGTAATTCCTATGAAAGCAGTGGATTTACTTGCGTGTTGGAATGAGCTTCATGGTTGTACTCAAATGGCTGCTGCATGGAAGATGGTTCCTTTGTGTCTTATGTGGTGTATTTGGTGGGAAAGTATCGAGTGGTGCTTTAATAATAAGGAGCGTACTGTAGAGGATATCTGGAAATTTTTTGTGTGCTCTTTACTTCAATGGTTTTCAGTATTGTGCTTAATGGAGGGTCTACTACTGAGTTTTTGTTTTTGTTTTCTGATTCTAGAATGTAATTAGGTGTTTCTTTTGTATACTTCTTGTGTACACGGGCTTCACCTATTTCATTCGAAGAATAAAATGTCTTTCTTACTTATCAAACAAAAAAAAAAGAAGGAATCACATACTCCAAAAAGTATAGCAAGAAATTGACTAAGATTTACACAAAGGCATACTCACATTAACATGAAAATCCAATCGAGAAGTCACAATGTTGTAAATATCACTAATCTTTCATACATAATATCATTATCAAGATCGACCACGGAAACATTATCGTATCATGCAAAAAAAAAAAAAAAATTGTAACGCCATGAGCTTCAACAATACATTGAAATCTAAAATTTAAAAATAATAATAATAATTCAGTTGCCCTCAACCAAAGAACTTCAAGATTTAATCGATTCGGGACTAACCCATTCCCAATAATGCTTCTTCACCGAGACCGCCTTATCCGCCGCCACCCTCATGCTCGTCTCCCCACAATCCCCATACTCATCACCCTCCTCCGTGCAAAACTGCCCTTCCGGCAAGCCTTCCACCACTGCGTCCATAGAATGCAACACATAACACGCCGGCAATCCCGGATAAGATGCCGAATTCCTCTCCTCCAACTTCATCCGATACGAGCCGGGAACAATTGTCACGACGCTCTCGCTCTCCAAATCGCCGACCGACCCTTTAATTATCGAACCAAGCTCCTCTCTCACAGCCCGATACACCGCAGATTCGGGCGTCTCGTTGGGTTTCATTTTCTCCGACAAAGGTCGGTGCCGTTCTCGTAAACTACCGTCGGACAATTCCTGGCGGGTTTCGATAAGAACAAGGTTGTTTTTGTCGATGATTCTGACCGTAACGACTTGAACCGTACGAAGCGGAGGGGTGGAGTCGGCGAGGGAAGTTTCGCCCTCAGCGAGCTCCAGCCAGAGGTTGTGGACGTTCTTAGTGCCGGGTTTGACGCCCCAGGAGGCGAAGGAGTCGGAAGGCAAGCGAGGCTTGAGCCATTCGGAGAGGGAATGAGGGGTGGAGAAGGAGTTGCTGTGGTGGGTGCGCGACATGGTGGGTATTTTGAGGAATCGGCGAGGAGGAGAGTTCAGAGGGAAAGGGATGAGGAACGAGGGGAGTTTGGAGAGATTGGGTTTGGAGGGGAAGAGGAAGCAGAGGGAAAAGGCCGTGAAGAAGAGGTCAGGGAGGCTTGGGCTGTTGAGGAGGGTGGTGGTGGTGGAGGTGGAGTGGCTGTTTGTGATTGGTAGAGGCGGAGACATGTCAAGGATTTTCGAAGGGATAGCTTAGTTGCAGAAAAGGGTTATGGCGTTGGAAGTTGAACAAAATCAAGTCCATTACTAAACAGAGCAGAGAAGGGAAGAGGAGAGGAGAGGAGAGGAGAGGAAGGGGAAAGAGGGGTTTGAGTTTGTGGCGGCGGACTTGTTTGGCAGATGAGATTATTGTCTTTCCATATTCCTTTGTTCTAATCCTTCCGCTCTTTATTCTTTTTCATTAGAAAAGAAAATTATTGATCGTGGTTTTATGGTTCAGCATCAACCCCAAAAAGTATCTATCACTGGCTGATTTTTCTTAATCAATTTTAACTTACCTAAAAATTAATAATAAAAATTAATTGATATCAAATAATCCATATATAAATAATAATAATAATAATAATAAATAACAGGTATTTTTTTTAATAATTAATAGATTCATTGTCAAATTTTCCTCTTTACCTTTAAATTTTAGTTAAAAAATTTCTTTTTTATAATTAAAATAATAAAATAATATTTTCATTGAATCACTCATCGATATATATATATAAAATATATATTGTCTTATTGAGTAAGGGTCATCTAGATAATGTTAAAACTTGAATTTTCAATCTGCTAAATTCACAGTAAATTTCCTACGACTTTGCTGGTAAAGTGTTGTTTGGTATAAAGCTTGGAATAAGGTAGACAAAGAAGACTTGTAGAGATATAATCTGAGAACATTTTCTACACCATGTGGTTACTATAATTTGAACAATTTATAAAGTATTCGAACAATTACACTACATGAACAAATTTATTGAAACTTTGGAAAAAATTGAATGAATTGACCATTTTTATTGCATACTTTGGAAAAAAACTGAATATAAAAATTTGATCAATAATTTTCCATCTCAAAACAATGAGGTTCTATTTTCTTTTAAGTCTCGTTTGGATACAAAAACACTCTCAACCTATCTCATTTTATCTCATCATTACAACTTTTTTAAATTTTCATATAAAATATAATAAACAATTTAACTTTTTCAAATCTCAAAACAATAATAATATTAAAAAATAATATTCTAATAATATTTTATTCAATTAATCTAAAACATCTCATATCATCTCATCTCACTATTCAAACCAGCTCTTAAATAAAATAAAATTTGATATTGCTCGACTTAAACCTCAAAACATGTTGAGCAGGACCCTGATTTCTTTTCAAGGTTCCTTCTTCCTAACTTTTGCTGCCAGAACTTTCCTAAACAGATTAACAGAGGGTGCAAATTGAGGGAGAGCGGGAGATATAAACAAAATACAGTGTTGGGTGGGAATACTTTTCAATTGAAAAAAAATGAATCAAAATTCATATCTGAAGAACTCGAGTTAAGAAAAAATGACAACTAGAGTGTATATACTACATATTCTTATCAAAATTTTATCTGGAACTGGAAGTGAATGTCTAATAAGAATACAAATTTTATCTGAATATATATCAAAGCCTGTCAGTTTCCTTGTTTCATCCTCCATGACTCTCTCTTTCTAAATAGGCACTTCCTCATTTTTTCAATAGATTTATATTTTCATTACAAGGAAAACCAGTCCAATGCATCAGTACAGCCATAACTATTCCCATTAACTAAACAGAGTCAGAGTTGATAGTTAAAGAAACAGCATTACAACAAAGTTTCATTACATAATATTCTCCATAGTGCTCCAAGAAGCAGCACTACCACATGAGACGTGCAGTAGGCATCGGCTAACTCAATCCAAATAGACAGGAATCTGACGTGGGAATGGTTGTGGTTAACACTCTAGAATAGTTAGCTCTCACAGGTAATACACACGGAAAAGAACATCTACACCCTACTAACAGGAGTCTGCTATCTCTATCTATAAACTGATGCGGAAGTAAATAGTTGCAAAAGTGACTTGCTTGCACCTGTTCCTTAGATACCAGAACATTGAGCACCAGTAGCTGAAGAGACATCTCCGTTCACTAGCTATATTGTTTGTCTAAGATGCTATCAAGCGTAGAGCAAGTCCATTAGGTTGCCAACCTTCCTAGCCACCCTAAGACATCTGCATAAATGGAAGATGCAAAACACATCCGATTTAACAAAGAAGGCATATGCTAGAAGTCATAGCTAAAATATGAATATTTTCATGCGTAAAATCATCCTCTGTAATGTCTTCTGGGGCTACTCACCCAACTAACAAGCTAATAGAGACAATTTTATCAGTGAACCAGGGTGGGACCAATATGAACACTAAAGTCAGTCTTTCTAAACACAGAAGAGTTAGCTCACGTTGTAAAGGAAAATATATATATATATATATGTTTCTATCGGTAAAAAATAAAAAAGTTCTATGTCATAAATGAAAATATATGTTGTACAAGTCCATGTTTTAATTTAAGCACTTATTTTTCCTTTCAATTATATCCTCAGCTGCAACTTACAAGCTTCAGAAGATCACAACCATGTGGATAAGTTCATCATTCTAAAACACAGGTCATTATTCTAAAATAATGAATTCCATCCCATCCCATTGACACGCCTAAAATAAAAGGGCAACTTAGGAAGTCTTGCTACAGAAAAAATAATTCAATATAAAATTCCAAAGAATGTAAACCAATCTACCATCGTAAAAGCCACACTAAGCTATCCAAAGTTGACTGTCATGATTTTCATAATCAAAAACATAATTCACTCTTCAACATATGAGAAAAAGTTAAGAGCAAGTACAATAGTGTCATGATGAATAAAATATGAAACCCTGCAGGCCACAATTCAGATAGCATTATGATGCCCTGTTCTGGGCAGGTTGGTGCATCATTATGAAGCCATGGTAGGCAGATTGATGGCAATGCATGTCTAACGAGGCTAACAAACTGAAATGAGGGACATTTGCTATTTCCGTGAAGAAGTTACGATCTGACTCCAACACCAAATCCTTTTCCCCACCTCTTGCCCGCTTTTCATAGAAATAATAGAGAAAGTACATGCTTATAAACAAACCCAATAGCTGCCATGCCAAATCAATATCTAATTTTTCATATCAATAACAACCTTGATGCTGATGGATCCCAAGATGACAAAGGTATCAATTATATTCCAGTAATATGCCCAAAAAAAAAAAAAAACCCCAAAAGTCCCAATGAATCCGGAAACATATAAAAAAAAAACTCCTCAAACGACAACAAACATTTTTCTACAAGTATTAAACAACTTTATACATTAAGAAATATTTATTACATGATCTAGAAAGTAAAAGAACTCGATAGGCCTAGCATGTTGATGCGTAGTAGCATTTCCATAATATATAAAATTCATTCATTAGTTTCTCTTTATCATTGTTAACATTGTCACAGTAACAAGCAAGTATCCCCAACTAGCATTTCCAAAACACAGGAAGAAAGTGAGGGGCATAAGCGATATGCTGACTACCCCAGAAAATGTAGCTGCAAGAAAGCGACAAAAATGAAGTAAGAAAGGGACCAAGTAAGATATAGAAACTTCCAACCAATAATTTAGCTTCAAACACCCAATTGAGAATCTTGAAAGAGTTCCACAAGCTAGAAAAGAGACCAGCACCATTGCTCTTAAAGTTTATATCCATACTTGTCCAAAAGACACTTCTTTAACTAAAGTTGTAAGGGAGGAAGGCTTAGTCGCTAGTAAAGGGGAGGTGTACGTAAAGCACAGGTTTTTTTCCCCACTTTTTCAGAAGAAATTGTGGGGTTACTCCACATCGATCATCATTAGCCACAATACATCAGACTTTTTGAGCCTTTAAACTACAATCATCTAGACTTGGCACAAAGCAACACAAACTATGGTCAAATGCATCCTTTCAAGTGGTAAGGGACCAAATTCATTGCTCCGCCCAACAATCACAATACAGTCATTACTTTGTAGCAGAGTCAAATTGGTTCAATCCACATGAGGTTGTCCACATAAAAATACCAATTCAAGCATCCGCCCAGAAGTCTAGAACTCTAAGCACCACCAATAGAATATAATTGTAATGGGTAACAAGAAGTTTTGGGCGCACCTCAAACTTTCAAGAGCTGCATTTTGTTGGAAAACGCGATGGCAATCCAATCAGGCACCGCCGCCGACCACTGCAGCTGGTTAATCTCCGACCCAGCCGAGTATACCGACATCGGATCGATTCCATTGGGGCCAGCTACCGTGGGCAGCTCCCAAATGAGGGCCTGAGTATCATCCCCCGCCGAGCATATATGCCTGCAACTCTGGGGCGCCCAAGAGATTGCATTCACGCTAGCTGCATGCCTCTCAAGCTCAGCCACCGGGATCGTCGGCGACCGTATATCCAAAATCACGACCTTGTTGCTGTCCATCAGAATCGTCGCCATATACCTCAGGTCCTGCTTATTCCAGGCCAGCCTCAGAAGCGGCGTATCGGGCAGAGGGCTCTCGTAGATTATGGTGGAGTGCTCCTTGTCCCGGAGATCGAAGATCCGGACCGATCCGTCGGCGGAGACGGAGGCGAAAACCCTAGCCTCCCCCCAAGCGATGTCGTATACCTCCTTGTCGTGGGCGATGAGCTGGGTCTCAACGACGCCCTTGTCGACGTCCCAGATGGTGCAGGTGGTGTCGATGCTGGAGGTGCCGACACGCCTGGGTTCGATGTCGTTCCAGTCGAAGGAGGTGAGCGGGGCGCAAAACTCGGAGGACTTGCTGTTGTTGAGAACTGAGAGGGGTTCGACGGAGTGGTCACGGAGGTCCCAGAGGCGGAGGAAGTCGCCGGAGGAGGCGAGGAGGTTAGGGTTGGAGGGGTGGAACATGAGCTTGGTGGGCGGATAGGGATGATCGAATGAGAGAGAAGGGAGGTGGGGCTTGAGGGTCAAGGCGTCCGGGTCGAAAGAAAGAATATCGACGCGATTGTTGTAGGTCTCAAGGAAGCTGCCGATGGCGACGCGATAGGGGGAGTGGGAGATGGCCAAGGAGTACAGTGGGTAAGGGGATTCGTAGGTTATGGAATTCGAGTGTTTCATCAGGGACTCTTGGCTCGAATGCTCCATATTTTTTCCTCTCTCGTTTCTAGTTTTCTCACTCTTAAGAGTTTTCTCGAGAAAATGAGGGAAAGCTCTTTTAGCTATGGTGTCCTGTTTGGGTTTTATTTCCGGGAAAGTCGAGAAAGATATAGCGGGGAAGAAACTTGACTTTGGACTTTTCGGGGTTGGACTGGCTGCTGCTTATAGGCAGGCCCAACTCAGAGTCACACGTGAACTGACTGACATCTTTGAATATGGTTTTCTATTACTTTTTTTCATAAGTAATATGGTTTTCTAATACTACTGGTCGCTTCATCAACTGCCACGACTTTTTAAAAATGTTTTCAATACCGGACACCATATCAGTTAACACATGGGACGAAAAATTTCGTTATTAATATTATTTTGAAATAATCGATGAATAAATTATATATAATATATAAATATAAATAATAATTTATATATAAATATATATATATATATATTATAAATAATATATAAATTATAAATAATCTAGTCTGAATTAGAAGTCAAAAAATAAGTTTGTAATTTAAAAAAATAAATAAATAAATAAAGGCCGAAATATCGGCCAGTATAAGCCGGTTTTTGGACCGGTACGAAACATATATGATACCTGTACCAGCCCAGTAGCCGGTATGGCAAATATCGGTCGTACCGGCCAGTACGGTACGAGATTAAAAGCACTATTTTTTAGATGGAGTTTAGATAGTGAGATGAGATTAGATATGTTTAGATGAAAGTTGAATAAAATATTCTTAAAATATTATTTTTAATATTAATATTATTTTAGTATTTAAAAAAGTTGAATTATTTTTTATATTTTGTGTAAGAATTTGAAAAAATTATAATAATAAAATGAGATGTATCCAAACCTAGCCTTGATACCATTACTAGGGGTGAAAAAAAAAACGGTGAACCAGTAAATCGGATCAGTTCGGACCGAACTGGTAGGTTAGGACCGGTATCGAGTTCAGTCTGATCTGGTACTGGTTCTATTTTTCTCAAAACCGGTCAAGATCGATCTAGTTCCAGTTTTCCTTTTTCTAACACCGGACCGAACATGACCAGATCAGTTCATATATATTTTTTAATTTTTTATATTGTATAAATATTTTTTATATTATATAATAATTTTTATATATAATATATATAATTATATATAAAATAATTTTGTATTATATGATAAATTACTAATTAATATAATTTTAAATTTTAAAATCTTATAATAAATAACTATATATTATCAATATAGTCTATTGTATTAATAGTTATACTAATATTATATCACTATATATTATAATATACTATAATATATCATTATAGTCTATAATATAATTATAATATATATTATAATATACTACAATATATTATCACTATATTATAATATATATATATATAGACTATATTATATATACTATATAATATATTAGAAAAATTGGACCGGAACCGATAAAATCGAAAGTACCGGTTTACGAGTGTAACCGGTGCGGTATTAATCTTCAAATCTTAAAATCGAAATATATCGATTCGGTTTTAAAATATATCCAAAATCAGATCGAACTTGACCGATTACATCCCTAATCATTACTCCTATTATTAATTCAAACTACATTTTATATTAGCGAATTTTTTTTCAAATAAGATTAATTCATAATAAATTATGGGTATTGATGAGTTGACATTATACATCAATTTTTTATTTTTTATTTTTAAGAAAAGATTGATAAAAAGTGTCATAATTATTAATTACTTTAAAAAGTGTCATAATTGTAAATATTAATAAATGTCAACTTTGTCACTATCTTTGGGGAACAAAATTTAAGAGAAATGCTACAACAATAAAACAATAAAAAATTTTCATAAAAGTAAATTTATAAATTGATATAATTTAATGTGGTACGTTAAATTGTAAAGTCATTTTTATTATAAAGTATATCTAATATATCATATAAAATTATGTCATTTTCTAAATTTACTTTTGATAAAAGTATCAAGACAAACTTTGCGTTCTATGTTTTGAATCAAAGATTAGGTGCTCGATGTTTTAAAAAACATAATAGCTTCCTTAGTTTGTTGCAGCGATTAGAGAGATAAACAAGCATTAGCTCTAATTCAACACCTCCTTGGTTTGAACTTTTCTTCTCTCTCAATTTTAATTGAAAAATTCTATATGCAATCGATTGTGTAGAGTCAGGACGTAATCGTCTGACATTGGGTCCCACTTTCTCCCTTTCTTCGTCCCTCTTTCTCTCCCCTTATTTTTCTCAATAAATGGCCTAACAACTCCTTTCTCTCCTCCGTCCTTGGAGCTCGTCCATTCGTTGGGTGATCATGGATGACCACTCATGCCATCCCTTTAATTATTACATTACAATGGCTACTAATGCTACCAAAACACGGAGCTGGTTCAAACTCCCCATGTTGGGTTTTGAAAAGAAAAACAAACACTACATCTGCCCTCACCCTTTGTCGAAAGATACAGGCAAGCACACAAGAACAACAATTCCCAAAGGTGAAGTTTTTATTGTACATTAGCATTTCTTCAACAATTTCGAAAACCCCCTCCTTGAAAATCTACATTATTGCCAAAAGTTCAGCCACATATTTGGAGTTCTCTGTATTTTTTGTTAGCAACGAAGCACTTCATGCAACCAAGGAACCCGATCTTGAGGAAGACGCATTCCATGGACTCACTATCCACAAACTGCAACCAGTGACAAGCTCAAGCCTTCACCCGACGATCAGAGATCAGCCACGAGCACGACTTCACTTCAACCACCCACCATCAAAGCACTTCATTCATTCCCACACCTTTGTGTCTGTCTCTGCAAGCTACTTTGTCTCATTCCCCAGCCAATGCCCCTTCCTTTACTCAAACAAATTGTCTCTCTCCCCTTCTCGTGCATTTCCTTACCTTTTATCATGCTTGAACTCATTTCTCCAACTGTGAAATCTCTATCATCTTTCTACTGTTAGATCTGATTTTTTTTCCTATGATTCGATTGTTCGTGATGTAATCGACATACCAAATTGAGCGGTGGAGGATTTGGAGACCCACATTGGTAGTAATGGGAGGGGCAATGGGATCGGGCGAAAGTAAGGTGCAGAGAGGAACACGAAGTTGTGCTTTGTTTGTCAAATGTCGTGTTTTTTTTTTTTAAATTATTGATATTGACGTCAGCCAGTTGAACTCTATGCTTGTTCCTAGCATAATTGAAGTATCAATTTCATTGCCATATTCACTTTGGTCAAGCATGAGTAACCTACTAATTTTAGCTTTCTCACTTCCACCAAGTTTTTAGTTAGCCCTTTCATGTTTCAAGGCCTCAAGAAAACTCTTTACATAAATCCGAATTGAAAACACTGGTTTCATTCAAGAAGCATACATTTTTCACAATATTCAAAAAGCAGTCGATTCGTCAACTTGGAGGGTTGGCTTTGAGAAACTGAAGCCATGAACTCATGGTCACGATGCAAACACGAACTCAATCATGGCGATCAAACATAGGATAGAATAAATTCAAGTATAAGGTATGTTGCTAAGTTTCATAATAAATATTGTGGAATGGAAGCAAACCAAGAGAGGTCTGAAAGTACTTACTGAAAGCGTGCTGTGTGAGAACACTGAGAAGTTTGAGAGATGAGAGAGAGAGAGAGAGATGGGACGAGAGAGAGAGATAGAGACAGAGATGGCATTGGGACGACAGGGCGGGTGGGTCTCGCCATGGATTGCCGAATGGAGAGCTGAGAGAGGTTTGATAGTGAGAGATAAGAGAGAAACGATAGTGAGGAGAAAATTGAAATGAAGAAGAAATGGGGGGCTTGATGTATTAAACCAATCCGCGTCATATTCATTAATCTTTTTCTAACATATAGATACAAAACAACAGCCTTAATCGATTGGTTCACTTGCTTGAACACAATTTAAACCGAAATCGAACCAACCGACGTTGGTTTCCATCTATTTGTTGGTTGACCGATTTTTCGTTAGTTTCAACAGTTTCCAGTTAGTCTTGTGGTTACAATTCACCAGTACCCTAAAGTAGTTTAGGGTTTCAATCCGAGACCCTAATTTATGTTAGGGTCACAGATTAACACCTTAAATTAGGTTAGAGGTTCATTATGATACCCCTAACCTAATTTATTTTGGGGTATCAATTTTCAAACCCCAAAAACGTCTTGGATTGAGACTCTAATCTAGTTTGGGGTTTTAATTTTAAACTCCAAAATAGTTTGGGTGATTTTTGTATGATTTTAATTTTTTTTGTGATTTTTGCGTCATGTCAGGTGCTTGATTGTTTGTCGGGTCCATGGATAATGATGATTTTGCATCAAGCCCTAATACTAGCACTAGTGCTGCCAGCTCTACACCTACTCCTAACCTAATTTATTTTGGGGTTTCAAAATCGAAACCTCAAAACAGTCTCGGATTGAGACCCTAATCTAGTTTGGGGTTTCAATTTTAAACTCCAAAACAATTTGTGTAACTTTTGTATGATTTTAATTTTTGTGTGATTTTTGCATCATGTCAGGTGTTTGATTGTTTCTCGGATCCATGGGTAAGGGTGATTGTGCATTAAGTCCGAATACTAGCACTAGTGCTATCTCCCTTACACCTACCCCTACCTCCACACACATGGGTCCACTAAATAATCCCTCCAAGTGTAACCTCCAAGTGCTAGCCAGCCATCAAGATTCATGAAGTGCTTATTAAATCACTTCATAACTTATGGACATATGAAGAGGAAGGGTTGTCCACTATGAGTGTCCATTTATTACAAATACAAATGAAAAATAAAAGAAAGGGAAAATAGGTATTTATCAAATGATTATTTATTGGGTACTCTCAGTGTAAAGAAAAATCACAATATTATTAAAAAATACATCCTTAATTATTAAGTAAAAAAAATATATATATTGGGAGCGGGCTACCAGCAGTAGCCCCTACGGGACATCTATCATTTCCCATTACAATAAGCCTTGTCAAGTACAATCGATTCTTACATAAATAATTTTATTTATATGACATATTATAATAGGATGGAAATACTGCATAATTTTCCCTTTCAAAAAATAATGGCTATTACAAACTTTTGGCAGATAATAAGTGCCTATTAAACCACTTCTCAATTCAACTCATTTAATTTCATCTCATCTAATTATTTCAACTATTTTAAATTATCACATAAAATAGTTTAAAAAATATAACTTTTTCAAATTATAAAATATAAATAATATTAAAAATATAAATTCTAATAATATTATATTTAATTTTTAACTTTTATCTCAATTCATCTCATCTATAAAAATAAATGAGAACATATTCATCTTGAATTTCGAGGGCCAAGTGTGCCAACTTGTGCCAATAAAGTACTTGAATCTGGTCACTAGATTCATCCTGCTGCCGAGTACACCAAGAAGTCACCACAAAAGAGCCATCAGGATGAACAGTGTCAAGTCCAAACCCATGCATACACTCAAAGTTTACCCTCTAAAAGCACAACTTTAAGGTAATGATATGTGGATTGCAATTATAATAAATGTTCACCCTTCCTTCTCTCTTTCTTTTAAAATCTAATTAAAGGTTCATCTCCACAATACAGAAATGAAAATACTACACTTCTCACTTATTTCTACTGTTAGTTTTAACCATTGTGAATTTTTTTTTATTATTATTTTTTACATAATGATTAAATAAGTATTTTTTAATAATTTTGTAAAATTTTTTTATTTTTTAAAATATATTTAAATATGTTAAAAAATACAAAAACAATTTTCAAAACCACTAACGGGAGCCCAGCGGGAGCTCCCAACAGTGGGAGTAGCACAGCTCATAAAGAAAACACACACGTGTGTATAGGTATCTTTGGGGGAAACTAATCAGGAGAGCATGATACATGTACCAAGGCAAACTCTACGTTCCATGTTTTGAATCAAAGATTTAGGTGACTTTTGATAGTGAGTTCAGATTAGATAAGTTGAGATGGAAGTTAAATAAAATATTAGTAGAATATTATTTTTTTAATATTATTATTATTTTGAGATTTAAAAAAGTTGAATTATTTATTATATTTTATGTAAAATCTTGAAAAAATTGTTTATTATATTATTATTATTTCACTATTCGGGGCCTTAGGTGCTTATGTTTTTGGAAAAACATAATAACTTCTGGAAGCCTTAGTTTGCTGCAGTAGCGATTAGAGAGATAAATAGGCATTGACTCTAATTTGAAGCCTTTCTAGCTGCTGAACTTTTCTTCTCTCACAACTCTAACTAGATGAATTGATTGCAAGTCCAAGTATCAATATCATTGCCATATTCACTTTGGTCTAGCATGAGTGACCTACTAATTTTAGCCTTCTCACTTCCACACAGAAAGCAATTTACAGAAATCCGAATTGAAAACACTTTTATTTCATTCAAGAAGCATATAATTTTCACAATATTCTGCCTTGTTTTTTCACCTCTCTTTTTGTCTTGAAATAGAAACTACATACACCAGAAAGCCACCAGTGAAAAAGACAATCAGAACCTCAAAAACCAAATACAATAGGTATGTACCCCAGCCGAGGACACAAAGCTTTTTAATGAATTCTATGCTATGGTTATTGAAAGCACAGCCCATTACTCGGAACCCTTGAAATCCTGCCTGTTTAGCCGAGGTCTCAAAGATTTTTAATGAATATTCCATGATATAGGTATTGAAAGCACAACACATTACTCGGAACCCTTGAAATCCAGCCCCTTTCGCCAAGGCCTCAAACTCCCTCTCGGTCCTTTCCTTCCCACCAGGATTATGAGCCAACATGATAACATCGATATGTATGACTCCCTTAGCAGCAAGGCTCTTGTTTGGGGCTACCGGAAGAATGCATTCAGCAACAATCACCTTCTCGTTGTCTGGAAGAGCTTCATAGCAGTTCTTCAAAAATCTTAAGCAACCCTCATCACTCCAATCATGACATATCCACTGTTTAAGGGAACACACACATGTCAAGAGCAAAAATCAATAGTTTAAAATCTTTTCACTTGATAATCCTATAGTTACAAATGGTAAGCCCCAAGACAAATTTTTACTTGATGGTTTCAAATAAGAGAAAGATAAATGCATAAAGTGGGTCTCACAATATTTTTTTAATTGGCATCGGGTGTCCAGGAATAGCGTCCTGACTAATCCTGGTGGTGCATAGGCCCTCGACAAGTTTCCCGCAAGTGTACCTCGAGTAATTCAAGAGAAAAATCTCTCAGTTCAATAACCCTTAAAATTTGTTTGCACTTAAGAGGATTTGAATCTTAGACCTGCGAAAGCATACTCCCAAACCCAAGTTCCTTATCACTTGAGCGAATGCCTAGTTGTTGGGTCTCACAATATTTATTGGCGAAAATTCAACAATCCATGACATCATTCTACTGCAACGTGGAAATTGGAGTTAATTGATTATTCTTTGAAAATGAAATACCCTCTACAGTAACAGTATTAAATCTGAGGTTGAGGGAACCTTGAGTACAAGTGGTGCCATCCATGAGTCAAGCATCAATGGAACCATTGCAGTTTCATACAACTGGACCCAACTACAAGTCAAGTAAGGGAGTCGGTAAGAAAGTGAAAGGATTTGAGATCATTTCAGTTCAAACCCACCTCATTGAAAATGACGTCATCTTTTGGAACACTGACAAACATGTCACCTCCAACATGGTCTACACCTGCAGTCACCATCTTCATCCCATTGGCTCATATCAAAGAGTGATGAATTCGGGACCCAAAAATTGTCCCGAAAAGTGTTAATTTTTTTCTTCTTTTTTTATTTTTATTTTTTTTCATTTATTTTTTTAATCATCATAAATATTTAAAAAAAAATAAAAAATTCACAATATCATTTAAAAATATTTTTTTAATCATTCGGTAAAAAAAATAAAAAAAAATCCCATTCGAGATAATTTTTGGATTCCGAATTCGGGACCCAAAGCATTTCTCCGTATCAAAACCAAAAAATACGAAAAAAGATTATCATCACGTGGCCAACAGGGTTTTAGTTCTTAAAAATGATATTTGCAGTTGTAAGTATCTAAATGTCGTGCAATCATTTAGAAAAAAGTAAATAAATATAGGACCCACATGAAAATAAATTAATTTTTTAATAGTGAATCATATTCTTTTTCAAAACAACTGCACGACATTTGCACATTCCACGACTGTATGTAGCATTACTCTTTAATTCTAGATGAAATGACTAGTTTGGTAAGTGGACCCAACTTTATCTCAAACGACATGGTTTGCAGGTTCAACACCACTCTGTATATAATGTGCGGTTTTCTACTCTTTATTTCACTATTGCCATCCCAATATTATATATATATATATATATATATATATATATATATATATATATCAATATTAATTGGATCATTTGAAAATTATATCCCTTATATATAATTTCTTTTGGCGAAAAATATAAAACTATATAATTTTAATTAAAAAAAAAACCAGATTCTAGATAATTATAGATGATCTCACTCATGTGGAAATTAATCTCTAGCTTGTTCAATCAATTCAATCTGACCCAGATTTAGAAAAGTTTGGTCTACTCTTAACTTCTTTGTTTGAAAATTCCATACAAGTTAAATCAGTTTATACCTATTCCCTCCCGACAACCTAGACCACATGATACATCGATCACTTCTAATTAATTAACTGCAAAACGACTTTGTAGATACCATGATATTATATATATATATATATATATATATATATATTTATATATATATATATATATACACACACATTTGTCTAGTTTAGTTAAATGATTATCTTTTAAAAATAATGTGGTTCATTTAAAAAAATAATATAAATTTCAATCAATAATTTACTGCATAGACAACAAAATGTGAGTCCTAACAAATATTTTTGTGTAATAATTGTTATTAAGCATGGGATAATAATTACATGCATGCATAGATTATAAGATTAAAACATTAGTTTAAACAATAACATAGTCTCATAGATAGTTATGATATCGATAGTTTTAGCAAAGTTGCTTGTGATAAGTTTAATACAACTTCAACAAAAACATTAGTTTAAAATTTGATTTCCTTGATAATTCTATTGTGATCCATCATTTTTGTCATCTTGTACGGTATCAATATAGATGACATTGAAATTTTTATGCTTCTATTGCTTAATTCGGTCAGGATCTGTAAAAAGTTGAATTATCTACTCTTTCTCTGAAGCTTTTTTTGTATGATTTTCTATATATGATAAATGTTTCTACAAAATAAATTTTGATTAACTTTGCAGATTAATAAAAACCTAAACAACTTAAATATTGAAACTTGACGTATTGTAAATTAACACAAATCTTAAAATTGAATGTTTTTAATTAAATTATTATAGATGTTATAAATAAAACTAAAACTGCCGCAACACACAAATATATAAAAATCAATTAAAATGATTTTTATTATAATTGCAATTATTTCTGAGATTTTCTACAAATCGACCTCATATAGTTAAACATATGGGGTTTAAGTTACAAAATTGAAAAAAAAAGAAAGAATTAATAGAAAATGCAAGAAATTAACATTGAAAGGTAATTGTAAAAGAGATAAGAACCTAAGTAATATTTTTACCTTTGATCAATAACATATATTTCTTAAATAATTGTTGGTCCATATGTTGAGGTTATCTCTTTAGATGGCTTAATATGGATTGCAACGGCCAAAATATTTGATAATTAAAAAATAAATTGTTAATATATTGATAATTAAATATTTCAGATAAAGAGTAAATTACTTATTTTTGCAATTGAACTTTTATAAACGTTTAATTCACTGAACGGAACAAGCTTGTATTTTGGTGGTTCCAATTGTTCTTCATTATCTGAAATTTCCTCAATTAACGTTCTAGAATTTAAGATCAACTAATATTAATGTGTTTCAATTCTATACTTACGATCTATTGGCCTCACGAATGCATTGCTGATGTAATATGACCAAAAAATATGCAAAATCTGATCTCGGGAGTCAATATCATTACCAAACATCGAAGCTTGTACCCTATTCTCCTGCACAATATAAAAAATTGTAACAAATAATTTACTTTAAAAACTTCTAATGAATAATTTAATATAATAATTTTTTCCTTTTTAAATTATTTTTGGGTTTTAAAAGAAATTTAAATTTTTTTAAAAAAAAATGTATTCTAGAAAGATAACTAAATAAATGCAAGATCATTAACATTCGTATAATAAGCAAAAAATAAAATTTAATAGCTAAAGATAGAACAAATCATCATTTAAAGAAAATTACATGGATGAGATTTAAAAAAAAAAAAAAGATTCCCTCTCACTTTCAGGAATAGTAAAAAACAACAAGACAATAGATTCAAACAAATAATATACCTCTTAAATAATTAATATTAAATTTTGATACTTCACTGGTAAATGTTGGCTTGTTTGTTTGGGTGACTTCTCTGTAATAAGCTTCTTGATTTTTCAATTTTTTGTAGTCGGAGTGATATCCCATTAATGTATAAATCGTAAGCATTTTTAAACCTGTTTGGATACAAACATATTAAATGCAACTGGACATTTATACATAACGCAATATCAGATATAGCGTTATAAGATATCCTTCATTATAGAGCAATAATATTAGGAAAACTAAATTATAAGAACTGAATGATATTAAAGAGGAGCAATTAAGAAAAGAAACGACGGCATATATATAGTTTCTTAAATATTAAAGCTAGCATAGCATAATTAAAGTGGGTACTATTTCTTGATTTTAATAGACAATTGACAATCCAAGTATATATAAATATGTAAAGACAATTGACTTTCTTATCATGGGATAAGATATAAATTAGAGCACTAGTATTACATTTATTAAATTTATTTTTAAATTTTGATGAAAAGTACATGTTTTTCATATATTTAAAACCTCATTATCCATAATTCCATATTGGATTAGTCATTAAACTCATCAAAATAATAATATAATATTATTTTTTTAATAATAATATTTTTTCTTTTTTCTTTCATATTTTTTAATGACACTAATTATATGTTAATTAATAATTTAATTTGATACTTAGATTATTATTTTTCAATTAATTTTTTTCCTCAACCTAATTATCCAACAAACACATTTTGACAACCATTCTTCTACCCAACAATCATATATAGAATTAATGAAACTAACAAACACATTTACAATTATTTCATCCAACAAATATATTACCAATATTTCTTCTACCCAATTGTCACATCTAAAATTCTTGAAACCAACAAATACTTCCACAAACCCTTCTTTTCTACCTAAACTTTACATCTACAATTCTAAACTTGACGAACTTAAACTTGACCGTTCGATCGCGTTCGAACGGATTTTTTATTTGAGACAATTTAAATTCGTCTCATAAATTCGTTCAAACGTAGTAAGTAACGTTCGAACAATGAGGAACTGTTTGAATGGGTATTTCATGGTCGGTTGATCGATACCAGTCCGTTCGACTAAATACACATGAAGAAACGTTCGAACAAAAAAATTGATGATCGAACGCAAATAGTGAATTGCCTGTTCGAACACGTTCGAATGGCGCGCAATTTTTACCATTCGAACTCTAACTTGCATGTTCGAACGGTTATTATTTTCTTGAACAATACTAATTTAAAACCAAATAGATATTTATATTTCAAAAATACATTACAAATTGTTCAATATAAATAAAACTAATCTAATAAGTAAGAAGTAAATAAATAAAATACTAATAAAATTATCAGTACATGATATATAATTGTTTAATATGCAAAAACACTTCTAATAAAAATCAATTGTTTGGAGACCTGAATTGTTGCATAAGCATCTGTCTTTGTTGTTCTTGCATGGAGTTGCATCTCTCTTTGTTGATCTTCTTGCTGGTTTATGCGCATCTTCATGTCTGCATGTTTCGTCAATTGAGTCTCTAACTCCTGTTATTTTGCCATCAATTCTTCAATCCTAGAATTTGCATTATCTAACGCAATGGTACTAGTGCTTGACGTTGATGAAGAGCATGAAGGCTTTACACAGCGACCCAAACCCCACAAGTAGCCCAAACGTTGATCCAGAACTTGTGTAAAAATTTTAACATCACTTGTTGATGAATTATGATCTGATGCAGTTTCAGCATAGAGGGCAACCATTTATCCTACACACAACATATAAAATTAATATTGACACAATAATTTTAATATGGTTAATTAAAAGAAATTATAATACTTACATAATTCTCACGAGCATCGGGATAAGTCCACTCTCCATTACTATTAGTATGTAATGCAGCATATAATTTTGTCAGATCATAATTGGTGTCTGACTCTTTCTACAAGAGACATTGTTAAGATATAAAGTCTATATTAAAAACAAACTATAGAGAATAAAAAAAATACATTACCAATTTTTGAGAGAGGCGATGGAAAGATCTTGAGCCTGCATGATGATGAATCTTTAACTTCAATCTATTTGTTTTGTTTATAGAATTTCGCTCCTGTATAGAAGTTGTAAAAGTTAGTAATTGAAAATTACAAATATAACACATAAAGAATTCATTTAATTTACCTTATATGATGGATCTTCAAACATGTCTTAAAGTTTTCCCCATTCTTCAGGTCGGACATCCTGAAAAGGATGTTGGCATGCATCTTCCTTATTCTCGTACTTTTTGTAATGCTCGTGACACATTGCCTTATATTTGCAGAATGCATTACACATTAGCTCTTCGACAGTCCTATGCTCTTCTCTCCTACCACAACTTAGTTCGAAGTCATCATTGAAAAATTATATAAACAAAGATATTATCATTAAGAATATTAAATAATATCAATAAAAATTTATTATTTAAATATTACGTACCAAACAACGCTTCTTTATAAGCTCTTTCACATCTTGCAGAACTTTATGCCATGAACTCGTAGCCAAAGGTGCATAAGTCCATGTAAGAGCACCCACATGCGATGCAAGCCAAGCTGCTTGTTGTCCCTCGCCTTCGGTATGTTCGTCAGGAATGTTAACCTTAATCTTACTTACTTTACGATATTTCTCCAACGTCACGCCTCTAGTAGTGCCTCATCCATGATGAGATTGTACTGTTATCTCTATAAAATAATATTAATTATTTACCTTATATCAATTATCATATATTTTAATTGAAAAAATGAATATTAGCTATTTACCTTGTTCCGTAGAGTCAGTCTCTAATGGTGAGTCAGACGGAAAGTTAGGAACATGTGGAAATGGGATGTGAACTTCCTTCCTCTTTGGTGGCATAATTGCGAGATACTTTATAATGTGAACACAAAACTGATCAATCATCCGTATCAGTTTCATCTATAGATTCGCTCTCATTATCTATAGATACTTCAGATCAGTCAACACTTTGATCAACTGTTGCCTCAACTATTTTAGCCTTAATATATTCCCTATGTAATGAGATTATCTCATACTGGCTCAAATCCACAAATAAAATGATTGTCTAAATAGAATACTTGAGATACTTGGGAAGCCAAAATAAAAAGATAATTTTCATACCATTTTTTTGATGTATTAATACTCAGAAAATATTCATCCTGACATTTTTCCCTTCAAGGATTGCTTAAATCCCACCAATCACACTTAAATATATAAACCACAAGCTCCCCCACATATTTCATTCCAATTATATCTATGATAACTCCATAGAAATCAACATTGTCTTCATCGTGACTCCTTTCGACAATGACACCACTATTTTTTATTTTTCTATAAAGTTTTCGATCAATTGTGTGATATCTACTTGCTCGAGAAATACATGCAGAATATCGAGCAGCGCGTCTCGAGGGGCCACGCGCCAATGCATATAGTTCGTCTGATATACTATTCGGATTACTCGCATGCATTTGTATAACCTACGTATTAAATAAAGTATAAACATTCAATCGTTAACAATTCTATCTATTTAAAATATGTTAGTGCAAAATTGCATCTGTATTAATATCATTACCCGTTGTTCGAACTATTTAGGGAAATCCTGTTCATGTCTCTGGTCTATATCATTTACTCCCAGTTTTTTTAGCACGTTAATATTATCACTGAAATTAAAAATTAGCAACAATAAGTATATTCGTATAATTGTTTAATAAGTAAATTCAATGATTAATTAACAATTATTTTGAACTTACTTCAAGTGGCTCTCTATCTCTGAGCAATTATTTAGCACGTACTACTGAGCTTTCTCGAACTCTCTTTTACACAAATCATAACCACGCTAAGCATCAAGTGCACGTACTTGTTGAGAAAACAAAAAAAAATCCATTATGTTGTCTTTCTTGGTCAATATCAAAGTTTCTTTCTTGCCGATCAAACCTTGTTTCAACGTCGTGGAAGTATTTTGAACAGAATGTATGCCACTCGCACATCTCTAGTCAAGAACCCACGGATACCAACATGCAAGATACGTTGTAAAAATACATGATAATCATGGCTTTCTAGAACAGTAATTTTTCAGTCATTTGTTTGCATACACATTGTTAAATTCGAGGCATACCCGTCCGGTAATTTAATATTTTGCAACCACTCATAAAATGTAGTCTTTTCATTCCTTGAAAATGTATACCACCCAATTGACATGGAAACAGACGAACCACTTTGTTGCAACTGCATTTCAGGTCTAATTCCCAACTGCTTTAGATCTTTCCTTGAGTTTATATTATCCTTTGTTTTACCTTGAGTTTATATTTTTTTCAATATGCATAACATCGAGACTATGCCGCAATTTTAACGTCAACCAGTAGGGGAGTTAAAAAAATATACTTTTTTTTGTCCAATTCAACTCATTTGCACTTCGTTTTCTCTTCCGTTGTTTTCTACCAAAATCATTACTTCCGACATCCACAAACTGTGCAATAACATCTTCACCAGACAAGAATGGTGGAGGGTGCCCCCATTCAACAGTGTCATCAAACATCCAACCATTTCCACCCCATCTATGGTCACTAGGTAAAAATCGACGATGACCCATGAAACATAGTTTCCTCCCATATATAAGCCATTCAAATTGGGTATGTTTGTTACAAATCGGACATGCGAATTTCCCCTTAGTGCTCCAACCTGACAAGTTTCTATAAGCAGAAAAATCATTTATTGTCCATAATACCGCAGCACGCATCTTGAACGACTTGCTTGTTGATGAATCAAATGTCAATACCCCATTCTCCCACAAATATTTCAATTCTGCTATCAGTAGCTGCAAGTGTATGTCTATATCATTTACTGTGATCTCGGACATGGAATGAGCAAACTCATCATGAAATATGGATCTTTCATACACTTCCATGGTGGTAGATTGTACGGCATAAGTACAACTGACCAAGTATTATGACTAGTACTCATGTTCCCAAACGGATTAAATTCATCTGTTGCTAACCCAAGTCGAACATTATGAGGTTCTTCAGCAAACCATGGGTGTTCCAAGTTAAATTCCTTCCAAACTTGAGAGTCTGCAGGATGTGACAAAATATTATCATTCTTGATTCTAGATGATGAGTGTCATGTCATATCCACAGCCGTTGAATGTGACATAAATAATCGTTGTAATCTAGGTATCAATGGAAAGTGACGTACAACCTTCAATGGCACATTATGCTTCTCAGTTGTCCATCTTGATTCATGTCAAATGGGGCACTCTTTAAATTTGATGGATCTGTTCCACTTTCATCCATAAACATTCCCGCACCAATGCCATCCTGCATTTGCTCCATATCCTATTCGGGATTGTCACCAACAACCTCAGCATGTACATCTTCATCAATGTCTTCTTCTTCATCTCGAAGTTCGAATTATGTTGGACACGGTTCTCCATCTAAGACCCAATCGGTATAATCTTGGTCAATACTTTTGACAAACAGATGCTCTCTCACCAACTCTATCTTATGAGAACGCAAATTCTTGCAAAGTCGGCATTGGCATCTAATACGACCGTCACTGCCAATTGTACAGGATGCGAACTCCAAAAATTTCTTAACTCCTTCAGCGTATACATTGTAATTATCACCCAACCGATCTCTAACTCACATCGAACTCTTATCCATGTCTAATATCCTATTGCAAACAGTCACATGCATCAACAAACAATCAATTATCTAACATATTGTGTAATTTCTTCATTTCACTGGGTAGTTAGTCCTATCCCATTCGGGATTGTAAAATCATAATTGTCAACCTACCAATTATTATCTCTCACGTCCAACAAAATTTCGACAGCATCTCCCCATACTTCTCGAAATATGCTCGTTTGGTCGTGCACACCAACGAGTAATACATCGATACACCTTCACCGAAACTGCATATCCAGAATAATAAGGGATGACTCTACCAAAATCATAATGTCGGATGCAACAGAATTATATTTTGATAGTTTGAGAGAATGATTTTACAATCTTAAACTGTCCACTTTGAACAATTCAAGAGTTATCAATCAACCTTTCAATATGATTAATAACTCTCGAACAGGTCTAAGATTTATTTTAATGCCAAGTAAAATATACGATATTAAAACACAACAATAATAAAAAATACGAGAATACAATATGATACATTATATGTATCATGGGTATTTTAAGTATCCTAAATATATCATGGGTATTACTTATTAGCTTAATTATACGTTATAGTTAATTTTACGTATTAATTAAAATTTAATTTTATTATTTGTTAAGTTAGTCCTCATAATTTAATATTAATCATCTTTTATTATTTGTTAAGTTAATCCTCATAGTTTAATTAATACTTAAATATTAATATGAATTTAAGTATTAATAATCCTTATATTTTTATAATATAATTTTAGCCCCTTTTAAGTTAGTTGTAAGATAGTTTTTACAACTATTATCTTTTAAGTATTAATATGAGTTTAAGTATTAATAATTCTTATGTTTTTATAATATAATTTTAGTCCCTATTAAGTTAGTTATAAGATAGTTGTTACAACTATTATCTTTTAAATATTAATATGAGTTTAAGTATTAATAATTTTTATGTTCTTATAATATAATTTTAGCCCCTTTTAAGTTAGTTATAAGATAGTTTTTACAACTATTATCTTTTAAATATTAATATGAGTTTAAGTACTATAATATTACATATTTATATTATAGTTTAAGATAGTTTTTACAACCGTTCGAACACAGTAATATACTGTTCGAAAGGTATATTACCGCGTTCGAACGGTCTCAACCTAGATTCCAAACACCAGCTAGTTCAGACGAGACACAATCTCACAAAACATCACAAATTCATATTCAAAAAACAATACAAACATTCTACATATATATTTCGAATAGCAACCCTCTAACAAACATACAACATATATACTTCGAATAGCAACTCTCTAACAAACATACAATATATATACTTCGAATAGAAACCTTTTAACAAATATATTTTGTACTTAATCTAATAAACACCTACACAATATATATATATATATATATATATATAAACTACAAAATCAATAAAAAAATGATAGATTTAGAAGTAAAATGATAAAGAAAATCATACATTTAAGCAAAATATATTAAGCAATCCTCTTTGTAAGATGATAGAATGAAAAATTGTGTGAAGAAAATGTAAGATTTTGGAGAGAAAACGGAGAAGAGAGAAAAATGAGGGACTGATGGCGTGTGGGAAGATTATAAGTTCTGACCAACCGTTCGAACGTAAATAAAGTGCAGTCCAACGCGAAATAATTTCACCGCGCCAATTTTCCCGCCCGCTTCAAGGTTGTTCGATCAACGAAAAATGTCGATAAAACGGTAATCCAAGAGTCTTTAATTGGCCCACCATTGCAATAAATTGTTCGAACTCTGACAAAGGACATTCGAACAATAATCCAGAGTCATTAATTGGCGGGGTATTTTCCCACCAATGCAATAATCCGTTCGAACGATGACAAAGAACATTCAAACGATAATCTAGAGTCATTAATTGGCGAGATATTTTCCCACCACTACAATAAACCGTTCGAATGCTTTTTTCATAAGTTCAAACGTAAATAAAGCTTTCGAATGGTTTACTAATACCATTCGAACACATCACCTTAATGTTTAAATATATTTATTTTCATCATTAAATGAAAAGTAATATAAGATCATATGTATTAGTAAGATATACTATCATATATATAGTAATATATACTAAATATCATAGATATAGTATAGTATATATTATACTATACTAAAGTATACTATAAAAATGTAAGATGATATCTATTATACTATAATATATATTAATAATATATACTATATAGTATCATATATATTATACTATACTAAAGTATAAAGGAAAATGTAAGATGATATATATTAGTAATATATATGATTTATATTAGTAATATATATTATATGATATATAGTAATCTATACTATATATCATATATATCGTATCATATATATTATACTATATTAAAGTATAGTGGAAAATATAAGATCATATATATTAATAATATATACTCACATATATATAGCCTCAAATATACGAAGATCACATAGTAAAATATAGAGAAATTTATAAGATCATAGTATATTAGTAATCTATACTCTATATATATATGCAATATAGTATCATATATAACATATATAGTAAAGTATAATGGAATATATAGTATGATATATATTAGTTAAGTATAAACTCATAGTATATAGTACTATATACTATCATATATATATACTATCATATATAACACTTTGATAGTAAAGTATTATGATATATTACTATTATATTATCATAAAATATATATAAGTTATTATGTTTTCATTTAAAATATTATACTATCATAACATATATTATAGTATATTATAATATTACATCAATATTATAGTATATATAATCTACTATAATAGTATATATATTATATTAAATTATAGGATTATAAATATAATATACATTTAATATAAATTTTTACTAAACTTAAAACAAATACCATTCGAACGGTAAATATTAACGTTCAAACCGTAATTTAAAACCGTTTGAATGGTCAAATATAACGTTCGAACGGTTATGCACATATAAGTTATCGCGAGCAAAACTTTCTCTCACGCCGCCATCCCATCGTTTGAAAACGAGAGAAAACGTTTGAACGCTCATCAATCTCTGTCGTCTGTCGCCGTAATCAGCACCTACGTCAAACACTCTTCTTCCCAAGTGAATGTATGTATTTTAAAATTTAGTTTACTGTTTATTTTATGATTTAATGGTTTTATTTTTTTTCTCTAGAAAAAATATATTTTTTCATCAACAGTCACTGTAGAACACCACAAATCCACCGTAGGATGTTTAGAAATGAAGAGTAGTATGTGTTTTGTCAAAGAAACCACGGACTCGATGCATTTTGAGTGTTTTCATGGCCGTTGAGTTGACTCAGTCATGGTTGAGCTCGATCTGGTTTCCGTTCGAACGCGTTCGAATGATTTAACCTTGATGTTCGAACCGAACGGTTTTCAGTTTTCCGTTCGACCATATATTTTATTGTTTGAACGTAAAATTGTCGTTCAAACGCGTTATATTACGTTTGAACCATTTACTTTGTATTAGCTTATTAAATTGTTTTTATCGTTTCATTGAATTGTTCTATCAAGTAATTTATTAAATTGCTATCAGTATATAATTTTGTAAATCTTTTCGCCGTAATTAGATTTTATTACTAATGTTGAATATATATTTTATTTTTAAAATTTTAGGTTTATAATAATGTTTTACAGGGACCGTAAATGTGGTAGATCAGGGAAACCTTCTATTCAAACAGTTCGAGAGCGGACTGTTTTACTTGAACGATAGGTAAAACTGTCTGATTTTGTGGCTCTTATATGGGAGGGTCATTCCCTCCCATCAGTATTCAATGATCGTGGTTGGGCACCAATCTTAGATCTGCGAGAAGAATGAATGAAGCTCATTTCCTACATTGAGATCGTTACTGAGTTCAATAAAGAGCTCGGTGGTGCCAGTCCAGACGATGGAAGGGCATACATGATCTGTGTTCGAGGAGCTCCTATTATGTTTTTAGCGGACGGACTCGCTACATATCTCAGTATTCCTAGGCTTCTCGATGTCTATCCGAACCTGCCACCTAGAGAGTCTGATCCTTTAGGTGATGCAGAAATGTCTCAGGACGAGGACAAGTTTACACAGATGAGATTGATACACTTATTGATGATCATGAGGTTAGAGACTTGATTGTTGGTCCAGATGCCCAGTGTACGATGAGACGAAGAGTATTAGGCAGGTAGATTTATCTTCTTTCTTCAAGATCATGAATTTGATCATCGCCAACAATATTGACCCTTGGCAGCACAAGATCTAGGTCGGCATGAATCGAGCGAGATTTATGATACGGGTCGCTCGTGGCATTCCGATCGACCTCGTGGGTTATATATTTGAGAGGATTCGATCAGAGGCTCGATTCATTACGACAGATATATTGCCGTTTGAAATCCTCATCACTCGATTTTTGCTACATGCCGGGGTCGTGCCAGAAGTTGCCAAGCATTCCCGAGATCCGATGGGACCGATCAACAGCACCACCCTGTCACGGAGCATGGGACACTCGAGATTTCGTTTTCGTGGAGCTGTTCCTGACAGGGCTGATATTCAGAGAGATGCAAAGCCGGGATATACTGGAGTAATGAGTAGCGTCTCTAGGTTACGTACAGAGGTTAATGAGTTATGTATAGAGATTAATGCCAATAATGCAACTCAGGTTACGCTCAGTACTCGACTGGCACAGGTAGAGAGACAATTAGCTACAGTCGAGGATATGTGTAGAGACCTCGCAACACAGTAGTTTCTATTTTATTTATATATATTTTTTGTTATAGTTATGGAAGTATATATGGTGTTTTGATAATTTGCTTTAGTTGTAAATTAAATATTTTATCTTTTTTGGAGTAATTATTGATTTATATTATGTGATATATGGTTGATAATATTTATTTAACTAAAAATTTTATTTAACATAAAAGAAATCATTAAAATATTTTAAAATTAATTACATAAAATTACTTAATGAATTTGTATATATGATATATATTTTTTATATTTTGAGTTTTATACCGAGATTAATATTATACATTTGAATGTATAAATGTAGTGCTTAAATATGTTCAAACTAAATATATTCCGTTCGAACGGTTTAGTAACCTTCCCGCCATGTTTTGCCACCAAATATTTTCTATTCGAACACAAAAAATTATCGTTTGAACAATTGTTAACTTTCCTCTACATAATAAATTATTGGTTTACAAAAACAATCCTCACGTGTCCTTAAACGACTACAAACCAGCACTATACAATCCTCACTTGCCATTGCATCGAAATGAGTTAGAGAGGATCATAAAATTTGAAATTTCTTTATTTAAAATTTATTTTTTAAATTAAATTATAGACATAATTTATAGGGGTATAAATTTGAACAGAAAAATCGGTCCGGATCGGACCAGTTTTGAACCGGTCTAGTCCGGGACCGGTTCTTGTAATCGTAAGATCGGTCAGATCCGGTCTGGTCCCGGTTTTATGGTTTTCGGGACCGGATCGAACCGGACTAGCCCGGTTAGGAAAATAAATATAAAAAAATAATATTTTATATATATAAGTTTTATACAAAATTAATATTATGCAAAATATTTTATATATAAGTTTGATATATAATATATAATTATATATGAAATAATTTCATATTATAATTTATAAATTATAACATAAAATATTAATCTTAAATGTGTACATTTGTAATTTGTTTGATCATATGTTATTAATATAATTGTATATAAGATAATGTTATTATAATTTATAAAATAAAATTTTAATCTTAAAGATGAAAATTTAATTTATCATATGCTTTAAACATAAAATATATATTTAAATTATTAATAACATTTTATTTATAGCTATACTAATATATAACTAATACTGATATATTATATATAGCTAAATAATCATTATACTAAATAATCACATATAAAATAATGATATAGTAATACTAATTACTAATACTAAATTACTATACTAATACTATCACTATAATACTATCAATAATATAGTTATAATAAATTAAACTAAATTAAAAAATACTAATATAACAATTAACAAACTCTCACCCTATATCAATATAGTGATATAGTGATACTAATACAATATATTATACATTATAGAATATAATAATATATTGATACTAAATTATTACTAATACTATATACTATACTAACAATGATATCAATACTATCTATAGTTATAGTGATTTAGTTATAGTGATTAGTATAACTATATATTAATATTAGTTATTATGATTAGTATAACTATGATTAGTTTATATTAATTGATTATTATGAGTAATAGGATTTTAAAAATCAATTTTATATTAATGAGCAATTTAGAATATAAATTATAATATAAAATTATTTCATATATAATTATATATTATATAAAAAAGTTTCTATAACATTAAAAATTAATTAAAATATATATCTGAATTGGTCCGGTTCAATGCCGGAAACTTAAAACTGGAACCAGTCTGGTTTTGACTGGTTTTTCATATGGCGGAACTGGTCCCGAACCTAACCAACCAGTTTGGGCCGGTTTGATTTGGTTTGGTTCGGTTCATTAGGTTTTTTAGCCCTAGGCTCAACCTCAAATATTGGAGCAATTAATGTTTGCGTTACAAAAATAACGCATGCAATAAAGGGCTGCTCCTCCATAGAGGTGTGTGCCGCTCTGTTAATAGTAGAGTGCAACGGACTCCATGGTGTGAACAGAGCCATGAGCAACTTAGCACAGTGTTGCAGGTTGCTCTGCCTCTCGATTGTGTTGTAGAGTAGCTCTTCATGGCAGTATCGTTGCTTCCAACAGCCAACACTGCCTCTTGTGGTAGTGTGTAGCTTGTCATGTCACTGTAGAAGTGCATGCCTTCACCTATGGTGGTCAACGCATCAAGGCGGTAAACACGTCACCTGTGCGGCAACACCCATGAAGTACACTGCATGCATCACCCAAGTGGTGAGCGCTGCTGCCTCATGTGGTGCTTGTAGCACTTGGGTGCCTCCAGTGCAAGCTGTAGCCTCATATGGCACATGCACCGTCAATATCTGGAGCGCCTCCACATGCACGGGTTTGCATTGCTTTGAGTGGTCGCAGCCTCTACTTGTGTAACGTCCTTTGGTTGCATTAACAATGATCAACATCGATTAGGTGGTGAACATTACATGAACCACCTCTCATGGTGGTATGGTCAAAACTGCTCCGTGCACTTGAGAAAAAAAAAATCCCAGTATACACAAAGCATCGTCGGCAAATCTTAGATTAGTGCGGTTGTTCCACGGATTTTCTTCGTCATTGTTGTTCATCCAAAATCATCACATCGACAGTGGAGTGTGCTACGTGATAGGAAGTCAGAGCAACATCCACATATTCCATCGCGTAAAATGTCGAGACTAGATTGACACACATTTGAGAGAGAAATTTTCTGTTTGTACATGAAGTGCTTCATCTAAAGGGGGAGTTAATAGCCCCTCCAAGTTTAACCCTCGGCTAGCCAACCATCACGGTTCATGAAATGCCTATTAAACGTATTGTTTGTTTTTACAATTCTTCTCAGTTCAACTCATCTAATCTCATCTCATCTAATTATTTCAACTATTTTAAATTCTCACATAAAATAGTTTAAAAAATATAACTTTTTTAAATTTTAAAACAAAAATAATATTAAAAATATATATTCTAATAATATTGTATTCAACTTTCAACTTTTATCTCAACTCATCTCATCCGTGAAAACAAATGAGAGCAGATTCATCTTGAGTTTCGAGTGCCAAGTGTGCCAACTAGGTGCCAATAAAGTGCTTGAATCTAGTCACTAGATTCATCCCGCTGCCGAGTACACCAAGGAGTCACCACGGAAGTGCCATTAGGATGAACACAGTGTAAAGTCCAAACCCATCACCATACACTCAAAGTTTACACTCTAAGCAGCTCTTTAAGGTAATGATATGTGGATTGCAATTATAATAAATGTCTACTCTTCCTTCTCACTTTCCTTTAAAATTTAATTGAAGGATCCATCTCCTCAATACAGAAAACACACGTGTGTGTGTAGGTATCTTTGGGGGACTATAAAACTAATCAGGAGAGCATAATACATGTACCAAGGCAAACTCTACGTTCCATGTTTTGAATCAAAGATTTAGGTTCCTTTTGATAGTGAGTTAAGATAAGATAAGTTGAGATGAAAGTTAAATAAAATATTAGTATAATATTATTATTATTATTAGATTTAAAAAAGTTAAATTATTTATTATATTTTGTGTGAATTTGAAAACATTATAATGATAAGATGAGACGAAATACTTTTACTATTCGGGACCATAGGTGCTTATGTTTTTGGAAAAACATAATAACTTCTTAGATTGCTGCATCAGCGATTAGAGAGATAAATAGGCATTGGCTCTAATTTGAAGCCTTTCTAGCTGCTGAACTTTTCTTCTCTCACAACTCTAAACTAGATGAATTGATTGGAAGTCCAAGTATCAATATCATTGCCATGTTCACTTTGGTCTAGCATGAGTGACCTGCTAATTTTACCCTTCTCACTTCCACACAGTTTTCAGTTAGCCCTTTCCAGTTTCAGGGCCTCAAGAAAGCTATTTACAGAAATCCGAATAGAAAACACTTTTATTTCATTCAAGAAGCATATAATTTTCACAATATTCTGCCATCTTTTTTCACCTCTCTTTCTGTCTTGAAATAGAAACTACATACACCAGAAAGCCACCAGTGAAAAAGACAGTTAGAACCTCAAAAACCAAATACAATAGGTATGTAACCCAGCCGAGGACACAAAGCTTTTTAATGAATTCTATGCTATGGTTATTGAAAGCACAGCCCAATACTCGGAACCCTTGAAATCCTGCCTGTTTAGCCGAGGTCTCAAAGCTTTTTAATGAATTCCATGATATAGGTATTGAAAGCACAACACATTACTCGGAACCCTTGAAATCCAGCCCCTTTTGCCAAGGCCTCAAACTCCCTCTCGGTCCTCTCCTTCCCACCAGGATTATGAGCCAACATGATAACATCAATATGGATGACTCCCTTAGTAGCAAGGCTCGTGTCTGGGGCTACCGGAAGAATGCATTCAGCAACAATCACCTTCCCGTTGTTTGGAAGAGCTTCATAGCAGTTCTTCAAAAATTTTAAGCAGTGCTCATCACTCCAATCATGACATATCCACTGTTTAAGGGAACACACACGTGTCAAGAGAAAAAATCAATAGTTTAAAATGTTTTCACTTGATAATCCTATAGTTACAAATGGTATGCCCCAATACAAGTTTTTATATGAACTTGAAGGTTTCAAATAAGAGAAAGATAAATGCATAAAGTGGGTCTCACAATATTTTTTTTTATTGGCACCGGGTGTCCAGGAAAAGCGTCCTGACTAATCCTGGTAGTGCATAGGCCCTTGGCAAGTTTTCCGCAAATACATCTCGAGTAATTCAAGAAGAAAATCTCCCAGTTCAATAGTCCTTAGAAATTGTTTACACTCAAGAGGATTTGAACCTTAGACCTGGGGGAGTATACCCCAAGCCCAAGGTCCTTATCACTTGAGCCAACGCCTAGGTGTTGGGTCTCACAATATCTATTGGCGCCCCATGTGGATTTTTTGGATAACATTAAATACTCAAAAAATCTTATATGATCCCCTTCAAGTATCTTTTATCTCCCACTTAAAGTCCTTAAATTTGGATAAAAAACTTCCGCACATCTTGATTCCTTTCACTTAGGTTCCCTTTACCTTGAAGGAAAATTCAACAATCCATGACATCATTCTACTGCAACGTGGAAATTGGGGTTAATTGATTTTTCTTTGAAAATGAAATACCCTCTAAAGTAACAGTATTAAATCTGAGGTCGAGGGAATCTTGAGTACTAGTGGTGCCATCCATGTGTCAAGCATCAATTTCCCATTGCAGTTTTATACAACTGGACCCAACTACAAGTCAAGCAAGGGAGTAGGTAAGGAAGTGAAAGGATTTGAGATCATTTAAGTTCAAACCCACCTTCATGAAAATGGCGTCTCCTTTTGGAACACTGACAAACATGTCACCTCCAACATGGTCTACACCTGCAGTCACCATCTCCATCCCATTAGCTCATATCAAACCCAGAAAATACGAAAAAAGATTATCATGTGGCCAACAGGGTTTTAGTTCTAGATGTAATGACTAGTCTGCAGCCAATGTTATCTAAAATAAGTCTAAACTAAAGAATAAATATCGGCTTAAATTAAGCATACTATTATACCGGGATAAGATGGTGCATCCTCGATGACATGCGGCAAATCAAAATTGATGCCTCTTATAGAGGGGTATTTAGAGACGATCGTACTAAGGACAGCTCCTGTCCCACCACCAACATCGACCAATGATGTGAGGCCCTCAAAACCTTTGTAGGTCTCAAGGATTTTTTTCATGGTAATGGTAGAGTGATCAGACATTCCCTTGTTGAAGACCTTGTTGAATCTAAGATCTTTCCCATGATATTCAAATGATGTCATTCCATGCGCCTTGTTAAATGGAATGCCACCTTCAAGAACAGCATCTTTCAAGTAGTACCTGTGGAAAAACAAAATTAGGTGAACAACTTCTCGTGCCAAAGATCTCTATTCCTCAATATCCAATCAGGTTTATCAACTTTCATAGAGAATACAAGTCCTAACTTTATTTTGTAGTAGTTTGCTCGTAAAGTCCTAGTTTGGTAATATGGTGGAATTGTTGATTAAAATAAATAAAGTAACGGACCTAGTTTAATGTTACCATTGAATTGTTTCACAAAAATAAGTTGGAAGTATAGAAATGTTCCAAAAATTGTACAAACGTGCTAAGGCCATAAACATCAAATACATGATAAGCTAGTTTGATAATGTGGGGAGATTGTGCTTTCCTGGATGTGGGAGTCTTTTTTTTTTTTTTTTTTTCTTGAGAAAAATTTTGAGAAAAAGGCCCAAAATCTTGGACTTTTCTAATATTTGTTGGGTGTTATGAGTTGCCCACTAGAACCGTAGAGAAAGAGGAACCAAGGCCAAAATATAGGGAAAAGATAGAAGAATTCATGAAAAACGTAAAATATAACTTGATTTATATCATCTATTATTCCTTGGAAAGATAAAGAGAGGTGCTACACATAATTTCATGAAATATGAGAGTAAATGAATAAAATTATATATTTTTAAGTGATTTTTAAGTGGTGTGCAAACCCAGAAGAAATGCTTCGCTAGTTTTCATTTCTTTCTTCTTTATTGAAAAGTATGGCCTACCAAGCATTGGGGGCATAATCATTGGAGGCACAAAGAATAAAAGTAGTCGTAGCCGCCTTTTATAAGGAGTAACTAAGGATATCAAATGTTAAATATATATATATATATAAATGATATTTGCAGTTGTGAATGTGTAAATACCTTACAGTTATTTTAAAAAAGTGAATAAATATAAGATCCATATGAAAAGAAATTAATTTTTTAATAATAAATTTTACTCTTTTTCAAAGTGACTGTAACATTTTACCGATATATATTATGAAAAGAAATATCATCCACAAAGTTGTGGTTCATTTGAAAGTGGAGGGTACCCAATTCCATCAGATGTTGTCTAAGCAACCCCCCTCCCCCCCGCAGCTTGCCCCTCAACATTTTATGGTGGTCCTAATTTTTTTTTTCTTCTAATTTTTATGACACAATTTTCAAAGCTCGAGAAGAAAAAAAAAGTAATAATACTTTTACAATTCCTTTATTAATGTTTTACTATTCAATTTTTTAATTTTCAGAATATGACATTTTTATATAATCTAGACAAAAATAAATTGAATCAACTAACGTAATCATGTAATTTAATTAAAAATAAATTCAATTGTATAAAAATATCTTATATTTTAATATAATATTATAAAAAAAATTATAAGTTCGATATTCTCCTTATAATTTACAATATGTATATCACACTTAAAAGTGCTACAAAAAGGGAACTCTTTCTTTCTGATAGTGTTTTTGAAACTCAAAGAGCAAAAGAAGGGGTATTTTAACAAAATTGAATTTATTTTTAATTAAATTGTATGATTAGGTTGGTTGATTCAATTTATTTTTGTCTAGATTATACAAGAATGTCATGTTCTGAGATTTTTAATCCAAATTCAAAGAGTAAAATCAAAAAGAAAAAAAAAAATTGAATAGTAAAATAGGTGTAAGTGTATGATTACCTTAAAACTTGTTGGTTTTGTGTTGACTCCTGTGACATCTTTGTGGACTTGGGTTACTGGGTAGGTTTCTTCTTGATTTGTTTTTGGATGGTATAGATGAAAGACTGGGAAGATAGAGATCAGGCTACATGTAATATAGGAAAAGACTGAGATCTACCCGAGGGGGAGGTGTTTTTCCCTACTCTAAACACGTTGATCAATTCAATTGTAGTTGGGAGTTGTTGCCATAAATGCTGAAATCAATTTGTGGTTATGTAACGTCTCAGTCAAATGCTTGTTTAGTACATGTCTCCTTCCTTTACGAATTAGGAGATAATTGAAAAGAAAGGGGGTAAAATTAGGCAAATCAAATAACAATCGAGTCTTGGATTTGTACACTCGATTTTATACATATTCATGGAATAGTCAAGTTAGAATTAAATCCTGAATACATATATATATATATATATATATATGGTTGCTTGCATAACCAATGAATTAAATGAGGATTTTTATGTTCATGTGACAAAAATCTACTTGTAAAACAAATTAGTACAAGTTTCATAAAATATTTTCATAATTTCAAGAGTTTAAAGGCCATGTTTTTCCTTTGAGTAGGGATTTAAATGCTGTGTTCACATTACGAATGGAAATTGGCACAAACAATCATTACTTACTGATATTGGAAAAGCAATTCAAACCAAGAAAATAGAAAAAATTTTAAGGAATGGTTACCAGCTCTCCATGAGGACCTTATCCTGATTCATGAGACAGAGAGCAGCAATAGAAACACCATCCTCATTCTTGGTCAAGAATTTGCAAACAGGACCCACGCCGTACAGCCTCTCAACCCTGCCGTCGGGGAGTGTGCGTAGAGAGTAAGTGAGAACAGAGTAGCTGGCGAGGAGACGCAGGATGCGGTCCAGCATAACCGGTGCATCTGGGTTCGTAGTCGGGAGCTGGGATGCGACCTCTGAAGGCGAGAGATACGCTCCAGGGCCAGCCTTAGCGATGATGTCCAAGAGGTCGAGCTCTATGGCAGATTTGAGTACCATGGGAAGGACCGAAGCGCTGGCTAGTTGCATGGCGAAGAGGTTGGCTTCTTCGTCAGAGACTTGGGTCGGAGTCATCTGGGTTTCTCCGGTGGAGCCCATTCTGCTGCGTTCTGCTTGGGTTAGTTTTGATGTGATCACTTGCGAGAGGTTGAAGAAGGTGGAAAAAACAGAAGGGGAGAGAGATGGTTAACTTTTGTATGCTTGGAACAAGGCTGCAAAGTGGTGATATATATGGTTTCTGGCTCAACCACCACCTATACATTATCTCTCTCAATTATAAGTATTCCAAGAGTACTTTAGGATTAAGACAGTACTTCTCTTAATTGGAAGGGAAGGGGGTTTAGTTCTGTTTTACAGAGCGATCATTTTTGTTAAAAGAGAGTTTTTAGAAATTAAGACAATGTTCGTTATAAAAAAATTTATATTTAGGAGTACCTCAGAGCAGATGCATTAGTTTGGCTTATAGTCTGGGTTTTTTCCTGTATTGATAAGTCATAGCTATAACTTCGATTCATTGAATGAAATGAAGTCTATTTCCATAAAATAAAAAATAAAAAATTTGAAATGGTAAAGAGACAATCAATTTATAAATTTTTGTATAACTGAATAATAAAATATCTAATTTTTTAATTTTTATTTAATATTTATGTATTTAAATTTTAAAAGTTATTATTTTGTTATAAAGTTGTAAAATAGTTCTATATTAATTGGTACTGTATTACTTGGATACAACTATTCTCCAACTTTTTATGCAACTCTTTAGTAAAATATTGTTATTTTTTAAATTTATTTGATCTTATAGTTTTGAACTTAACTAATAATAAAATATTATTAAAGAATTGTGCAAAAATTATAAAATAGTTATATTTTCTTCAGAATATAACTGTTGTTGTTTTTTTTTTTTTTTTGGCTAGATATTAACCAATTTAAACTTTGACTTAATCCAAACTTAACTATATTCAATTATAACTCAAATAACCCAAATTTTGACACTAATAAATCTAATAGAGCCTTTGTCTTCTTGTTGTTCATTGACCATATAATTGACTAATAAAATAGAATCAAAGCATAAAATAAACCTTTGTTGCATATATAACATGTACTTGAACAACATCCTTCAACATTTGAGAGTAACTCAAATTTTATTGATAACCTTCACTTATAACAATCGGTTCTCCATTAGGCGATTTAGGCAATTGCCCTCTAGCAGAAAAAGGCCCCAACAAAGACAAGAAGCAAGTAGAATTCTTTAAAAAGAAAAAAAAATCCAATTAAAAAAATTAATTAACTCAATGAGAGAACATAAAAAGTATCAAATAGATATATATTAAGTCATTATTAGTTTTAAAAATATCTCATATAATAATTATTTTACGTCCTCTCATTCTAAGAATACACTTCTCTTTTATCATCATTGATTTAATAAATAATATAAATATTATAAATAGTAAAATCTGATTTTCGAGTATTCATAAAAAGTTTTTATATAACCATTTGAGGAGGCAAGAGCTCCTTTTTTTTTTTTTTTCTTTTTCCAAATGTGTAGATTGTTTGTATAACTTTATTGATAATATTGATTATAATTGATTCTAAGAATCTAAAAATACTTCTTGTAAATTGAGATTTGATAAAATTCTCTAAATCTTCTAATAAAGACTAAGTTAGTTATTAGTTGAAAATTTAATATAAAATCTTAATCAATAATTTTACTTTGCACAAGTATAAGAATTATTTTTAAATAAAAATATCATGTTAAAATAAAAAATAAATTTATTTATTTTTATAAAAAAAAAACTCTCAATCAAAATTTTAGTTTTAGGCCTTGGAAGTTGGAACGCCCTGCTTATAATAAAGCAGGAGGCTATCAATAAAGAAAAATGATTTGTTGAAGCCTACAGCCGCAGCACACAGTACAAAATTGAGTGAAAAAAAAAAATTACTATACAGGTGTGCTGTGGCTACGGGCTGATGCCGAGAATTGCTCATCAATAAAAGCACATTAAAGCTTGGGGTACCAGTCAAACTGTCTAAAGGACATCACCCAACTTTTTACAGTAAAATGATAAACATAAACACTTTATACAATATTTATATAATAATTTTTTTTTAAAAAAGTATTTTTATAAAATATTTTATAAAACTAACATCATTTAAAAAAATATTCTTATTTTATAATATATATTGTGAAAAATGTTATATAAAATATTGTATGTTTATCACCACTCATTTTCAAATATATTCGAACCCCTTCCCAATGAATCATAAAAAAAAATAAAAAAAAACAAAAAAAAAAATCTTGGGCTACCAAAATATTTAGGAGTAATATTACGTAAAGTTATATAATGCATAAATGTCGTGGTGCAATATTTTTGAAAAAAAGTTGTGTTCATTATTAAAAAATTATTATTTTTATATAAATCTCGTAATTACTTACTTTTTTTTTTAAGTGATTATATAATAGGTACATGTTGTGCATTAATCCTTTTAGGAAAAAAAATAAGATTTATTATTAAAAAATTAATTTTTTTCTATATAAATCTCATATTTATTATTATTATTTTTTTAAATGATTACACACTTATGCTATACAATTATAACTATTATTTCTCTAGTTTGGGTACCATAAAGCACATTTTTAGTGGAAACTTTAATTGAAAATACAAGGATTTTTATCTGCACAATATACTAAAATTGTCTTTTCTTTCTTAAATTTATTTGCTGACTTTTCTTAAAAATTGACTTTAAAAAAAAAAAAAAAAGAGTTTTCGAATATGCTTTATTTTTCCCAAAGACTTTTAATGATTCAAAAAGTAGTTTGCATGACTTCTATTTCTACGTACCCTCGATTTCAACTGCGTATACGTACATAGGAGTGTGACATTCCAACCTTTAATATTAGGATTCAAGAATGGAAAAGTTTGGTAAGTGGACCCAACTTTATAAAAATGACATTGGATCATATTATTTCATTACTTTCTCCTTACACAACAATTAATCCATCGTGCCACCTTCTTAAATCATATCTCTCTACTTTGTGATCATGTCTTGCAATCCACTCAAACCCTCCACCCACCTTCTCCTCATCTATTTATATATATAGAATAAATATAGATATAAGTTACTATTAAGACCATCCATTTTGCACATATGATGTGACATTATCTAGACCATACATCTCCCAAAGTGAGTGTTGAGAATAATCAACTAGAAGCAGCCACGCAGTGAGTGCAATGTATGCACTACTATAGTGACTTCTCTCTAGCTATATATATATATATGTACTATTTCATCATTGCAATCATGGCTTGTGCACAAATTAATCAATACAATTAATGTGAGAATGTTAGTTATCTTTGCAATTTCTGATGTGGTTGAATCTATATTTAAAGTACGATAGACGTGTGAAATGATTGTTACAACATTTATTGAGTATTTAATATTGTCTAAAAAATCTATACATGCAATAAAAATATTATATATTTTATTTAAATACTTGCTCATCTCCTATTTCAAATTCTCAAATTTAATTTTTTTTTAACATTCCCCTTGTCCAATCATGACTGGACACCGACCTTAATGGTTTGGAAGAAAGATCATATATATTTATTCTATTATAATAAATGGTTATCTAACTGTAAATAATAATTTTTATTATTTTTTCGTTAATTTTTTTTATTTTTCTGTTAAGTCTTGTTTTACCAAAAAATTCTTAAAATTCTTGATCATTTGACGTGTAGCTCACTTATAGAATTTAATGAAGGATCCTATTTTACAAAAAAACCTTTAAGATCCTTGACCATTTGACATAATTTTCTTAAAAAATTTAATGAAATATCATATTTTACAAGATATAATTAGGTTAGCTCAAAGAAAATTCAGGACCATATACCACGTCTTCACCTACTTCCCCACCAACCCTGCATGGATTCCCCCACCAGCTAGCTTTCACAATCACAAGCAGCCCCTCCTTAAAATTTCAATCTTGGGCGCAGCAGTACTTGCTGATGATCTCTTCACATCAACATATATATACTATATATTATATTATTCTATGTATACAAAAGTGATCTAGACGGTGATTAATTCCCACAACCTAAAGTTGGTTAATTACTTTAGAATTAATAACAGTACGCATGCATGTATCCAAAAATAACATAATAAAAAGTATATAAGTTTTGGTAAGTAGGGAAGGGACGTGCCACCAAATGCATTATCTATATAAATATATTATATTATATATTATATTAAGCTTATAATATTAATTGCTTTGCTCCAATGTTTTATCATAATTTCCACACAGTAATAGTACTTCACCTCAATCCACTATATATCTCCTTATACTTAAAAGTATGTATCGCCCTGTAAATAGTAAGATAAACAGTAATAAAAAGTGATAAACAGTATTCTTATTTTACGCTTCCCTTCTTCGTCCATCTCTACATCCTCACAGCAATCCTCTTCACAAAATACCACAAAAATATCACAAAATATCACAACAAATCATAAAATCACCGCATACAATATCTTAATTGAATTATATGTAATGATCAATAAACGGAGAGACCCATTTCAAGAGAGGGAGTTGTGGGGAGACGAGGGCTGTCATTGGGGTTTCGACGGTGGCTTGGGTCCATGGGGGTGGTCGCCAGAGGAAGATGAGCTCAATGGTGGTGGTGCGGTGGCTTGGGGACAACGTACGTCGGCGGTATGGTGGAGAAACTGTGTGAGACCCATGCAGGAGAGGGAGTTGCGGGGACACAAGGGCTGCCATGGGGGCTACGACGATGGCTTGGGTCCATGGGGGTGGTCGCCGGAGGAAGAAGATGATAAATATTTAAAATTTTAACATAATTTAAATATGATAATATTCTTAATTAAATAAAGAGAACTGCTACAACTACCGAAAAAGTAGTTCGAAAATGTGTCCTAAATGTGTATTTCACTTTTTTATTTTTATTTTCTTTATCTTCATGTATTTTTTTAATTATCATAAACATTTTAAAACAAAATAAAAAATTCACAACATTATTAAAAAAACACTTCTTTAATCACTAGGTAAAAAAAAAAAAGGTGAGAGAGGGAAGACGTGGCTGAGCGGAAGGAGAGAGAGAGAAAGCGAGACGAAAAGGAAACTTTTTAGAATTTAAATCTAATTCTTCATCATAACTCTCTAAAACTGATTATATGGTAAAAATTTAAATACTGATTTAAATTAATTTAAAATAGATAATTAACATCTAAATATCATATCATAAATAAATTATCAAATTTAATTTATAAATACTAATATTTCATCATTAAATAAATGATGAAATTTTGTTAAATATTTAAAAAAAAGTATAACTATATAAATAATTAGAGTTTTAACATAATTTAAATATGATAATATTCTTAATTAACTAAAGAGAACTGCTATAACTAACGAAAAAGTAATCCGAAAATATGTCCTGAATGAGTATTTCACTTTTTTATTTTTTTTATTTTTTTTTCATGTATTTTTTTAATCATCATAAAAATTTAAAAAAAAATAAAAAAAATTCACAACATCATTAAAAACCACTTTCTTAATCACTAGGTTAAAAAAAAAAAATTAGGCAAACGTCCCTTGGACGTTACTCTATTGCTAGTATAATGGAAAAACTTCTATGCCCTCTACGTTTGACCATCCTAGTTGACTGCTAGTCAATTTATTTATTTATTTAGTGATTAAGTAAGTGATTTTAAGCGTATTGATACGTTTTTTTTATTTTTTAAAAATATTTAATATATTAAAAAAATGTTAAAAAAAAGAAAAAAAAGGCCTAGGCGGCGGCGGTTTTCTACTCTTTATTTCACTATTGCCATCCCAATATTATGTAATCTTATATATAAATATATATATATATATATATATATATATCAGTATTAATTGGATCATTTGAAAATTGAGTTTTGTTAGGTACAAATGAGTTTGTGCACCATATCGCGTATCGATGATTTTTTTTATTTAAAAAAAATATTTTGAAAGCAGAAGAAAATCTCCTACATCATGAAAATTATTTTTATCTTTAATTCACATCGTTTCGTTAAACATATACATTATATATTAATATCGGTGCACAAATTGGTGCACGAACTTGCTTGCAAGTAGATTTTTTCTTGAAAATTATATCCCTTATATATAATTTCTTTTGGCGAAAAATATAAAATTATATAATTTTAATAAAAAAAAACCAGATTCTAGATAATTATAGAAAAACTAGATGATCTCATGTGGAAATTAATCTCTAGCTTGTTCAATCCATTCAATCTGACCTGTAATTCTAGATTTGGAAAAAGCTTGGTCTCTTAACTTCTTTGTTTGAAAATTCCATACTAGTTAGATCAGTTTATACCTAATGCATGCACAAACTTCAAATCACGTCATTAAATATTTGCCTTAATTTAGGTGCAAAGATTCAAATTATCCAAGACTTTATAATAGCTTCATGATCTCGATCTCCAGGTTCATGCTCCCTTTCCGACGGAAATGCCAAGACATTAGAAGAAAAAAAAAAAAACCTTGATTAATGCATCATGTATTGAATCAAAAGGGAGGATAAGTCGTGTAGAGTACGTAATCGATCATCAAAGACTTTGTCGCTTCTCTAGGTACATATTCCCTCCCGACAACCTAGACCACATACATCGATCACTTCTAATGAATTGATTACTCTAAACTTTTTAAACGACTTCGTGAATACCATGATATAATATATATATATATATATTGATGTCGTGTTTCGCAGTCCGAGTAGTACTGCAATGTCCAAGTTCTGCATCGCCTGCAACTAAGATAGATAAGAGGCTCCGATGACACCTGAAATCACTCTGATACCTAAGTCAGTGGATAATAGCTCAAAAATACAAAGTGATAGTAAGGTTTTTCAGAAAGAGAGCAAGAGAGAGATCTCCCGTGGAAGGGATAGCCTCTATTTATACTTGATCCGGGTTCCTCTACTAAGGGAAATTGTGGTATGTCTAGTGCCAGACCTGCTGCCACTCATTTTTCTGTCACCACAGTGTGTCAGTCCGCGGTTGAGGGAGATCATGCTGTGTCAGGTCGTGTTAGGTCAGACCTGCTGCCTCCCTTCTGCCAGGGTTGTGTGTCATATCGTGGCCGAGCCGTCCTACATGCTCTGGGGGCATGTCATTGCTTACTGGCTTTCTGACATGTGCATTGAGTGCGGCATGCCTTGAGTCTGACGAGATCAAGATCGGGCACGCCTAGCCATCCGTTTTCAGTAGGATGTCCTACTTGATGCTATACGGTAGGGCTCGGTAAGTTGTTGAGTTCTAAGACGCTCTTCTTAGTCCCTTCGAGCTTGTGTCGAAAGGCCTTCCCGAGTCGGAAATGTTAGTTCCTGGTCTTCTGGCCCGAGGCCTCCGGCTTCCCCCCCTCGGGCCCGAGGTTCCATAGCTCGACCTTCTTGGGCTTAGGCCCTTCCTCACATGGGTTCCATGGCTCGTCCTTCTTGGGCTCGGGCCCTTCTGGGAAGGGCCCTCCCTCATAGTACCATACGAATTTATATAACGTGCGCGTTATGGGAATTCATAATGCTTTTAATCCCACAGACCGTTCAGCTTCCGTTGCTTCAATAAAGGCCGCCCATTAGGTTACCGCCGATTCTGCTTCCCTAGGCCAGTTGCACGCTCAATAAATGCTTTTCCTCATTTCCCGCGAGCATTCCATCCATAGTTTCAAATACCATACCAGCCGGTACGACCGAAATATGCCATACCGGCCACTGGTCTGGTACACGTATTGTATATATTTCGTATCGGCCCAAATACCGCCTGTACCGTCCTATATTTCGGCTTGTACCGGCTTGTATTTCGACCTTTATTTTTTATTATTTTTCATTTTTTCAAACTACAAGCTCATTTTTTGACCCTCAATTCAGACTAGGCTATTTATAATATATATATGTATTTATATATAATTTATTCATATATAGACTAGTATTTTGGAATATAATTTATATATATAATTTATTCATATATCGACTATCCCGAAACGGTACACGAAACAGTACCGGTACTGAAATATTTCATTCCAGTGCCTTGACCAATACGATGTTCGGTACGGTATTCAAAACATTGGTTCCATCTCCCAACAATTGATTGGACGTGCCAACTGTCTTTCTCTTCACGCCCTAGGACCTCATCGGTCCGTGCCCCCACACACCTGACGTGACGGCTGCCATTCGAGATGTCGCCTCAGCTGCTGGTATCCACGTGGCTTTCGCTGGCGTCATCACTGTCAGGGTCGTTTCGAGTTCCTTCCCCCGCTATTTAAAGCCCACTTCTCCGTCTTCTTCCTCTCTTACTGTCTTCCTTCGAGTTCCTTACAACCTACCTCGAGTTTTTAGCCCACTTCTTCTTTCGAGTTCCTCCATTTCTCCAACCACTGCGTTCCTTCGACCATTCCTGCTTCAACAGCGTACTCCTCCCTTTGAGTCCGCTTCATTTTTCCCGTTGCTTTCCACTGTCACAATGGCACCTAAAGCTGATCTCGTTCCTCCATACTTCGGGAGGAAATGCTGGGTTTCCTCCGTCTCCAGCGTTGACCTCATGGCATTCCGCTCCAAGTATCGGATTCCTCTTTCCGTGGTTTTGGAGATTCCTCGGGGAGAGCATGTGGTGAATCCTGACGGCATTGCGACAAGGGTGGCTCTTTTCCAGTTAATGTTCGCTAATGGTCTTCGCTTTCCGTATTGTCGCCCAGTTCACGAGGTTTTAAATTACCTTTGACTGGCCCTGTCGCAGTTCTACCCTAACGCGTGGCGCCTCCTGATTTCCAGTTGTATCATCTACCGGATGGTACTTAGCAAGACCCATAAAGAATACCCAAACCTGACGGCTCGGGAGTTCTTTTAAGCATATCGGCTTATCTACCGACTTAAGTTGAAAGATTGTTTCGTTTGAGCAGTGCCACTCGAGCATAAAGGAATGGTCGTGAAAATTCTTCTTTGTGTCAGGCCCGCACTGTGAGTATCCTGAGGGGGAAGCCGTCCACAAGGAGTTCCCTATTCAGTTGTGTTGGGGGTTCCCCCTTCCACAAAGAGCCTGGAGCTTACCTTCAATAGCGAAGAGGCTCAGTTTGAATTGGTCACAGCTTGGGCCCATCTGGACGAGTCGTAGACCGATGTGGTCCTTTATTACGAGAACATCCGCGACTACTTAACTACGCCCAACCACTTATATGCCATCGGAAAGAATTTCTTGGGTAGCATCCCACCTGCTGAGACCTAGCCCTCTCACCGAAAATGCGCCTCGCGTCCTTCTAGCCACCAGGCCAAGCGACCGAAGGTACGCAACGATTCTCCTCCGTAAAGTGGTGAGGTTGGGGGCTTCTCCTTCTGGTGGTTGTGTCGGGGAATCTGGAAGTCGTCCTCAAATGCCTTGCATCCCGGAGTCCATGCATGTGGAGATTCCGGATCCCTCGACATGGGGGACAATGATGTCATTTCCTAGCGATCTGGTCTTGCTGCCGATCCTTCTGCTTCGACCAGTTCTCGACCCGTCGAACCTTTCCAGGACCTGTTGCTTCCTTCTGCAGAAGAAATGGACGCTTGCGATCTTCAGGCAACGTTTTTTGCCTCAATGGCGCACCCCCTCCCTCACGAGTAGGGGTGGCAATATGTGACACGACCCGTTAACTCAATACGAACACGACACGATAAAAGCGGGTTAGGGTATAGCCTTAACGGGTTCGGGTAAAAATGGGTTGACCCGTTAAGACACGATTGCTTAACGGGTCACTAACGGGTCAACCCGTTATGGAAATTAAATTTACCTTTATACCCTTAGACCAAACAAATTAAAAAAACCCTAAACTACCTAACCCACTTCCTTCTTCAAGTTCTAAATTTATTTCAATTTGTGTTTTTAATTTTTTATTATATTTGGGATTGTAACATTAATATATTTACAATGTATGTTTTGTTTATTATATTTGGAATATAATTTTAATAATGAATATTATTATAAATTGTGTGGATCATATTTGTTTAGATTATAATTTTAGACTTGTAGTTAGTTTTTTATTTTTTATAGATATTATTTATATTTAAATATTTATATAAAGTCAATCAGGTCAAACGGGTCGTGTCGTGTCATATCGTGTTTGTTCAACCCATTAACGTAAACGAGTTGAAACGGAACGGGTCGTGTCGTGTCAATTTATTTCTTATTCATTAACGGGTCATAACGGGTCGGGTCGTGTCAACCCGTTATCTTACCGTGTCGTGTTCGGGTTTGAAATTTTGACATGAAATCCTTAACGGGTCGTGTTCGTGTTGACCCATTAAGTGTAATGTACATACCTTGACACTACACGAACATGACCCGTTAACACGATTTGACACCCCTACTCACGAGCCTAGCTCGTTCGAGCCCTTTGCTTCTTTTGAGGATACTCTTCAGGAGGAGATGGTAGGTAGGGTCCCACAGGCAGGTTCATCAGCCAGGCTCTGGGGCGCAAAGCAACCCTCTTCTCGAGATTCAACTCATGGAGATACTGAAGGCGAGATGACCCTGGAGCCCGGGTCACGTGAGGCAGAGCCAAGCCCTTCTTGAGCCTCATCTCATGGAGATACTGGGGGCGATGAAGGCGAGACGACCTCAGAGCTTGGGTCACGGGAGGCAAAGCCAAGCCCAAAAGGGATGAGGGCGGAATTTGTCTTCCAAGACGAGGGAAGGGAAGAGGAAGAAGAAGAAGATGAAGAAGGAGATGGAGAAGGTGGGGAAACCGAGGGCTGAGTCCCGAATTTCCTCATGCTGTAGCTTGGAGCTCGGTGGAGGCCACATGCCTATCTCTCCAGTTACTGATGTCGTTCCCTCTCCCTTGTCTACCAGGCCGAGCGGGACTGATAGTGGCCCAGCTTCCTAGGACCTTCCCCATGTAATCGACCTGAGTGACAACGACGACTCTAGAGCTTCATCTCCCGTGGCGCCTGGGCCATGCGGCGAGACCTGGGGATCCCTTCCCAATTTTTCTTTGTAGCTGGCGGTCACTGGCCCTTCATCTTTCTCCAGGGCGGACGCAGGCCCCGACCTCAACCCTGGAGAAGGCTCGTGTAGATGCCTTCGAGCAAGTAGGCTAGATGTTGCGACCCCTGTTCGCCCATGTATGTTCATCTTCCTTTGGGCCGGAATGGAAGCGGGCCCCAGCCTTGTCTCTTACTCACATTATTATTCACAAAACTCATTTTCTCTCTTTTCTTTTTGTAGGCTGCGGACCAATTGGCCACGAAGATCGGGGAGGAATTGGGAGAGTTGGAGGAGACCAATAGGGAGCTTGGGTCCTTAGGGCGTTTAAGGTATTTCAAGTTAAAGCAAGCGGCTCGGAAGATAAAGGACCTCAAGGCCTAGTGGAAGGAGCTGATCGGGGAGGTAGAGTACATGAAGGAGCAATACTAGCATCTGGAGATGGTCGCCGCGAGGCTCAAAGAGAAGAAGAAGGCTCTCAAGGGCCTTTTGCGCGATGCCGACCAAGAGTTCTTTCATTTGACGTTGGCGAAGAAGCATCTCGGAGAGGCTCGCATTGCTTCTAAATGGAGCTTGGTCACTCGGGAAGCAGAGCTGAAGGTCGCTCGAGAGCAGTTGGAGTCAGTTCAAGAGGAAATGCAGAAGTCTAGGAAGGAGACAGAGTCTGCTCAAAGGGAGTTGGAGGAATCCCGACAGGGTCGGGCCCTAGTCGTTGGGCAGCGTTTGAGGCTGTTATTCGGGAATTTCAAGCACTCTCAACAGGCCCAACACTTAAGGGAACAACTACGGGAGGTGAAGGCAAGCATTGGTGAGCTCTTGCAGTCGGGGATCCAGAAAAACATTGACCTCCTATCTCGCAACATGGAGATTGCCAACTTGAAGTCTCGTCTGGATGATGTCACCAAGTATTCCGAGGAGATCCGAACTCGGATTGCGAATGCCAGCGTTATCCGGGACGTGGCCTGGTCATACGTCTACCAGGATGGCCTTAAGTCGATGCACCAACACCTGTTGCAGCATCTCGAGCTGGATTTACATACCTTGTCTTTAGTGTCCCTCCCTCCAAGTTCCGAGGAGCAGGCTTTTGTTAAGAACTTTGGAAAGCTAGGGTATCCTCCCTTCCCCCCAGGCCTTCCTCCTCCTCCTACATCCCAATGATGGGCTCGGGCCCCCCCTTTTTTTTTTCGTAGCACCTTGTAATTTGTATGCTTTGACGAATTGAATGAAAGCTTATTTCTTGGAACTATTGTGTTCTTTTGTCTCCTCCATCTTCTTCTTCTCTCTCTTTTTTTGGATGGTTCTGGCGAGGGATTGGGACCTTACCCTACAAACGCGGCTCTTATTGAGTCAAGGGACTAGTCTTCTTGTGAGTGCAGGGACTCGACTTTGTTGGACGGGGAGCCGGGACCAAATCCGGAGACTTGGAACTTTACCCCACAGCGAGTTAAGGGACTCATCTTCTTGCGAGTGTAAGGACTCAGCTTTGTTAGACGGGGGGGCCGAGACCAAATCCGGGGACTTGGAACTTTACTTCTTGTGAGTGTAAGGACTCGGCTTATATTGAGTCGAGGGACCCGTTTTCTTGTGTGTATACTCGGCTTTTATTGAGTTAAGGGACCCGTCTTCTTGTGAATGTAAGGACTCGAATTTGTTGAACGAGGGGTCCGTGCCGAGTCCGGGGACTTGGGACCTTACCCCGCAGCGAGTCAAGGGACTCGTGTTCTTGCGAGTGTAAGGACTCAGCTTATATCGAGTCAAGAGACTTGTCTTCTTGATAGTATACTCGGCTTTTATCGAGTCAAGAGATCTGCCTTCTTGTAAGTGTAAGGACTCGACTTTGTTGGACGGGGGGGTCGGTGCCGAGTCCGAGGACTTGGGACCTTACCCCTCAACGAGTCAAGGGACTCGTCTTCTTGCGAGTGTAAGGACTCGGCTTATATCGAGTCGAGAGACCCGTCTTCTTGCAGTTAGTTCAGCTCATTTACATAAAATTAGTTGAATGAATCGTATTGTGTTGACATATTTCTAATTAATTATTAAATGGGTCAAATCGAGTCGTATCGTATCACCTTTTACTTAAATAGATAATATTAGGGTTTGAAAGTCTAACTCGTTTAGGTTAATAGGTCGTGTTCGAGTTAACTCATATAATCGAATATTCATGATTTGACACAACACCATTACGACCCACAAACACTAATGTTAGAATCTATCTATTTCTTTTTAAACTACACATAGAAAGATGATCAAGATGATGCATGGTATGAAGCATTCTTCATTATTTGTATCTCGTAAAATTTCTAAATAAATTTCGTTCCTATTGAATTGTCTATCATTGCTTAGACATCTTATATGTGTTTTCAGAGTTTCAAATCTCGTTGGCTTGTACATGATATGCATATAATATATATATATATATATATATATATATACACTAGTAAGATGTTACGTGACTGAGCCACGTATGTGCAGTTCAAAACATTAATATATTTTATTAAAATAAAAATAAAGTACATATATCTTATTATTTTATTACTAATATATATCTTAAAAGCTATTGAAAAATAAGCTATTTGTAAATTATTATAATACTTTCCTATTATAATGAATACAAAAAGACAAATCTACATAAATCTGTTTTCCTATTATAACGTATTTTTAAATTGGAAATTGAATCCATGATTATTATTATAATAAATCTGCTTTATTAGCATATTTAAACATATTAATAATGGAATAGAAATCAATAGAAATAATAAAAGTAGCCATAAATAGAATGTAAATGAAAATACAATTGTATCCCTGTGTTCTGTAATTATTACAAACAGATGGAAAGTTAATGAAAACCAGCATATTCCGTTAAAACAAGAAATTTCTGTTAAAACAAGAAAATTCCGTTTCATAGGCTCTTTATATATATAGAGATATATCGTGTATATATGTCAATATAATATTTATAATTGATTTTTTTTTCCTCTTTAATGCAATGTCAGTTTTGTTTACATTTTGAAAAATTATAAAGAGAAATTAAATAATAACTTTATCTTGAAAATAAAAAAGTATTTTTACTAAAAAAGTATTTCGTTATCTTCTACAGTCCTACTCTTATATTTTTTTATTCAAAATAGAGTGATGGATTTTATATCCGTTGGGAGGTAAGATGAGTGCAAAGAGTTAAGCCCACCAAAGAGCCCATGGAGATTGAAGGTCCAGTATACAAAGGATATAAAAGAGAAAGGGAAGTAGGGAGAGTTACCTGCCAAGGCACGATTGGACATACTGCAAGGATGAGCTTAAAGACGGAGGAGAAAACATAAAACAAGGGAGATGAGACATAAAAGCAAGGAATGATGAGACATAAATCAAGGATAGACTATAGGAGAGGAAGATGAAAATAGAAAAGGGGGCTGCTTCCCATTTTGGCTTCTTTGAAGAAGAATGAAGACTAGAGAAGTGGAGGGAGGGAGAACTCGAAAACCATAGATAACTCCATAGGCACTTGTTGAGAGCTTTGTGGAGTGGAGATCAAGAGCTTGTATAAAACTTTGCTTATATTGGATTTACACTTCAAACCTGTGGATGTAAGTTTCAATGCCAAATCACGTAAACACTGATCTCCTTTACTTTTGGTTATTTATGATTAAGTAAGCCATGAATGAGAGTTTCGAGCACATCACCACCACGAACTACCGTGTGAGAGGAGAGAGTAATCATCCGATCATACTCGTGTGTATTCAACTGTGACAAGAAAATGCATTAACAATATCCCAATTCCATTTGGCCTCCCACATAAAAAGTTTTGGTTGCATCTCTACCCATGGAAGGTATAAAGTTTAACATTAAATATGTTAAGATCCACGTGCTAAGTTTGTTACTTCTTAGTCACTAAAGGAGATTGAACAAATAATTGTTGGGAATATGATCCATGAACAAGATAGTTAAACTAAACTATATGTTTTTGGATTTTATTTAAGAAGAAGTTTACTTGCAAGTCTATTTTTTATATACCCAACACATTGCTGATGTAGAAGCCCTCTATATCAGTTATATTAAAAAATGATTAACGTTTTAACTTTTTTTTTCCTCGACCTTTTTGCGAAGGAAATTTTAAGATTTTTGCCGGAAACTGGCCACTTTTACACGTTGTTTTGACGTAGCACATTAAATTTATTTTATAGTATAAATAATTTTATGGTCTAACTTACTACTTATAATTACATCGATTTGTAAATTTAATTTTATAAGATCCCTTAATTTGTAAATAAATCATTTCTCAAGAGTGGTTGTTTAAGCTAACAAAAAACCAACACAACAGCTGCGAATGGGTTAAAAGTTAAGACGAGTAATGATTTTTGTAAAAAAAATGATTTTTTTATATGAATCTTTATTTATTTATTTATTTTTAAAAAGTAATAAATAGAGCTTGCATGTAAATATTATTTGCTTAAAAGATATATGTTCACTTCAAATTTGAGGATGAATCCAGTGTACCGCAAATATAGGCAATGGAGTCCGAATATGGACTCCACCAATACAGGCTGTGGTTGCAAATATGTCAACTTGACAAAGTAAAATAAAATTACATGTCAATGTGTTCACCATACTGTTTCTTATAGTCATTCAAAACATAGATTTGCAGGTTGTTTATTTTTATGAATATATTTTAAAGATGAGATTAGATGAGTTGAGATTAAAGTTAAAAGTTGAATAAAATATTATTAGAATATATTTTCTTTAATATTATTTTTTATTTTGGAATTAGAAAATTTTGAATTGTTTATTTTATTTTGTATATATATTTAAAAAAGTTGTAATAATTAAATGAGATAAGATAAGATGAGTTGAGAGAAGTTGTGAAAACAAACGAAGCCCAAAGGCTTTATAATCTGATGTACCATATCAAGTCACATCATTTTGTGAGTTTATTTTTGTAGAATTTATTTGTGTCTAAAATATTTCTCTTTCTTAAAAGACTTGAGTATATCTTTGATAAAAAGTCAATAAATTTGAGATTTACGTAAAATAATTAATTTTTAATAATAAATTCTATTATTTTTAACAAAAATATACTAGAGTTAAGAGACTCTAAACTATATTCGAGTTTTGCCTACTTCGTTTGAAACTTAAATTCATCTCAACTCATCATTACAATTTTTTAAAATTATAATACAAAATATAATAAATAATTCAACTTTTTCAAATCTCAAAATAATAATAATAATAATAATAAATAATAATATTTTAATAATATTTGATCATCTCAATTCAACTCAACTTAATTCAACTCAGTTCAACATCCAAATGGATGATACCATTCACAAGAAGTCAAAATTATTGGTTTACAAAAACAATCCTCTCGTGTCCTTAAACGACTACAAACCAGCACTCTACAATCCTCACTTGCCATTGGCATCGAAATGAGGATTGTTTAAAATTCGAATATGTGAAATTTTTAAGTTCTTTTAAAATGAAATTATACACATAAATGATGTATGTTTTAGATAAAATTATTATTTTTAATTTATTTTTTAGGATAATCCCAAAGAATAAGATTTTTCCTAGAGTTCTAACTCTACTATTTATTTAAATAAAAAAATATTATAAAATTTATTTAATACATTTATCTCTCCCATATTCTAAATTTTTTTTATGTGAATTTAAATGCTCAGAGGAAAGAGATACATTTATCTATATTCTATCCCATATTCAAATCTTGGGGAACTCTAACGGCCCTCATCAAGTCCCCAAATTCGAAAATTTTGAGTCTCTCTGCTATATATTAGCGTCATCAATATCTAGAGGTTTTTTAATCGTAGCCTTCTTCTCAACGATTCTTTTATTTTTTTCCCTTGGTAACCAAATTGTTCAGTAAAATGGGGGAAAGGGACTCGGAGGTGATAGAGATATCGCCCTCCTCGTCTGAGAAAAAGCCAAGAAGAAAGATCATTCAGGAAAGTCAAGATTTTTATTTTTTAGTTTCTTCGTTCTGTTCTGCAGAGGAAGATGGGACTCCCATGAGACCCATGCTTTGCCTCAATAGCAAGAGCAGCGTAGATATCAAAAGCATAGAAGAAGTGGAGGACTGCTTCATCTTGGACTTCGACCCATTTGAGTCCGTCGACCTTACCAAGCTCTCCGTTAACATTAATCCATCTGATGCTTTTGCTGCTTCTGATGGCGCTAGTGATCTCTGTGTCATTGCAGAAAAGGGCCAGGTTTGTGCAGAATATATATTGGTAAAAAGAGATTGAAAAATGAAGTATTATTTGCTGCTTCTGTAGCTTTTTTTTTTCCATTTTTTTATGCTAATGATTTTGGAGGAATCGGATTGGAAATTGTGTGAGATGTATGAATGAATGGTGAAGTGGGTTGGGAAAACTTGGATGTAAATGCATTTTTCATGCTAGAGCTTGTTTAGAAAAATTGCAGTACTTTATTATTCAGGTTTCTAAATCTTCGTGCTTGAATGTAACAAGTCTATAGCTGTTGTAGTTGTTGAGCTTCTCAAACAGACAAGCATGTGAAATTCATATGGTAAGAGTTCCTGGTGCCAGGAGAGAGGGACTGGGTGGGGGGGGGGGGGTTTCGGGGGTGAAAGGAAGTTATGATGATGGGTATGGTCCAAATGGCTGGTACAATGAAGAATTAAGCTCACCAATAACCATTATAGAGATTGATGCATATGTATAAAGTCCTATCTGAAGGGGTCTGCGGGATTGTTGCTTTTGATAAGGTTTTCATTTGTGCGGTGAAAGGAAGTTACTCAAAATATGTTGTTGTGTGTGTGTATGTATTAACACAAGGTATTCATTTTATTTGATCATGCATAGGTGGCTTGTAGAGATTATCCGCATTCAAGGCATCTCTGTGTGGACTTTCCCTTCGAGACAACTCCTCATGAGAACTACTGTAAGCTGGTAATGGTATTCAATGTCTAATCAACTCAATGTGTATTTATCCTTCACCCTATGCAATTGAATTAACTTTAATTTCTGGATTGATTTCAGTGTTTCTGTTACGTTTGCGATTCCGTAGCCCCATGCAAGTATTGGACAGATCTCAAGCTAGCACATTGCAATGCTTCAGAGCATGTTGGAGATTGGACATACCAAAGGAAGTTGAGGAGACAGACACCAGCTGAGTTCAAATAAAATTGTTCTTGATTATTTGTGCCGTGCCCCAGTTAATGGTACATTACAGAGTAATATTTTTTGTTACTAGGCTGTCAAAAGGATGCTTAGAATTTAACCTCTGGGTACTTTAGGTAGGTTTCTGATTCATACAGAAGTAATCCTTCAAGGCAGAACATATGAGAGTTTTGGGATGTTCATGTGACATGTAGATATTCTTAGATATATAAGATGGAGAGATAGGGTTCGTTTGTTTTCAGAGATGAGATGAGTTTGAGATTAAAGTTAAAAAATTGAATAAAATATTGTTAGAATATATTTTTTAATATTATTTTTATTTTAGGATTTGAAAAAGTTGAATTGTTTATTTTATTTTTGTTTTGGGATTTGAAAAAGTTGAATTGTTTATTTTATTTTGTGTGGTAATTTGGGAAAGTTGTAATGATGAGGTGAGATGAGATGAGATGTTTCCTGAAAACAAACGAGGCTACTTGCCAAATGAAAGAAATCTATTCAATTCATTTTTTCAGGGACTGGAATATTTATGGCCTGCACTACGTTTTCCAAATCATGTCACTTTTTGAGATTGCAGTTTTCCTTTTAAGGGACATAAGTTGATTACACATCTTGTCTGTTGTTAATCCTGAATGAAATACCAAAATTGAAGTAGTTTTATTGTTTGAGGTCATTAATGCAGTAGACAATACTACAGTGTCACTCGCTCTGAGAAAGTTGAGGGTGAGGAAAGCCAGTTGCTTCCAGGAGGAAGAAGCTGTAATACTTTAGTGTCCTAGAACTATACTGGTTGCATTTCATAGATGAACTCCTTCATGGGAAGCAACTTTGGCGATAGAAGGTTACAACTTGTACCATTTAGGTTGTGACAAATGAACCGAAGAGTTGAGTTTACTTGGATTTTACTTGGAATTTCTAACCCTAAGTTAGTCTACATACAGTCCTCATTTGGAGACTGCTCATGCAAACCCATACAATTATGTTCAAAAAAATTTTAAAATTACAATAATATCTTTTTTAAAATATTGTTTTTTTTCTCTTTTATCCTCATTTATCAATGGACTGCACACGCAGTCCCCCACGTAGGACTGCAAATAGAATTTCTTTTCTACTCCCTCCCTTTCTTTCTCTTCCTCTTGCTGGAATTCCCTGCACTCTCTACAACATTGATTTGCAACAAAACCACCCCTTCTCTTCTTTCTCTCTATATGTATGCATATATCCGACATAAATCTCTATTGAGTTCTTTTTCCAATCTCCAAATTGTGAAAATTTGAGTCTTTCTGGTAATACAGGACCACTACTTTGTACTCTTGTAATCAGCACCTTCTTCACATGACTCATTTTCTTAGGCAAAAATTACTGTCAAGTCTCAACTTTTTACAAATCAATATTACGGAATACCCATCACCAAACCAATATGATAATAAATCAACAAGGCGTGTAATTGCCCAAACTACATATTTAAACACTATTTGGTAACAGGCCAAATCGGCTATTTTCATACAAGAGTATAGATATTGATAAGAGAATGAATGAAGTATTGCAGAATTGTATTGAATCAGAAAATGAAAGAATACATTTATAGTTGAGTTCTAGAGGCAAATATAAAATCTACAGCTAAATAACTACTGTGCATGAGATACATGTGATAAAATAAATTTATACAACTAGTAATAGCCCTACTCAAGCCGGATTGTGTAACTTAAGAACACCCAACTTGCCAAGAAATATATGAAATCTGTCAGAAGCCAAACGTTTGGTAAAGAAATCAGTTAACTGGTGTTCAGAAGAGACGTGAAGGGTCACTACTGCTCCAACTTGAACCATGTCTCAAACTAAGTGGCAATCCATTTCAATATGCTTAGTCATCTCACGGAAGACCGGGTTGGCATCAATATGAATGGTTGCCTCACTATCACAATACAAAACAGAAGGGGAAAGAAAAAGAAATGCCAAAACTAACAAATAAAGAAGTATGCCATTTGATTTCACAAGTGGAAGCCATTGAGCGATACTTAGCCTCAACAGAAGATCTTGAGACAATGACTTGTTTCTTGGACTTACATGATATTAAAAAATCACCAAGCAAAAACTAATGACAGATCTTTGAGAATCAGAGTGGGTGGCCCAATCCGTCACAAAAACCTCTCAACTGCAAGGAGGAAGAACTGGGGAAAAATAAGTTGTAGGCGCAGTAGCTTTGATGTACTGAATGACTCTAACAATAACATCATAATGTGATTGTCTAGGCTGATCCAGGAATTGACAGAGTAGGAGAGATCAGGTTTGGTAAGCGTCAAATAGATGAGATGACCAATTAGCATTCTGTAAGAAGCTAGATTAGCAAGCAAGAAACGTGTAGAATCTATCTTGGAAGTCGAAGATTCTGATCCATTGGGCAATTAGCAGGTTTAGCAGCTAAAAGGCAAAGTCAAACAATTTCAAGAGAATATTTTCTTTGAAAAAGTGAAATGCACTTGACAAACTTTGCAACCTCAAGTCCCAAGAAATACCGCAAGGGACCAAGTCGTCTTTCAACTTAAAATGTAAACTCAGAAAATGATTAAGGTCATAAACAACTTGTGAATTATTAGAGCAATAATATCGTCATCTACATACACCAATAATGCCATTAAAGAAGTACCAGAACGTTTTGTGAACAAAGAGTAATTAGATTTAGATTAACTAAATCCATAAGTAATTAAGGCTGAAGAAAACTTGGAGCACCATAATCTAGAGGCTTGTTTTAAGCCATATAATGACTTGAGTAGTTTGCAAACCCGAGTGTCACAAGGTTTAGAAAAACTTGGAGGTAAGTTCATGTAAATTTCCTCACCCAAATCCCCATGAAGGAATGTGTTGTTAACGTCCAATTGATGCAATTCCCACTTATGAATGGCAGATAAAGCAAGAAGACAACGAACAATAGTTAATTTTGCAACAAGGAACAAAAATATCAAACTAATCAATGCCTTCATGTTGAGTATAGCTCTTTGCAACCAAATGAGCTTTATACCTTTCTAAAGTGCCATCGGATTTCAATTTGCATTTATAAACCCATTTAGAGCCAATAGGTTGCTTGCCAAGAGGTAAAGCAATTAAGATCTAAGTTTTATTCGCTTCAAGAGCACTGATTTAGTGGCCATTACATCTCTTCAATGAAGATGTTTGATGGTTTGGTTAAAGTATTTTAGTTCAAAAAGAGAATAAACTAATGAATAGAAGTATTTATAAGAGGAAGAAAATCTCGAATATGACATATGAGGAAATAGGATAAAGTGTATCTGAAGTTGAAGAACCATCAACTAGAGGAGAAGCTGGAGTAATATTATTATTTGAAATCAAGGAATAGTGATAATGCTGCAACTAATTAGGTGGCTTTTGTGTTCTTGTAGATATTTTTAGAGGAAAAGAAAGGGTAGGGGTTGTATTTGATGTGTTCTTAGAAATATCATGGTCGTTGCATAGAGAATTGTGAGTGGGTGAAAAAATATGTACATCAGAAAGACGAATTGGGAATACAAGGTTTGGACATGGAGAGAAAGGTAGATGTTCACTATGCAAGTAATCTGAATATGAATTCAAAGGGAATATGTTCTCATGGAATATGACATCTCAAGAAATGATGAGGTTATGAGTATTGAGATTATACAATTTATATCCATTTATACCAGCTGGATACCCTAGGAAAACATAGGCTTGAGCTGGAGCAGAAAATTATGTATAGGTAGAATCACCAAGAATAAATGCATAACAAAGGCAACCAAAAACTCTGAGATGATCATATTGAGATCTGGAAGAAAAAATACTTCATATGGTGACATGTTTCACAATACAACTGTAGGAATTATGTTTATGAGATATACTGCAGTAAGTATACAATCACTTCAGAATTTTAATGTAAGATTGGACTGAAATCGAAGAGCTCGAGCAACAATGAGTATATGCTAGTGTTTGCTTTCAACTATGGCATTTTATTGAGGACTATAAACACAACTATGTTGGTGAATGACTCATTTGCTAGCAAAAAAGGCTTTCGTATCAAACTCTAAAGTATTATGAGCCCGGATGGTTTTGATCTTGGAACTGAATTGAGTTTCAACAAAGGTAAAAAATGATTGTAGATAAGAACGAGTTTTAGATTTAGATTTAAGCAAATATACTCAAGTACACCTGGTATAATCATCTACAATAGTAAAAAAATACTTGAAACCATCATACAAAGGAATTGAGAAAGGCCCCAAACATCACAATGAACAAACTCAAAAAGAGAACAGGTTACTGATGTGCTTAAAGGGAAAGGTAGTCTTTTCTGTTTAGCAAGGGGACAAACATCACATTATTATTTATTTTGATGTGCAGAGCAAGGAAGTTCAGAAGACAAAATATGCATTCTAGTATAAAAAATGTTTCCAAGTCGACAATGTCATATGTGAGAGTTGTTTTTGATAGAATTACAATGAGGAAATGATACTAAATTGCAAGATACAGAAGTGCTTGGAACTTGCAGTATAATATATAGTCCTTGTGAATGTTTTGCTACTCTAATCGCCCTCCAGTTGTAGAGGTCTTAAATATAACAAAAACTATATAAGAAAATAAAAAAATGACAACTGTGAGGTTAATTTGTTGACTGATATGACGTTAAAGGTAAATGTTGGAACATAAAGAACATCAGTTAGATCTAGATAATGAGAAAGTCTAACCGTGCCAATGTGTGTCACTTGAGTGAGAGAACCATTATGTAGTCTAACATAATTGTTTACGGTGAATGTAATGGAAGAAAAAGGGGAGAGAGAACCAATCATGTGAACGGTTGCTCCATAATCAAGAATCCAACCTTTTAAATGGATTTGATTTAGATCAATATTTGGAGGAAAAAAAAAATAGAAGATTGAGAAGAGGCAAATATAGTAATACTTGAAAAAGAGGGAATTGATGGTGTAGATGAGGTGTTTGGTTCAAAATTGGAAGGAGATATACCTGCTTGATTCACAGAAGAAATGTTAGATTGATCTTGAAGGAATGTAAGGACCAGTTCTTGAGAGAATGAAAATTTGAAATCGAAACCGATTATGATATAGATTGGATAGAAGTGGTCTGATTAGCAATAAGACTCCAAGGTTTTCCAACTTTGAATCCAGGTGGATAGCTATGGATTTTGTAACACTTATCAATAGTGTGGCCAGTTAAGCCACAATGTGTACAATAGGGGCGTTCCTTTTGATTAACAAAATTCTTTCCATTTCTTGCATCATAATTCTTCGTAGCACTAGAGTCATGGTTAGATAGCATGACAACACATTCATTTGATGATAAAGAACAACAATTTCTCTTTGTTTTTCTTCTTGAAAGATGAGAGAAAAAACCTTATTAATTGGGAGAAATAGATCATAGAGCAAAATCTGGTTCGTAAATGAGCATAAGACTCATTAAGTCCCATCAAGAATTGCAGCTCGCAATCTTCTTGCTGAAATTCAACAGTCTTCTTAATAGCTCCACATGAGCATGGCGGCATTGGACGAAAATGCATCATCTCTTCCGAATAGCTCTTTAATCGTGTGAAATAGGAACTTACTAAGGATTGTTCTTAAGTCAAATTTGCAACTGCTTTTCGACTTTGAAAAATATGAGGCCTATTGCTCTGAGCAAATATTTTCTTCAAGTCATTCTACATATCTTCAGATGTAGGATGTTAAACAACAGAAGAAGATGAAGACATATGTGGACTAAGTATGCTGTGGACTAAGTATGCTCTGATAGACTAGATCTACTCTGATACCATGATAAGAGGATGAATCAAGTATTGCATAATTGTAATGATTTAGGAAATGAAATAATACATTTATAGTTAAGTTCTAGTAGGAAATATAAAATCTATAGCTAACTAACTATTGTGCACGTGATACATGGGATAAAATAAATTTATACAACTGGTAATAGAAACTATGTTTGTTGAGGCGTGTTTTGCAACCACCCTACCAAGCATTTGCCGAAGGAATAAAAGGGGTGGTCGGGTGTGTCTGTGGGACCTTGACACCTTCAATGCCAAAATCAGAAAATAATCTCATTGGAAGAAAAGAGAGAAAGAGCCAAGAGTTTGATAAGAATGATTAATCCATTTCCCTTACCCGTTTTCTCTTATTTATACCTTTGTCTTTGAAGAGGTCTCTGACTTCCTTGTCTTTATAATGATCACCTTTTGTTCCGAACGACATGATGTCATATTTAATACGACCGTTACTATCAGGAATAGGACCTCGACCTTTGGTGCTGGCCATTTGACGTCGCATTTAATGCGGCGGGACAGGATCTCGACCAGCCTTTCCCTCATTAATGTAGTAGGTCTGAGAGTATGTTGCTTGTCCCTCCCTTCCTAGGCTAGCCTAGGTCTCTTTCCTTTCATTTCTTGACCTGCCACGTCACGGGCCTCTGGTTTCAGAGAAGTGGGTCGGACCTAGTCTGGCTAGGTACAAAAACTCCCTTCCAATCTTTCAAATATTTCAACTATCGTTCTACTACAAAATTAAATTTCTTCCTATGTGTGGTCTTTGAAAACCCTGGAAATGAATTCCAATTTCCCTTTCTTTTGGGAAGAATTGAAGATAAAAAATAAACGTACTAGTCATTACGATGCATCAATTTGGAGATCTTAAATGTTAGAAAAAATACACCATATAATATTCAAACTTTTTAAAAAAGAGACAAAATCTATGGGAGAGTATAATTTAAATATCATATCTTATCCGGTAATTGATTTAATTGAGTTTTGAGGTGTATAAATTATAAAAAGCCCTTTTCAAAAGGTAGACCGTAGACCGTTAAGGCTTACCCAAGAGGTAGACCGTAGATAATATATGGGCTGCTGACTTCTAGGACTTGAGCAGAAGTAGAACTCAAACTTGGCCCAGCTTGTGAGAAAACCCTTATCTTTACACATTTCCCCACTGAAAGCAACGTTTATCCCCAAGTGTTGAGTCTCCACTTTTCCTCTACTCATCCCCATAGCTTAAGCTGAAACAAAATTCCCCAGAAGCAGCAGCAGCAGCAGGAAAAGCCATGTCACCTGGACCAGTGGTTGAGCCCGCCGAGCCCGAGACTGTGCCCCAGGCCCTCGCCACCGACGACCCCAAGACGAACCCTGAATTTCAGGTCCCTCATTTAGTAGTTTTATATGTGTATAAATTTGTTTCATTTTCTGGGTTTCATTTTGTTTCTGCTTTTTTTAATTTGGTTTTTTTCATTTTGTGCATGTGTTTTGGCAGAAAGATGAGGTTGTCGTCGAGGATGTGAAGGAGGATGAGAAGGACGATGACGAAGACGATGACGACGATGACGACGACGAGGATGAGAAAGAGGATGGGATTCAAGGTTGTTGTTTTTCTAATTTTTCTTTCCGTTTTTGACCGCCCTGTTCATTCATAGGGTTCTTTTTGATGGTTGAGTCTAGGGTTTATTGGTGTGGTTTTTTCATTTATTTTTTGGATGCGAGTGGTATTTATAGTTTTTATTTTGGAAACCGGGGGGGGGGGGGATTTACTTTACTAGAGTGAACGTGATCTGAGGTGGGTATTGGAACATTGATTTGAGATTTTATTGAATATTTTTGGTGTGTTTTTATCATGTGTATAAATGGTTTGTATGCTTGGCTATCTAAGAAAATGTGGAGAGGTTGGACTTGATTGGTATGTATTGAATCCAGCAAGCCCGAACAAGTGAAATTAAAAAGAAAAGGTTGTTTGGATCATGAGTTTGTAATAGCTTTCCAAAAGCAAAAGAAATAATTCTTTGTTTGAGATAGTGCCATTCAATCGCTAGGGTGTATCTAAGAGTGGTTTATGCTGAAATGGATCACCTTGAAGATGAAATACCATTTTATTTTGCTTTTGCTTGTCAAAAACATATTATAGAAAATTTCCCTTATGAGATAATAGAAGAGACTGAATATTTTGAATGTTAATTTCTTTAATGGTTTTCAGGTTTTTGCAACACTTGATCCATTGTAGAACTCTCATTTTCTAACCATTGCTTCGTTTGTGCTATGTCTCAGTTGTCTTAAATAATACATAGAACAGAGACACTGCAGCTGCAAAAGATATTTACGTAGCTGAGTTTGGTTTCGTTATTCAACTTTAATATATGTCTGTGTTATTGCTGGAAAGTCAGGGTATTTCTTAGACATTTAATTACGTGAATTTTTTCTCTGTTGTCCAAGTATTTGATTCGAGAATAAGGTGCAGGTGTGAATGAGAGTTCCAAGCAGAGCAGAAGCGAAAAGAAGAGTCGCAAGGCAATGTTGAAGTTGGGTATGAAACCTGTTACTGGTGTTAGCAGGGTCACCATCAAGAGAACCAAAAATGTAAGCTGTCATCTGGTTTCCTTTTGATGTAATCAGATATCTACTTGATGGTTGGAAACTCACTTCCAAATATTCTTGCCGTTCAGGTACTTTTTTTCATCTCAAAACCTGATGTCTTTAAAAGCCCACATTCTGAGACGTATGTCATATTTGGGGAGGCAAAGATAGAGGATTTGAGCTCACAGCTGCAGACGCAGGCTGCCCAGCAGTTCAGGATGCCAGACATGGGATCCGTTATGGCAAAACCAGACACTTCTGCTTCTGCTGGAGTGCACGTGGATGAGGAAGAGGAGGAAGTTGATGAAGCTGGGGTGGAGCCTCGAGACATTGATTTGGTCATGACACAGGCAGGTGTGTCAAGGAGCAAGGCTGTCAAGGCTCTCAAGACTCACAGTGGGGACATCGTGAGTGCTATTATGGAGCTCACCACTTAAATAGGTTTCACAGTCTATTCTTCCTTGTTGCTTTCAGAAGATGAGTTTTGCCGTTTTGATATTTATGTCAGCATTTAGTTATTTCAGTCAATTTGGTTCGCATATGTGTGGAGGTTAATTTACTTTTTTTGTGTCGACTCAAGACAGTTTTGGGTCACAGCAAGGGTGTTTCGTTCTTCTGAGTCATTATATACTCTTGAGTCATCAAGGTCTTCTTTACCGACTTATTGGTTTTTTTAGGTCTACCACTCATCTAAGCTTTAATCCCAACAAGTCATGCGATGGTTTCTTTACAAGATGATTTGCTAGAACCTTGCGTAGAATGTCTGGCAATGTGGTTGGGAGCCAAAGAATACTTGCATTATATCTCCAAGAATTAAGTTCTTGAGATTATTTGGCTTTTGAATTTGAGAGCTCTGTCTTTAGTATATTGTGTTGGGGGCAGTTTGTTTTTTGATTAAGTCCAAAAATCAACGAGTAAAGTAGGTAGTGTCATCTGAACTTGAATGGCCGAGAAAAACGTTTGATATGCATGCTAGGACAAAGTTCGTGTTGTTTAGCTTCAAGGATCTGTCTAGAAGGAAGAAGTCTGGCAACAAGAAGTTTGGAATAATAAAAGAATGACTATCAGAAAACATGTCAATTTCTATTCAAACATGGGTTTGATTCACATTTGTAACTGTCCATAAAGAAGAAAGTTAATGCCAAAAGTGTGTCGAGATCTCCTCAAATGATCATGGGTTTCGAGTAGGAAGGTCATTGAATTATTACTAACTTGGAAGGCCATTGTCGCATTGACATTTGATTCGTGGATTTGATTTGCATTGGAAAGAAAAATATGTGTTTTGATTATCCAAAAGGTGTAGCTTACGGAAATGGACTTCTGGATAATGTATTATTTAGCAAATAAACGGAGGGAACCAATTGTAGATCAGCAAATGAACAGACGGATCATCTATTGCAACGAATATATAAATGTAGTGGCCAAAAATATATTCTGATTTTATGAATGGATATTGCTTTAACAAATCCCAATGTAATTACCGATCAAAAAAGAATTCCAATGTAAGTAGAGTGACCTGAAAGCATGCTTCATAATTCATTAGCTTAAATATTTGTAGTAGGAAAAATACAAGTATATATGGTAAGCACGTAGCTGGCTTTTAGCTTGAAGATCAGTACAACATTCCTCGATCTAGCTATTTATCACCCTGCAATTCGTACGTATCTCACCAGCATTACCAGTTAGCACACCAAGTTGACCCATCTTCAACATTGCGGCAGCAAATTTGAACCTCCAAAGCATGGGGTTCCTTGCATTTTGATTCACTTGGTTTGCTGTTTCTGGGTTTCTCAGAAGTGTTTGGTCTGATGTGAACAACCCTCGGTTAGCCAGGATGTCAATGTAGTAACCCACATCGGTTACAGCAGGGGTAGAAGGGTTCATTGGAACCACCAAGTTAGGGTCTGTGCTGCCTTGTGGACACTGCTCCTTCAACCGAGCTGCATACATGGGATCTAAACTTGGATCCTGACTTGTTGTTCCATTGAAATTATACAATCTGTTGCTAAATGAAGTACAATGAGATCGGCCAATGGTGTGTGCTCCTGTTTATCACATATTCATATATAGTATTTTTTATTAGATTTTTACATATCAGATCTTGTCATGTTAGCTGTGTAAAAAAGTGTCTTCCACAACAACTTACAAGTAGAAAGTATTATGAATTTAGTCCAAACAAATCAACATGGAATTTGGGTTTGGTGGTTTTAAATCGATTTGTGAATATGGATGGTATATCGTGGAGTCTGAAATCCTTACCGGAAAGGGTGACCATCTCTTCTTGTGTGAAACCCTTGTTTGCAAAGAATTGAGTGAGTTGGTCGACATTGAGTGTAGGGGGAGGTAAGTTTGTCAATGTCTCTGAAGCTAGTGAAATTCTGCCATCTCTTCTTCCCGCAGGAACAGAATATCCGACTCCTCCAGTCTGCATGCATGAACAAAATAAGAGTGTTCAAGATATCTGTTCATTAAAGCAAACCTAAACTAGCTAGTACTGTTTCTCAAGAGCATATATAATAAGCAAAAGTAGGTGCATGTGTCTTACTAATTCTATGCTATCTCTTGCTGCAAAGGCAACTATATCAGTGCACGAAACAACACCCTTACAAATGGCTTCAAGTTTAGCCTTGGCATTATCAATGACTTCAAACCCTCGTAGGCTGGGGTTATTTGCAGGAGAATCTTTCTCTGCTGTGCTTGATGCAGTGGAATCAATGAGCACTGATGCTTCACAACCCTGAAAGTATATATGTACTAACGAAGTTACTATTTTTAACCATCATCATCTTATCATCTCATGAAATGACATCAAATGACACTGATAAGTGAAAAATAACATCAGAAAATAATGGCTCAAAAGACGATCATTCAGTTGTACATGACATATTTATTGAAAGAAACATACATGATGCCCTACTAATAATGCAGCCTGTGATCTGTGGTTGTGTGTGTGTGTAGAGGGAGAGGAACAAAGACACAAAATCTATCTTAAAGAGGCAATAAAAACCAAAGTGGCATGATGATGATTAACTTACTCTAACAAAGCAGTCATGAAAGTGTAGTCTAACAAGACCAGCCGCCACTCCCTTATCCTTAATGAAAGCTTTCCTGACCTCATCTTTAACTATGAATTCAGCCAACATACATGAATTCATATAAAACCCAACTTGAAGCTGAGAATGCACATTTTGAGTGCATAACAAAACCACAACTAAAATTATAGACAAACAAGCTGTAATTAGCTTCTTACTTGAACAACTCATCTTGTACAGATCAAGTTAATTATAAAAAGTGGGATAAACTGTATACATGCATATATAGGTGTGTGTATATATGCATCTTTGTAGTGGCATGTGGGAAGGCAATAGCCTGGAACCCATTGTTGTTTGATCGGCAACATGAGTAGAAGCGCCTAGAAAGGACAACTGGAGTTGGTAATTTTGATACTGACATGCATTGATGCATGCAATCATATGTAATTGCATTATTTCAGTGATTAATTAGGTTGGTTTTATGCGGGTATTGGACTTTTTTAAAAAAAATGGGATATTTACATCAAATATTCTACATTCATTGACTTTGGGTGCAATAAAATCCAAGATAGCTCAAAAAGATGGGGACCCTTTCTAAAAGGTGTATGAACACATACAAATCTCATAGCTATATTATATGTTATTCAAGGCCTCTAATATAGCCACAATTTACCAAGAAATTAATACAAAAAAAAAAAAAAAAGATGCTTTTTGCAAAGGGGAGATAATGAACTCATTCCAATCCAAATAACATGTATGTATACTATTTCTGTCAAAAGTTTCAAAAATATTTCATATTTCGTGCATTCATCTTATTGATGAGTCGTAATGCAAAAATAATATACAGAGAAGTAATACAGTAACAAATAATTTTAACAAAAGTAAATTAATCATAAACTGATGTACCTTCATGTGATCTACTTTATAATAAAAATAATTTTACAATTTGACGTACTATATTAAATCATGTCAGTTTGTTAAAATATTTCTTTAATACATATATAACATAACTAAAAAACTTAGGATCGTGAAATGATGAGATACCAACTTCATTTGAATAATAATTTATGCAATAGTAGGAATTATATTAGTCCGAAGGGTCTTCAGGTGGTTGCGCCGTTTGTCGACTAATGGGAAACTTTTGGAATGATTCGTCGGTGGAAAGAAATCTTTAGATTAGATTAGGGCCTAAAGATAAAATTCGGGTCGGTCATTTGACATTTTCAGAACATCCAAATATCGACATCAATTGGAAATCGTGATGACGAATCCGACATTAATGTGGATTCCGGTATTAGCTCTTGATTGTTTTTACAGATGAGATGAAATGAGTTGAAATTAAAACTAAAAATTCAATAAAATATTATTAGTGTGAGGGGATAAAATACATCAGGCCCAACCCATTAATGGGTCATTGCTAGAAAACAAAAAAAAAGAGAGGAAAAGTGGACAGAGAAGGGACAGGGGAAGGTAAGTGGTAATGTGTCCGTAGAGAAAATAGGTGATTTGACGTAAAATAAAGGAAAGTGACATAAAACAAGGGGAACAAGAGATAAAAGGGATAGATGCCTACGATTTAAGGGATTATTTTGGAGGGTTGGAGGGATATTCGGCCAGGTTTCTGAGGGGCTTTATCTTCTTCAATTTCACGACAGAGAGACTCCAGGAGATGAGAGAAATTAGATCTCCATTGTACAGTGAGGACGAGAAACCATGAGATTGTAAACAAACATATTATAGTGGAATATCCCCTCCCTAAATCCCGTGGACGTAAGCCTAATGTCGAACCACGTAAATTTGTGTGTCCATCTTTTCTTATTTTCTTCGCATTTAATTATTGTTCACTGCTATAGACGTACGCACGGACATCCTAGAACTGCACCAGATCATTGATAGGGGCTCCACACCTCACCGATCGAGGCCCAACCCTCTTCAGCGCGTCCGGAAATGAATCTTTTTCTCTTTCCGGGCTGCACCATTTTTTGGCGTTAACACTTAGAATATATTTTTGTTTTGAGATTTGAAAATGTTAAATTATTTATTTTATTTTGTGTGAGAATTTAAAAAAATTGTAATGATTAGATGAAATGAAATAAGTTAAAAGGAGAGAAAATTAGTTATTTGTTTCCTAAATTTAATGCACACTAAGATGGGTCCTACATTGGTCTTTGATTGCTCCATTGTTTGTCCGGAAGTTTCGGGAGAAAGTACTACATTTATAAAAAATATTTTATAAAAATAAATCTATAAATTGATACGGATTATAGATAGACTTACTACCTTCCGACCACCCTTTTACTACTCTATAGTTTATTTGAAATTTTTGTTTTTAATTATTTTTTAAGTATTTTTTTAACATCTTTAATCATTAAAAAATATAAACAAATATACAACTTCACTAATAGTCAATTCTTTAACCATCAAGTAAAAAAAATTTTTAAAAAAATAAATGGAGTAGTAAATAGGTAGTAGGAAGTAGTAAGCCTATCATTATCCGTTTATAAGTTTATTTTAATAGAATCTTTTTGTGGTTAAAATATTTATTAAGATTTGTTTTAAATTTGTAAAGGATCTTCAAATAATTATTAATTACAAGTTTATTAATTATTAATTATAAAAAAATTTATAAAAATAAATTTACAAACTAACGTGTTTTAATGTGACGCATGAAATTTACTTTATATATAATAAAAGAATTTTACAATACCATATCAAACAATTTCAGTTTTTATTAATTTTTTTTCAACTATGCAGAAGAAGTGAGAACTACGATAGATCATGTAATCTACTATTCAAATGTTATCTATCAGTAGACACATAGGAGGAAAATCATGGGAGTTAAAGAGCTTTGCTTTGTCATATATGTTGAGTTTTGGAACACAGATCAACCCTCTTACTTCAATTTTGACTCTTACTCCTTGTGCTATTAATTTAATCACTCCGTCAAATTTACGCCACGCCAACCTATTAACCATATCAGTACCATTGGATGTCAACACGTGTCCACAAACATATATGACTAATAATAAATATAATTTTATAAAATTAAAAACTTAATACCTACAAAAACAAATGTCAAACAATAAAAAACCCAAACAAAAACAAAAAAATCTTAGAACCTAAAAGAAAGGATCTGGAAGAGGTAAAGATTCATGGGGGTGGGCATTCAAATAGAAAGCAATGCAACTTGCAAGATTAATAGCCAAAAGAGACAAAAGGGAAAAAACAAAACACAGGTTCTAAAAATCCAGATTATGTTTAAAGGCTAAGTTCAAACAGCAGTCATATATACTGTTGTGAAAGTAATTCCCATGTTATATTACAAAGAAACTGCATGGCTTTCTTTCAGAAAATATGAAACCCTTTACCAAAGGAATATTCAGGTCCAACTTGATCTTAACAGGTCTAACCCATAAGCTCCTCCTCCGTTACATGTTCCCAATCTGATGAACTGCTATCATACCAACCTGCGGCAAGTGGATCCCCAAGCCTGTTGGAGTGGCGAGATTGGACCGTTGGATCATCCTCTCGAAGATGAAACTCCTTCACTGTTAACTTGTCCTCAGGACTGTTGGCAGTGCGATGCTCTAAGACTGGTCCCAATTTTACATCCACACTTCCATCCTCTGATCTCTCACTACCAATTGGCCGGTGGTTTTTCTCATCTGAAAACCCAAGATGAAACAACTCTGTCGGTTCTTGCCTTTTCACATCCATGGATCTCGAGTTGCCATCCCGGCACTTGAGGATATGGAATCTGGTCATGATGGAATCCTTAACGTCATCTGTGTTGGGGCTGGTTGAAATGGGAGAATTCAGGATGGAAATATCTGGGATCAGGGTGTCTTTCTTAACCTCATTCAGAAGAGGAGAAACACTTGAGGTCGGTGGTTCCTCTACATTTGTAGCTTTGATAGGATTTATGCAGCCACCTTGGCCTTTTAGAATATTAAATCTAGCCATAACATCATTTGCATGGCAGGTTGGGCTGATGATAGGACAAGTCTGGATGGACATATCATGGGCTGGACACTTTGCTTGAGCTGTTTCAGGTGTCAATTGGTCAACCTTGTTCAACTCAGGATACACTTTTGAGCTTGACGCTTCCTCTAAAGTAGTAGCGGAATTTGAGTGGTCAATCTGGTGTTTTAGAATACCATATCTAGCCATAACTTGCTGCATGGAAGGGTTATCCTGGATGGAAATACCAGAGTAAGGGCCAACCTTGGCCTCAACCTTGGCCTTAGGTATTAATTTGTCAACCGCGTTTAAATCACAGTAAGCCTTGGATCTTAGTCTTTTCTCCACATCCAGGGTATTTACTGCCACATATGAAGCACAAGAATATTAGGTTAAGCAATAACAAAGGAACTATCAGTTTTAGATAAAATTAGTACTTTTTGCCTCGTGCAACTCAGATTTCTCCATCTCAATCCTCATACGATTATAGCGAGCCTTATAGTTGATGGAACATAATTCAGCTTCTGCTTCTAGCCATAAAGTTTTATACAAGAAGCCATTTGGCTGCATTTCTTCCTCATGATCACAATTCTCACTGAGAACCTTCATAATAGCCTGCAAAACATAATCCACAGCGAAGAACTAAGGTTTTATTTCCTTTTTGTTCCCCTTCCTTTTGCATTCTTCATTGGGAGAATAATGATCAACAGTTTTTATGGTTGTATAAAAAAACAAACAGAAAAAGAACCTGCGTCATGTTATCTTTTTCCACCATGTTGGCACCACCCTTCACAGAAACAAAATCTGATATCATCTCCATTTTATTACCAGAACCAATATTATGATGCTTTTCCTCATGAAGACCGTTATGGTCAAGCTGATCCCGAGTGATAACAGCTGCTTCTTTTGTCACTCTAGGCCTGTCTACATTCACTTCCTGAAGTCCAGCATATTATGATTACAACAATATCCTAGCACAGGTTTTTTTTTTCTTTAAACACCGGGGACCCAATCTTAGAAGCAGGAAAACAGATAAAAAAATCAACAAATTCAAATCTTTAATGGAAGTTTCAGACTTGTGGATAACTCAAAACCTAAAAATAAGACTTCATTGTTAAAAAAAGAAACATTGTTTTTATATTCATGATCCAAATACAAAAATAATAAAGCTTAAATTGTTGAATGGAATATTATAATGAACGGTTTCATATTTTTCCTTTCAGTCAGCTAGCTAGAACAAACAGGGAGCTGCACTCTACACATCCAGGCATCCGTCTTGTTTCAAGAAAAAAATCATTATGCTGTGCAGCTTGCTGAAAAGTCAAAACTTTCTCAAGTGGATAAACCTGCTCTCTAACGAAGATACAAGTGGCTCAAATATCTGGGGTTTAAGAGAATATTTAAGAAGCCTGCATTAGAGCTTTTTTTCTGTAAAATAGTGCTCAGTTATGAGAAAGGCCATCTTTTTTTCATATAACGGCCTGTACAAAAGCTTGCCATTTACTTCATAATTGTGTCATTCATGTGGTTAACTTTAATCAGTGAAAACAAGAGAAGCAATCCAATGGATTTACAATATCTACCATTTATTAGAAAGGTAACTTGTTTCTTACCTAGTAGAGAACCAAGTCTATATTGAGATAAAACAGAAGAAAATAGCATACCTTCGGAAGCTTTGGTAAATATTCAAGATATTGACTTGTGCCTTGCTGCGGAAATATTGATTCTCGTGTTGCAGTCATTTGTTCACCGTCCTTTAATATACATCGATGGAGATTAAAGATGACATGCTTAAGGACCTCACAGTCTCCATCCTTCAGTTCAAGTGAATCATTTGAAGAGTGAAATAGAAGCAAGTCAGACATGTTACGCATTATATTAATCAGCATCTGGACATCTATTTTTGGGGTTGAATCTGGCTCATGCCGTTCGGTAAGCTTAGCAGAAGAATCTTCCACTGAAGATGATGAAGACAGGCCATATCCAGAGGAATAGAAAGACAAATCAGGTGAACTTGTAGCATCACTGGTACTAGATCCTGGATCTTCAACACAAGTCTCTGATGAGTGATTTTCTGGACTCATTTTGCTTGATTCAAAATTTTGCTGCCTGGTGAGGGAAAGTGTTAAGTCTGAACCAACTGTGGACATGCTGGGCAAGGCATGGTCTTCCCATGGTTCACAATTGCTATCAGTATGTTGAACTGTATAGTCGTTGCATGATTTTGAAAGAAAGGATCCATCATTTGCATTTAAAGAACCATCAGATCTGGGATCTCTGAATAATGAGTTAGCATCTGAAGGCCCCTTTGGAGCAGGCGCTAGGCCTCTTCCCACATACATTGTCTTCTCATTTGGATTTTGAGATGAGAATTTTACTGCATCATCAATGGCGAGAGGGAAGACCTTAGGCACCTGACAATCAGAACTATTAAATGATTCTATTTTTCTCATATATTGAGAACCGATGGCTTTAGAAGCTTCAAATGGAGGAAAACAAATAACTGGAGCTCCTTTCCAGCATGGTGAGTCCACAACAGGGTAATAATAATCTAAGCTCTCAGAAGAAATCTCAATAGGATCAAGTGTCAAATTGAAGCCATCTGAACTTGTACGAGATATTTGAAATCCAGATTTTGGTTCAAAGACTTGATCCAAGGCATCCTCAGAAATTTCTTTCTTCCTTGAAAGCTCTTCATTTTTTAATGATAATGATTCCATACTAATAGAATCATTTGTGTCTAGGTGCATTCTGAGTTGGCTTGTATCAAACCGAACTTTGTTTTTAGAGCCTAACAAGGGAAAGGACTCGTTTGCGTAGGAGGGACTATTACCACAAACATTTGGATCAGTCACATCGGTCCCAAAATTCATATCCTCAAGTGGACCTGTATTTGGTGCAGACATGCTGGTGTCGACATCTGGTGGTCTAATGACAAGTGAAGGTGAAGATGTCACACATGATGCACTGCCGCTCTTACTAGCATTACAATGCCTAATGTGTTTCTCATATGAAGCAATGCATGGCACTTGACGTTCGTACATCTTTGTGACTTCTTCAATGGGCATGGTTGGCAGATTGTTGACTGGGAAGGATTTTTTAGGTGGGTTTTCTAGAAGTAGCGAACGGGCACCTATGGTAGATGTTTTTGAATAATCAATGGGCAAGGTTGGCAGATTGTTGACTGGGAAGGATTTATTGCTAGGCCATTCCATATTTGAACATCCACTGTGCTTTTCCCAACCCAACATATCAATGATATTGGAACCTTCTTCACATGTGTATGAACCTTTGGAGGCTTGAGCTCCTGTGCATGGTAAATAATCATAAAAATTTAATGAGAAAAATCAGATGACCCTTATAACAATGTACTCATTAAGTATCTTTTTGTTTTCCTTTCTTTTTCTCACAATCCCAAGGCTAAAGTTTCCGTAATAAACAACATACGAATGGCAATAACATATCTACACAGAACAGCGAGATACTCATGAGTGAGTATGAGTGAGGCTGGTACATTTAAACAAAAGGATAAGGAAAGTCCATTCTAAGACATACTAACTGAAAAAACAGGATGAAGCAAAGATAAAGTTAAAAAACAAACAAAAGGATAGCAAGAAAATACTTCGATCATTAAACCAATCTATCATAATCTCCTTTTCAGTCTAACCTTCTACAGACGAATTGATAACCCTTCCCACCCCCACGTCCTTTCTGACCTTTTTTCCCGTATCCTTGAAATGAAGTGCTCCTTAACAAAATTGGGAAATATATCAAGCTCAAGACCCAAAATAAAATAGGAAGTAAAATGTTTGTGCACCTAAGCTGACACAGCATGATAGCCGAAGAAGGATGACTACAGCACTAACCATTAAGTACACCTTTCCACAAGAAAAGCTTTGGACTCCATCAGAATCTAGAAACAAAAAATCTCAAAGAAATATTATTTGATACACTTAATTAAGGCCTTGTTTGAATTGGAAACTCTCTTCAACTCATCTTATCTTATCATTACAATTTTCTCAAATTCCCACACAAAATATAATAAACAATTCAACTTTTTCAAATCCCAAAATAATAATAATATTAAAAATAATATTCTAACAATATTTTATTCAACTCATCTAAAACCATCTCTGAATCTCAACTCAACTCAATAACGAAGTAATAATATTCCAAAACATATCCAAAATAATATCCTACCACAAAAGTATTCTAAATTAACCACAGAATCCCTAAATTAACCTAAGATCAAGAAGAGACTCATAAACTTATAAATTCCGAAAATGACAAAAACATTGACAAATGTCCTTCCAAATGCCCTACATCATAATCCCCTTATTTGTGCTAATGGTTTAATGGGAAATATTGACAAAGCATGTTAGAAAAATTGTGGGTTTTGAGTGAGAGTAGATTTTCTATCATGGTGTTCACCAAATTAGGGATGTCACAGAAGCATGTGTTGTCCGCAGGTTTTAGAAAACAAATCTTAAAGTTAAGTAGAAAATTAGTTAATAAAGATAAAGAGGCTAAAACTAGCATCCAAGTAAAAGATTCGATCCAAGTGGAGACCAGGAGAACGTCACATACCCCAAAAATAAGAAAGATTTATTCAGTAACATCTTGAAACTGTATAAAAATGAATCCAGACTTCATAACAAAAATCTCGATGAGAACAAATTGACCAACGACATTCAACCATAATAATAAGACTGATAGATTGGAAAATTGTAGCATTCAAAAGCACAAGAACCAAATAATGAAACAAACAATCATATTTATTTTAAGGTAAGGTAGAGATACCTAGGTTCGCATCATTCATGAAAACGGAGGACGAACCAGATACAGTCAACTCCTTTGAGCAGAAACCCCCTTCAAGGTGGCAACCAGATTGAGTATGATCGTTCTTGGAGGAGGACCCATCCAAGGTGACAACATGGGAACTCGATGACAAATCATAACTAGTTTCATCTGGAACCACCATAGGATCATGGTCTTCAATTGGGAGAGGGATATATGAGGGATAATATAGTTGGGCTTCAACAGTACTAGTTGCCACGCCATCGACCGAAACCGAGGCGATAGGGTTCACTGAAGACGAATGGGTATAGGGTGAATGAATATCATGAGAGGCACCGTAACCATATGCATCCGATGAAGGCATCGGATCGTATTCTGTAGCGTGGTTTGAATATAAACCAAGCCCAGAATCAGGATAGTCGGAAGGGAGCCAATTGTGCAGAGAAGAACTCAAGGGAACACCATAAGAGAATTCAGTCCAATCCCCAAGCGGGCTTGCAATGGGTTTTGTCACAACCGTAAAAGGTGGGGCTAAAGGCGATAAATTTGAAGAAGATGCTGCAGATCCTTCATGACCATGAGACCCAGAATCCATCGACCCTTTATCCATCGACTTTCTTTACTTTTTCTCTTCTAATTTTTCTGGTCGTTAGAGATAATTAAAATCCAGAAAGTTTTAAATCAAGCCAAGGGAATTAAAGATCAAAGCCAATATAAGAAAAAAAAAATAGACAAAAACAAAAAGAAGTATACGGATATATATGATCAAGAACAATACTGATCAAAGAGCTTTAAGCATGTTAGTGTATTGTCCTCTAAGAGATATAAAATGCAACCTTTATAAAAATGATTCGATGAAGATGTTGTGCTGGTTAATTGTACAGAAAATCTAAAGGATTACGGAGATTCATACTAGAAGACTGACCGGAGACTGGAGAGAGACAGCGCGAGATACAAAGAGCAGCGTGGTCTCTCATCCAGGAAAACAAAATCAGAAAAGAGGAGGAGCCACATACGTGGAGCTTGCTTACTTTGATGTCAATTACCAAGAAGCCCCTGGTCAAAATGATCAAATACATTTTGCTTTTAATTTTGAGAAATGTTTTTTTTTTTTTCAATACATCAAATTAAATTAAAGAAATTTAAAAAAAAAAAAATTATTCATCACCCTTACACTACACATTTTTTTTCTATTTCTTTTAATTTTTTTTTCTCTTAATAGATATGTAGTCTATAGATAATAAATAGAATAACTCAATTAAAAAAATATAATAGAAGGTTTGGTTACAACAAACATCTCAAAAAACATTACAATGTAAAAAATAAAAACAAATTAGAAAATAGAATTTAAAGAATGAGTAATTCTACGTACAACTGTGAAATGCGTAAACGTCGCGTAATCGTTTTGAAAAAGAGTGGGGTCCACTATTAAAAAAATAATTTTTTTTATGTGTGCCCCATGTTTTATTCACTTTTTTTAAAACGACTACGCGACGGTTACACAATTCACGGTTGCAAATATCTTTTTTCTTTTTAAATAAGAGTTTTGTTATTTATTATCTCTGCATATCATACGTCATATTTATTTTTTTTAATATTTTTTATTCATCTTAAATTAATTAAATTCTTTTATTTATAATTTATATATCACACATTTGTTAAGAGAAAAAAAATTAAAAAATTATGTATCATATATAAATAGAATTTATATTTAGATAATGAATATAAATTTAAAAAAAAATATCTAGCTTTTGGTAAAGAGAGACGGATACAGTGGCGTGTGGGCGAAATGGGCTACCAGTGGCACGTGGAATCACGTGCTGGTCAATATGTGAGGTTGTTTTGTTGGGGAGGCAGAGATGGATATCAAGAGATTTTAGGTAGGGCATGCGTGTGATGGTGGGTGGCGATTGGACGCTGCTCTGAAGCTAAAAGTCCCTTTAAAAAGGAGAATCAAAGAAAATTTGAAAAACATATGAAAATATCATAATATAGTTTAAAAGCCCCTCTTTTAGAATGCAAATTATAATAAAAGTTACATCTTTTCAAACTTTTTTTTAAGAAAAATTGTCATCATTCATTCATTAGAGAAAATTACATTCATGACCGGATACATGCAAGGATATTCTCATATCAATCATTACCTCATAAACTAATTAATATATTTAGAGCTATATTAGCACACAATTTATGTTCTTCATTGCTTCTGATACTCTCTACAGACAAACGTCTAAGAGATATCACTATGCCTAAACAAAACTCAACCTCACCCTTCATAGAAAGAGATGTGTCAACCTCTACAGACAAACGTTCAAGAGACAGACTTTTTTTTTTACTAAACAATAATGAAAGCAGTAAGATAGATGCGAAAAATGACGAATTACAGTTTCGACCAACTCTGATAGACTTTAGAATTTGTGACGGCGTGTGAAGGCACTATGTTTGTCTCTTTTCAGCCACAAAAGTCATATCTAAAAGATCTAATGGTAGAGATTCCAGTGATCTGACGCATGTGACGAGAAAAGCTGCTGGAATGGATGGCACGTGAGGACCACGCGCAGTGATTTTAGTAAAACCGCCTCTATCCTCCAAACGATTTGTGGTCTGAGAGTCTTCTTGTAATGCACTTGTCTTTTGAAAGTTGACGAAAAACTGTAAATCTATATTTTTCGACCTTGAAGGAAATAAAAAAAAAAAATTAATTTAAGAGAATTACATTGATAGACAAAGTGTGTAGATGAAGAAAGGAGGGAATAAGAGAGAGAAGAAAGAGGAAATCCTCCTCCGATAAAACCCAGATCTGGAGGTTTTTTACAAGAAAGAGAAAGAGAGAGAGAGTTTTTTTTTTTTTTTTTTAACGAGAGAGAGCCCCTTTTTTTAAGCTACTGGAAATAAAAAGATTTTATTATTTAATTTATATCTTAACACCGGTTGAGATTGAGATCTAATCTAGGAAGGGCATGTGGAGGCATGCCACCTGTTAGGTGGTGGGGATTGCTAGTCTACCGCTTGAAATTGACCGCTCCATCTTATCGCCTAGTGTAGCACAAGCCACGTCGTCACGTGAAGATAGAAAAAGAAGTAAAAAAATTTTAGGCCCTTTTGCAAAACTCAATTCGTGTGAACTCCAAATCCTAGCTCTCATCTCACAGCCACCTGCCCCTCCCTCCCCCCTCCCTCACGGCGCCGACCACCATTCTAGGCCCCACCTTTGGTGAGTTTTTCATCCACACAGAAACACATGATTCACTCCATGAGAATGTTCGTCGCCTCCATCTCAAACCTGCAGTAGACCTTCCTCCCTCACACTGCACTCCACGCCGATGCTGTAAACAAGCTTAAAAGCAGAGTAACCTAGATTAATTTCCAGAATATAGCTCTCTAAACATAGCAATGAGCTGTAAATGGCACTCCTAGTGATGTCATGCACAACATATCATTTACCACATTAGATCCTGTAAAAAAAAAAAATAAACCTTCAGCAATAAACTATAGCAGCCCATGGAGAAGACCAGTACTATGACATAATCACGTTGTCCCAAATTTAGGAGCCCAGACTCTATTTTTTCCAAGAAAAAAATATAAAGATTAGAGAAAGTGAAGCAAATTGCCAACGAGTGAAGAGTATGAGCATCTCATTAATGTCGATCAATGTTTAGGAGTTCGGCAGTAAGTAACCAAATAAAATTGAAAAGCAAAAAACACAATTGTCCTCTGTTTGTTTTTCTGAGAAAATGAGAAACCCCTGCTGCTTTCTGAGAAGAGGATTATGAATATGCAACGAAGAAAGTAATTCTAAGCAGCAGACTGTTTGTTGAAAAAATGTGGAGATTGCTATAAATGGATGAAAGCAAATAGGTAGGAAAGCTTGAGAGCGTCACCCAAAGGGCCTGGAAAGAGCTTTGGCATTTGGAGGAGTTGAGTGCTTAACCTATAACCAAATTTGGGTGGGTAGATGCTCTGTCGCCATGAGAATAATAAAGAAGTTCTGCTACCACAATGGATAGTACTCGTGGAGGAGGGAGCCGATGTTCGGCAACGGAAGGAACTCGTGACGGTGTTCGGCGACGGAAGGGTTATCTTCAAAATATCCCGCTTGATTTTATTTTTCAACCCCTTTCTTTCTTTTCTTTATTTCTTAAATTAATAATTAATATAGCATGCCACGTCAAATGGTCAAATGGAGTTGGCATATACAAGCGGCACAGTAGTGCCACTCATTAGTAAATATGGGCAGACGGAGGTGGGACAGTGCTTTCAATGGCGAGGGTGGCAAAATGTATTGGCAAATCTAACCTTAGTAAAATGGAGAAGAAAAACAAAAAGAAAATAGAGATAGGGGAAGAGAGAAGCCAAATAAGGAAGGTTGAGTTGGGTGTGGGTAAGTTACTTGTCTTGAGTTTTGGGGGACGAATGTATATAAACATTTGGAATTCAAATAGAATAAACTTTTCATGAAGTGGTATTATCATATTGATTTATTTATAAAATAATTGATGAAAATATATCCTTCTTCTTCTTCTTTTTCTCTTCTGTTTTCTACCCAAGTTACTTTTTGTTTTATGACAAGAGAATATATGAGTTCATGGGGGTATTATAAGTTTAATTATCATTTTATGATAAACTCGTGTGATTAATTTCATAATTTTCAATACATCAATAGCTAACACGTGGAGAAGTAAGTTTTTTATAATTTTTTTTTTCATCAAAATATATGATGAGGTATTTCATATTGGTTTTGACTTGATCTATACCCAAGTTTATAAGAATGATAGACATTTTTTGGTAATTGTAGTAAAATTCTTGAAATCAAAAGGTTTGCAATCATAAAAAGTGTTGGATCCAATTTATATATTTATGTATCTTTCGCGTGAGGAAATGGTTTTGAAGGGGCGCGCGCGCAGGACAATCAATTAGGATAGTGATTGGGGTTTGACAAAAAACAACTATAATAATGCTGTAATTATTGTATCAAACAAACAATTCAGACAACCAAAGACTATGATAGGTTCAAATAAATCTACCATGTTGCAGCCAATAATGATATAATTTAGAAGGGATCCCACAACTTTACCTATTCCCATCATTAGCTCATATATAATTAATTTTTAAGGATATATATATATATATACAATTTCTCTAAATAAAGTTTAATAAATATTTTAACTCCAAAGAAATTTAAAAAAGATAAACTTATAGATTAACGTGTTTTTATATGGTACGATAGATTGTAAATCTACTTTTATTAATGTAAATTAGTAGATCTAAAATATCACAAGAAGCCATATCAAATTCTGATCTTAATCAAATAATCAGATCTTACCTTTTCTCACAATGGCATTTTATTATTATATTCATGATCTTAGTATTTTTCATGAAATGATAGTATCCATTGTAAAATGGGTAATGAAAAAAAATGTATAAATATCGATTTTCAAAATATTAAATAGATATTCTGCTACTTTTCTAATATTGTTTTTGTATATATACAAGTATATTTTTGTAATTAAACGCCACTGATCGAATTGTTTAAACTTCAAATAAAATGTTGAATTATTCACTAGTGAGAAATGATATTTATAGTTATAGAGTGTGTAATCGCTGCACATTTATTTTTATGTGGATCTTATATTTACTTACTTTTTAAAAAAGAATGTGCAGTGCTTACATACACAACCCATGAATGTATCTAGTATTACTCATCCACTAGTGCTAGCCACTAAAACAGCTGGCTTGACCACGGACTTTCATGATTGTGTGAAATAATATTTTGTTTTGATATTGAATATTAGGAGTCATGGTTAATTTATTGTTAGTAAAATGAGAATGATTTATACAGTTTTAATAGGTACGTGCAAGTTCTACGTATTTTCTTTAAAAATAAGTGGACAAATGATTTAAGACTCACAAGAAGAATCCTATTTTTTAACAGTAGACTACACTATTTTTTAAATATAGTGCGCGGGCTTGGACACTTAATGCTATATCTAGTATTAGTCTAATAAAATATAATCAAATGCTTGGGAATAATTCCTATATAGTAAGCATTATTCTCGGTAGATATAAATATATAGAGAGTATTTGTTTAAAATTTGTAATTTTCAATCACACTTACTAATGCTATATATATATATATATATATATATATATATATATTTATTGTAGTTTTATATATCAACCATTTAAATGTCTTAAAATGTATGATATATTTAAATGTCAGCCACTTGTCTTTTTTTTTGAAGAAAAATGTCATCATTTAGAAACTTACATCTATGACCGGATACATGTGAGGATATGATCCTCATATCAACCATTTGGAGCTCTACCAGTACACTACTAGACTGGTTTGAACTTCACTGCTGCTGATACTCTCTACAAACAAACATTTAAGAGATAACACTTTGCCTAAACAAAGACTCAATCTCACCCTTCATAGAAAGGGAGTACGGAAATGTTTCCTCCTCTTCCGACGAAACTTAGATCTGGAGGTTTTTTTTTTTAGTGAGAGAAAAGGTTCTCGAAGGGAAAAATGGTTATGTGTTTTTGAGATTATTTTTTTCAAGCAATAGTGCTCTTGATTCCAATGTCAGCCACTTAGAATGTATAATATAAGAAGTATGAAGTAAAATAAAACATAAGAACATAATTTTTCTATTTTATTTATTATTTTTTTGTCATTAATTAAGGGCCTATTATGCCCATATATATATGATGAATGAGTTTATGGGTGTACACTACCTTATAGATTTTATTATTGTTTTATTATAATATTCCACATGATTACTTGTATTGGTATCAAATTAATATGGTGTCTATTGATTTTTTCTATTGTACCCCAATTATATGGGAATGGGTTCATAGGATATACATTGTTTAATTTATAGCGCAAGCTTTATTAATAGCATCAACTAATTAAATGTATCCTTTATTTACTTTTTCAGTTAAATTCTCAACATCAAAAGGCTGCAGGCCGATTTATTCTTGATTATATATAACTCATAATTAATTGATATAAATATATTTCTATATAATAAATTTTTTATTAGTATTATTTTTTTTATTATCTTTTTCTATATAATCATTCCATGAAGCAAATAATTTTTGAGGGATCGGATCGAAGAGAGGAAATCAAAGAGAATAATAGTGATTGAGTTTGACTAACAACACCTATAATAATATGCTGTAATTATTCTACCAACCGTGAAATTGATCTTGATGGTAGGCCGACAATCAAAGAAGATAGGTTCAAATAAATTTCTAGTATTGTTAATAGTGACACTAATTTCATTAGAGAGATCCCACAACTTTACCAATTACCATCATTCCCCCATACATATATATATATATATATATATATATATATATATATATATATAGTCATAAAGTGTATAAGTTTCATACACTCATTTTTAAAAAATAAGACAAATGTGGAATTTATATATAAAAAAAATCAACTTTTGCATAGTAATGAGTCATACTTTTTTTAAAGTGAGTGTGCGAGATTTGTACACACTAAAATTATATCTAGCAGTACTATTTTTAATTAATTACTTGATCAAATTGGATAATTGAATTCAGAATAAAATCAATATAGTATTTAATGTTCATATATATATATATGGGGTTTATACTAAAAAACTCTTAAGATATTAGACAATTAGAGAGTATATGTAGTACTTCATTTCATGATATTCGTCTCTAAAGATTGCTGATGCCACCATGCACCCTTTTCACTTTTAAGGAAGAAAGAAAACAAAATTCCAAAGGAAAAGGAAAGGCACACAAGAGCTCATTCATTGCATTATTACTTTCGTGATAAGGAATGAATCTGAGATAATAATCAGAGAATCTGATCATGTACTGTTCTTACCTGTGATCAAATCCCAATCTAAAACCTCCCCAAAAGCAAGCATCAAGCTGATTACAGAAAAAGAAAAAAATTACATGAAGAATTGAAGATTGGGAAGTACTCGTGACTAAAACTAATTAGATATCATGAGAAGCTAAAAATAAAGAACGAATGAGGTGGAGTCTTGGTTTGAAGCTGGAGAACTCAGGCGAAGATTTCTAAGACCATGAAAATGTATGATGCCACGCCGCGGTGGTAGAAGCCTCTCGGTCACCCTTGTAAGCGCCGCTGCATACTCCCTCAAGAGCTCTGCCGCAATAGCCACCATCATCATCTTCTTCTTTCTTTCTTTTAATTAGTAGTACTAGGTGGCCGGTGAAATCACCTCTAGAAACAAGATCACTACTGGCTGCAGGCTTTGAAACCTCAATTCAAAGATGAAAAGCTTCAAAGTCCAGCTAGCTAGCAATGGCTTTGAAATATAGAAAATTGATTTTGGTGGCGATCATGTCAAAACGCAGCCAAATTTATACGATGGTGGGATTGATAATAGTACTACTTTATGATATATATTGGCATTGGGGGAAAAGAGGAAACATGGTCCCCATGCAATTTGTACTGTTCTAGGTTAGGTTACGCGCCAATGGTAGTAATAATGATTAAGGTTATAATAATTCACCACGTTCTATGTTTGCTGATTCAAATGTTTCTTGTCTTGTGTCAATTGTGTAATCACGTTTTCACTCTTTTCTTTTTTCTTTTTCTTTTTTGGCTTATGTGGAGTGAGCCCATTGGAGGATAATATGGTTGTGGAGTGGCTTGAAATCATGTTTTTTTTTTTTTTTTTTTAAAGAATGTAATGCTTTGGTGGCATTATCATATTAATTTCCAATATTGAACCTATTAATTTCCAATATTGAACCTATTAATTAAATGATGATCTTAGGGACATATATAAATGAATATTATACTTTTAGTTTTAAGACTATACATTAATTTCCGTATTGTCGATATATAACATGATTTGATTTGTAAGGACGTGTCATATTTGTACTCTCCAAACCGACTTGCAAATAGAAGAAACTTATACACACATATATATATATTTAGTAAATATGCGATAACCTTGTGATGTCTTCCAAAGTATATTTTGAGTTTGAACATTAAAAATGAAAAATTAATAACCTTTGAATTACTCTTCAACTCCATCGATCTCTCTCACCAAAAGAGAAAGATGACTCAAGTATATATACATATGTGTGTGTGTGAATGTAGATTCTAAAATGTGAGCAAAATGTGTTTTAGCCGAGCAATATTTACGACTTATTTGGGGTTGCGGTAGGAGTCTTAAAAAGTGTTTAAGTAGTCTTAAAAGTTCATTAATAAAAAAAATTAGATTGTTTGGGTGTTACATATTAAAACATTTTTAATCTCAAATAAACTGAAAAATATGTTTGAAAAAAAACATCATCTTGATGATTTTCCTTAAACATATTTTTTCGAATAATGCAGAACATAATTCGAATTTTAAAAAGACTATCAATGGATGAAAATTTCCATACAACTTTTAGATAATTGCAACTTTCAAACTTTCATGGATATGGTCATAATCTTTAAAAATTTAAATAATCGTAATTTCTACATTAGCAATCACTTTTTTAATTTGTTTCCAAATAAACATAACATGTTTGAAATTGCTTTAAACATTTATTTACCAACCAGTAAAAAACTTCTTAATATGATAACTTATTACTTAAGTTATAAGCTAGATAAGTCCTAACTATAAGCTATATTTCCCATCGCAATCCCAAATATGCACTGATCAATATAAATATTTACAAAACAGATCAACCATAAGATTCTTAATAGAGACAGACATAAACAATTATTGATTGCTTTTTGTTTTTAGATGGTATATTCTCATGAACACAAACTCGCCATAGACTTTGGAGAATCAATTAAGATTGATGATCAGCACAAGCAACGACTTAACTTGTCGTACGCGTCTTGCTAACATATACATGAACTCAAAGTTCACAGTGTTATATCCTTATCTAGTAAAGTTAAAAAGCAAGCAGAAACTCCCAGCTCTTATCTTCTTGTGGAAGTGCTAGCTTTTAGATCGATCATGAAAGTTTGATTTTGAAAGTTGCTCACATTATTATTTCCTATTTATTCTCGATTTAATTCAATTTTTTAGACTATGTTGATTTCAATTCACCATTAATACAAAATCAAACTAGTACTTATTCACGAGTAATACTAGATATAGTGATTCTAAGTATGCAAGGCAAGCTCTATGCATTTTCTTTAGAAAATTGTTGGGCCCACTATTAAAAAAATATTTTTTATTTTTATTTTTTATTTATGTAGATCTCATACTTATCCATTTTTTTTCAAAGAAAATGCGTATACATCCTATAAAACTGCAAATATCATTTTTCTTTTATTCGTTGTTCGGTACTTTCACACGAAAAATTCAATTATGATAAACCACCTAACATGCTTGACTTATGAATCTACGGCCATTTGTGCACTAGTACTACTATAGGCGACTCCGCGCATGCCTGCCTAATATGCATGCTGACCCTTTTGGGATTAAGTTCAAAACAGGTGAAAGATCAGCTTAAAGCACTACAACACAATTGGTTTTTAGTGACGGTTGAGAAATTGTGACAGTCCCTAGACCGTCACTAAAAGGTATTTTCTGTGACAGTTTTTGGAAACCGTCACTAAAGATAGAATGAGATTTTTTTACATTCGAACGTATAAGACATATGCGTTCGAACGTCACATATACGTTCGAACGTTATGTCTGTTTACGTTGGAACGTAAAGTGTTTTGGTGCAACCGTTCGAATGTTATTAATTTTATGTTCGAACGTAAAATGTTTGCACCAATGTTCGAACGTTAAGTAATAGCATTCGAACGTTTATTGTAAATTTAAATTAAATGACTTTAATTTAAAAATTATGTGATTTTTATTGTGCATAATTTGTGAACAAGTCTAAAAAATTGAATTGTATATATTTATATATACACACTTTGTAATATATAAATATATATTATTGATTTATATATATTTGAAATGCAGTGATTTAATATTAAAGTTGGAAATTATAACATCAAAGAAGATTAAAAATTGAAATTAAAAAACGATAAAAATATTCAATAATATTTTTCGTTACAAATATTAAAAATAAAATACAAAAAATGATAGAACGTAGTAAACAACAGTCAGATGATAACGTTATCTGCAAAAGTCGAACTCCGTACTTCCTCCGTCAAGGTATCAACCTTGTCATTGAGGATAGTTACACGATGGGTGAGTTCGGCAACAGTCGCCGATATAGCCTCGAGCGATCGATCGATCTTATGATCAATATGCGCAGTCAGCTGTGATATGACCGCATCAACCCAAGCAGGCCGCACATCTCCTGCAGATGTACTCGGCGTATGCTGACTAGTACTCCCGACATGACCTGGCTCAGGCTGCGTCGGAGGAACTAGATCCTCTACAGGGGGTGGCTGACGTCCCCTCGCCTGTCCAATGCTACGCCGATGCGTGGTCATGTCGAGGGGGCTCATCTGATCTTTGACCCGCTCCTCTGGCTGGGTCGGCACTCCCCGTGCAAGTAATAGTCGGCTGATGAGGACACCATATGGGAGATTATCCGTGGAGACGATGCTCGCCTCGTAACGGATCCTCTCAAAAATGTGCAGTGGCAAATCTATAGGATCTCCACGTGCCACTCGTATCAAAAATTGTGCCCGAAGCCGACTAAATGTGGTTTTATGAGCCACAGGATCGACATTTGTTGCAACAATCAGGTGCAACATGCGGAAGAAATGCAGCAGATGGATCTGGTTGAAGGCGTTCTTCCGCTCGATCTGCATGCGATCCCTCCCGGTGAGGATGTAGAAATCCTCGTCTCGGTCATCATCCCGAGCCTCGACGCCAGTATCCTCAGCCTCTGACTGGCCTGCATCTCTGGCTGATGCTGGCTCACATCCCCGGCCAGTAGATGATGTAGAAGTGCCTACATCCTCACGGGGTGTTGAGTGTGTAGTCTGAGCACCTCGATGAATCCCGAGGTGCTCGCCGATGACATCTGCCGATACCTCAATAGAAATACCGCGTACAGTCACGGTGTGAGAGGATGCATCTGGAGGCATGTCACACATCCCCATATAGAATTCTTGAACCATTGAGGGGTATACCTTCCCCCTCAATGTGCAGATATTTCCCCAGCCTCTACTGAGGAAAACATCTCTTAGGTTCGTCTGCTGCCAACAGAGTTCGTCGAACTCATTAATTAAGACCTCTCTCTCTACCATAACAGTACGAGCTCCGATACGGGCAGTGTCCGACGTGGCTCCTTCCCTCCCTCGTTTTCGTGTATGCAGTGGAAGAGCCATATCCTGAAAATAGAAAAGGAAAAAAAAAATTATTTACAATAATGCATTTTTTTGTATTAATTTTAAGATGCTCTGCATTAACGTTCGAACGTTTTATCGTTAACGTTCGAACGTTAAAGATAACGTTCGGACGTTAATTTATACGTTCGCACGTAAAATAATGTAAATAAATTTACGTTCAAACGTAAAACAAATACGTTCGAATGTACAGATGTACGTTCGAACATAAGCAGCAAACAAATACGTTCGAATTTAAGTTCGAACGTATTTGTTTTACGTGTGAACGTAAATATGAACGTCCGAACGTCGAAGCATGAATAATGTAGAAAATCACTACGTTCGGATGTTATAATTAAACGTCCGACCGTATGTGATTTACGTGCGAAAGTAAATATTCACGTTCGAACGTATGTCGTATAATAATATTAACGTCCGAATGTAAGACGATTAACGTTCGAACGTGGAAGCCGTAACGGCTCTGTAATTTAAACATCGTACGTTCGAATGTCACGATGAAACGTTCGAACGTTTCGACGCAGAATGGCTGAGTCGACTCAGCCATTATTGAAATCTCGAAAATTTCTCTACAAGAGTCTAAATGCCGAAATGTCACCATGTAAATGAAGTATACACTTCAAGAAACATTTCTACGGTGACTATTCGGCCAATGACTGGCCGTGGTGGCCGGAAAATTAAGTTGAACATCCGGTAATATTTATCCGGTTTTAAACAAAACTCAATCCAAATCTCAATCTAAATCTCAATAAAATACATGATATTTGCATAAAAGATGAATGCCTACCTTTTAGTGACGGTTATGGCGGAGTTGACGGCGGCGGTGACGGAGGCGTGGTGGCAAATAACGGAGAAGACGATGTAACGGGCACCGAAATGTCGTTTCAACGTTCGGTTTTGGCCTTATATACACAGAACGTTCGAACGTACTTATTATTACGTTCGAACGTTTTTTAATTTAATTTCCAAAATTTTATCTATAATATATTATATTATAAATGTTTAAGTTATATATTAAGATGTTATATAATATTATTGACAATTAGATTATTGGTTTTTTTGTGAGTGCTTGTTATATTTATAAAGTTTAGCAATATGTTTATATATACATGTTGTTGTGATTTTATGCTTACTCTTGAAATAATTGTGATTATTGTTTGTGAATTTTGTGAATAGTTTATGAGTTTATGGTGTTTATTGATGAATTTAATAAGTAACAATTTAATATATATTATTGATTTATATATATGGTATAGTTTATCATTTAAATTATATTATGCTATCATACTATACAATGTAGTATATAGTTATAGATATATAAAATGTAGTATAGTTATTATACTATAACTTAGTATATAATTGAAGAATTTAATAAGTAACAATTTAATATATATTATTGATTTATATATATGGTATAGTTTATCATTTAAATTATACTATGCTATATCATACTATACAATGTAGTATATAGTTATAGATATATAAAATGTAGTATAGTTATTATACTATAACTTAGTATATAATAAAGAATTTTATAAGTAACAATTTAATATATATTATTGATTTATATATATGGTATAGTTTATCATTTAAATTATACTATGCTATATCATACTATACAATGTAGTATATAGTTATAGATATATAAAATGTAGTATAGTTATTATACTATAACTTAGTATATAATAAAGAATTTAATAAGTAACAATTTAATATATATTATTGATTTATATATATGGTATAGTTTATCATTTAAATTATATTATGCTATCATACTATACAATGTAGTATATAGTTATAGATATATAAAATGTAGTATAGTTATTATACTATAACTTAGTATATAATAAAGAATTTAATAAGTAACAATTTAATATATATTATTGATTTATATATATGGTATAGTTTATCATTTAAATTATATTATCCTATCATACTATACAATGTAGTATATAGTTATAGATATATAAAATGTAGTATATTTATTATACTATAACTTAGTATATAATAAAGAATTTAATAAGTAACAATTTAATATATATTATTGATTTATATATATGATATAGTTTATCATTTAAATTATATTATGCTATCATACTATACAATGTAGTATATAGTTATAGATATATAAAATGTAGTATAGTTATTATACTATAACTTAGTATATAATAAAGAATTTTATAAGTAACAATTTAATATATATTATTGATTTATATATATGGTATAGTTTATCATTTAAATTATACTATGCTATATCATACTATACAATGTAGTATATAGTTATAGATATATAAAATGTAGTATAGTTATTATACTATAACTTAGTATATAATAAAGAATTTAATAAGTAACAATTTAATATATATTATTGATTTATATATATGGTATAGTTTATCATTTAAATTATATTATGCTATCATACTATACAATGTAGTATATAGTTATAGATATATAAAATGTAGTATAGTTATTATACTATAACTTAGTATATAATAAAGAATTTAATAAGTAACAATTTAATATATATTATTGATTTATATATATGGTATAGTTTATCATTTAAATTATATTATCCTATCATACTATACAATGTAGTATATAGTTATAGATATATAAAATGTAGTATATTTATTATACTATAACTTAGTATATAATAAAGAATTTAATAAGTAACAATTTAATATATATTATTGATTTATATATATGGTATAGTTTATCATTTAAATTATATTATCCTATCATACTATACAATGTAGTATATAGTTATAGATATATAAAATGTAGTATAGTTATTATACTATAACTTAGTATATAATAAAGAATTTTATAAGTAACAATTTAATATATATTATTGATTTATATATATGGTATAGTTTATCATTTAAATTATACTATGCTATATCATACTATACAATGTAGTATATAGTTATAGATATATAAAATGTAGTATAATTATTATACTATAACTTAGTATATAATAAAAAATTTAATAAGTAACAATTTAATATATATTATTGATTTATATATATGGTATAGTTTATCATTTAAATTATATTATGCTATCATACTATACAATGTAGTATATAGTTATAGATATATAAAATGTAGTATAGTTATTATACTATAACTTAGTATATAATTGAAGAATTTAATAAGTAACAATTTAATATATATTATTGATTTATATATATGGTATAGTTTATCATTTAAATTATACTATGCTATATCATACTATACAATGTAGTATATAGTTATAGATATATAAAATGTAGTATAGTTATTATACTATAACTTAGTATATAATAAAGAATTTAATAAGTAACAATTTAATATATATTATTGATTTATATATATGGTATAGTTTATCATTTAAATTATATTATCCTATCATACTATACAATGTAGTATATAGTTATAGATATATAAAATGTAGTATAGTTATTATACTATAACTTAGTATATAATTGAAGAATTTAATAAGTAACAATTTAATAATATTATTGATTTATATATATGGTATAGTTTATCATTTAAATTATATTATGCTATCATACTATACAATGTAGTATATAGTTATAGATATATAAAATGTAGTATAGTTATTATACTATAACTTAGTATATAATAAAGAATTTAATAAGTAACAATTTAATATATATTATTGATTTATATATATGGTATAGTTTATCATTTAAATTATACTATGCTATCATACTATACAATGTAGTATATAGTTATAGATATTTAAAATGTAGTATAGTTATTATACTATAAGTTAAGTATAGTAGGAATCGTACGTTCGAACGTTTCAAGTTAACGTTCGAACGTTAAACTAAGAGGCGGGAATTTTCCCGCTCGATTAAGGTATCTGTGTGATTATTCAGACGTTCGGACGTTTATACTATACGTTCGAACATTAAATCTGTCAACGTTCGAACGTTAGTTAAATTAGTGCGGGAGATTTCCCGCTCAAATATGGTAACACTTTCATGAAATGTACGTTCGGACGTTTAAGTTAAATGTTCGAACGTTTATCTATAAATCTACGAACGTTCGAACGAAAAATTGTGATACATTCGAACATATATGAGGAAAGTGTGGGAACTTTCCCGCTAGATTTTATGTTATATCATAAGAAGGGTACGTTCGAACGTGTATTGTAAACGTCCGAACGTTCTGGGTGGGAATAATTTTAGAATATAACGTTCGGACGTAAAAATTAAACGTTCGAACGTTTAAAGTAATAATTTTAGAACTTAATCAGTACGCGCACGGGAGGAAGCGCATTATTTCTTCTTCTCCCGTGCGCGCAACAGAGAGAGAAAGAGAGAGAGAGAGAGAGAGAGAGAGAGAGAGAGAGAGAGAGAAGAGAGAGAGAGAGAGAGAGAGAGAGTTGGAGTGAGAGAGTTGAGTTAGAGAGAGTTGAGTTTTGGTGTGAGAGAGAGGTGAGTTTTGGTAAGATAATATTTTTATTTCTTGTCTTTATTTAAATTTTATGATATTTATAGAATGTGTTTTTGTTATAGAATATTTCTAATAAGTTAGTGTTGTATTTTTTTGAAGGATTGCTTGTTTTGGGAAGTTTGAAGATTTTGATTTGTAAGAGGATATTGTGAGTGCTAGGTATATTTCTAAACTTTATCAATATGTTGTTGTGATTTGATGCTTACTCTTTATCATATTGTGATTATTGTTTGTAAATAGTTTGTGAGTTATTTTAAATATGTTGTGATATAAATTTGAAATATTGTGTTTATTATTAGAAATATATTGTCATTAGGCTTTGTAAATACATGTTTATTGCTTACTAAAGTTTAAAAATTTGTTAATACATGTGGCATGTTATTTTGTGAATATATTGTGAGTTATTGTGATATAGACTTGAAATATTTAAATTATTATTTGTGAATGACGTTTGAATATGTTTACATTGTTACAAATATATTGTCCTTAAGTTTTGTTAATACTTGTGGCATGTTATTTTATGCTTACTTTTTATCATATTGTGATTATTGTTGGTATAGTTTCTATATTGTTTGTGAGTTATAATAATATGTTGTGATATAAATTTGAAATATCGTGTTTATTATTAGAAATATATTGTCATTAGGCTTTGTTAATACATGTGGCATGTTATTTTGTGAATATATTGTGAGTTATTGTGAATATGTTGTGATATGGATTTGAAAAATTGTGATAATAATATTTGAAATTAAGTAATAACAAGCATAAAAGTAACTCTTTAAGAATTATAATAATTAAAATTATAGTATAACCATTGAAATTTAAGTATGATAATTAAATATTTATAATAATATTTGAAATTAAGTAATAACAAGCATAAAAGTAACTCTTTAAGAATTATAATAATTAAAATTATAGTATAACCATTGAAATTTAAGTATGATAATAAAACGCATTATAATAATATTTGAAATTAAGTAATAACAAGCATAAAAGTAACTCTTTAAGAATTATAATAATTAAAATTATAGTATAACCATTGAAATTTAAGTATGATAATTAAATATTTATAATAATATTTGAAATTAAGTAATAACATGCATAAAAGTAACTCTTTAAGAATTATAATAATTAAAATTATAGTATAACCATTGAAGTTAAGTATAACAATTAAAATTATACTTTAAGAATAATGATCTTGTACACAACGAGGGAATATGATCTTGAAGAAATGTTGAAATTTCAATTTAATTGCTTGACTGTCATAGTCTCTTCGGCCTTGAGACTTGTCAAGGTCGGACAGTTTGTGACGGTTAAGTAATTAGACTAAAATTTAAACATTTCTTCAAGATCATTCTCCCTCGTTGTGTACAAGACACGAAACGTAGGGTCACATAATCTTCCATCCCTCTTTAGTTTAACAATATAACACTACTTGAAGGTGACATTGTTAATTTAAACAACATGGAGATATTGTTGTATGATTTTTTGCTAGATGCGTGTGACATTGCATAAATACCCTTAGACCCGTTTGGGAATCAGTGTACATTTATGTGTCCACTGATTCCTGAATTGTCCAGTGTGGACAGTTTGAGATTATATTATCTGTATTACACATTTTTGTTACTCGCTACTTTCTACGTTTAATATGAAGTTTCGGTATCTTCTTCTACTGTTCTTCGGGTATACTGTTCGTAGGGTCACAATCCCGATATTTGAACATGTATACTTGGAGAATTATGGGGAGGTGCTGCCGGAATTTCTACTAACGTGGAAATTAGTAGAGTGACGAGATTTGTGTAATATGGAGAATATAATCTCGAATGGGATAGGACCAACTACCTTATCAAAAAAGTAATGAGAATTGGAGGCAAGACATGCATGTGAGTTTTCAATGTACGTGTTATTAATATCTGGATGTTTTTAGAAATGGACAAAAATTGGATGCGTCTGGACGATAGACTTGGAAAGGATTACGTACCCTATGCATGTGGAGTAAGAACTTTCATTGATTTTGCATGGGCCTCTGCTGATAGTCGTGGTTACATTAAGTGTCCATGTCGAGGGTGTAAAAATTTGTGTGCGATAGGATTGGATGAAGTAGAGCGTCATATATTTGTGAACGGTATGGATCTGGGGTATACGCGATGGGTACTGCATGGTGAGCCGTATGAAGGGTCAGCAGATGTATTGGTCGATCATCACAATTATTTACGGCACATGGATGATGATTATGAGCATGATGACATGGAGGAGATGTTGGGTGACATTGGAGCTGGGATGTTTATGGATGAGGTTAACGACAATGCCTCAAGTGGTGGATCAGGGACTGATTGTGAAAATTTTCCTTCACTGTGGGAAGATGCAAAGCGCGAGCTTTACCCAGGTTGTACAAAACATTCCAAAATGTCGTTTATTGTGCGGTTGCTTCACATAAAATCATTGTGTGGGATGTCGACGAAAGCAATAAACATGGTATTGGACTTATTTAACGAGGTGCTTCCCGAAGGGTCTGCATTGCCTAAGAACTTTTATGAAGTGAAACAGTTGAGAAAGGGATTAGGATTTGAGTACAAGTCCATACATGCATGCAAGAATGATTGTGTATTGTTCTGGAAGGAGAACGAGGAGAAACAAGCATGTCCTGTATGTGGAGAGTCGAGGTGGAAAGGTAAGAAAAACGTGCCGGTTAAGGTGTTGCGGTATTTTCCCTTGAAACCTAGGTTGCAAAGACTATATATGTGTAAGAAAACAGCTCATGATATGAGGTGGCACGAGGAGAAAAGAGTTAAGAATGACGGGTATATGAGGCATCCAGCTGATTCACTTGCGTGGCAGTCTTTCGATAATCAGTATCCAGAGTTCGGGTTAGAAGCTCGTAACGTGCGCCTGGGACTCACAACCGATGGATTCAACCCTTTTGGGAATATGAGTACAAGTTATAGCACTTGGCCCGTTGTATTGATTCCGTACAATCTTCCACCATGGAGGTGCATGAAGGCGCCAAACTTTTTGTTAACTTTACTCATCCCTGGCCCTAGATCACCTGGGAATGATATTGACGTATTCATGCAGCCGTTGATTGAAGAGCTGAAAGAGTTATGGGAAACAGGGGTTAGAACTTATGATGCATCTACGTCGACATCTTTTCAGATGCATGCTGCGGTAATGTGGACCATAAATGATTTTCCGGCGTATGGGAATCTTTCCGGCTGGAGTACGAAAGGGAAGTTAGCGTGTCCGACGTGTAATAAAGAAACTACTAGTGAGTGGCTAAAATTTTCTCAGAAGTTGTGTTTCATGGGTCATCGACGTTATTTACCAGCAAATCATGCATGGAGAAGAGAATGTGCCAAGTTTGATGGGAGAGTAGAGGATAGGATTGCACCAAAAGAGTTGTCTGGAGAAGAGATAGTGGAACAACTGCAACATGTTAGAGCGAACAATTTTGGCAAAGGTCGGGGAAAGAACAAGAGAAAACGAGCCGTATCAGAATTGAATTGGACAAAGCGTAGTATTTTTTTTGATTTGCCGTATTGGTCGTCATGCAAGTTGCGACATAGTTTGGATGTAATGCACATAGAGAAGAATATTTGTGATAATATACTGGGTACATTGATGAGTATTAACAAAAAGACGAAAGACACGATCAAGACGAGGAAAGATCTTGAGAGAATGAGAATTAAACATAATTTGCATTTGCGGGTGGAAGGCAACAGGGTAGTCATGCCGCATGCATGTTTTACGATGACGAGGGAGGAGAGGATTGATTTCTGTAAATGGTTGCAAGGTGTGAAGTTGCCAGATGGTTATGCTTCAAATATTGGTAGATGCGTGAGTCCTGATGATTGGAAAATCAATGGATTGAAAAGTCATGATTGTCACGTTTTTTTGCAGAAGTTATTACCTGTGGGAATTCGTGGGAAGCTGACATCTAATGTACGTGTCGCCATATCTGAACTATGTATGTTTTTCAAGGATTTGTGCGCTCGGGTAGTAAATCGAGATGTGTTGTCGAAATTGGAAGAAGACATTGCTAATATACTATGTAAATTCGAGCAGATCTTTCCATTATCATTTTTTGATGTCATGGTCCATTTAGCAATACATTTACCGCGAGAGGTACTTCTGGGTGGACCGGTGCAGTTCCGTTGGATGTATCCAGTTGAAAGATATTTGGGTCAATTGAAGCGCACTGTTGGGAATAAAGCCAAAGCTGAGGGTTCAATAGCAGAGGCTTATATACACGATGAATGGTTAACATTTTGCTCTCTATATCTTCGTGGTGTTGAGACACGATTTAGTCGTCAAGAGCGAAATGCTGATCTTGCTACTCCGCCTCCTCGTGAGTTATCAGTGTTTTCCCAGAATGTACGACCCTTGGGTGCACAAACAGGTTACGATTTAATTGATGGAGAGTTGGGTAAAGTTCGGTGGTATGTGCTAAATAACTGCCGAGAGATTGATGATTATCTTAGGTATGTCATTTAATTTATTTGAATAATTATAGTTTTCTTTAAATTAATTAGAATTGTTGTGCTCAAAATATACTTCTTTTGCAACATGTTATAACAGTGACCACATGGACAAACTTAGAACGGAAGGCGTAGAATATATAGAGGCAAGACACGAGGAAGAATTTCCGGGATGGTTTGAAGAACGTGTATGAACTAAAATTATATATATGTTATATTGTGAAATTTTTAACTCTGGATAATAAAATAATAAATATATACTATTTCAATTTTTAGATTTTGGAACAACGTGCTCGTGATCCCGGATCAATTTCTTCTGAATTGTATGCATTGGCCCGTGGTCCCTCAAATAGAGCAATTCGATATACTGCATGCATGGTTCGAGGTTATAGATTCCATACTTTGGACCGTGAACGTAATAGAAAGACTCAAAATTGTGGTGTGTTGGTCGAGGGGAGTCATGGAACAGATGATATTGACTATTATGGTGTCATACGTGATATTATCGGATTGAAATATCTGGGTGGGTCTGTAACATATGTCTTCAAATGTGATTGGTGGGATCTAGGCGGTGGTCGGGTTTCGATACATAGGGATAATCACTTTACGAGTGTCAATACTGCATCTAAATGGTACGAAGATGATCCATTCGTATTGGCTTGTCAAGCTACCCAAGTCTATTACTTGATTGATCCAATAAAAAATGTTGATGAAGATAGTGGGGAGATAACTTGGCGAGTCGTACAAAAATTTGTTCCTCGAAATATATATGAAGCAGGAACGAGTGCAGATTACGAGAATAGTGTAGATGAAGATGACAATCCGATTGTTGAGGCATACCAGGAAGATGGAGAGGGTATTAACTTGTTTGTTGACCTCGGTGCACTCGAGTTGGTCCCCTTGTGTAGAGATGATGTCCCACCCGTACATCTCGACCCGTCTGTATTAAATGATCATTCAATTCAAGTCAGTTTGGAGGAAGATGAAGAAGACGAGTCAGAAGATGAATACGAATCAGAATCCGGGCAGGAGGTAGATAAAGATGATGAAGAAGAGGTGCATGATGATGATGAAGATGTTATTGATGGGGATTCTGAAACAAGCATGGAAAATTCATCTGAAGAGTAAAAGTACTAAATATTTTATTTATATAGGTGACTATAAAATATCTTAAATTTTCATAATTTCTTCTAATTAATTTTCTTTGATATAATTAATTATTTTAAAGAATGCCGCCAAAACGACAACGAAGAAATGTGCCTCCGCCAAGTCCAAGTCCTGAATCCATTGAGGACTCCCCACTCGAGGAATCCGTTCCTGAAGATCAAGCTAACACAGAAGAGAACAACAGCCAGTCGACACCTACCAGTAAGGAAATATTGTCGTTGATAATTATATAATTATAATTATATACTTTTTTCTCAATAACTATATAATTGTAATTATAGTATATCTATTATTATCATGTAGTTCATGCATCTGCACGTCGCGGTCGTGGCTATACACGTGGAATCTCTCTTGAAAAAAATAGAAGGCACGGTAAACTGAAGATCACAATTCCTGATAATTCCACTGGAGGAGTGGATGATAGTGCAGCAGCGCTTTCCTCCTATATTGGCATAGTAGTTCGAGCTTATGCTCCATTTTATGTGCGCTCATGGCGAGATGTTCCGAATGAGATTAAGGAGCACATTCGAAGTCGTGTGCTGGTGAGTTTACTTTTCAGTACATTTTTTTCACTTAGAATAATATATTATATTTTTTACCTGATTCCCTTGTTAGGATGAATTCGACCTCGACTTTGGCCGTAGCGAGGATTTCAGAACCGTGAATGAGTTGATGGCTACACTATTCCGACGTCACAAAGGACGATGTCATGACCACTTCAAGAAGTTTGAGACGTTGGAAGAGGCTGCGCAGTCTCCTTTTCAGCAGATGAAGTTAGATGATTGGAGAAAGTGTTGTGATCTTTTCACATCTCCAGATTATCAGGTATTTTACATTTATATCTTTTAATTATTTACATTCATATTCGTTTTATACATTATATGTATACATATTACAATTAACATTTTTAATATATTTTGTAGCACTTGAGTTCTACAAATGCACAGAATAGATCCGTTCTGACTGTCCACCATCGTGCCGGTTCAAGGTCATTCCACCGTCTTGCTGAAAAAATGGTAATTAAAAAATTATAGAATTCATTTATTTTCCTGATATTCTTTCTGATAAGTACTAACTAATTCTTTTCAAAATTGCTAATATTGTCGCTTTGTTAGAAACGTGATGATCCTGAAAACTTTTCCCTCATTCATGTCTATGCTGCTGCTCACACTAATGAGCATAGTGAGTGGATGGATCCTGTCGCTGCAGATAATTATGTAAGCAGTTTTAATTTTGTTAAATAAATTTTTTGTAGAACATTTTAATAGTTTATTTCTTATTTCTATTTCTTTTAATACGTTACTAGATATTTACGATCATTACCTTTTAAATTGCAGAGCAAAATGTTGGAGATGCAGTCGACTTCTGTGGAATCCTCTCCTAGTGACATAGACATATTCACCCAAGTGCTCGGGCCGCAGTCTAGTATGGCAAGAGGTTTGGGACGATCTATCAAGCATAAATGTTCATCCTCCTCAACCTCATCGGCTTCACAAATTAATAATCTTACAGCAGATTTAGAAGCTGCACGGCGTGAGAATGAGTATATGAGGTCGAGACAGCAAGAGTTAGAGTCTCTCTTAGAACGACAGTCTCATTTGGAGACGCGTTTGCAGGACCAACAGAGAGACCAAGAGGAAAGAATACGCAGTGAAGTGCAAGAGCAAGTGCAACGAGAGATGATGGTGCAAATGGAGCGTGTTATGTCGTTGCAACAGAATCCCCGTGGGCGAGGGAAAAAGAAGAAATAAATTTTATCAATATTTCTGACTAGTTTTAATATCTAATTTTGTACTTTTATAAGACATTGTTACTTGTTAATTGGGTATGTAATATGATACCATTGGTATTTTGTTTTTAAATTTTATGAAATTAGTATTTCTGATCTGTACGTTCGAATGTAAATAAAAATCGTTCGAACGTTGGTTCACACTGTAACAAACGTTCGAACGTAAATACAATTGAATCGTTCGAACGTTAAACCGACTAACGTTCGAACAAAAAACTTGCATTCGGACGCTCCTTCGTTTACATTCGAAATAACGTCCGAACATTAAACGCGCTACATTTGAACATTTACGTTTACGTTCGAACAAATGTTCGAATGTTTATTGTAATTAACGTTCGGCCGCATTAACATTCGAACGTAAATATGATACGTTCGAACGATATACAACAAACGTCAACTTCTCTCATTCGAACGCCAATCGGTCGGGTATAACGTCCGAACGTTTAATTTTACGTCCGAACGTTATTTTCTGTGACAGTTCATAACCGTCACAAAAAAAGGAACGTTCGAACGTTGTACAGAACGGAACACTTCCAACCGTCACTAAAAATATTTTTTGTGACGGTTGAACAGTAAACCGTCACCAAATGTTTTCTGTGACGCACTTTAGGTGACGGTCATGGTGACGGTTTCAAACCGTCACCAAATATGTTTAGTGACGGTTTACCATTTTTTTGTGACAGTTTCCTCTGTCACAAAACACACATTCTGTTGTAGTGCTTGGATCTAACAAAATCATATAGGATTAGGCAAAAATGAAAGATCTCTTCAAATTCATGTCTAAATTTGAGGCCAGGTATCAAATGAAAAAGTAACAAGAAAAAAGTCTAATACTAGAAAAAGCTAAAGTATTTACAGATTATCAGATACGTACGCATGAATGACGTATTTTGCCAAATTTAGACTTGATCGATGGCTTGGTTAATTGGTTGGATCATTTACAAGAAAATTAAGCATTAAGCAGTACTAGTTCCTGATCCTACTAGACTCATGAATTTAATTTGCTAATTCAGAATGAATTGGATCTGGTGAAGACCTTCTTCCATGCTAATTTCCAGCTTAGAGATCGAACCATGGTGAAGGGCAAAGAAAGCTTGAAGTGATCTCTTAGCCGAGAATATTCATGTGAATTAGGTGATGGCCGTGATGATTCTTCTTCTTCTTCTTCATCTTCCAATAATGTGATATTGTTATCTTCTGGATTCCAGAAACGAGCTTCTTTCCTCTTGCTTCTAATGGTGGCCAGCAGATTGTATTTGTTGCAAATTCCCCACACTGTCACCTTCTGTTGATTATAATCCACATTTACTGAGTATATCCCTGCCATGCACGTACCATAATTAATTAAGTGTACATTTTTAGTACTCATTTATAATTTTAAATTAACCATATATTTATCATAATTATATAAGAGTAATTAATATATATACTTCTATGGAAGATCAGTTTAGTTAGGCTTTAAAATCTTTATAAAAATAAAAAATATCGTCTTATTTCTTGGTAAATTACCAAATTTTGGGTAATACCCAAGAATGAAAATAGATGGAAGTCTTTCTAGGCCTTTGGACTTGGGCCTTTCAGAAAATTATATTCATGCCCATCCCTAGTCCAAGCCTAGGCACAAGTAGCTAGCTAGGCCATTTCAATTACTAACAAAACATTCTCTAACTTCTTTTTTTCCAGGCAATTTATATGCAAATTCATCAATTGTCCCAACACCTGAAATATTTAATGAGAAATACTCTAATTATAAAGTGATTATAAAAAAATAATTCCACAAATTGATGTGGATTAACATGATTTGTCAGATTATAAAGTTACTTTTATTGTAAAACAGAACTGAAGAATCATATAAAAATCACATTAGCTAGCTTATGGGATTATTTTTGTGTAATTTGTTTATGGTTGTAGGACTTTTCATATTAATTATTTTACAGAAGTGTAGAGTTAAGATTTGTATTTAGAATTTCTACTCAAATACTACAGGAAATCACTATTTGTCCAAACTGATTGAAGTAAATAAATTCTAATATTTAAATTAATTATCTTAACATAGATCATTAATTTAACTTCAACTCATAAACTCATCATCACCTTGTAATATTTTTCGTAGGTAAAGCAATATCATGATCAATTAGATGTTTAAGAATCAAATCCATTGTATAAATTACCTTTGAGATGGGATAAGGTCTTCTTGATTTTCTTCTCACACCCGTAAGAATACAGAGGCACCATCATCTCCACGTACTGTGCTTCCACATTCTTGGAAGCAGGAACAATTTGCATGTCCGCCATTAATGAAAGCTTGCCCAACTTAGCACCCAAAATAACTACTACTCGATCTGTATAATGATATTGAAAGCGATCGATTAGAAATCTTGTTTCTTCTGATCAACTATAAGTTTGTTGATCGTTATCTGATCAGATATATAATGCCTTATATATATATATATATATATATATATATATATAAGTCTACGATCGATAATCCTAGCTAGCTAGCTAGATTCCCTAGAAACCCTGGCCTTCTTTCCTGTCCTTAACCTTTTTCTTTTGATTGGTTTTCTTGGTGATGTTGCTAATTAATTATGCTTTACCACGTAGTTCATGACGTCTTGATCAGGCATGGGTGAAGAAAATTATGCTAAAAAAGAGACTTTTGTTGTTGAAAAAAAACTCGTTTCCAATGGATATGGGGCTGATGACTTGGATGAGTGCGAAGCTGTGTCAGCATGCATCGATCTGATCTGCTACTTAAGCAAAAGTGCATGCATGCATGCATGCATTGTATTCAGCAGTAGTAGTACCTTTTTCATGGGGATTCGATCGATAGTCACAGATCATGTTGGCTCCCATGTGGGTTGTTTTCCTTTCCTTATGGATGAAGTTGGCTAGCTAGCTGCTTAATTAATTAATTTGTGGTATTGGAACTTGCATGGGAAAGTACTTGAGATTAATATAAACTTAAATATTGTATAATATCGATTAAAGTTTTTTCTGTTTACCACTAGCAAACGAAGGAGAATTAAAGGGAAATCATGATGAAGTTTAAATTAAGATATTGATGATGATGATCATGATGATGTTCCTTTCGATTTTATGTATCTGAAGTTCATGTAATTTTTATATATGCTAAAGTAAATATCGAGGCATCATCATCATCTTCATTTTCTGCGCTCATTGGTTATCCCGCTATGATCATGCATTCTTTGATCATAAGCAAAGAGTTAGCTAGACATGATGCAGATCCCTACCTCCAATATTTTAATTTTGAGAAATACTTTAATCACATATGAATTTTACAAACTAATTAACTCACAAATTAACGTAATTTAATTTGATATATTAAATTGTAAGATTACTAGTTAATTTATTGTAAAATAGATCTAACGTATATTATATAAATTAAATCACATCAGTTGTGATCAGTTTATTTTTATAAAATCTCTATGTTACTATAGTAGCTAGCTAGTGATCATGCTGAGAACTTGTACGTTCATTATACAACACAAATTATTTCCAGCTTCTTGGAAGAGATTTTAATCCTAGCCATGACATGTAACGTCCATGCATGCATATATATCAACGTACATGAGTCTATATATGGATTAATATATATTTAGTGTCAACAGATTAGAGATTCTCTGACCGAATTCAATATTACTACTACAATTTTTAAAGAGAGACACTCGGAATATTGTGTAGATATTCTTGATGATAGACTCAATCGCGCCCACACTTAACTTGTTGCATGCACATGATGTCGACAGCCATGCATGCACACTGTGCATGTTTCAATTAGGGCTGATTTGGTTACACAAAATCAACTTTTTTAAATCTCAAAACAAAAATAATATTAAAATTTTATATTATAATAATATTTTATTCAACTTTCAACAAAATATCTCATTTGAACTGTGTAACCAAATGAGGCCTAACTCTTCACAATATATGTATTAATATATATATATATATATTTATATCAATATTATATTCATTAATTGTCCAAAACTATATATCTTCAAGTTATGTTGACTATCAAGTCGTATCTTGGAATTAATATAATTTCGCTCCCTGCAATATTGATCATTCCTAAAAATCCATCTCAAAAAGTCTTATATATGGAAAAAATTTTCAAGCCAGTAGTTATGTTAAGTACTATTCGCTCAACAGTAATTCATGATCTTATCATGCCTATTAGATGAATCTCTGGTTGAGGCCCATGCAGACTACAATTAGCTAGCAGTTCCAGATCAAGTCCAGATCTGCAAAAGAAAAAAAGAAAATGTGACGCCCCGACCCCCTCGTACGGCAACGTGAGAATCATGATGTCGGGATGATGACAACACGGGTCACGCATCCCAACGATAAGTGCCAAGTGTGTGTACATGCAAAAAGTGTACAACAAAAATGCATGTAACGGATAATTTAAGTAAGTCAACTAAGTACCAGAATTGTTTAATACAAATCCACTTAAAACAAAATGTTTTAAAGAGTAATACAATTGTCTCAAAATATAGTACAAAGGGCAAAATACATAACAAGTGGGAAAATAAATCTTGATACACGTGAGCAACCCCAGGTCACTCCTCCAGTGGAGCCAAAGCCTAAGGCTCGTCGTCCTCATCTGCATCAAAATCTGCGATACCAGGTAAGTAATAATCCAAACAATCCACGAGATAAAAATGCATTAATGCAACCAACAATTATGCATGCATATGATGAAATATGCATTAGATCCAAAATATCATTTTCCTTGAAAATGAATATTTTCCAACATATGCCAAAATCTCATTTTAGCCTAAAAATATAATCCTTCATTTTTTCAGAAAATGATTCACACAAAATCCAACTATTTATCGGACATTGTAGGTGGGAATCGCAGGCGGAACTATACCACCATCCCTACTGCGTGCACCGTAGGAGAGAATCACAAGCGGGACTCGACCACCATCCATACAGTTCCTTTCCACACAATGAGTACCTATCAGAGTACTGTAGGCGGGAATCACAGGCGAGACTATACCATCATCCCTGCTTACCACCATCCCTATCGCGTGCACCATAAGTGAGAATCACAGGCAGAACTCTACCACCATTCCTACTACGTGCATCGTAGGCGGGAATAAAATTTTGCATGCATGCATGTATTGTCTTCAACTTTGTATGCCATGCATGTATTATCTTCAATGCCATTAAATATCCCCCACATAGATTATATAAATAGCTTGACATTCTAAACAAAAGTTGCATCCTAGCCTTCATAATAATCATGGGAATTAGTGTATCTTATAATATACTAAGGCGTGCTTACAAATTATATATAAAAGCATATATATATCACATGGGATTTTTGGTGATTGCTTCTGTTACCTGCCATATCTCTGGCCGGCACCATACAATATCGATCACATGAGTATATATATAGTTGCATATATGCATCAAACATTTGCATACTGTCTGTTCAACTGCATTCATAAAGGACTGGCCAGCCCGGCCCATACCATAATTTAAATTGTCCGTATCTAGTAATATTACATACAGTCGTAGAATGCGCAAGTGCTTTAAAAAAGAGTGGAATCTATTATTAAAAAATTAATTTTTTTTTCATATAAATCTCATATTTATTCATTTTTTTAAAAGTGATTGTGTGGCGTTTACACACTCACGACTGCAAGTATCATTTCTCATTTCACAATAACCAAGGAAAAAAGGCAAATAAATTAAAGGACGCATTAATATTGAACATATCACATTAATTTTCTTAATTATCAGATTGATTGAATGCATGGTCATCATATATATATATATATATATATATATATATATATAAGCTAGCATGTATGATCTATAATATCATATAAAGATATACAGAATGATCATATATATTATTAATCATTTTGCATCTAATTACATTGATTTGAGACCTCACATGCATACAGTACCCCGAACTTCCCTAAAACTCTCATCAGTAGTACTGGTGCTGCTAGCTGCTGCTCATGTCGAACACTTTACATTATCATATATATGATCACAGGCTCACAGCATATTTTGATATTATAATAAAAATGAACAAAATGATGATATAATTAATTAATTATGAAATGCAACATGCATTGGGGTTCTCATCGCTGAAGAGCTGAGGAGGTGGGATTCGTTCCATCACATAGACTGGCTCGTAATAGTACATCATTCTCTTCATACCCTCCTCATGATCAACGACTACGTTGTCTTCTGCTTCTCCTCCTTCCTTCTTTGCCTCTAATTCCTTGCTTTCCTTACCGCCCACCTTGTCTTCTTTCTTAGCTTCTCCATCTTCTGTTGGCTTTTCTTCTGCTTTTGCTTCTTCTGCGGGCTTCTCGGCTTCTTTATTTTCGTCTTTCTTCTCGGGCTCGGGCTGAGGCTTAGGCTCAGGCTCAGGCTCGGGCTGTGGTACAATTCGAGCTTGCTTTTTGGTGCGCTTATAGACATAGTCCACAAGCTTTTCTGCTTCCATGGTCCCCGTAACCATGACCTTTCCAGTACTGAGCTCCGTCACGACTGTCTGAACTCCTATTATAAGCAGACGAAATTTATAATATTAATGAATTTCATCAAGTTTCGTATGTCGCATGAATTTGTTCGGAAGCATATATAGATGATGCATTGAAATGGCAAAAGTTAGGTCTGGATTTTCATTATAATGATGGTAGATCATGAAGAAGCAAATTAATGGTATTCATGTTGAACATGGAAACCTGCTAAAAGTTTTAGCTACCAATTCTTAGGAGTCAGATGATTACATCCGGCCCGCATGATCAGAGTTCAGACAGACTAGAGCCGGATTAATCAATCCTCGAGAAATGATCGATGTATATGCAACTATTTTTATAATTTCTTTACAAATTAATATATATTATATATATAGTACCTCTCATTTTGAGTATCTTCCTCTTAAGTTGTTCAGCACAGGCCTCACAGTGCATGTCTACAATGAGTTCCACTGTTATTAATCCAGAAACCTAGAGCACAAAACCACATACATGCATGTGAGTTAAATATGTTGGTAAAAAAGTGAGAACTTCCATTTTTTTTTAAAAACTTTTTTCTTCAGTTCTAAGTAAAGATACTGCATTAGACCTGGGAAGCAACAACTTCTGGGATGGGTTCACCCTCAGATGCTGGCAATGGGGATAGGACTTTGGTTCTTCTTTTCGTCTTTTTCATGATTTTCATGCACACAGCTTGAGGCTCCACTATTCCCTTTATGGTCACTTCGTTTTTAGCCATGTCTACCTCAACCCCCTCCACTCCTGATACCATCCATAAACAGGATTAAATATACAAATAAAATGGGGGAGGGAGAGAGAGAGAGAGAGGAACCTCTAATTCCCATTATGGTCTTCTCAATCTTCTTGGCACATCCAACACAATGCAAGTCCACGTACAAGACAAATGGAGATGGTGGTTTTGGCTCTTCCTTCTCCTCTGGCTTCTCTTCCTTCTTCTCCTCTGTTTTCTCATCTTTCTTCTCCTCTGGCTGAGCCTCTGCCTTAGCTTGTTCCTACCATATACAAATAAAAAACAATCAACCAATATTAGAACAAATTAAATGCAGCCCGAAAATAGTCGAAACGCATGTGAATGAATTAGAAACACTTGAAAAATACAAAAATATCACCTGTATAGCTTCTTCCCCCATATCTCTCAATCAAGAATGAGATATCAAACTCAAGTTGTTTAAAATATAGGAAAGAATTTGAAGGACGAGAGAGGAAAGGAGAAGGAGGGAGAGGAGGGAGAGGAGGGTAACAATGAAATGAGAGTGGTTATATATATATATATATATATATGCAGATCAAGGCGAAAGTATAATGGATGGACGGTGGGAGGACCAACAAATAAAGCAGAAAACTGTGGGATTCCTGAGCACATGCAGTGCCACCAAGTGTACAAAGAGGTGCTTAGTTTAATATTTTCTGAAGTTTATTTCGGAGCCCAAGGCTGAAGATATAGGGTAGAACAGTAGAAGAGGGAAAGAGCAGTGTAGCAGGGTTGGCAGATTTATAGAGAAGAGAAGAGAAAGAGAAAAATGGGTGAGTCCTAAGAGGAAAAGAGAGAAAGTGGCCATCGAAAAAGATAGTAATACTTTCCATCACCCACCGACCGGTGGATTTTCGTGAGGTGGCGAAGCGTCAGACGTGTAGCCATCTTACGTGAAAATAGAGATGCATGTACACCCAATGGAAAGTTAGGTTCGACACTCTGACCAAAGGTAATTATTTGTTATATTAAAGCAAGTTTATGTACAAATCTGCATATTAATATTCTTGTCTTCATATTCTAAATTTAAATTAGTACTGTTTTCAATAAAGTCTACTTTCTGACCAATCATATTGAATGGATATGTGTATTAGTACGCAGAATCGCTTATAACTAGATTTTTCCAATTATTTAATATTGAAAATGAGAGGCAAAATAAACTGATGTGTTTGATGTGTTATATTAAATTGTAAAATTATTTTTATTATACGTAAAATATATTTAACGTATGATATGAAAATATATTAATTTAAAAATTTATTTTTATAGAATCTATAATACTTTTCATTAAAAAAACTATCAATGCAAGTCTAGAGCGTACAAATCCAAGCTCTATGCATATCATTTAAGAAAAGTTGGATTCTTGAAAATCCTACTTTTTTTTTACACTGTGTCTCACCTTTTTTTTTTTAAAGTAACTGCACAAACTAACCTTATATATCCAGCATTAAAGTTAAAACTCGATGGTCTTGGTATCTAATTACAAATTTATAATTTAGTAACAATTGTAGAGTGAGTGTCTATTATGCACTCTGAAAACAAAATCACATTAGCTGTGTGCAAAAACGCTGATTATATAAAGAAAACAAGCTATATGTCACTGTGGATAACAAAAGAGAAATATGTTACAAAGAAATATCACAAAAGTAATTTAAATCTACAAACTGACGTTGCTTAATGTGATATGTTAAATTATAAAGTTGTTTTTATTATACATGAGTAAATCTAACATATCATATATGAAATCATGTCAGTTTATAGATTTATTTTTATAGGATCTCTTTGTTCCTGTAGCATTTCTCGTAACAAAATTTAAAATGAAGAACAACCTTTTCATCTAATATTTAGGATCTACTACTTCTCCCTTCACATAATTAATTAGTTGCTAAGCAAATTAAGCACTTTTACATTATTTTCCATGACTTTTTTTTTTTTTTTTAATTGGGATGGATGAAACGTGGGGATTGAAAACATGATGTGTAAGGTTTTACGTGTAAATCTATGCATATACACATAGAAAGTTGATATCACGTGGGCTGCTGCATGCTGTCCTTCATACCACAAAGCAGCTCAATCAACTCGGCTAGCTATCTGCTTTTAATTCCCTTTCAGTAACTACTACGTACTTCCATTCTCTTGCTCATGTCATGCAATTTGGGTTATCGTATTAAAGCAGCAGCTTCCTGTTGGCTTTACCATTGCATGATGCTGATATGTGTTTCTTTCTCTCAAATCGTACGTAGTCTTATAGCTAGCGATGGGATAATATGGTTTCCTTAAACATGATATATCGCCACGGCCAGCTTACCAAACTGCACCAACTTTGGGGATTGGTTTTCTTTTTTCTCCTCAAAAGTTTGATTTTTTATAGAGAAAAATGGGACCAAAATGAAGAACTTTACGTACAAAATACCGAAAGAAGAGCCCCCACCCGCCGGCCTCCCAACTTTCTAAGGGCAGGTTAAAATGACATGCGTATGAATCAGCTAGTCATCATGTACGTAGGACATTAACTGATCAGATCACCTCATTTTGAAAAAAGGTAATTTGGGATAACATGATCTCAACCACTTAAAATTTAATTTCCATGGCAAGAAACGAAATTTCACCAACCAATTCATACATCGTCTTTAATTCTGATGCGAAAGTGTGACAAAAGTCCAGCCAAAAAGATCAAAGGCAAACTTCAGATCAGAATTAATTAGGTTGACCTCCTTTAATTCATCTTTTGCATGCATGCATGCATGCATTAATGAATATGCTAATTAATTTAGAATATATGAGCCGATCAATCTGATAGATCATGGGCAGGCCCCACAGCTGATTAGGATCAGATTCTCATGGCAGCTGGTACTGATTGCTTTATAAGCCTAGTTAATAAAGCCATGATCATACTCAAAAAACTTTTATTTATTGTTGGAGACAAAGTACTGCAATCATACTCAACCACCCATATATTATTTAGCTTTCATATTTTGAGAGCCCAATATGCATGATTTTTTCTCCCACCCACATACATGATTGCAGAACCTGCAAATAATTCTCTCCAAAAAAACCATCAAAAAGACATGAGTACTACTGCTGGCATTGGCTATAGTACTGGATTGCTCGCAAGTTCTAATTTCTTGCATGAAAAAAGGTGAAGGATTGAAGATCAGAAAGATCATTAGACCACTGGTTGGTCTATACAAGTTCTAGCTGAAAATGATGTGAGTCATGGTCACAACTTTCAACTATAATTAACGGTGATGATCTCCTCAAAATATATCACTAATTGCATTTTTTATAGAGAAATTATACTTGCAGTCGTGAGTGCACAAGCGCCACGCAATCACTTTGAAAAAAGTTAATAAATATGGGATCCACATGAAAAAAAAAAATTAATTTTTTAATAGTAGACCCCACTCTTTTTTAAAGCGACTGCATGGCGCTTACACATTTCACAACTGTATGTAACATTACTAAACAGGCCAAGAAACGAACATAACATGAAGTGTCTTTTTCATTATAACCACAATGGCACATGGCATGCACAATTTCGTACTGATAATTCTGTTTTATCTTGTATTTAGGGAATTGGGTTATTGGTAGATCAGCTAAGATCGTGATGTTCTTTGACAACTGATCAAAGCAACATCGTCTCTAACAATAATGCTGGCCGCTTAAGGTTTGAAAGCTAGCTAGGTCGACAGTGATCATTAACTTGATGAAATTGTCTTCTGTTTTGATAACAGTGGAATGTCAATGTCCAGAGATTAGGGTAAAGAAGAAGGAATATTTGGATAAAGGGTTACAGCGAAATTTGGAGATCAATCAATTGTCATATAAAAATAAAATCTCTTTAAAAGTATGAGAAATAATGTCACGTTGGATGTCTTGGCTGAAATGGAACTACAAATCTTGATGTGTGGAGAGAGAGAGAGAGAGAGTACAGTCCATGAGATATACAGATTGTGGAAAAGAAAGACAACATGCCCTGTTTTGTGTAAAGGGATTCCTTTATTTCTTAATTATTGCTTGTTTTTAGTCAAAATTTGTGGTCTTAAACTTGCCTTTGTTTTGATACAGTATGGGAGATTTAAGAGTTTGGATTTGGAAAGTGATTTCGATCTTTGAGTGCAATGAATGCACATTGCTTGGTAGAGAACAGGTTGGGTGGATCTCCACCTGTCCAATACTGGGCCATTTACACCATGGTCCACTGTGTTAGTGGTAGTAATAGCAATATTTCTGTAGATTATCCCAATCTGCAAGGTGCCCTTGCCCCCATCAGAGATATGCAACATGGAAACTTACACACAAAAACTAGCAAGAGGAGACCCATATCATGAGATTAGGAATAAGATTGTTCCCTTCTTATATCCTGGAAAATTGTGGAATGTACTGTTTGTGGCAATCCTTGCAGCTACATTTGTGGGAATGCAAGCCCCCATCTCTGATTTTGTAATGGATTGGAGACCTTTAGGTCTAGAGCAGGCCGATTAACAAGGGGATAGGAGACATCCCAGATAAAGTTCTCATTTGGTCTGATCAAATAAATTAGAGAACAATAAAGTGGGGGATAAAGTTATACCAGAAACACTTCCGCCAAGCAACAAGGCGAGTGCCAGGGCGGGTGCCGAAGGGCCACTGGCACCCAAATCACAATTTCACATAATATATTATATACCTAGAAAAAGTTGTCAATCAATCTATAACCAGCTTGGGCAAACCCGGATATCCAATACAAAGAAAATACAGAGGTCTCTGATAAGCAACTACCATATTTGCAACCACCTGGACATGGTCCGTGTGTGCAAAGAGTGTAATATACAGTGAATGAAGTTCAGCTAAAATTCTTCACAAGCATATGTGCATTCCTTCCTTGAATCCACGAAGTTTAGGAACACACGGCATTATCGAATCAGCATTGTGTTATCCACACCATATTCAGAATCTTTATTCCAAGACGTGTTGGTGCTCACCCAGATAAATCTCAGCAAGGGCGGCGTGTAATGCAGCACCAATTGGAAGGACATCCTCATCAAGAAAGAAGTAAGGAGAATGTGGGGAGTGAACTGAACCCAATTCATCGTTTCTAATTCCAATGCTAAGCATAACTCCAGGAATCAGTTCTTGATAGAAGGCAAAGTCTTCACCTGCCAGTATCTTATTGTCAACCTTGACATTCTCGGGACCAAGCAAAAGTTTTCCAACCCTCTCCACATGCAGATGCAATCTCTCATCATTTACGACAGCAGGATATAGTGGAAAATATTCTTCTTTCATGTCAATATATGCATTACATCTGTATACAGCTGCCTGTCCTTCAATAACCTATAACCAGCCCCCAATTATATGGGTATCACAAACTTAGAAACCAATTCTTTCACTTGACTGAATATACGTATCTTTGAAACATATATGTTTGCCATGAACATCTTGAGCTACTAATATCACAAGAATGAAGACCAAGCCAATAATGCTATAAGCAGATAGAAGAGATGCTATGGGGATAAATGTGGTTGGAAGATTAAGATAATTCCAAAAAGCTAACAAATTAGTTGCATCTAGGGGTATATCTTGAAACACTATTTAAATGCAAATAATAGTGTCAAGGTGGAAAAGTGGCAATGTTATCTCCGGTATCAAGGTCAATTTCCCATGAGATGTGGAAATAGCAGCCAGTGCAGCATGGAGAATTTAACAGAGGAAATATAAAAAATAACCGAAAAAATTTATTCTACGAAGGGTTTTCATCTATATATTTTTAACAGATTCATTTCTTAAGTTGTGTGTAGACCGATGGACCAGCAAAATCTTTCTTTTATAGAGCCAAGGGTGAAAAGTGTTAAGGTATAGTATGGTACCTCTATCAACCGGCGCCTGAGTTGGTGCAAGCCTTTAGTTGTTAGACTCCTCAAAGTGCCCCCAAATTCAACATACGATGGAATAACATTAAATGCAGTACCACCTCTCACATAAGTAACAGATAGCACCTTCAGCAAGAAACTAACTATTAGCACTATATCACACTCGATGAAAATGTCGATGAAAATGTTGATGAAAACTAACTATTACTTCCTCTTACAGTTAGTAATGGTGATGAAAATGTACCAAAGGTACGGTATGGGAGTTGAAAGATAAGCTTAGGAGAATAGAGGAAGATATAAACCCTAGTGGATGAAGGCTTTAAAACTTGAGATGTTAAAGCATCCAACCCAAAAGATTAAGGTACCAGGTGGAAAGGCCAACAAGTACATAAACCATGGCTAGGGCACATCCAAAATGTGGGACTTCTTCTAAAGAGGGTTACTTGAAAAGACTGAGGATAGGGCATACCAGACTATCGAGGGGATCAGTTTCTCTCGAGATGAGCTGCTGCAATGCCAAAATTGCAAATGATGCAGCAAGAACTGGATCAACAGTTATGTGGGGATTTGCTGCATGCCCGCCTTTTCCTACTATTTTTGCTTCAAAGATGCATGCAGCAGCAGCAACAGGGCCTGAAACAGATGCTATACTACCCGTGGGTAGAGTGTAATCAACGTGCATTCCAAATATTGCTTCAGCATCATTAAGGGAACCTTCTTTTATCATGTGAGATGCACCAGCACCTCCCTCCTCAGCAGGTTGGAAAAGAAGTCTTACAGTTCCCTTCAATATCAGACAAAAAAGGGGTTTTAGATTAACATGTGTACAAGCTTAGTTGGGCAAGTTTGAGTACCACCTCTTCTAGAATTACTGAAGAATGTCAACAGATAGGTGGAAGCTATAAATTGATAGAATTTAAGGGGCTATGTTAATAGGATCGTTTACTTATTAGAAAAAAGGGGGTATGTTAAAATTTAACTAGTTTTGTCACTGAAACAACAAAATATGCAATTGGTCTGTGGCATTTAGAAGAAAATTCAAGGCGCAATAGCCTTTATCTGTATATCTTTATTCATTTATTTATTTCCTTTTCTTTTTCTTTTCTTTTTTTTTAAATGGGATATTTGGTAGGAATTCCAGTATCATCCAGGTTTCTTGAAGGCCATGTTCTTCATCTGTTTCCTCAACCTATAGTTACAATAGTGAAATGGTTATTCAATCGTCCTTTCTCTTATGCTAATATAATTCTATCAAAAATTACAAGTACACTAGATAATTCCCTTCCAAAGTTTTCCTGCACTTTGACAACTAAACAAAGGTCAGTAAGCCCCTTGAGATGCCTACGACTGGCAACAAAAATAACTCCCCACTTAATTTTATTGGCTGCGGTTTTCAAACAAATATCTGCCACTATTCTAATAGTAGATAAACATTATTTTTTAACCAAAAAGAAAAACATATGTATTAACGTAAGAAAGTATCAGATCCTCATATTACAATATAATACCAACCTTGAGCTTGTCTTTCCGTTGATTAAGCAACTTAGCAGCTCCAAGTAGCATTGTCGTGTGAGCATCGTGTCCACACCCGTGCATTTTACCATCAATCTTGCTCTTATGCTCCCAATCAACAAGCTCCTACACAACATTTGCTATGAAATATACCCAGAACTAGCAAAACCCTACATTTAAAACAGAAAATGCCTCAAACAAATGAACAAAGTGGAATTCTGGATATCGCTCATTTACTTGTAAAGGCAGGGCGTCCATGTCTGCTCGAAGAGCGACAACAGGGGGAGAACCCGAGCCAATCTGCGCAACAATGCCGGTTTTGGCAAGTGGGTAGGAGTAAGAGATGCCAAGCCTTTCGAGTTCTCTGCGGATGAGAGCGCTGGTGTTGTGTTCTTCGAAACCGAGCTCTGGGTGTTCATGGATTTTCCTTCTTATCGAGACCAGCCAATCTTTGTCTTGCTGGGCGGAGCTTTGAAGCTGTTCAGCGTAATCAGGGTCCTGGGAGCTCTGGATTGGAGAAAAGGAAGTGAGCGTCAGGAGCGCAACAAGAAGAAGAGTTTGGAAGACCAAGAAGGAATCCATCTTGGCCTGCAATTCCATGGACGACTATGGCTTCAATTGCCAGGAAAATTGATTTTTGTCACCGGAGGAAAGTGCAGATACCTATGCACCTGTCACAGTTCAACGTTAGCACGATGAGGGTGGTGATACTGTTGACTCGCGCGTCGGTTTTCTTTTATAAATAACTGCTAAAAATAAATAAAAAACACTCAATTCAAAATAAAACTAAGTGAAATATCAAATAAGTATTTAAAGTTTTTTTTTTTTTAATTTCAAATAAAGATAATTTTACAAAATTAAACCCACAAACAAATGTGTTTTGACGTGATACGTTAAGATTATAAAATTAATTTTTTTATTAAATAGATTTAACGTATGATATGAAATTGAGAAAAAATACTTACAACCGTGAATTGCGTAACCGCCGCGTAATCGCTTTGAAAAAATGATTCAAAACGATTACGCGGTAGTTACGCACTTCACGGTTGTATGTAAAATTATTCTATGAAATTAGAGAAAATATATTTGCAACCGTGAATTGTGCAACCACTGCGTAATCGCTTTGAAAAAAATGAATAAAACATGGGACCTATAGGAAAAAAATTAATTTTTTAATAGTAGACCCCACTCTTTTTCAAATCGATTACGTGGCGTTTACGCACTTCACGGTTGTATGTAGAATTACTCATGAAATTATATACAGAGGAAATAATTTATACAATTTTAGAGTGTAAATTCTGCATATTTAAAATAATTAAATTTGAAATTTAGGTAAAAAAAATATTTTTTAATAGTTAATTTTTTTTTTTTTTTTAAAAAAAAAAAGTGCTAAACTTATATACTTTGTGATTGCATGTAGCAGTATTCAATATATCTATATAGATGTGTACACAAATAAATTAAAGGAAATACCATATTGGGCATTATATATATATATTTCTTTTTTTTCAGCATTATAAATGATGATCCATGTTCTTGACAAGGGACAAATACAAAAATAATAATATAAAAGACTTATATTATGGGAGTAGTTGATTATTAAATAGAGCGATTGTGAGACCCTTTTTGATACTGTACGGATTTTCGATATTAATAAAGAAAATAAAAGGGAAAAAAAACGAAGGTGGTCCAAATTATTGATGATGATATTTACAGAAGTGCTTATATTACTGATGAGCATAAATTTGGGAATATATTAGCATGCAATGGATATAGCCATTAAATAATCTTCTACTTTGTTTGCGAGATGCGATTCAACAAGTTTGAAACTAGTATTCTTGGGATGATTTAGTCCTCTTTATTTGGAGGTCTTGTTCATTTTGACTGTTTTCCTGATTTAACTCTTACTTTGGATGATAAGAATATTATCAAAACTTTAACTTTGAATATTTTAACTAATGGCTATGATATGTTAGAAGGAAAGCAAACCTCTTGCTCTTGTTTATCGGATTTACAATCGTATTTTGAAAACGAATTTAAATTCAAAAGCTATTTCAAAACCAACTGCAGGAAAAACTCTTTTAATCCAGAGTTCTATCCTAGATGCAAACATTCAAGTTCCAAAGATGGTCAATTGGAAAGATATTTCTCTTCCCGAAGAATGGACTTTGGAACATGAAGTTCCCCCTGTTAAAACCGTTCTAGATGATTGTACTTTATATTACTTTCGACAATATTTGGATGGTACTGTTAAAATCAGTTTTGATCAAACCAGCACTCCTAGCTTGAGACCAATCTAACAAAATGGTGGGATAGGTTCCCCTATACCCAAAACATTGTTGACTATGTGATAAGGGATTTTCCTCATACTGCTCCAGATCTATAGAACAAAGAGGAATTTCCTGTAATCACTTATGGTTCTCTTGTTTCAAATGGACACCCTCAAATCCAGGCCCCTGCTTCACCATCTGCTTCATAGAAAGGAAAGGCAACTGCCTTTTCTACAAAAACTAACAAATCCTCAAAGACCAAAAAGAAAAATGATGTTCTTGATGGCCTGACAAAAAATGATTTAATTCATTTATTAAAAAAGTCTTTAGAAAATGATAATTCTGACGAGGAAAGATCAAAAGCATCATCTGAAGGCTCTGTTGCTAATCCTTATAGTAATATATTTGAACATGATTCTGCAGATACTCCTAGATTATCTGAAGATGAATGATCCTCCGCCGATGCTACAAGACAAAAGAAGACAGTTGTCCTCTTCGGTCAAGATGCCCATTGCTTTATGTCAAGACAGATGCTCCCGCGAGACACGATGAGAAAACTATCTAAAGACATCATGATTTTTTACTTTCACGTGAATGAACAGTTCCATTTACTATTCACTCACAGTCTCTCTTTTACTGTTGCAATTATTGTAAAAAGGCGACCCCTTCATCTATAAAGGGGGCACCTCTGGTTCAAAGCAGGACAAGCTTAATTCTAAGACCTTCCTTCTTCCCTAATTCTCTCTGATTCACCTTCCTTCTCTTCTTCCACATATATTCTATCTCTTCCACCTACTCTTCTGTAAGTGATTTTACAATTGTAATTTTGTAATTATATTTTAATTACATTTGTATCTATCTATTTTCTGCATTCTGCATAGATTCATATGGTCGGTTTTACCGCCTGCTCTTAACTGTGCATACTCTACTGCTTTTCTTCATGTCTTCTTCAATTCTACTGTCTTTTTGGTATCAAAGCCAGAACCTTGGCTTCTGGTAGTTCGAATTACTTCTCTTCATTTCATTGATTTTGTTATCTTTCAACCCAAACCCTGAATTCTTACTTTGTCTTGTTTACCTTCCATTCATGTGGAGTCTAGAACCTAAGTAAGACCCGTTTGCCAAGAGAGCGTTAGGGCAATTGGTATAAGGCTAATAATAGGTATGTCCGTAATTAGGGCATTGAAGTGTGAAGGTCTGTGTTGACTGGTGACAAAATGAGTAGAATGTTTAGATCTAATTCAACTATTAGCTCCAGGTCATCTATACCACCTGACATAGTTAATGAAGAAAATTATTCCTTTGAAGAAACTGCTTTACCAATGGAATATTTCAAAAATTAGTTCAAATTCTATCTATCGAACCTCTTGGGTTCAATCTGCTTTCAACAATGCTTTTAATGTTAGAACAGTTGAACAAGCCTATGCTATTTCAAAATCTCAAAATAAATGTTACCTGTTTACTAAAAAACTAATCCAAGATTTTTAGTAAAAGGTTACAAATACCTGCATATTGGTTTTATTCAAGTTGCTGTCAAGCCTTTAACAAGGAAAGGCATCGACGCATCTGTTCTACTTTGTTTGCGAGATGCTAGATTCAACAAGTTTGAAACTAGTATTCTTGGGATAATTCAGTCCTCTTTATTTGGAGGTCCTATTCATTTTGAATGTTTTCATGATTTAACTGTGCATACTCTACTGTTTTTCTTCATATCTTCTTCAATTTCGCTGTCTTTTTGTACATGCATATGGTCGGTTTTACCGTCTGCTCTTAACTGTGCATAATCTACTGATTTCTTCATATCTTCTTCAATTCCGCTGTGGTAGTTCATATCACATAGTCAGAATCATTGAGCCCTTTTTTGGTAGTTTTGGCAATGTCAATAGGTGAAGCAGTCTCATTTTTTATGAGTTTTTTGTCAGGAATAGGGGGTGGAGCAGTTGTCTGTTTTTCTTTTCCTTTTTTTCTTGCTCATTATTATTGGGTGTCTGAATTAGGAATAGAATTGTTGGATCCTTTAATATACTCAATATCAAAATAAAAAAAGTTAAAATAGCTTGCCATCGTACAAAAATATGTTTTGATGCAATGCTTTCAATATCTTTTTTTAATACATACTTAACACTTTTGCAATCAATTCTTACTAAGAATTTCTTATTAAGTAAATCACTTTGAAATTTGGAGATGCATAGTACCATAGATAAAATCTCTTTTTTAATAGTATTATAATTACTCTGTGCAGAATTACAGACTCCAGAATGGAATCGAATAATTTGTTCACGAGTCTGGTGAAACAAGTTGTTTCAAAATGCCACCATAACCAATGTCTGATGCATCTGTTTCAACAATTTTAAAAGAATCAAGAGTAGGAATACCAAGACATGGAAGAGTTTTGACATATGTCTTGATTTATTTGACTAAGGTAGTGTGGATTTCTGTCCAAAGGGGAGGATTAGTGTGTAGCCTTTCAAAGAGTAGGCAATATTGTTTCTTCATATCTTGGTAGAAATCAGCAACATAATTAAGGGAACCAAGAAATATTTGTAGTTATTTTTTTTTATTAAGAATGACATCAGAGAATTTGTCAGCAAATTCAATAGCCCTACTAATAGGTTTGATTTTGCCTTCAGAGATGTCATAACCAAATAATCGAATTTTGGTTTGGAACAATTTGATTTTCTTGGCTGAAACAACAAGACCATTTAGTCTAATGATATCTAGAAACGAATTCAAGTGTTTCCAATGTTCCTCAATAAACTTGGAGAATATGGGAACATCATCAATATAGACAATAGTGAAATGGGTGAATAAATTGAAGATATCATTAATGATATTTTCAAATTTACTAGGGGTATTTTTTAGACCAAAAGATATCACATACCACGCTTAGTGTCCAAAAGGAGTATTAAAAGCAGTCCTATCTAATTCATCTATCTGGATTTGCCAAAATCAGGACTTTAAGTCAAATTTGGAGAAGACAACAACATCACTTAACCTATGAATCAAGTCATTTTTGTTGGGGATATGATATCTAATCCACTCTACGACTTTGTTCAAGGGTTTGTAGTTGATGACCAGGCGAGGGGTCCCTCTTTCAAGCTCAGCATTTTTCTGGATATAAAAAGCAGCGCAAGACCAAGGGGATTTACTGTGTGTAATTATTCCTTTGTTGAGTAGATCAATGATTTCTTTTTTGCATAATTCCAAAGTTTTACTATTCATTTGAATAGGTCATAGCTTTGATTAGAATATTTTTTTCATTAAAATCTTTGATGTAAGGAAGAGTAACAACATGTTTCTTCCTATACCAGAAAGCATTTGGTAAATCAGAACAAACATCATAAATTAGACGTTTGTTAAAATCATCAATTTTGGATTGGAGTAAAGCACTAGATAATTGTTCTGAAATCTTTTTGTATTTGATTTCCTGTTGGAGGAAATTCAAATGTTTAGTTTTTGCAGAAATTAAAGATTTCAGACTTTTATCCGTATCAATTTCAAATCTGGAAGCAAATTTAAACTTTACTTTTTGACCAAAAGGATCGGTAGTAATATCATCTTTTTCAGTCAAGAAAGGATATAAAGAGGAAATGAAAGGGATTCCCAGTATAACTTTGTCAGACATATTTCTGACCAAAACAAAGGGATCTTGAAACAAACATTATCTTGGCAAATATGAGCAGTATTTAGATCATAATTGATCTTCATCTGAGATCTATTTTTCGAAAACAGTCGTTCAGTAGATTTTTCAAAATATTTGCTAGGTATTAATCCTTCCTTTATACAATTCATATCCGATCCGGAATCAATCATAGTAACAACAGAAAATTGAAATTCATGACAAACCATAATAGTAACCCTTGAAAACCATTTGGGATGAATAGTATGACGAATCAAACATATCTGATTATCAGCAACCTTATCTTTTTGGCTTGAATTAGATTCATTCATTTGCTCATTGTCAGATGAAATATCTTGATCAAGTTGTTTGTCAATTTTAAAACATAAAAACTCTTATTTTAAAACATCATTTTCATACTTAAGATTATTGATATCAGATTTGAGTTCAATTATCTCTTTTTTAATAAAATTAATTTCATGTTGTAAATCATTAGTAGATACATCTTTGGGCTTTTTCTTTTGAAATGGCTCCAAAGTTTATTGAAAGCTAATCATTTTCTTAGAAGTTTCTGGTTCTTGGCGAATCATTGTCTTCTTGAGCTTATGAAGATGTTCTTCTTTAAGCTCAAGATTAGTATTTTGAGAAATCAAAGTTAATAAAAGATTTTCTTGTTCTTCAGTTTTGGTTAAAATATTGATTGTTTTACTTGCAACAAGAATCATTGCAATTACAACCAAGTTTAATACCAGGAGAATCAAGAGATTTAGTTTCAGAGTGATATTCTGAATCACTAGAACTGAACTCATGAATGTTAGATAATGAAGAAGATTGTGTTTCTAAGAGTTGAAACAATTCTTCTTGATCATTGGTATCAATATTCAACTGATGAAACTTCTGTTTGAGTTTATTAGGCTTCTGAGGACACTTATCAGCGAAATGCCCAGATTTGCCACAATTATAACATTTTCATTTTGAAAAATTCTTTTTCTTAGAAAAATATTTAGGAAAATATTTTTTAGAAGATTTTTTGTAAAAATCATCACGGGATTTTCTCATTATCCAACCATGAGGTTTAGAAAACTTTTTAGAATATTTCTGCTTTCGCTTAGAATGAGCAATAGGAGGAAGGCCAAATTGTTCACAAAAAATTCTCATTTCATATTTGGCTTTCTTGCTATTTCTCAATTGTTCGCGAAGCATTCTTTGATCATTACACATACTAATAGCAAATTTTTTAATTACACTGGAAATATCACCATATGTGAAATTTTCGTATTTAAGAAATCCTGAGATATCAGTAAGTTCTTCCTTAACTTTATGAGCAAATAAATGGTAGACCATTAATAAACTTTTCCTTCCAGTAAGGTTTATAACTATCATCTCTAAGCATTACTCTAGAAATAAAAACATCTTGATACCATCTGTAATCAGACATCTGATGATATCGTAAATTATTCAACTGATCACTAATACGATTAATAATATTGGAAGGGGTTCCAACAAAATGTTTAAGAATAGTATAAATTAAAGTATTAATACCATCAGGATGTGCCATCTCTATGGTTTCATCAAAAATAGGTAACCCTTCATCATTACACTTAACAATGTTTTGAATGGTTGTTTTAGTCTCATCAGTGAGATGATTATCCCACCAGTGACGAAGTACACCAGAAAAACTAGTAGCTAAAATAATAACAATATCAGGTTGTCTGATATTATTGTTAATGTAAGCATTTGCTACTAAAGATATTTTACTCATGGTATTGATGATTTCTTATTCAGATAATCCATCAATATTCAATTCATAAACTTTATCAGCAGAATAAAAAGATTGGGTTTGAAAAACTTGTTCTTCAAATTGTAAATTAGGGGGAGTTGGCCTGGAATACCAATTCTTCGTGAGACTCATTGGTTTGGTTCATTTTAAAGAGAATATGACAATTTCAGATTTTAAATCAAAATCTTGAAAATTATTTTCAAGCAAATCAATGTCATTAGCAACAGAAGAACCACCGTTAGTTGATTCATCTGTAGTTTTAACAAGGATAGCTTCTTTCTCATTGCTTGTTAAAGCACTGGTAGAAGACTGTTCTTTTTTTTAGATCAGCAAGCAGTTGATTGATTTTATCAAGGGTCTTGGCCTGTGGGTGTTTTAAATCAATTTTAGGCCGATCCTGTGGTAAAATAATCAAAGGTTTTTTCAATACTTTTTGAAGTAGTTTTTAGCTGATCTTTTGGAAAAACTAAAGGATTTTCAATACTTTTTGGAATAGGGACTGAAGTAAAAATAAGCTTTTATGTCTTTTCCTCAATTCTATCTAACTGTTGTCCAATAGTATGAAGAGCAAGATTTACAAAATTATTCTGATGAGTAATCTTTTTTGTTTCTTTTAAAATCTTGTCTTCCTTTGGATCTTTGGACGCAGTTTCAGAGATTTTGAAAGGAGCAGCAGTTACTTCAGTTCCTTTATGGGAAACAAGGATTGCCTCCTATAGCATACTAGTCATAGATTTGGAGTATATAAGTAAATCTTCTAGTTATTTTTCTATTATTATTATTTTTATAGTCTTATCAGATTTTACATTTATTAATTTTAATAATTACTATTATAATTTTAATTGAATTTACTAGAGTTTTGTTTTATGATTAATTCTAATAATTATTACTAGATTTTATCAAATTTTACGTCCCTCTAGAGTTTTAGTTTGAATTCAATTCTTAGTTTCCCTATCTCCACCGAACCTCATCTCTTGATTTTAGCCTATGATTTAAACACTTTAAACCTTAAAACCTGTACGTTTCTCAATACCAGTTGTTAACATTTTAGTGGAAACCGACTCTGTTGATGAGCAATTTTCTCCACTCCCCACGTCTCCATTCTCTTGCACATGCACGTCTCTACTCCTTTAGGTTTTCTTTTATTTTTTTTCTCTATCTTCTACACTTACAAATTTTGCTTACCCTGTATACGAGAGGAGAAACTCGAAGCCGTGAGCCACCCCACTGTCAACCACTGTGCAAGGCCAAGAGTCCCCCAAACACAGTAAGCCTCAAACCCACCCTCTTCACGGAATCATCTTCTTGGTGAACCTCTGTTTTCCACGTCCGAAACAGAGCCGTCGCCCTCCTTCACGATAGGTGCCGAACCACCTCTCCGACGAGACAGAACCTGCCGGCCAGCTTTATCTGTGGCACCCACTCCCTTTCGGTAAGCCCACGACCGCTGCCAGCCTCCTCTCCCTTTCGGTTGTTTTCGGTAGTTTTCAGTTTACAATTCTTTATCTCTCTCTCTCTCTCTCTCTCTCTAAACTCTCTCTCTCTCTTGGCGTAGCACCCCATTCCGAGAAGCCTCTGGTTGTGCCGCCTCCAGTCCCAGCCACCTAGAGTCGCCATTCAGCCTAACCCCATCGCGTGCCCCTCTCTCGGTGAGTATCACGTCTCTCTCTATTCAGAGCCCTTTGTTTCCCTTTCGCACGACTGTTCTTACTTGTTTTGTTTCCGTGGGTTCTAAATGTCTAGATCTTTTGTTTCATAACGGGGCTTAAGCCCATTCGGCTAGTGTTTTTCCTGAGACAAAGTATGCTGGACATATTTTCAAATGGATTTGTGTTTTAAAAGTAATATGGGCCAGGTTACACTTTTACAGAAACTAGTTTGGTTATTTTAAATGGACGGTTACTAGGCTGATGATTTTAAACCCAAGTTTTTAATTAAATAAATATATTAGTCATAGATTTATTTTATAAGAAAGTGTTTAAAGAATTTGAAATATATTTTAAGAAAAATGCTAGTTGCACCTAGGACGGGGGACACGCCGCGTACCTGGTTCCAACTCAGCATTATTGAAACGGTGCGTTTGCACCTTAAGTCAAACGGTGCGTTTGCACCTTAGGTCTGTTTCAGCGCAGAATGGTTTCTAAATCAAGTAGAACCCACAATTCCATTCTGCTCAGGTCTGAAGACGAACCCTAAACACCCATGGAAGCCGACAAAGAACCCCAATCTTCACCTCGCACTATAACCAGCTCCAAGCTTCCCAAGCTTGCTACGATCTCCATTTCCCCACAAAGTTACGATGGGTGGGCACAAACTTCTCCTCAAACAACCTTGTCCACTAATGTGCTGCCAGACGAAACACGAAGGGAGTCACAGGTTGTTCTCATTCTCTTGAACTAGATGGTTGTTCTCATTCTCTTGAATCCTTGATCTCATTTTCACACTTGGCATGCCCAAAAATGAGATGGGTGTTCTCAAAATCACCGAATCGGTATGGGTTCAGTTTTGAATTTCTGGAAACCCTAACCCTAATCGTAATTGGGAGATTTCGAAACTCTCATTGATTCGAAATAGCATTTGATTTAGAAAAATTGAATGTGCACATGATTATTTCTATTTTTCGAATCTCTGGAAACCCTAACCCTAACTGTAAATGATATATTTGGAAACTCTCACTTATTCGAAATAACATTTGTTTTAGATTCAAAATTGCAACTAATTTATTTGATTTAGACAATATCAATTACATTTATAAGGAAATTGCACCCGGTTTATTTGATTTGGTAGTGTTTATTCAGCCCATAACATCTCTCTCTGTTTTATTTGTTTCTTCTTCTCCTTTCAGTTGAGTTGCAGTAGAATGATTTATGTACTCATTTACTCGACACCATCTGTAGGCATTAATATTGCTCCAACTTCCGGCATTAATATAGTCTTAAAGAGAAATTTGCATATATGCATGTACAGATATAGCTCTAGTTCATGTTGATAATTTCATCACTGTTATAATATATACAATACTATAATGCAGTAGGTAAAACAGATGTAGATTAATACTAACCTAATTGAGTACTATCATATTAATAATGCTTGGCCTTGAATTTAACTATAATGCAGTAGGTATAAACATACGTATATTTTACACCATTTCAAGTTAGCTATATTCCAAGTAACTTGTTTGTCTCTATTAGATTAAATTTAAGAATATCTCATCATTCACCACGGACTTTTCTTCATCTTTTGGTGAACGAACTCTGTGTCGACCATTATGCTTCTGTGAAGTTGAAGCCCAACTGAGATACTCATCTACTGTAAAAAATCCAGGATGACCCTTCTTAGGGTGTCCTAAGTACAACACGAACGTAACTACATTCATGTTCAATAAAATTTGTTAATATTATGTGCATCTAAGAAGTTTTGAAAAGATGTTTAAAATGATTAGGGATTACCATATTGTAAGTATTTCAAGTGGGTAGAGGCAGATGAATACAGAAACTACGATCTTGGAGAAACTCATCATCAACTGTTAAGAACCAAGAAAGAGCTGGAGAAGATACTCGACGAGATCGAAAAGAGCAAGATTGACCTCCGTAAGAGAGCGGATGAGATCGAGATGAGAGAGATGGTGTTATCGAATAGAAATGATGAGGTTGTGAACAAAGAGTTGGCACTTGTTGTTCGCGAAGCTAAAATAAGACGTTTATGCAAATTACTTCGAGTGTATTGGGCTGCCGCATTTGTTGTAGCATGTTACTTGTCTTGCAAATAAGTTACTTAGGATTAGTGATGGAAGTTAGTTGCTATGTATATATTCTTTGTTTATATGTTGGTTGGTGATGTTAGAACTTAGTCTGATTATATAGTCTAATTCTATTTTATGTTAATGACTTGTGGAAGTAGCTTCTTGTATCTGTGTAAGGCATTATTAATTCATGAAGTATCTACGTCCAGTGTTAATTTTTAGAGGAAAAGTACTTGCATGTCTAGTGTATCGATGACCAATGCTAAGTTTTAATTCAGGAAGTACTTGCATTATTAATTCAGGAAGTGCTAAGTTTTAATTCAGGAAGTACTTGCACATATTATAACAAGTAAAGAACTGGACGGGGAGTGCATGTTCATAAGAATGTAAACATGCAGGCATTCATTCACGCTCAGTTCTTGCACTATGAGCTGACCCAGCAACAAGTTATCCTGCCCAGTTGAGTAGTTTCTTCTTAAATTGCATCTATGTGATAAAGTAGCGTTAACTACTTTATAGCTACTAAAAAAAGAAGCTACTTGACATGCCAAAAGAAGCGACTTTTGAGCAAAAAGAATTAAAAATCAAGCTATATAATTCATGCCAAAACTCCCTCCGTTGCAGGCTATATAATTAAAAAAGAAGCTATATAATTTTGTTCATCAGGATATAATTTTGTTCATCAAGATGAACAAAACCGAACCCAGTACAAACTATATCCGTTGCTGCAATATCAGCAACTCTCATAGTCTTTTCTTCAATCCTAGTAAATGGGCATATTAGTACACCATGCACAACCTTAATGGAATTTAGTAATAATATTGGCGAAAAATACAAATGAGACACAACAAACATCGATCTTCTTTTAACATTGAAAGAAATGATCACAAAGTCACAATTTTCAGTAATAACTGTAAAAGACCTGAACTTCACACAACTTGTTTCTACAACTACCAAAGGAAGAAGAAAAAAAATATAATAAAGATCATAACAGCAAAATGATCTCTCCCCTATTGGAAAACCACCACAATTTATCTAAAAATTCATTACAAGTTCAACGACTGGCTTGAAAGGCCTTTCGCTGGGATCTGTAGAGCAACAACACCCCTTTCTGAACATGAGAACTTCCTATACACTGCCTTCAGCTTACTTTTGGCAGCTGCAGAATGCAAGCTAACCAAGAGGTCAGTGCAACCCCTGTTACATGGCAAAGCAGATCAAATTTTAGAACAAGGAGAGAGTCAATGTTAAAACTTAGTTCTTTGCCTCATTAAAACTCCCACATGATGCATATATCTCTGCTGAGAATTACAGTGCTGCATAATCATTATGCATCAAAGTGAACATCACCCTACTTGTAGATTGGGAGACAAGTTACTCCTCCAACCAGAGCATAACTTAGTTTTTTTTCCTTCAAGTTGTCAATGGTTGTTAAAGGTCTAACCCAACTGATCACCCAACCCCTTCCCAGCCCGAAAAATCGAAGAGGTGCAAATTATATTATAAGGATATATGCATGCATTCCATCAATATCGACGATCCCAAGACGAAAAAGAAATCCTCCAACTTCACCTAAATTAAAGAATATGCAAATAAATGCATGCTCTCATATATACATATATATGTATATATGTATATATATTTATATAACCGACTTATGCATCGACACTATGACATGGCTCATGTACAAAATTTTTCAGCATTGTCAATATTACTCTTAACAATTGAAAAGTGTAGAAATATTACACTTTCTTGACTCCCAACCATTGTTTCTCCGAGCTGGGTTCCACCAACCACATTAGCTGATTTCTCTTGGACAAGCTTCAATAAATAAATAAAAAATCAATACATATATATAACAATTCAAATATAAATATACCAAAACTAATATAATTGCATGTAACCAACATTAGAAATATCTACCTCTGATGGGCCAAATAAATTCCTGCACGTGTCCTGCACTGGTATATCTCCGCCTTCTCTCTAATAAACAAGTAGCATTGGCAATAAGTAAGTTTTTGCATTAATAAACTTATTGATATAAACATGTATATTTAAAGCTTCAATAATGAGCACCTGTTTTCGTTTCAATTCTGCTTTCTTTGTCTTTCGTTTAACTCTCCGCATATCTTTTTCCATTCTAGATGCTCTCCTCAGGGATGGGGGTCTGCCTTTCCCTCTGACAACTAATGGACTGAGTACTTGTTTTGAGCTACCCACTGTGGCTGTGTCATTTTTAGTACAACCAACATTCGAACCAGTGAGGGAAATCGATGGGGGTTCTTGATTCTCAGTATATAATTCAATCATTGCGTGTAACTTATGTGTGGCATCCTCAGTATGTTTTTTTGAACCCGCTGCATGAGTAATCATTTGGTAACATGGAAGCATCTGGCCATTGATCCCCTGCGTCATAGCTGGTATCGATTAACGTGTATCTCTTTTTGATATCCTTCCTCCATCGGTCTAAAATGTACTTCTCTGGCAGGGATTTTATCCCGTTACATTTAAATACAGCGAGAATGTGCCTGCACAATATACCCCTCATCTGGAATAAACCACACGAACACTTAGCATCTGCATCTTCCTCACTAAAGTCCACAGAAAACGTAACCAACTTAGTGAACTCTTCAACCCGAACTTCGTCCTCTACCAGATAGGTCTTTAATGCACCATCCCTCTTAAGTAACTCTGGATCCAAATCGATAATGCCAGTAAGTTGCATCTGAACTTCCCTAAATTTAGCATTTGTGTACAGTTCTTGAAATCTCTTTTCGATAGGAGATCTAGATAGGCAAGGAATGGTAACGCTAAATGAATGGAAGTCCGCGTTATTTTCACTCTCAACTCTTTTTTTCAACGCACTATCAAACTGATCGACAAATTCTTTCAAGTTTGTTTTTGCATGAACATAACCATCGAAAAAAGCATTCATGCTCTCGCTGCGTTGCGTTGCGTTATACTCATCCCAGCCCAAAAACAGTACTTCAAGAATGCATGCACCCAATACTTACGCTTAGTGTATAAACTTGAAAGCCAGGCATTCTCATGCAACTTGTAAGAGGTGATAAAATGATCCCAACATTTCTCAAACTCATCAACAGTTTGCGTATCATACACACATTTCATCAATGCATTCTTCATCCCACTTTTGTAGGAAGCATAAGAGGACAGCTTCTCGGGAACTTTTTTCAGTATATGCCACAAACAAAGTCGATGTCGGCTTTCAGGAAAGACAATAGCAATTGCATTTTTCATCGCTCTGTCCTGATCGGTGATAATAGCTTTCGGAGCGATACCATCCATACACTGCAACCACGTCTGGAATAACCACACAAAGGTCTCTGTATCCTCACTGGAAATCAATCTTGCTCCCAACAGAATTGACTGTCCATGGTGGTTTACCCCAACAAATGGTGCAAAGGGCATCCCATACCTATTTGTCAGGTATGTAGTGTCGAATGTGACCACATCCCCGAAATATTGGTAGGCTGCCCTACTACGGGGGTCTGCCCAGAAGACATTCCTTAACCTCCCATCATCATCCAAATCAATCAGTGCAAAGAAACCAGGATTTTTATACTACATCCTACAAAAATACTCTCGACGCGCTTCAGTACCACCTTTCCCAAGCCTTAGATGTCTTACCTTGTCGATATAATTACGACAATCATTTTCTAAAAATGGAAGGTTCTCGAATCCACCAGTGCCAACGACGAGAGATTCGAAACTCTTATTCATTCGGATGCTAGCCATATTGTTTATATCTAGGACTCTTTTTACAGAGTCACTCACTTCTCTATTACATCGAAAGAAGCGAGATTTATTTGGACTAAGGCCATGGTTATGAATATTATGAACTGTTGTCATCCGGAACTTTCCATCAACTTTTAAGGCATTAATCTTTGCCTTACATTCTGTTTTTCCCGTTGGACGTGGTCTGGCGACATTCAACGTCCTATTCCAGGCCTTCCCACCACGGGCACAACCAAGCGTGACATATCGGACAGTCTCATCATCCCCTTTATCAGTCCTTCTTATCATTACCCCAAACCCTGATTTCTTAGCATATTGCTTATAATAATCCATTAATTCTTCAAAAGAATTAAACTCCATTCCCGACTTTGGCTCTTCAATCATATCACCACCAACTTCATCCTCTAACTGCGGTGTCCCAAAAATGCCTTCCTCAGTTTCTTGTAAATTTGGTCTATCTTCTTTGCTTTCTTCAACTATTCCAGAGGTACATGGAATATCAGTTTCTCTACACAGAGGTGGTTCCTCTGTATCAACTCCTCCACTCATAGCGGAGCTTGTAGTCATGAGATGAGGAGTCGGGAAATCAGCATTCTGCAAAAAGAAAAAAAAATCAATGAAATTAAACTAAAAAATAGGCCAACTTATACAAACAAAAATACAAGAACACAATTGTATCACCACTTGAATGTTTGTTGGATATTGGCCGCCATCTGGATATGGCGGAAAAGGCATTGACCAGCCAGGAAGTGGTCCATAGTAACCAGCACTGGTGTAATCTACAAAGTACCGATTACTTGATGGTATATCCTAACATGTTATTACACAAGTTATTTATGTATTTAGCAAATAAATATCAACTCAACACAGAAATAAAGCAAATTTTTAGAAAATATAACATACCGCGGTTGGGGAATTTGAACTAGATGGTGTTTGCAGAGATGAGTGTTCTTCCCCTTTTCCCATGCCGAGAGGAGATAAACTGCATAATTCCACAAATTATTTTTTCTTCAAAAAAATAAAAAAGAAAAAAACAGATCAATAAAGCAATAAAGAAAAAAAGGTGTTGGTTTTGGAACTTATATGAGAGGGAAAATCACTATGGAATCAGCCAACCATTGAGACGCACCCACAACCAAGAGCACAACATCATTGGGGCTTGTCTGGTCTATGAAGGTATCGGGTTGGGGTTTGAATGGGAGGAAGCCCGACATCATTGGCTCAAACATTACAAAAACTTTACCAAGAGCACAAGCCCAAGTGTGGGAACCTACTGCACTTCCTCACCAAGTAAACAGGTTTTGTTTTTGTCAAGTAAGAAGACACGATTAAGTAAGATAATAATTTGCCCAAATTATTTCCTTGAGCTCATGATCATCAGCATCACTCTTGACTTTTTAAAATTTCAGCTCTTTTTGGATACCCATTTTGAGGCAAGACAACAAGAAGATGCCTGACATTACAGTGTATTAACAACGCCCAAAGAAAGACTCTTATTTAATCTAGTTTTACAAGAATGGAACCAAAAAGAGAGAAAAAAAAAAAAACAAACAAACAAACTCTTTAACATGTCAACAAATATCCATACCCTCCACAACATATAACCATAATCAGGACATATGAACCCTGAAGACCCGTAACGACATAATCAAATGCTAATCATTCGATCTAGGTTCGCCAATAACATTAGATTGAAACCTAGAAACGATCTGCAAACCTTGGCATTCAAAATTGAGTAAAAATATAACAGTTCAGTTTGTAATCAATGACCTCAACAACAATGCAACATGCTTACACAAATATATATATGTAAATGCAACAAGCATTTTTCAAATTTTGAAGTGTGGGAACCTACTGCACTTCCTCACCAAGTAAACAGGTTTTGTTTTTGCGCTTCCTCACCAAGTGTGGGAACCTTGCTCATGATCATCAGCATCACGGCGAAGAGGGTCTCTTAAGCCAACCTACTATAACAACTAAAGTGCATTCTACAGAAAGTGCTAGACTTTTTTGATTCTAGGATAAACCAGTTCTGTTTATGAATACACAGGTTCAATAAATTCCTGAGGGTGTCGTTTCTTGAGGAATATACAAGTAGAAGAAAGGCTATCGCGGCTTTGTCACACTCAGTGGCGAAAAATATACAAAAATAGAAAAAAAATCACTAAAACAGAGCAAAGAATGCTCATACCCACAACTAAAAACTTAGATCCATAAAACATAAAAAAATAAAAAATAAATAAATGCTCATCTGGCCATGGAAGAAGGAACACGATGAAGAAAAATTAAGAAAAATAGAAAAAAAATAAAACAAACACGGAATGGGTACGACGGCACTCACTTGAAGAACGACGAACCTGCTTTTCTTTTCGCAGCAAAATGGTTTCAAAACTCAGAACCCGCAAAATGGTTTCTCTGCAAAATGATTTCTGTTGCTTTTCTTCTTCAGTGCAAAATGGTTTATGGGGCTTTTCTTTTCAGCACAAACTTGTTTCTGGTGCTTTTGTCTTCAGCTCAATCGGACCACATTGAAGAACGGGTATCGCGCAGAATGGTTTCACTGCAAAATGCTTTCTGGTTTCAGGCTTTCAGAAATAATTTTGGCGCTCATATCTCCCCTTTCCGTCTTCTTCTTTCTACTTTTTTTTTAATATTTCATATTGAAAATAAAACTGACGTGGCTAACGCCACCTCAGTGATTCCGCAACGGGTACCCGAAATATGGGTACCTGTAGCAGAACTGTATTTTAAAGTATAATATTGAGCCTAATATTTTAGTTAATATTTCATTTGCCTATTTAGTAGGATTTTAATAAAATTATTATGCTATACCTTAAATAGAAAAATAAAGAAATATGTTAAGAGTATTAAAATGAAATTAATATTTATTAAATTTCTTATAAGATTTAATAATTGTGTTAAGAAATGAAACCTATTTTAAGAATTTGGGGTTTTTATGACTTATTTTAAAATAGCCCAAGTATTCTACTAAATTAAAATATATTATTAGTATTTAAATAATTTAAGATATAAACAGAATATTTATTTTATATTAAACAGAATAGTAATTCTTTATATTTCTACAGTATGAATTTAATTAAGTAGGATATTAGTACATGTTGCTCTTAGACAAATTTAGTGATAGTTAATATTGCGTATAGGTGACGAGCTACGAAGTGAGATTCAAGAAGAGGTGCAGCGAGGTAAGTAATTTGATTATAAATTAGGATCATCACAGTTTAGCTTATATATAAGTATTATTCAAGTCAGTTCATTGTCAGCCATTATTTATGCACCACTTATGTCATATTCAAACATGTCATCCAGCATAGCATACGATTATGTCATTCCGCATCATTGTCAAATTCATAAATTATAATTATTTATGTAATATGCCATGCATCTCATGTGTATAAGACACATAAGCCATCTTAAGTTCAAAGTGCAAGATAAGATCAGATTAGTTAATCAAATGGCCATTAAGATGCATGGTACCAATGCAGTTTAGTTTCAGGGTGTGTATGTACAAGCCACAAACTCAGTCATGGTCCACCATAGTATGTCAGAATACTATTAGCGGCTCCCCTTGCTGCAGCGGGACGTGGGGTCGGTGCACAACCTCGCACACAGGGTTAAGTGTGTTGACCAGTCAGATAAGTCAGATCAATCAGTTAAATCAAATAAATCAGTCAGATCAGTCAGTTAATTCAGTTAAACCAGTCATGCATAGCATGAGCATCAGTAACAGTCATGTTTTTAAGCTCTTAGCATGAAAAATTTTATGAAAACCTTATGGTTATTATGTTTACGTTGTGATGGATTTCTTGCTGAGTCTTCGACTCATTTTAGTTTATTTTCATGTTTTTAATCACCTAGGTGAGGATGATGAATACGAGCAGGCAGCCAGGAATAGAAGGAGCAATTATTTTTTTAGTTCAGACTTTCTATAATAAAATTTGGTTTTATGACATGAATTTATTCAGTTTATTAATTTAATGTTTCTGGAAAACATTTTTATTAGACATTTTTCTACAAAATAAATCCTAAAATCATTTATTAAATATGAGATCTCTTACCGGGTTTATTTTATAAAAAATACGTGACACTCCTAGCTTATGGGAAGGGGGTGTTACACCTCCAAAGGAGGGTGACTGGATTGAATCACCATTTTGCCTCATTCCTTGATAAAATCAGTTTTAACAACAGTTAAACTATTTTTAGAAACATAATAATTTTCAACAAAATCAAAGAAAAGTATGTACCTTTGTAGGTCATTCATCTTTTCTTTCCATTTTTTTTTAACACATAATTTCTCAGAAGTAGAAAAAGCAACATGATAGGCTTTGCACTTATCTTGGTTTTCTTTTGAACCATATTCATTAACAAGAGCAACTAAATCAAATTCAAAAGGCTTATTTATCACAGTAAGACTATGATGAATAAGTGCAACAGTTGCAGCCATATCCAAAGCTGTTGGAGATAATGATGAAGTATCTTCTTCTTTATCAGCTTCTTCCTTTACAGACTTATCCCTGGATGTCTCAGCATCATTGGTAGAATAATAAGCAAAAGTAACCTGAGAGAATATAGAAATTCCTTTCAGTTTTAAATCAGGATTAACAAGTTGGGCTGTTTTAACTAGGGGTGTAAACTCAAACCGGAAAACCGGTCTGGACCAACCGGTCCGGTCCGGAACCGGTTTTTAAAATGTAAAAATCGGCCGGTTCCGGTCCGGGATTTTTTGGACCGGACCGGTTGATTAAAAAAAATAAAAAATAATATTTTTATATATAAGTTTTATATAAAATATTTTATATATATTAAATATTAATATGTATAAATTTTATATATAATGTATAATTATAAATTTTTATGTGAAATTTTTATATATAATATATATAATTATATATATTCATATGAAATAATTTCTTATTATAATTTATAAATTATTACATAAAATGTTAATACTAATTCACTAAAAGTTTATAACTAATACTAATATATAACTTATAACTATATCAATAGTCTAATATTAATACTATTATATAGTTTAATATATTAATAAAAGTATAAAACAGTTTTTTTTAAATCAGTTTTTTTTTTTAAAACAAATTTTAAATGACAAATTGTGAAACTTTCATTTTAAAAAAATCGAAAAACTGGACCGGACCGGAAACTGGTAAAACTGGAAGTACCGGTTTAGGAGGGTAACCGGTGTGTAATCGATTTTGAAAAATATAAAACTGGTACATACCGGTTCGGTCCTAGATTTTATCCAAAACCGGACCGAACCGGACCAGTTAGAGCATTGGCCTTGGATTGGCTATTTTATTCTTCAAATTTTGAAGAATATGCAACTCTTTCACTTTTAGCTAACCATTCAAAACTTAAAGTTTATATTGAATTAGTCATCACACTCTCTATAATAATAAAATATTATTATTTTTTAATTTTATATTTTTATAATTAATTTTTATTTTTTAATTAATTCTATTTTCATAACTTCCTATAATCTCCAACAATCATATTCATATTCATTTTCACAATCCAATAAACAAAATTTAATCACACGATATCAATATTATCAAAATAATTTCATCGATCTTCAATGCAACCAAGTCAATTCTCACAAACATCATCACCAACTAATACAAAATAAGAGTAATGAATAGGGTAGTAACCAACATATAAAACTATGAACATCACACCCATATTTGTGATCCAAAATAACAAAACACCACAAAATAACATAGGCTACAATCCCAAAACTTCCCACCAACAAAAGGCTACACATCTTCAAAAGATGAAGATTGAGATGGAGAGGAAAATCGCTTCCTTGATTTCTCAAAAACCTCTTTTTGAAGATTCAAGAAATATTCTCGTTGCATTCCATCCATGCCAGCAAGATCCATCTTTATTATCTCCATATCGATCTTCCTATTCTCCGTATCATTTCTCCTCTTTTTCTCCACTTGTAATTGAGCCCTATCAGCATCCAATTTACTAGTCGCTTGTCTTCTTTCAGACATGAAAACAGCTCTATCATTTGTCATGCAAGTTAAGGCCTCAACAAATTCTGCAGCCTTCATTTTTCTCTCCCTTTCTTTCTCAGTCTTCTTCCCTGGAGGCCTCTCAAAAATGACCTCTACATTGTCATCTATCGTGTCGTCTCCTAGTGGAGTCGACTTCGCCATAGCAGGGCGTTTCCCATGTGATTTCCTTCTAGTTGACAACATGGACACGTGTTGCTGCCATTTTGGTTGGTGTCTCAATAGACACCAACAATATTCCATGTTGTATGTGGCCTTCTTAGTCTCTCTATACATGATTTTAGCTCTTTCAATCTAAATATGCGAATGTAACAAGAATGTGAGAATATAATTTTAGCAAGACAATTTAAAATGAAATTTACTTAGAAACTTATACCTTATCCTGCTCTGTCGCACCACTTGGATGCAAAGATTCTACTTGAGCCACAGCAGCACAAAATTTATTTGTGCATTTTTGGATCACCGACCATCGATTGGTCAATGACCCCCTGAACGATTTGTCATGCTAGGTTTTTTATGCTCATTGTAATAATTGCTAACTCTCTCCCACATTTGAGAGTATTTTTTATCTGTCCCCCGTATAGCATCCATGCTAATATTGAGCCAAGCTGACACGAGGAGATTGTCCTCCTCTACGGTGAAAGACACACCTCGTTGCACTTACTAGCTGGCTTTTTTTCACCTTCCAATTGTGTTGCTTGGAGTCCAATATTCTCATGGCTACTAGTCATTAGGGTACTGGATATACCTTGTTCACCACTTTGCAATAGAGTGGTAAAGAATGGATCTTCATCAAATGTGGTATTCATCCTTGATTCAAGTATAATATCCAAAAATCAGGACTAGACTCATACAAATATCAGATACAGTGCTACGGAAACAGCAGCCACATACAAACATGCAATATCTATGATAACCCAACAAAAGAAATTAACAACCTAGAAATACAGTGCAATCTGAAACAACAGCCACATACAGATTGCTTTCACATACATTAACCACAAACATGCAGATTGCTTTCACATACAGCAACTATTTTCATTGTTGTTCATCTTCATATGAACTTTTTCATCATGCAGCAGTTAAATAAAAGTTATACCATGTTGCATGAAATGCTTTCTACCATCTTAACTTGAAGGGGATCTCTTAAAGTTCAATTCATTGTTTTCTATCAGTGCACAGTAGACAACAAAATTAAAGCTGTCTCCCTATATCTCATCAGCATAAAAATCAATCTGCCTCATAAACATGCTGAAAGAAAAAAAAAAAACTGCTAGCATGAATTGAATAAGATGGGTGCACCAGAATCATGCTAACATGACATGCTGAAAGAAAGAAAAAAAACTGCTAACATGACATGCTGAAAGAAAAAATAATTAATTTCAAATATATAGTTATTGTTAAATTACATATTTATGAATTGAATAAGATGGGTGCACCAGAATCATTAGAAACAGAAGAAAACATTTTCTAAATATGATATTTCTGGAGTATAGAAATTCATGAGTACTGTTAAAATATTACTATAAGTGTACACGAAGCATTTTGAAAGAAAATGCAGGTGTGACGATTTGGAATGGATGGTGAAGTACGTGAATCTAACTTTTAAAAACAGATCATTCTCTAACCAAGACCGACCCTAATCTTGAGCAGCTATATGATATTAATATGAGCAGCTATATCTCTATCTCAAATCTTGCTTTCCTCATCTTGAGTGATGGCTAAATTTAATAACAGCGGCTGCTGTCACATAAATAGTGCCTGAAGGCATTGCACCCTTGAGAGCATTCATATATATATATATATATATATATATATATATATATATATATATATATATATATTCTTGTAGATTTCTATCTTCTCGATGTTCTCTTGGATTCTTTTTCCACTTATCATGTGTTTGATACCCCACTAGCAATATGACAGTCTTGATATGAATAATTTGTGTTCATAGATCGATTTTGTGTGGAGCTGATTTGTACAGTATACTATTACAGTCACTAGAAAGGCATATTTGGACAAAAATTATGGAGTTTGAGCAAAAATTCTTAGTACTTCTTGTATTGAGGTATGCAAAATGGTAGGTAAATTTAAAAGTTATTTATATAAATTTTTTCTGGCAGAAATTTAGGTAAATGATGATTATATAATTTTGTTATGTTTTAAACTTTAAAGATTATTTTTTAACCCTTAATTAAATAATTTACCTTTTCCATCCCTTAAAAACAGAGCTTGAATGGGTTGATGGCAAGGCAAGTGATTCTAGGTGGTACATGGGAAGAAGATAATTGTAAATGATACAAAGTGGCACCTATGAAGATCACTTTGACCATTATGCATAAAATATATCCTCTATGTCTATATCAACAAAGGTACTTGCATAAAATATATCCTCTGTGTCTTTGTGCAAGTACCTAGGTATCTTTTTAAAGCACATAATATATCCTCTGTGTCTATATGTAAAAGACAAACTTATGTACAATCATCAACAAAGGTAAATCTGTCTATATTCAAATAAGCCTATATTCAAACTTAAGTCCCTATATATGTATCCTTTGACCTGTGTGAAAACTGTTAAGTATTGAAGAGTATGAGACTCTTTTTGGATTCTGCCTAGCTATTTCCTTAAAGCCACATAGGAGCACAGAGGCACCTTTACATAGACCCATTCTAAAACCATCCTTTCCAACCAGAACTGCTAGTCTGCTAGGACTTAAACAAAATGCCGCGACTATTTTTTTTATGATTGTACAAAATGCCAAGGTGATCAAAACCATCCTTTCCAACCAGAATTGCTACTCTGCTACTACATACAAAATGCCCAGACTATTTTTTTTTTTTTTTGTCAAAACACTAACACACGAGTTCAAACCAACACTGCAGTTTACAGCAGCTACTGAAAACAAGCAGCATAACTAGAAAAAAGAAATAAAATTGAGCCCTATCGTGTTCAAATCAAGACTACAAATTGAAAAACACTTGCTGAAAATAAAATCAAACCCAAACAACATCAAATCCAAACAATAAAATCAAGAGTAAAATCAAGAACAAAGTTTCAAATTTTACCGAGTTGCTTGTCGTGCTAGAGAGAAGCTGCTGCGATGCGGTGCTGGAGACAAGATGGAAGCTTTTTTAGCCGCGGGAGAGAAAGGGGAAGAAGAAGAGAAGAAGAGAAAAAAAAATCTAGAAGAAGAGAAAGAAGGAAGAGGAAGGCAGAGATGTGACAGAGGGAAGACGAAGATGGTGCGAAGAGAAAAAAAAACCCTAGAAGAAGAGAAAGGAGGAAGAGCAAGCGAGAGAGGGAAGAAGAAGAGAAAGAAGAGAGAAAAAATAAGAAGAAGAAATCGTGGGAGAGAAAGAGGAAAGAAGAAGGCAGAGACGTGAGAGACAGAGGGAAGGAGAAGAGAAAGAAGAGACGCGGGAGAGAAAGAGGAAAGAAGAAGAAAGAAAGAAATCGCGGGAGATGAGCCGAAAATAATAAACAATTAGTTTGGACTTGAAACAGTTCTTTTCATCTTTAGAAAGAAAGATGAAATTACTGTAGATCAGATTTCATTTGAAATGGGCTTGGCTAATTCAATGTGGGTCAACTTTTTATAAAATTATTTAAATTTGAAGATGGAAAGGCATTTGGCTAATCCAATGCCAATGCTCTTACACCCCTAGTTTTAACTGAATCCTCCAGAAATTGTTTCAGATTTTGATCTCTTCTTACTAGGTTATCAGAAACAGAACTAGTAAAAGAAGATCTAGATCTAGCAAAAGAATTTCTTCTCAAGCTAGGAGTGCTAGTCTGATCAAAACTGATTTTAACAGTACCATCCAAATATTGTCGAATGTAATCTAAATTACAATCATCTAGAACGGTTTAAACATGGGGAACTTCATGTGCCAAAGTCCATTCTTCGGGAAGAGAAATATCTTTCCAATAGACCATCTTTGAAACTTGAATGTTCGCATACGGGGTAGAACTCTGGATTAAAAGAGTTTTTCCCGCAATTGGTTTTGAAATAGCTTTTGGATTTAAATTCATTTTCAAAAGACGATAGTAAATCCGATAAACAAGAGCAAGAGGTTTGCTTCCTTCTAGCATATCATAGCCAGAAGTTAAAATATTCAAAGTTAAAGTTTTGATAATATTCTTATCATCAAAAGCAAGAGTTAAATCAGGAAAACAGTCAAAATGAACAGGACCTCCAAATAAAGAGGACTGAATCATCCTGAGAATACTAGTTTCAAACTTGTTGAATCTAGCATCTCTCAAACAAAGTAGAACAGATGCATTGATGTCTTTCCTTGTTAGAAGCTTGACAACAACTTGAACAGAACCAATATGCAAGTATTTGTAACTTTCTACTAAAAAATCTTGGATTAGTTTTTTAGTAAACAGGTAACATTTTTCTTGAGATTTTGAAATATCATAGGTTTGTTCAACCATTTTAACATTAAAAGCACTATTGAAAGCAGATTGAACAAGAGGTTCGATAGATAGAATTTGAACTAATTTTTGGAATATTCCATTGGTTGAAATCACTTGAAGCAGTTTCTTCAAATGAACAATCTTCTTCATTAACTATGTCAGATGGTACATACGACTTTGAGCTAATAGTTGAATTAGATCTAAACATTATACTCATTTTGTCACTAGTCAACACAGACCTTCACACTTCAATGCCCTAATTACGGACATACCTGCTATTAGCCTTATACCAATTGCCCTAACACTCTCTTGGCAAACGGGTCTTACTTAGGTTCTAGACTCCACAAGAATGAGATGTAAACAAGACAAAGTAAGAATTCAAGGTTTGGGTTGAAAGATAACAAAATCAATGAAATGAAGAGAAATAATTCGAACAACCAGAAGCCAAGGTTTTGGCTCTAATACCGAAAAGATAGCAGACTTGAAAAAGATATGAAGAAAAGCAGTAGAGTATGCACAATTAAGAGCAGGCGGTAAAATCGACCATATGCATGTATGCAGAATTCAGAAAATATAGATACAAATGTAATTAAAATATAACTGCAAAATTACAATTGTAAAATCACTTACAGAAGAGCAGGTGGAAGGGATAGAAGATATGTGGAAGAAAAGAAGGAAGGTGAATCAGAGAGAATTAGGGAAGAAGGAAGGTCTTAGAATTAAGCATGTTCTGCTTTGAACCAGAGATGCCCCTTTTATAGATGAAGGGGTCGCCTTTTTACAATAATTGCAACAGTAAAATAGAGTCTGTGAGTGAATAGTAAATGGAACTGTTCATTCACATGAAATTAAAAAATCATGATGTCTTCAGATAGCTTTCTCAGCGTGTCTCGCGGGAGCATTTGTCTCAACATAAAGCAATGGGCATCTTGACCAAAGAGGACAACTATCTTCTTTTGTCTTGTAGCCTCAGCGGAGGATCATTCATCTTCAGATAATCTAGGAGTATCTTCAGAATCATGTCCAAATATATTACTATAAGGATCAGCAACAGAGCCTTCAGATGATGCTTTTGATCTTTCCTCGTTAGAATTATCATTTTCTAAAGACTTTTTTAATAAATGAATTAAATCCTTTTTTGTCAGGCATCAAGAACATCATTTTTCTTTTTGGTCTTTGAGGATTTGTTAGTTTTTGTAGAAGAGGCAGTTGCCTTTTCTTTCTGTGAAGCAGATGGTGAAGCAGGAGCTTGGATTTGAGGGTATCCAGTTGAAAAAAGATAACTATAAGTGATTGCAGGAAATTCCTATTTGTTCTGTAGATCTGGAGCAATCTGAGGGAAATCCCTTGTCACATAGTCAACAATATTTTGGGTATAGGGGAACTTATCCCACCATTTTGTGAAACAATATCGAACTAAAATATTCCCATGCCTTTCATAGTTCCACTTCATGATCCAGGGGATCTTGTACCATTTACGGAAATGGAGGCAGTAAGGAAATTTGGCCATATGTTTTTCCAATTTAATAGTGACAGCATTGGTAAACCATTTGAATGCTCTAATGAGCATATTAGGAAAATTCTCTGGAATTGGACCGAACTGATTCTACCATTTGTGAAACCAGAGAGGAAGTTCCTTTAAATTTTTTGTCAAAATTGAAAAATCAAGAATGACTCGTATCTGGAACTTGGAACAACATGAATCTGGACCAAGAATCGATATAGTCATAATAGTTGTAAGCAATATCAGAATCATTAAGCCGTTTTGAAGTAAAACAGCTGCAATCATATGGAACCATATGATTATCATAACCTTAAAACATCTAATATCACTAATCGCGTTAGCCTGGATGCATATATTTGTATCCTTGACTGATCCAACATGTATATATTTGTATCCTTTTTGTAAATATCGAGTAATATCATCTTTATGGAAAAGATAACATTTCTCTTGAGATTTTGAAAGGGCATAGGTTTGTTCGACCGTTCGAACATTTTGATCAGTATTAAAAGTATTTTGAACCCAAGAGGTTCGATAAATAGAATTGACTGGAAGTTTGATCTTTCAGGATTCTAGTACATATGGAAATGTCTCTTCAAAAGAGCAATCATCTTCATTGACTATGTCCTTGGGCATAGCCGATCTGGAACTAATTGTTGAATTAGATCTAGATATTCTATTCATTTTGGTGTTGGACAACACCGACCTTCGCACTTCAGGGGCCTGCGAACATCATTCTTTTCCTGACCCGACAACCCAAACTGCCCTAACGCGCTCTCTGGCAAACGGGACTTACCAAGGGTACTAGACAAACAGAAAAGAGGATGAACCAACCAAAGTAAGAACTCAGGGTGGGGGTTGTAGAACAACAAAATAAATGAAATGAGAAATAATTGTAACAATCAGAAACCAACATGATTCTGATCTACTCGAGTCAATAATTAGCTCATCCTGACAATGTTTCCCCAATCAAAAACATCATTCTACATCTTCTCAGGTTACTTTTGCTTACTATTCCACCAAAGAGGGTGAAACCTCTAGTGGTAAACCCATACATGAAGAAGTAGATAAAGATGAAGAAAATTCATCCTTATCACCCACTGCTTCGGATATTGTTGCTCCTAATGCTCTTATTCATCACAGTTTAACTGTTTTAAATAGACCATTTTAATTTGATCTTATTGCTCTTGTTAAAGAGTATAAGTCTGATGAAAACCGTGTTAGGCGAAAAGCCTATCATGCGAAATTTGAAAAAACTAAAAAAATGCGTGTTAAACGCAAATGGAAAGAAGAAATGAATAAGCTCTAAAGGCATATTCTTTTCTTTGATTTTGTTGAAAATTATTATGTTCCTAAAAATACTTTAAATGTTGTTAAAATTGATTTTGTCAAGGAAGAAGGTAAAATGGTTGTTCAAGCCAGTCATCCACCTTTAGAGATAGTTATTATTCCTTATAAAGGGTCTGAAGTAGCTGCTTCTCCTTTCAAAATCCTTGAAACTGTGTCCAGAGATCTTGATAAAGACAAGGTTATAAAAGAAACAAAAAAGATTATTCATCAAAATAATTTTGTAAACCTTGCTCTCCACACGATCGGACAACAGTTAGATAGGATTGAATAAAAGGTTGAAAAGCCTATTTTTGCTTCAAATCTTGTTTTCAAAAAAGAAAATCCTTTGGTTTTTCCCAAAGACCAGCCAAAGAAAAATGTAAAAATTGTTGAATCATTTAATAAAAGGTAGAAGAACTGGTATTCCAGTCCTACTCCTCCTGATTTAGTCAAGATTCGTTAGACTCAGAAACCAATGAGTCTAACGAAGAACTGGTGTTCCAGGCCTACTCCTCCTTTTCTCGGTTTTAGGCAGAGCTCATTCTGCCTCCTACCGTTCTCTCTTCTCCCATTTGCTCTTATAATCGTGTAAGTGCAAATCTGCACTATCTACTTTAAAGCTTTGTAATTTTACTAAACTTTGTAATTTTAATCTTATGCAAATAATATGTTTTGCATTTATCTATCTTGTTTATGCATACATGCATATGGTCGATTTAACCGCCTGCATTTAATTGTGCATATTCTGATTTCTTCTCTTCTTCTTCAGTCTTCTTCCATTGCGAAGCATTACTCGAGAAGTAAAAACATCTTGGTACCATCTGTAATCTGACATCTGATGACATCGTAGATTATTTAACTGATCGCTAACGCGATTAGTGATATTAGATGGTGTACCGATAAAATGTTTTAAAATAGTATAGATCAGAATATTAACACCATCAGGATGAGTCATCCCAATAGTCTCATAAAAAATAGGTAACCCTTCATCATTACGCTTTACAGCATTCTGAATGGTTTCCTTGGTATCACTTGTGATATGTTTGTCCCACCAGTGAGGAAGAACACCAGAAAAATCCTGGGTTAAAATCATAATAATATCAGGTTGTCTAATATTGTTGTTAATATAGGCATTTGCAACTAAAGACATTTTACTCATGGTATTGAGGATTTCTTGTTCAGACAATCCATCAATATTCCACTCGTCAACTTTATCAGCAGAGTAAGAAGATTGGTTTTGAAAAACATTTTCTTCAAACTGTAAATCAGGAGGAGTATGCCTGGAATACCAATTCTTCGTTAGACTCATTGGTTTATGAGTAACACCATCAGGATGAGCGAGGGGTACCTTTCTCTAGTTCAGCATTCTTCTGGACATAAAAGATAGGACAAGACCAGGGGTACTTGCTATGTCTAATTATTCCTTTATCAAGAAGATCAGCAATTTCAATTTGACAAAATTCTAAAGTCTTGTTATTCATTTGAATAGCACTGGCTTTAGTTGGAATATTTTTTTCATCAAAATTTTTTATATAAGGAAGAGAAACGATGTGTTTCTTTTTATACCAAAAAGCATTGGATAAATCAGAACAAACATAAAAAATCAAACGTTTGTTAAAATCATCAATTTTTGAAATCAATAAAGGGGAGGATATTTGTTCAGAAATCTTCTTATATTTGATTTTCTGTTTAAGGAAATTCAAATGTTTTTCTTTTGCAAGAATCAAAGATTTTAAATTTTTATCCTGATGAATCTCAAAACGAGAAGCAAATTTAAATTTGACTTTTTGACCAAAAGGGTCGGTAGTAATACCATCTACAAAGCTTAATAAAATTACAAAACTTTAAAGTAGATAGTGTAGATTTGCACTTACAAGATTATGACAACAAATGGGAGAAGAGAGAAGGGTAGGAGGCAGAATGAGCTCTGCCTAAAATCGAGCAAATGATCCCTTTTTATAGCACAAGGGGTTCATGTTTACAATAATTAAAGTAAATAGTAAAAGTAAATCCTTGAGTGAACAGGGGAACTATTTAAACACGAGGCACAGTTTTGTCATCATTATGTCTTCCAGTTGTCAATGTGGGCTGCTGCTTTCGGCATGTGATGACAAGATATCATGATGGTCATCATTATGTCTTCCAGCTATCTCTATGGGCTGCTGCTTTTGTCATATGGTGACACTATTAGGGTCCTCAAAGAAGAAATTGATGAGTCTTCTTTGAACTCAAGTAGTAGTCATTTATTTAGATAACCTTGGGATGCCTTCTGAATCATGACCAAATATTTTACTGTATGAAGCCTCTGAAGATGCGTCTGAATTGTCTTGTTCAGAATCATTGCTTAGAGACCTTGACAGTTGTTGTTTTAACAATTCCATTAAATCATTTTTATTAAGTCTGCCAAGAATGCCAGTACTCTTTTAGACTTGGAGGATTTCTTTGAAGGTGAGCTGGGGGCTTTTGCTCGTTGGGAAGTTGTTGGGGAAGCAAGGGCCTGGATTAAAGGATATCCAGGAGCAGATGGACCAGTAGTGATTGTTGGAAATTCTTCTCTGTTCTGCAGATCTAGTACAGCTTGAGGAAAGTCCTTTATCAACTGGTCAATAGTTTTTTGTACATATGTAAACTTATCCCACCACTTAGTGTAAAAAGAGCGGGATAGGATATCAGCGTTCCTTTCATAATTCCATTTAAAAATTCATGGTATTTTGTAGGATTTACAAAATTTGAGAGAGTAAGGAAATTTGGCTAGGTGTCGGTTTAATGTGGGACCGACAATCATGGTGTAATGTTTGAAGGCTCCAAAGAGCTCTTTAGGCAAATTCTCTGGAGTTAAGACAAATTGGTTCCACCATTGGAGAAACCAAAAAGGAAAACTGTCTTTAAATTTGGTATCAAAATTGATGAACCAAGAATGGCTCATATCAGGTACTTGGAAGAACATGAATCGGTTCCAAACAGTAATATAATCAAAATAGGTGAAAGAAGTGGCTGTATCTGAAAGTCTTTTAGGAGTGGAATGTTTAGCTCCCCACTCTTCTTCAGTGATGACTCGGAACCACTATGATTATCAAAAAAGAGTTTAAATGTTTTAAAAACAAGTTTTACTAAAGAAGAAGGCAGGACTGTTGTTAAAACTAGCCACCCTCCTTTAGAGACCATCCTTGTTTCGGTAAAAGGAAAAGAAGTCAAAGCTTCACCTTTTAAGATTTCGGATCCAGGTCCACAAGATAATGTTTTGTTTGAAACCAAAAAGATTATTGAACAAAACAACTTTGTCAACCAGACCCTCCATACAATAGGTCAACAACTTGATCGTATAGAGGATAAAGTTGAAAAACCTGTTTCCCAAAATCCTGCTTCAACTAGTTTAAAAATGATTGAAAAACTTCTGATTATCTTACCAGAGAATAGACCAAAAATTGCTTTTAAATCGGTCGATAGAACTCTTGATAAGATTGATCAAATGCTTGCTGAGATTAAGCAAGAAAAACCATCTGTCAGTGTTTTAAACAAAGACAGCAAAGGGGTTATTTTTGATGATTCATTTTCTGTGAACACCTTGGATGATGATGAAGATTCTTTGTCTGATAATTCCTTAGTACAGAAAATAGATTTAGTTCAAAATGGTTTTCAGGACATTTCTTTGGAAAGACTTGAGCTTGCCAGAATCTATTCGAAAGGACCTACTCCCATTGGTCTTACGAAGAACTGGTATTCTAGACCCACACCACCTGATTTGCAGTTTGAGGAAAGAGGTTTCCAATCTCAATTCTCAGTATCTGTCGACCAAATGTATGAATGGAATATTGATGGATTCTCTGAGCAGGAAATCCTTTTTGAAAATCTGCGATCTTTGACTGAATCAAAGGATCGTTCAAATTTTCGAAAACACGTTTAAACTTAATTTCTTGTTTTAGAAAATCAAGATGTTTTCTTTTTGCAGAAAGCAGAGACAACGATTTTCTAGCACAATCACGTTCAAACTTAGAAGCAAATTTAAACTTTACTTTTTGTCCAAATGGGTCAATAGTGATCCCATGGGCATCTGAAAGAAAAGGATAAATCATGTTAAGAAACGGCATCCCCAAAATAACATCATGGGTTAAGTTCTTAACTGAAACAGATGAAATTTTAAAACAAACATTGTCCTGGCAGATATGGTTTGACCTTAAGTCAGGGTAAATCATGTTAAGAAACGGCATCCCCAAAATAACATCATGGGTTAAGTTCTTAACTAAAACAGATGGAATTTTAAAACAAACATTATCCTGGCAGACATGAGCAGTATTTAGCTCAAAACGAATCTTCATCTTAGATCCGTTTGCCGAGAATAAATTCTCTTCGGACTTTTCAAAGTACTGAGTGAGAACTAATCCTTCACGGATACAATTCAAGTCAGCACCTGAATCAATTAAAGCAACAGCAGAGAATTTGTATTCATGAGCAACAATAATCTCTACCAAACAAAACCACTTCTGTGGAACAGAATGGTGAAGCAAACAAATATCCTTATTAGGATTAGAGGATTCAGCATGGTCTGAATCACTTGTCTCATTGTCAGAAGGATTTTGATCAAATTCATTATTAATTTTTAAGAGAATTAAATCTTGACGAAAAGACACATTCTCAGTCTTGAGGGTTTTTACCTCTTCATTGAGTTCAGAAATCTCTTTTTTAACTAAAGAAATCTCATGTTGCAAATCTTTTGTTGAAATCTCTTTGGGTTTTTGTTTTTGAAAACGTCCCAAAGTTTCTTGAAAAGAAATCTTCCCTGAAGATGACTCTTTACGAGTCATATTCTTTTTAAGCTGTTTGAGATACTTCTCTTTCAGTTCAGGGTTTTCAATTTGTGAAATAAGAGATAAGAGCATGTTTTCATGTTCTTCCTCTTTGGTTAAAATTCTTCCCTTGTTGGGTCTTGGTCCAAAACATTGATTGTTTTCTTTCCAGGTTTATAACAGGAATCATTACAACCAAGCTTAATATTTGGTGAGTTGGGAGAATCAGAGTCTGAATGATAATCTGAATCATTAGAACTTAGTTCATCCACATCCGAAGATATAGGAGATCCATTTTCGAGGAGTCGAAACAGATCTTCTTGATTAGCGGCATTGATATGTAACTCATTAAGCTTCTTTTTGATATTGGGCTTCTTTAGGCATTTATTAGCAAAATGTCCAGTTTTGCCGCAAGTGTAACAAGTTCCTTTAGCAGGATCTTTTGAAAACCTTTTCTCGAAATGGTTTCTTCTTTGAAACCGGTTTTGAAACAGGTTTTTTGATAAAATTCATCGCGGGGTATTTGTCTGTGACTCCCATGAGGTTTTAAACTTTTCTTATGCTGCCTAGATGGAGCAATAGGAGGAAGGCCAAATTGTTCACAAAAATTTTCCATTTCATATTTGGCTTTCTTTCTATCTTTCATCTGTTGAGCAAGCATTCGTTGATCATTACACATAATAATACCAAGTTTCTGAATTGTACTTAAGATGTCACCATAAGTGTATTCATCATAATTCAGTAAACCCTAGATACTAGTAAGTGAATCCTTAACCTTAATGGCAAACAAATGAGGCAATCCATCAATGAATTTCTCTTTCCAATAAGGCATATTAGAGTCATCCCTAAGCATGACTCTAGACATAAAGACATCTTTATATCAGCGGTAATCAGACATCTTATTGCATCTTAGATTGTTCAGATAATTAGAGATACGGTTGGTTATGTTGGATGGGGTTCCAACAAAATGTTTAATCAAGGTAAAAATCAGTGTATTGACCGCATCAGACTCACCTTGTCCTCTATTTTGGTCAAATACAGGTAAACCTTCTTCAGTCTTTTTGATTGCAAAACGTATACTACATCTAGCTTCTTCAGTGAGATGTTTGTCCCACCAAGCATGAAGCATGCCTGAAAATCTGTTAGTCAGGATATCAACAATCTCAGTCTGCCAAGATTGTTGTTAACATAAGCATTAGCAACCATAGACATATGCTGGACAATATTGAGGATTTCCTGCTTAGAGAATCCATCAATATTCCATCCATACATTTGGTCGACAGATACTGAGAATTGAGATTAGAAACCTCTTTCCTCAAACTGCAAATCAGGTGGTGTGGGTCTAGAATACCAGTTCTTTGTAAGACCAATGGGAGTAGGTCCTTTCGAATAGATTCTGGCAAGCTCAGGTCTTTCTAGGGAAAGGTCCTGAAAACCACTTTGAACTAAATCTATTTTCTGTACTAAAGAATTATCAGACAAGGAATCTTCATCATCATCCAAAGTGTTCACAGAAAATGAATCATAAAAAATAACCCATTTGCTGTCTTTGTTTAAAACACTGACAGAGGGTTTTTCTTGCTTAATCTCAACAAGCATTTGATCAATCTTATCAAGAGTTCTATCGACTGATTTAAAAGCAATTTTGGTCTATTCTCTGGTAAGATAATCAAAGGTTTTTCAATCATTTTTAAACTAGTTGAAGCAAGATTTTGGGAAACAGGTTTTTTAACTTTATCCTCTATACGATCAAGTTGTTGACCTATTGTATGGAGGGTCTGGTTGACAAAGTTGTTTTGTTCAATAATCTTTTTGGTTTCAAACAAAACATTCTCTTGTGGACCTGGATCCGAAATCTTAAAAGGTGAAGCTTTCACTTCTTTTCCTTTCACCAAAACAAGGATGGTCTCTAAAGGAGGGTGGCTGGTTTTAACAATAGTCCTGCCTTCTTCTTTAGTAAAACTTGTTTTTAAAACATTTAAACTCTGTTTTGAATCATCCTTCTTTGTAGCATAATGATTCTCAAGAAAATCAAAGAATAAGATGTGTTTGTTATTAGCGACCATTTTTTCTTTCCATTTTCTCCGAATCTTCTGTTTCTCAGGAAGTGAGTAAATCGCATGATAAGATTTTCTCTTATCACGGTTTTCATCATATTTGAATTCATGAAGCAGAGAAACCATATCGATAGAATCCAAATCAAGTGCTTTATCCAAAACCATTAATTGGTGGTGGATTGGAGCAACCATATCAGAAGCTGCTGGAGACAACGAATCAGTGTCATCCTTTTGTGCTTCTTCCTTTATGGATTTAGGCTCGACATCTTCTTTGGTTGAATAAAAAGCAGAGGTCACCTGGGACTCAGTTGAAATTCCTTTCAACTTAAGATCCTTCAGATCTGGAACAGAGGGAGTTTCACTCTTGTGAAGTTCCCTAATTAGGATCGAACGTACATGATTTTCTTGATCCTTCAAGTATCTATTGAGATTAGCATCTCTAAGACCTTGGTCCTAACTAAAAGATGATCTAGATCCAGCAAAAGAATTTCTTCTTTCATTGGAAATAGAAGGTCCAAAGGATATCTTTACAGTACCGTCGAGATACTGTTGGATATAGCTAAGGTCTTGATCCTTAGTGGGAACTTCCTTTAGAGGAAGCTCTTCCTTAAGAATTCATTCTCTTGGAAGATTTATGTCTTTCCAAAAGAGCATCTTAGGTGTTCTGATGTTAGCATTCAAAGTAGAACCATACATCAGAAGGGTCTCATTGTTTTGAGACTTGATCTTAGCCTTTGGTTCAAGGCTAGTACTCATGACTCGATAATAAAACCGATAAACTAAAGCCATAGGTCTGCTACCTTCAACCATGTCAAAGCCAGAGGTCTGGACATTTAAAGTCAAAGTAGACAAAACATTTTTATCAAACAAATCCAGGGTTAGATCTGGATAGAAATCAAAATGAACAGGTCCTTCCATAAGAGAAGTTTGGACTACTCCAAGGACACTGTCTTCAAATTTTCTGAATCTTCCGTCTCGAAGACAAAGAAGAACAGAAGCATCAATACCCTTCCTAATTAAAGGATAGATAGCAATCTGGACAGAAGCAATATGCATGAATTTAAAACCTTTCTTTTGAAAAGGCACTATCATTTTCTTTTGAAATAAAATGAATTGTTCATGCATGTTTGAAACAGGAAAGTTTGTTCTACGGTTCTCACCTTGAACTCACTTTTCAAACTTGAGAAAAAAGAACGGTGATATAAAGAATCAATCTTAATCTTTGGCATATGCCATTAATCTTGATTGACTAAATCATTTTCTGAGATATCACAATCTTCTTCATTCATAATATCAGGAGGCAAAGCCGACCTGGAACTAACTGATGAATTAGATCTAAACATCTTATTTATCTTGGTAACATCTGAAACAAAACTCTTGAGTCCTTCCTAGACCTAAGTCTTGTGCTTACCCTAGTTGCAGTACTCACACATACTGGAGGGCCACCACATCAAAGCAAGACTACTACTGTTTTTTACTCCTAACACGCCTTCAACGCCTATCCTCAGCTAACACGGCGATACACAGAGCCCCTGTGGCCTGACTGAATGATGTATTCGGCTGCGGTGGTGTACAACAGGACAACCGACACTTAACTTAGATAAGGAGAGACAGAGTGTCTCCAGAAATTATCAAGAAAAGTAAGATATGAAGATAAAACAATCAATTAGGATCCAGAACCGAAAATGGCTCTGATACCATTAAACAGCGAAATTAAGTGAAGATGAAAGAAAATGAAGAAGTCAGAAAGGAATCTATGGAAGCTCAAAGGTAAACATGAACAAATATGTGGAGGCTCGGCCTTCCAATGCATGAAATGTTCAAAATCAGAGTATGTAAAACTATACTTTCAAATATATTCAAAGAAAGTAAGTTATATATAAAATAAAACTTACAAGCTTAAGAATTCAAAAGAAAACAAGTTTGTAAGGTGGAGTAGGGAATACTGGAAGCAGTTCTTGCTGAAGGTATGTTCTTTGGTAAGAAGGGTTCTGCAAGAAAAGTTCTGCCTTTCAAATGAAACTGAAGAGCCCTTTTATAGAGTAAGGAAGCTCTTTTACAAATAGTGCAATCTCATAAATCACAGGAAAGTAAAGCAAAAGTAAATAGTGAATAGTGACTTTTGTTACTATTCAGCTGTGCTGGAATCAATCGTCGAAAGTAGTTTTGTCTTCTTCCGCCGAAAGTGAAATATTCTTTCTGCATCGAAAGCATCTCTGTCTTCAATGTGCTGAAAGTAAAACTGAAATTATTCCATCTCCTTTTCCGCCCCTAAAAAGCAAAAACTGTCAGGATGATAGTTAAAACAATGCGTTGGATTCTCTGTCAGGAGTTTGTTCAACGCTTGAAATGCACTGGAGTCTCTGGAGGGAGTCTCTTCAATGCTTGAAATATGTCGGTCATTACTCAATCATCTCCCAGACGGGGGGATAGTCTTCTGAGTCATGTCCGAAAACATTACTGTAGGGATCTGAGTCGGATGAAGCCTCTGATCCTTCTACAGCTGAACCTTCACTGTTATTGTCATCCTCAATGGATTTCTTTAACAGCATAAGTAGATCTTTCTTCGACAGCTGGTCTATTGGTGACTTGGACTTCGAAAAAGCTGAATCTTGTGAAATATTAGAACTCTTCTTCTTTGCTGAAGCTTTTTTCTTCTGCTTGGATGAAGAACTCCGTGAATTTGAAGCCTGTTCGCCTCCTGTAATGATAGGATAAGGTACTAAAGCTTGGATAGGAGAAGGAGAAGGGAATTCCTCCTTGCTTTTCAGATTTGGCACTGCAAGTGAAAAATCTGATGAAACTCTGGAGATAATTTCGTCTGTATGACCAAATTTGTCCCACCATTTAACGAAATATTGGCAGACCAATAAATCATTGTTTTTCTCATATTGCCATCTACAAATCCAAGGGGTTTTGTATCTGGCGCAAAAAAAAATAAGGGAGGGGAGTTTGACATCTCGCCCTTCTGATAATCATTGCCATCTACAAATCCAAGGGATTTTGTATCTGGCGCAAAAAAAAAAAATAAGGGAGGGGAGTTTGGCATCTCGCCCTTTTGATAATCATTGCCATCTACAAATCCAAGGGGTTTTGTATCTGGCGCAAAAAAAAATAAGGGAGAGGAGTTTGGCATCTCGCCCTTCTGATAATCATTGCCATCTACAAATCCAAGGGGTTTTGTATCTGGCGCAAAAAAAAATAAGGGAGGGGAGTTTGACATCTCGCCCTTCTGATAATCATTGCCATCTACAAATCCAAAGGGTTTTGTATCTGGCGCAAAAAAAAAATAAGGGAGGGGAGTTTGGCATCTCGCCCTTCTGATAATCATTTAATATGGTAATGAGTTTCAGAACCAGATTCTTTTACAAGATTCTGGTACAATCTCAACATGACCATGAAACTTGAGGGTCTTCCTCAAAGTTTCAAGACAGAATAACCATTTTGTAGGGAAATGGTTTCTTTTTCTGGCTATAAGCCATGGATAGAACTTGAATGTAATACGGAGAAATTGAAATTGGCCAATAATGCATTAGGTTCGTGAAAAAGTAATTGTAGTCATGGAAAAATTGGCTGGGGTATTTTGTGGAGTCTGAGACGTGTTTTGGTACGAGGTTTGTGTTTAATAACTTCCAGATTTCCGAAGGAGGGAAATGCTGGTTCAGCAGAAAACATTTTTGAATCAAAGGAAGTATTCCCTTGGAATCAAGGATTGATGCTAAAAAGCATAATTGGCATTGGTTTAAAGGTACTGGAATTGGTTTAGAAACTGAGCAGATTAGTGATGAGTATTCCATATGTTAATACTCATCTTCCAAAGAATTATTAATACCAATAATTCATTGGAGTCAAATCAGATCATAGGTTCTGATTTGAAGGCCCAGACCCTTCCATTGATGATATAGGTTCTGGATTTAAAAACCCTGATGAAGCCTTTCTTTTGTTGACCTCTTCAGAATCTTCAAATGTCGGCTCAAGCTGTTGTACACAGGAACAATGCAATATTAGCTATCAAAAGACCAATAACTCTAAAAATAAGAGATTCAAGTTGAAGCCATTGCTCAAGTTAAAATGTATCAACTCACGGCATTCAAGCTGATACAACAACACACAAAATTTCTTCGCTAAACTTGCAAAACCTATTAATAAAAGGTACCTGAGAGCTTGAACTTACCAGTAAGTCCTCGATTTCCAAATCTGACCCACTGCATGATCCATCGTCCCTACTAGAGACTGCGCTTTTCCCAGTCTCACAGCCAAAAGTGAGATTCTTTTGACTGCCAGACATATTGGGAATATAAGGGTACCCATTCAGATCGTATTGTAAACACACCCCACCATGACTGCTGTTCAAGTCATTGGTGACAGCGTCTGATATGCAAAAAGGATCTGACTCTTTGTGCATATCCGAGGGTGAAGAGGGGAAGAACTGGAAGAGTAAGTTCCAATCTATTGTCCCTTGTGAGATATCGGACATAGCCAAGCCATCCTCCGATTGCAAGTCACCCTTGATGTAAGGAACACAAAAAAAAAAAAATACAAATGAGACAAGGAACTTAACTGACCTTGAAATATGGAACATTTTACTTTTAAGCAGGAACTCAATTCCTTACCTCACTAGCTGTTGCTCCAGCCATTTGATTTTTTGCGGCATAAACATTATCACTAATCTGGTTACACTCAGCATATGCAAGGGCGTTGGAAATTATCCCATCATAATTGTCTTCAGGATAACATAATTTCAGGTAATTGTCAGCTTCAGCTGGCTCAGACTCTGCTTCTTTAAGAGAGGATTTAGCTGTTGCAGGGGATGAAACAGTAGGCTTATTGGAGGACGAAATAAATGAGGACAATGGTTCACAATCTAATGGATTCAGGACCCTTCGTATTTCTTCTTCTAGCTGCAAATCATCCTGATAGAATAAACATAAGTGAATAAGATAATTAGTTAATTAGTTAATTAATTTTTCAAAGAAACTTAAACAACTTTTTAAAGCTGAAAATCAAATCTATTCTCACCTCAGTAAGTATAACTTCTGCGAAACAAGCACTAGAATTGTTGTCATCACTGTCAACAAGTGCTGTAGTGTCAGATATTGTCCCATGAGAATTCTCATAATTAGAACATTCATTGATTGTTCCATTATCCTCAGCTTGCACTTCCGATGCTGAAGCCACAGCTAGATCAGACTCTCCTTCTTTTTGACCAGAGGCAGGTCTAGCATCATTGAAGTTTGGACCTTTGCTACTCTTTTTTTGTTTATCAAATAAACGACACAGGACAAAGGGATTCTGCATAAAGTTAGTCAAAAGAGATGAATCAAGGGAACGTGACAGCATCAGCTGATCAAATACATAAAATGCGATGCTACAAAGCTGCAAGATGACAATATGCAAATTTGTGTATAATAAGAATGGTTAGAGATCTGAAAATTATCAATTAAGTATATTAAGAAACCACAATAAGAATTTAACAAATAGATTCCACCTGATTTGGGTGGCAGAATGATCTTAGATAAACGCAAAAAGAAACATACACAAAATATCACAAACCAGCCTGTGAAACAAAAGCTACCAGCAAAGAAACATGGCCAAAGGGAGGACCAAAAAACCAACCTGACCAGGGTTCGTGCCGTTGAGTTCCTTCTGGGTTGTCTGGTACTCATGCATTACCCAAGGGGTTCTTATCCCGGTAGGACTACGCCCTAGGTAGAACACCAGAGTCTTTTTCATTCCGATCAAAGCCGAGCCAGACATGATTTTCCGATCTTTACCGGTGGACTTCCAGTACCCAGTTTCGGTTGCCCTGTTCAATCGATTCCCAGTCCGATGCTTCTGTTCCAGTGGCGAGAAGAAGAACCACTCCCGATCCTTGGACACTATGCCAGACATATCTACACTCGAAGAAATTAACCAGAATAAGCACAAAGTTTTGAGGGCCAAAGACCCAAAGTAAGCAAAACGAAGAGGGAATCTTATAATTGCATATTACAATTACCCGGCAAATCCCAGGGCTCCCATTTACAGAACTGAACTTCGCGAATGAAGTAAATATCTTCATGATTCTTCCCATTAATCTTGGAACTCAAGTAGTAGTCGATGAGCTCCTGTTCCGTTGGACTGAATCGGAACCCTCGAGGCAGTTTCAGAGACAAAGCATCCATCACCCCCACACACGCACACACGGGAGAACGTTTAACGGAGAAAACCATAAACTATCCACAGAGATTAGGAAACAGCAGGAGAGCTCTTTGGAGGAAAAGCGAGTGAGGAAGCATGGAGGGAGAGTTGTGACTTGCGACAGCATGCAGTTGGTCCAATTTTATACAAGCCTAGCTAACTTCTTGACGAAGTTTGCATTTTAGTCCTCCAAGTTTATACTTCTTTTTATAAAATGGTTTTTGCAACACCTTTTTTTAACTTTCTTTTTCTTCTCAAGCATCTTAATGGACTGGTTTGAATTGTGAGATGAAATTAGATAATACGAGACTAGATAATATATGAATTGAATAAAATATTATTATAATATTATTTCTAATATTATTATTATTATTATAAGATTTAAAAAAATTAAATTATTTATTACATTTTGTATGAAAATTTAAAAAAATTATAATGATGAAATGAAATGAGATGAGTTTAGAGTGTTTCTATATCCAAACAATGCCTAAATATTCTTTAAAGTGTGGAAATGCAATTTTTTTTTTCCTTTCATTTGTTTTAAACTAAATTATTTATCAAAACAATATACTGCCTAAACTATAAATTTACATTCATGGGGATCTAAAAAAAATTATAATATTCCCTCTTTTTTCCCTTAAAAAATATGAAATTATTGCTTCAAAATTATAAAAAGAAAGAAGAAAAATACCTTTTAGTAGATTTAAAAAAATAAATTTTGAATAAACAAATTAGTTTGGGATGTGAATTTCAAAATTAATTAATAATTTAAATAATGCATTTTCTATCAACTAAACTTTCATCTCATCATAATTAAGTCATATTTTCTATCAACTTTTAAATTTTAAGAATATAAAAGATGATTTAAGTAATAAAAACTATCATATTTACATATTCCCTCTATAAATAATTTATACAATTTTAAGAGAATTTCAAACACATAAAAAATCATTTTTAATAATAAATCCAAGTTTTTTTTTTTTATTAAAAAAGCTACAATGATGAGTGTGGAAGACTGAGGACTAAAGTTGGCTTCCATACAGGATTGACCTGAGGTCAACATACAGAATAATACATTACAACATGCAATGGTTTTATTTTTTTTATTTAATGATTAAGGAATTGATTTTAAGTGTATTGTTATATTTTTTTATTTTTTAAAAATATTTAAATATATTAAAAAAATATTAATAGAAAAATGAAAAAAAAAAAAACTCAAATGTAAGGTGCGGTCAAGTAGAGCAGGCTACTCTGAGCGGCAGAGTAGCTTGACTCGGTTTTAAAACAGTACATACTTGTGGGTCCCACAATGTCCACCCTCATTTCCTAAGGCTAAGTTATCTTCCCCCATTGGGCCAACTTCATTCTCAATGTTGATTGCCAAATTGGTTCTTTTCCACGACGTCGTTTTGCTTTTTAATTCTATAACCTTTCTCCTCGCAACTTGCCAACTTGAGATTTTGAGAATTACTTTTTTTTTTTTTTAATCTTTTGTCCATAAGTAATGATTTACTAGATGGCACATTACTGGTCTGATATAGGAATAAGACAGTGGACCAACATGGCAATTCACAGGATTCTATGGACATCCCAACACTGGGAAGAGGAGTAGTAGCTGGCAACTATTGAAGATGCTAAAACCACCTTGTCCCATAGCTTGGTTGTGCTATAGGGACTTTAATGAGATCCTTCATCAAAAAAAAAAAAAATGGGTGGAGCAAGCAGACCATACAAACAGATTGAGGAGTTCAGGCAAGCTGTTGATTTTTGTGGCCTTAATGACATACACTCACATGGGCAGAGGTTCACATGGTTGAATAATAGGTGTGGCAGGGACTTCACAAAGGAAAAAATAGATAGAGCACTCGGTAACAAGGAATGGAATGACCTCTATAATCATGGCTTGTGCACTGCCCTTGCTGCCATAAAATCAGATCATTCCCCCCTGCTCATTGATATACATAACACAGGTGATGGAAAAATGAGAACACGGCGGTGTTTTAGATATGAGATGGCATGGGAACTGAAGGAAGATTGCTAGAAGGTTGTAAGTGAGGCATGAAAGAAAGCTAGTATGACAGGCTGTGAGGCTAGTTTACTGAGGACAAAACTTGGTGTATGTCAAAAAGACCTGCTAGTATGGAATCAGACAACCAAGTTCCAAAAGCAAATGGATATCACACAGGGGCAGCAAAGAATTGGTCATCTCCAAAATACTGGCACAAGTGAGCATTTAGCAACTATGAAACAACTTCAAAATGAAGTTTTATTTGCCATTACAACAAATGACCTCAGGTGGCACCAAAGAGCAAAGCAGCATTGGCTCAAGCATGGAGACAAAAACACTCAATACTTTCACATGCAGGCAAGTCAAAGAAGGAAGAAAAATGCAATCAAATGTGTAGAGGATTCACTGAGAAGATATGTAACTGAGCAGGCAGGGATTGGAGAGGTTTTCACAGGTTACTTCTCCTCTTTATTTACTACCTCCTACCCTTCTAATTTTAAAAATTGTCTGCATGCACTGGGTACCAAATTAGATATGGAAATGAAGGCATGGCTCATGAACCCTTTCACTAGAGAAGACATTACAACAGTGGTTTTTCAAATGAACTCATTAGGATCTCCTGGTCCTGATGGCTTTCTAGCTCAATTCTACCAAAAACACTAGGATGTGGTGGGTGATCAAGTGTGTAATTATGCATTCAAGGTACTAAACCATGGTGGATCCCTCAATGAGGTTAATGATACTTTCATCTCCCTCATTCCCAAAGTTAAAAGCCCCAAGAGAGTAGCTGACTACAGACCCATTACTCTGTGTAATGTCATGTATAAAATTGTTTCTAAAACCCTTGTAAACATGCTGATAACCATACTCCCGAAGCTCATTGCTCTCAACTAGAGTGCCTTTGTACCTGGAAGGCTCATCTCTGATAACATACTAGTAGACTATGAGATCCTACACTCCATGAACTAAAGAATGAGAGGCAAAAGAGGATTCATGGCCCTCAAATTAGATATGAGTAAGGCCTATAATACGGTGGAATGGAAATTTATTAAAGCTACAATGACCAAGATGGACTTTCCCCTACAGTGGATCAACATTATCCAGGTCTGCCTTAACTCAGTGTCTTACTCGATTCTTGTGAATGGAGAGCCTCAAAAGATCTTCTTGCCTTCTAGGGGACTTAGACAAGGACACTCCTTGTCTCCATACCTATTTATACTCTGTGCAGAAGCCATCACATCACTTCTAAACCAGGCAGAGGTGTGTGGTAGGCTAACTCCAGCCCCAATAGGAGAGGCCCAGTCACAGTGAATCACCTTTTCTTCACAGATGTTAGTCTTTTATTCTGCCAAGCAAAGTCTGAGGAACTCAATTGTGTACTCCACATCCTTGATCTATATGAGAAGGCCTCAGGACAAGTCTTAAACAAAGACAAATCCTCCATTTTCTTTAGCAAGAACACTAGGCAGTACAAAGACAAATTCTGCAGCTAGCAGGAATTAAATCTTTTGGCAATTTTGAAATATACCTGGGACTACCTGCTTTGGTGGGCAGGAAAAAGATTACATCATTCCACTCTCTGATTGATAGGACCTGGACTCGAGTAACAAATTGGAAAACTAAATATTTAAATATTTCCACTGCATTTAAAACACTGGGCGTACTTTAGAAATCACATAGTTTATTTAGAAACACAATGTCGAGGTTCAGCACGCATAACGAGGCATGCAGTCGCTAGAGAGAAGGGGCAGACTGTTACATAACTTCCTTCCTCGGAATTTGTTTATATCAGAAAGAATGAGCGGGATGTTACATATACATTTTCAAAAGTGGCTATCACCTTAGCAAAGAGATGGAAAGGGAGCTAGAAGGGGAAACATCAGTCAGAGTTATCTGTAAACTCGAGCCTAAGACCTCTGGCCATGCTCTATGGGGATGTAATGCTGCTAAGGATGTGTGGGGTCAAGGAATAAAGAAAGTATGGTCAATCCTTGTTAACACTCTCAACCCAGGGGAACTTGATCAGGTGGCTGTCACAATGAGGGGAATCTGGTCTAGAAGGAATGATTTTATCCATGGCAAAGAATTCAAACACCCAAATGCTATCAACCAACAGGTCAAGGCAGACATTAGCTCTCACAAGGAGGCACTCAAAGAGGATCCATGAACTAATCTCAAGGCTCTAGCAGGGGCTCATTGATGGTCAAAACCTGATGTAGGAAGCTTTAACGTTAACTGCAATGCAACTATTAAATCAAGGGAGGGGAGGATTGGCATTGGAGTACTCATCAGAGATCACCAAGGTTTTGTTATTGGCGCTCTTCGTGCTAACAGATTTCTCAAAGGAACCTCTTTTGATGCTGAAGCCTATGGTCTACTATTGGCAGCAGTTTTCTACAAGGAACTTGCTTTAAAACAATTCTATATAGAGGGGGACTCAAAACAAGTAGTGGACTCGCTGAAACACTATACTTCGAACTGGAGTTTGGGTGGCTGTCATATAGAAGATGCAAGACACATACTTGAATCATATGCTACCTGGTCAATATCGCATACATATCGAGAGGCTAATATGACAGCTCACAGCTTAGCAAAAGCTATTCTTGAATGTCTAGAGGATGTGTATGATATTGAGCTATGTCCTTCTTGTATTCTATCTCTGGTTGCCTAAGACATCATGTAATTATATCACTCGTTTCTTTTAGAGTTGATGTAAGTGGTGATTATGATTAATGAGATCAGTTTTTTATAAAAAATAAAAAATAAATGATTGCATGTAGTAGTATTCAATATATTTATATAGATATGTGTACACAAATAAATTAAAGGAAATACCATATTTGGCATTCTATATATATTCTTATTTTTCCACAGCATTATATAGATTTTCGATAAGAAAATGATGGTCCATGTTCTTGACAAGGGACAAATACAAAAATAATAATATAAAAGACATATATTATGGGAGTAGTTAGCTATTAAATAGAGCGATTGTGAGACCCTTTTTGACACTGTACGGATTTTCGATATTAATAAAGAAAATAAAAGGGAAAAAAAACGAAGGTGGTCCAAATTATTGATGAAGATATTTACAGAAGTGCTTATATTACTGATGAGCATAAACTTGGGAATATATTAGCATGCAATGGATATAGCCATTAAATAATCTTCTACCCATTTCACAAGCTGGAGAGACGGATTTTCAACTAATGAGGAGGAAGGGCCAGTTAGCATCACTGGAGGCAGAGATGTTAGAGAGGACTAGGTTGCATACCACCATTGATAATATAGCCGGAAGAGTGCTTTGTCCTCAAGCCATGGGACCAGTTGTGCTCTCCATAAGAGAGAAATGTCAGGGTTAAGTTTTAAGCATGGTGATTGAGGTTTGTGAGTGATTATTGGGGCTGGTGGTGGAACTGTTTAATGGAGGTTGAGATTTTGTGTGGTGGAAGGTGAAGCAGAGGGTGTGGCCATTGAGAAGAAAGAAGGAAGTTCTCACATGTGTTCAGATACCAAATATGCACAGCAAATACAGAAATTAATGTGATGAATTCTGCCTACTCAACATGTAGAGCAGAAGTTGATTATTTTTGAATTTCTGTATAACAACTTTACATGCAAATGCTTATCAACCATACAAGAACGGAGATGATTGCTGCATAGACAGAGATACAATCCAACACAATCCAATCCATTAGTAATAGTAAATCATCCCAACATAGGCTGAGAATACAATCCAACATAGGCAGAGAATATATCAAAGAAACTTCTACCCTTATACATAGCGAGTAGAGAGTATTGTCTTCAACTTAAGACAAGTTTCAGACCCTTTTACGGTTTCCTGAACTCTTGACCGAAAGAAACCGATAAGGTATTCAAAGCCAAACCCTTCTATCTAACACAACATTACTTACAGTCATATGTCTGTTGCTAAAGTACAAACCAACATTTCTTACAAGCAAAATAAAGTAGCATAAATTACATTCTTTTCCAATTTTCCATGGTTGTAAATCTTCCTGCTCTCTTACGCGGTGGCGGTGATGATTTCCTCCCCTCATAGATTTCTGCAGAGAAATACTCCATGAACTCTTGACCAGTAAGCCAGGAAAATCCCAGATCCCACAAACAGACCACTCTATCTTGAATTTGCACGAGTGTGTCGGTAGCATCCAGTTTACTCGGGTTCCAAACGATCATCAGAACCTCTTTTTTCAGGCTCTCATAGTCACTTGATTTGGTGCCCTCCACATACGATTATTGAACCTCATTTTTATTAGGTTTGTATAATCATTTGATAGGGTAACATCCATATGATTATCAGATCCTTATTTTTAATTTTCTGATAATCATTTAATATGGTAATGAGTCTCAGAACCAGATTCTCAGAACCAGATTCTTTTACAAGATTCTGGTATAATCTCAACATGACCATGAAACTTGAGGGTCTTCCTCAAAGTTCATGACAGAGTAACCATTTAGTAGGGAAACAGTTTCTTGGGTTCGCGAAAAACTAATTGAAATTGGCCAATAATGGATTGGGTTCGTGAAAAAGTAATTGTAGTCATGGACTACTTGGTTGGGGTATTTTGTGGATGTTTTGGGATGAGGTTTGTGTTTAATAACTTCCAGATTTCCAAAGGTGGGAAATGCCGGTTCAGCAGAAAACATTTTTGAATAATTTCCAAAGAAAGTATTCCCTTGGATGCTAAAAAGCATAATTGGCATTGGCTTAACAAAATAATAGTAATTTGGTGTAAAGGTACTGGAATTGCTTCAGAAACTGTGCAAATTAGTGATGAGTATTCCATATGTTAATACTCATCTTCCAAAGAATTATTAATACCAATAATTCATTGGAGTCAAATCAGATCATAGGATCTGATTTGAAGGCCCAGACCCTTCCATCGATGATATAGGTTCTGGATTTAAAAACCCTGATGAAGCCTTTCTTTTGTTGACCTCTTCAGAATCTTCAAATGTCGGCTCAAGCTGTTGTACACAGGAACAATAAATTATTAGCTATCAAAAGACCAATAACTCTGAAAATAAAAGATTCAAGCTGAAGCCATTGCTCAAGTTAAAATGTATCAACTCACGGCATTCAAGATGATACAACAACACACAAAATTTCATCGCTAAACTTGCAAAACCTATTAATAAAAGGTACCTGAGAGCTTGAACTTACCAGTAAGTCCTCGATTTCCATATCTGACCCACTGCATGATCCATCGTCACTACTAGAGACTGCGCTTTTCCCAGTCTCACAGCCAAAAGCGAGATTCTTTTGACTGCCAGACATATTGGGAATATAAGGGTAGCCAGTCAGATCATATTGTAAACACACCCCACCATGACTGCTGTTCAAGTCATTGGTGACAGCGTCTGATATGCAAAAAGGATCTGACTCTTTGTGCATATCCGAGGGTGAAGAGGGGAAGAACTGGAAGCGTAAGTTCCAATCTATTGTCCCTTGTGAGAGATCGGACATAGCCAAGCCATCCTCCGATTGCAAGTCACCCTTGATGTTAGGAACACAAAAAAAAAAAAAAAAAAAAAACAAATGAGACAAGGAACTTAACTGACCTTGAAATATGGAACATTTTACTTTTAAGCAGGAACTCGATTCCTTACCTCACTAGTTGTTGCTCCTGCGATTTGATTTTTTGCGGCATAAGCATTATCAGTAATCTGGTTACATTCAGCATATGCAATGGCGTTGGAAATTATTCCATCATAATTGTCTTCAGGATAAAATATGTTTAGGTAATTGTCAGCTTCAGCTGGCTCAGACTCTGCTTCTTTAAGAGAAGATTTAGCTGTTGCAGGGGATGAAACAGCAGGCTTATTGGAGGACGAAATTAATGAGGACAATGGTTCACAATCTAATGGATTCAGGACCCTTCGTATTTCTTCTTCTAGCTGCAAATCATCCTGATAGAATAAACATAAGTGAATAAGATAATTACTTATTAATTTTTCAAAGAAACTTAAACAACTTTTTAAAGCTGAAAATCAAATCCATTCTCACCTCAGTAAGGGTAACTTCTGCGAAACAAGCACTAGAATTGTTGTCATCACTCTCAACAAGTGCTGTAGTGTCAGATATTGTCCCATGAGAATTCTCATAATTAGAACATTCATTGATTGTTCCATTATCCTCAGCTTGCACTGTCGATGCTGAAGCCACAGCTAGATCAGACTCTGCTTCTTCAAGACCAGTGGCAGGTCTAGCATCATTGAAGTTTGGACCTTTGCTACTCTTTTTTTGTTTATCAAATAAACGACACAGGAGAAAGGGATTCTGCATAAAGTTCGTCAAAAGAGATGAATCAAGGGAACGTGACAGCATCAGCTGATCAAACACTTAAAATGCGATGCTAGAAAGCTGCAAGATGACAATATGCAAATTTGTGTATAATAAGAATGGTTAGAGCTCTGAAAATTACCAATTAAGCATATTAAGAAACCACAATAAGAATTTAACAAATCTAAAGATTCCACCTGATTTGGGTGGCAGAATGATCTTAGATAAACGCAAAAGAAACATACACAAAATATCACAAACCAGCCTGTGAAACAAAAGCTACCGGCAAAGAAACATGGCAAAAGGGAAGACCAAAAAACCAACCTGACCAGGGTTCGTGCCGTTGAGTTCCTTCTGGGTTGTCCGGTACTCATGCATTACCCAAGGGGTTCTTATCCCGGTAGGACTACGCCCTAGGTAGAACACCAGAGTCTTTTTCATTCCGATCAAAGTCGAGCCAGACATGATTTTCCGATCATTACCGGTGGACTTCCAGTACCCTGTTTCGGTTGCCCTGTTCGATCGATTCCCAGTCCGATGCTTCAGTTCCTGTGGCGAGAAGAAGAACCACTCCCGATCCTTGGACACTATGCCAGACATATCTACACTCGAAGAAATTAACCAGAATAAGCACAAAGTTTTGAGGGCCAAAGACCCAAAGTAAGCAAAACACATAAAGCAAAACGAAGAGGGAATCTTATAATTGCATATTACAATTACCCGGCAAATCCCAGGGCTCCCATTTATAGAACTGAACTTCGCGAATGAAGTAAATATCTTCATAATTCTTCCCATTAATCTTTGAACTCAGGTAGTAGTCGATGAGCTCCTGTTCCGTTGGACTGAATCGGAACCCTCGAGGCAGTTTCAGAGACAAAGCATCCATCACCCCACACACGCACACACGCACACACGGGAGAACGTTTAACGGAGAAAACCATAAACTATCCAGAGAGATTAGGAAACAGAAGGAGAGCTCTTTGGAGGAAAAGCGAGCGAGGAAGCATGGAGGAGAGTTGTGAATTGCGACAGCATGCAGTTCGTCCAATATTATACAAGCCTAGCTAACTTCTTGACGAAGTTTGCATTTTTGGTCCTCCCAAGTTTAGACTTTTTTTTATCAAAATGGTTCTTGCAACACTTTTTTTTTCCATTCTTTTCCTTCTCATGGATCTTAATGGACTGATTTAGATGGTAAGATGAGATAAGATGATATGATATGAGTTTAGATGATTTTATGTAAATTAAAATAATAATATTATTAAAAAAAATAATTTTATAATAATATTATTATTTTAAGATTTGAAAAAATTGAATTATTTATTATATTTTGTATGAGAATTTAAAAAGTTGTAATGATAAGATAAAATCAGATGAATTGAGAGTGTTTTTTTTTTTTTTTTATAAACAGAGCAATTTCATTTCACTATCATAAAGCAACCTTACATGACAGCATGATCAAACCACATGGCCTGACCAGCAAACTCAGGGATAGCACCCCACCACATCTGAACATCCAATACATTCCATGCGTACCTAGCTAAACAATGAGCCACACCATTCCCTTCCCAATGTACGTGCTCAACTATCAATTCCTGGAAAAGGCACATTAGACTCTTTACCTCCCTACTTAAATTACCATTAAAAGACAATGACTACTGGGCAGCTTTCAACTCTTGCATAATCAACAAATAGTCAGACTCAACAATTAATTTTGGGATGTCTAATGGAAAGCACATTTGTAGTCCCCGAAGTACAGCAAGTAACTCAATGGTAGATGGTTCATTCACTGCAGGTTCAGCGACAACTGCTATCATCACCACCTTGCCCTTGCTATCACATAGAAACATTCCAATCCCAGCCTTTTTGTACTCTGGAAAGACCTCCCCGTCAACATTGAGCTTCAGAAATTCAGAAGGAGGTGATATCCACCTACACAGGTTCTTCCCATCTGCATCATTTGAAACCTTTAAAATTAAAAATGATTTGTACAAAGAAATAGCCATATTTGCTGCTGCAAAGGGGGTGATAAGCTCACTTTCCATCTTCAACTTATTTCGTCGAAACCACATACCCCAACATAGTACAAACATGAGGGTAAAATATGCTTCACTGCCAAAATTTAACACACCTTTCACATTATCCATCAAGATTTTTTCATGTTGAAACTTGAAACCTATTGGACCAAACCGCCTCCACATCTCATTTAACTGAGGACAGACAACAGTGCATGAGTAACATCTTCATCCCTTTCTCCACAGAAACAGCAACCCCCTTCCACTTCAATTTTTCGATACCTCAGATTTTTGAGTGTAGGCGAAATATTCCTACAGGCTCGCCATGCAAAAGTTTTAATCTTCCTTGGTACATTCATCTTCCATAGTTTCTTCCACATGTGCCTATCTTGCACCCAGCTGGATGGTTCAGCTATCTCCCTCAACCCCAAAGTTTGAAATAACCTATAAGCACTTTTCACAGTAAAACAGCCACTTACTTCCTCTGGCCATATCCATTTATCACTACAAGACATAAAAGGCAATCTAATCTTCAAAATTTCTTCAGCTACCATTGGATCAAAGAGAGCTCTAACAGTATCAAACCTCTAATTTCTTGTTTCCGAACAGATAAGGCTATCCACAGTTGCCTCCTCTTCAGAAGCAGGAAGCCCATTCTCAGCACTCCTTCTTAAGTATTTATGACCTGGAACCCAATAATCCTTCCAAATAGAAATAGATGCTCTAGACCTAACTCGCTATCTACATCCCTCTAATAACCATTTCTTTGCTACAAAGATCCCCCTCCATGCGTAAGAAGGATGCAAACCCAACTTTGCTTGAAAGAATGTACTACAGGGAAAATATTTAGCTTTATAAAGCCTTTGCAATAAAGACCCCTCATTTTGTAAAATTTGTCATCCTTGTTTAGCCAAGAGAGCTATATTAAAAGTAAGTAAACTTTTAAACCCCATCCCCTCTCTGAATTTTGAAGCACATAAATGCCTCCAGCTTAACCAATGCATTTTCTATTCATTGCCCCTCTGTCCCCACCAGAACTGAGACATCATTCCTTCCAATTCCCTACATAAACCCAAAGGTACCTGAAAGCATGACATAGCATATGTAGGGATCGATAAAGCTACAGCCTTAATAAGGACTTCTCTTCCTCCCTGTGATAACAATTTCTCCTTCCAACTTTGTAATTTATTACATACTCTCCTTTTTATGTCAGCAAAAACAAGAGATTTTGATCTCCCAACCAAGTTAGGCAGCCTAAGATACTTATCATATTGTTGGAATGTCCTAACACCACACAAATTCAACAACTCGTGCTATTGATCAGCATCCACATTCTTTGAAAAAATCACAGCAGTTTTTTCCTTATTCACTTTTTGTCCCGACGCTGCTTCATATTTCTCAAGCACCCCCTGAATATGTCTGGTAGTTTGCACATTAGCCTCACAGAAAATTATGCTATCATCCGCAAACAACAAGTGGCTTACAACAGGAGCCCCTCGGCAAACCTTTATTCCCCTCACTAATTGTTTACTCTCAGCATCCATTAACAACTCAGTGAGACCCTCAGTACATAAAAGGAAAATGTAAGGGGAGAGAGGATCCCCTTGCCTAAGCCCCCTCGTAGGCTTAATAGGCCATGAGGCTCTCCATTAATCAAAATGGAAAAAGACACAGTTGTCACACATTTCATAACCAGCTGCACAAAACTATAAGCAAATCCTAGTTTGAGCATTATTTTTTCTAAAAAACTCCACTCCACCTGGTCGTAGGCCTTGCTCATATCCAATTTAAGAGACATATAACCTTTTTTGCCGTACCTTTTGTGCCTTAGATAATTGACCAACTCATAAGAAACTAACACATTATTCGAAATCAGCCTACCCTTAACAAACGCACATTGAGATTCTGATATAACCGCAGGAAGATGAAGATCGAGCCTATTAACAATAACCTTAGAGACCAACTTATAAACCACATTACAAAGACTGATTGGGCGAAAATTAGGTACTACATCGCAAGTTTTTTTCTTTGAAATGAGGCTGATAAATGTATGGTTAAGGTCTCTAGGAAAGTGGCCAGTATTCAAGGTGTGCAATACATCAGTAGTCACAGAACTACCCACAATAGACCAATATTTTTGGAAAAAAATGGGGGACATACCATCAGGGCCTGGGGCTTTAGCAGGATGCATCTGTTGGAGGGCTGCTTTTACTTCATCTACATAGTAAGGCTTTGACAGATCCGAATTCATTTCTGGTGTCACCCTTTGATGCACACATGCCAAAACTTCCTCTTGATGCCTCTGTGGAGTAGAAGTGAAAAGCTCAGAAAAGAAATCCACAATTAATCTATCCCTCAGATGACCTCCCCTTACAACACCCCTTGCATCCTTCAAGCATTTGATAAAATTCCTCTTTCGTCTGCCATTTGCTTGAGAATGAAAAAATCGTGTATTTTGATCACCTTCTTGAAGCCACTGGACCCGAGATTTTTGCTTCCACATGACTTTCTCCCTCTCAAGCCATAATTGAACTTCTTGTCTAGCTTTATTCACACCCATACCATCGGGTTGTAAAGAATCTCTATCTTGAGCCTGTTGCAAATTTCGCTTTGCTAAATCCAACTTTCCGAAAACATTCCCAAACGACTATTTATTCCACTCAGAAAGCTGCTCCCCACACCTCTTCATTGACCTCATCACATCCTCCATTCTCCTTTGATCCCCACCATTATTCCATACTCGATCAATAATCTGAGAACATGTCTCCTCACCCACCCACATAGCCTCAAACCGAAACAGTTTGGTTACCCTTTTTTCTACCCTTCACCTCTTCAGAGTCAAACCACACAGTAGGTGGTCTGAATAAGCTGCCATGCCATGCATAACCACAAATTGAGGAAACAAAGCACATAATTGATTATTCCCTAAGAACCTATCCAAATGCTCAGAAATGGCTCGAGTACCCTCTCTACCATTACACCATGTAAAAATTGGACCCCTAAACCCCAAATCACGCAAAGAACAGTCGAGTAGGACATTCTTAAATGCCTCCATTTGGGACTCTGAGCGTGGTCTACCCCCCTCTTTTCATTGAAGTGCAATAATTCATTAAAATCACCCCCTACAAGCCAAGGACAAGCCACCTCAGAACTTAGCCGTCTAATTAGATTCCAAGTCAGATATCTATTTGCCACCTCAAGATTTCCATAAACTTCTGTGAATTTCCACTCGGGCCTATCCCCATCTTTAATCAAAGCATCAATGTGATTCATGGAAAAAGATTGAATACGAACACACAAATCCCTTTTCCACAATAAGGATAATCCACCGCTTCTACCCACACAATCAACCATAAAACAATGAGTTAAGTGCAATCAAAACTTACAACGTTCCATAGCTCGCACCTTTAGCTTAGTCTCCTGAAGAAAGACCAAACTGGGATCTTCTTTCGTGATCAGATCACGTAAAGCTCGAATTCCCTGTGGGTTCCCAAGCCCACGGGAATTCCAACACAGAATTTTCATGGCTGACGGCAGGGCTGGACTCCAGCCTCTGCCGATACTTCACTTCGAACCTCATGGAGCTTGTCGCCATCGTCCTGCGAGAGAACCCCACCCTTCTGCCTCTTCCCCTCTAAAGACGCATCTCCGAAGAAGGAGATAAGGAAACCTTCCTCTTCACAGTTCTACCTTTCGCCGAAACAGGGCATTTAGGGACTGGGTGAACAATTTCCTGGGTCTTCCGTTTCCACTTCCCAAGTGCCCTATTTGACTTTTTAGAAGGCCCTAAATCACCCTGTAACCCTTCCTTAGCAGAGCCCAAACCATACTATCAAAGCTCACACAGCCCACGGAACCATCATCCTGACTTAGATGTTTGACAAGGCCAACACTCACCTCGGGAAATCCTTTGTTAGCCCGGCCCATGATATCTTCATTCACCCCTGCCAACGGTCCAGCACCTTCTCTGAACCAATACTACGAACCCCACTCATCACGCCACCTGTAAAACTCAAACAATTCGCAATGTTAACCGCAACCGACTCTCGGAACTTTGCTCGGTCAAAGTAATCGCCTTAATGGAGGGATTTGAAATTTCTGAAAAATCAGCACCCAAAGGTTTCGAAATTGCCGTTTCTATAACTGCCTCCTCATCACTGCATATTTTACGGGAACCAGGGTCTGGCACCCCCTCTGCCTCAGATGGTTGTGGACGCCCTGAACCCTCAGTGGTTTTTCCTCCACGACCCAGTCCACACAGCCATTGACCATAAGGAAGAGGACCCTAATGCGAATCGTTGCTTCCCCTCTGATCACAGTCTTGCTGGGCATGACCAATTCTCCCACACACGTAGCAAAAATCAGGTAATCTTTGATATGAGAATCTTATCCAATAAGGCACACGAACCCGAATCCGCAGATATTCACCCCATGCGAGTTCCCCCTCCAGTAGATCAATTTCCTCTACTATACCTAGCGCATTTCCAATCAATTTACCCATAGTCTCATTGCGGGCCATCAGAGGCAGATCGTGAACTCGTACCCAAAACGATGCCTCAGTGAGATGCAGCATTTGCGTTTGTTGAGCACCATCAAAATCTTTTACTAAAACCAACTGTTTATCAAACGTCCAGGGGCCATCCCTGACCACTCTCTCCTTATCCTTAACATCATCAAACTCTGCTATCAGGAAATTTGAATCTAGGTTTTGAATGCGCATCATCTTCACAGGACGCCAAATTCTTCGCAGCATCTGCTTCAATGCTTCCTTATTATAGTGTTTCAGAGTCAGCAACTGAATTATCAAACACCTTTCGCCCCGATGAACAGTATCTCGAACCACCTCTTCATCGATGAAAACCACTTCTTCCTCATATTCCGTCAAAGACAGCCTTCCATACAAACCTTCCAAATCCTCCACCATAAGCCCCACCAATCACAAACGAAGGATAAAAAACAAACGCGTGAAAAGAGAAAGGAGACGACCGTTACTCGCAGTGAGCGAGAAAGAAAACCTCTACTCACAGTGGGCAAGAGAGGAACGTTTATTTTGGGAGTATTCCTATATCCAAACAGTGCCTAAATATTCTTTCCTTGAAGCTGGAAAGTGTGGAAATACAATATACAATATTTTTTTTCCTTTTATTTGTTTTAAACTAAATTATTTATCAAAACAATATACTGCCTAAACTATCAATTTACATTCTCGGAGATATTAAAAAATATATATAATATTCCCTCTTTTTTCCCTTAAAAAATATGTAATTATTGCTTCAAACTTATAAAAAGAAAGAAGAAAAATGCCTTTTAGTAGATTTAAAAAAATAAATTTTGAATAAACAAATTAGTTTGGGATGTGATTTTCAAAATTAATTAATAATTTAAATAATGCATTTGTTGAAGACTTTATAAACTAAACTTTCATCTCACCATAATTTAATTACATCATATTTTCTATCAACTTTTAGATTTTAAGAAGATAAAAGATGATTTAAAAGTAATAAAAACTATCATATTTACATATATTCTTGAGAAATAATTTATAAAATTTTAAGAGAATGTAAAACACATAAAAAAATCATTTTTAATAATAAATCCTAGTTTTTTTTATTATAAAAGCTACAATGATGAGTGTGGAAGACTGAGGACTGAAGTTGGCTTTCGTATGGGATTGACCTGAGGTCAGCATACAGAATAATACATTACAACATGCAGATGGTTAACAGTACGTACCTGTGGGTCCCACAATGTCCAACCTCGTTTCCTAGATGGCACATTACTACTCTGATACAGGAAGAAGACAATGGACCAACATGGCAATTCACAGGATTCTAGGGACATCCCAACACTGGGAAGAGGAGTAGTAGCTGGCAACAATTGAAGATGCTAAAACCACCTTGTCCCATGGCTTGGTTGTGCCATGGGGACTTTAATGAGATCCTTCATCAAAAGGAAAAAATGGGTGGAGCAAGCAGACTATACAAACAGATTGAGGAGTTCAGGCAAGCTGTTGATTTTTGTGGCCTTAATGACATACACTCACATGGGCAGAGGTTCACATGGTTCAATAATAGGAGTGGCAGAGACTTCACAAAGGAAAAAATAGATAGAGCCCTCAGTAACAAGGAATGGAATGACCTCTATAATCATGGCTCGTGCACTGCCCTTGCTGCCATAAAATCTGATCATTCCCCCTGCTCATTGATATACATAACACAGGTGATAGAAAAATGAGAAAACAACAGTCTTTCAGATATGAGATGGCATGGGAACTGAAGGAAGATTGCTAGAAGGTTGTAAGTGAGGCATGGAAGAAAGCTAGTACAATAGGCTGTGAGGCCAGTTTACTGAGGACAAAACTTGGTGTATGTCAAAAAGACCTGCTGGTATGGAAGCAAACAACCAAGCAGCAAGAACAAATGGATATTACATAGAGGCAGCAAAGAATTGGCCCATTTCCAAAACACTGGCACAAGTCAGCATTTAGCAACTATGAAACAACTTCAAAAGGAAGTGGTATCTGCCATTACAACAAATGACCTCAGGTGGCGCTAAAGAGCAAAGCAGTATTGGCTCAAGCATGGAGATAGAAACACTCAATACTTTCACATGCAGGCAAGTCAGAGAAGGAAGACAAATGCAATCAAATGTGTAGAGGATTCACAGAGAAGATATGTAACTAAGCAGGCAGGGATTGGAGAGGTTTTCACAGGTTACTTCTCCTCTTTATTTACTACCTCCTACCCTTCTAGTTTAAAAATTGTCTGCATGCACTGTGTACCAAATTAGATATGGAAATGAAGGCATGGCTCATTAACCCTTTCACTAGAGAAGACATTACAGCAACAGTTTTTCAAATGAACTCATTAGGATCTCCTGGTCCTGATGGCTTTCCAGCTCAATTCTACCAAAAACACTGGGATGTGGCTGGTGATCAAGTGTGTAATTATGCCTTCAAGGTACTAAACCATGGTGGATCCCTCAATGAGGTTAATGATACTTTCATCTCCTTCATTCCCAAAGTTAAAAGCCCCAAGAGAGTAGCTGACTACAGACTCATTAGTTTGTGTAATGTCATGTATAAAATTGTTTCTAAAACCCTTGCAAACAGGCTGAAAACCATACTCTCCAAGCTCATTGCTCTCAACTAGAGTGCCTTTGTACCTGGAAGGCTCATCTCTGATAACATACTAGTAGCCTATGAGATCCTACACTCCATGAAGTCAAGAATGAGAGGCAAAATAGGATTCATGGCCCTTAACTTAAATATGAGTAAGGCCTATGATAGGGTGGAATGGAAATTTATTAAAGCTATAATGACCAAGATGGACTTTCCCCTACATTGGATCAACATTATCCAGGTCTGCCATAACTCAGTGTCTTACTCGATTCTTGTGAATGGAGTGCCTCAAAAGATCTTCTTGCCTTCTAGGGGACTTAGACAAGGAGACCCCCTGTCTCCATACCTATTTATACTTTGTGCAGAAGCCCTCACAGCACATCTAAACCAGGCAGAGGAGTGTGGTAGGCTAACTCCAGCCTCAATAAGAAGAGGCCCAGTCATAGTCAATCACATTTTTTTCGCAGATGATAGTCTTTTATTCTGCCAAGGAAAGTCTGAGGAACTCAATTGTGTACTCCACATCCTTGATTTATATGAGAAGGCCTCAGGACAGGTCTTGAACAAAGACAAATACTCCATTCTCTTTAGCAGGAACACTGCCTAGGCAGTACAAAGACAAATTCTACAACTAGCAGGAGTTAAATCTTTTGGCAATTTTGAAAGATGGGACTACCTGCTTTGGTGGGCAGGAAAAAGATTGCATCCTTCCACTCTCTGATTGATAGGACCTGGACTCGAGTAACAAATTGGAAAACTAAATTTCTCTCTTCTGCAGGGAAAGAAGTCATACTCAATGCAGTCTGCCAAGCCATCCCTACTTATGCTATGGGTATGTTCATGTTACCAAACTCCATCACAAGTAAACTAAACCAGATGCTTAGGAAGTTTTGGTGGGGTTTCAATGAAAATACTTCCAAAATTCAATGGGTCAATTGGAAACAGCTCAGTTACAGCAAAGATATAGGAGGCATTGGCTTCAAAGACCTGAGAAATTTTAACTTAGCATTGCTCTCAAAGCAAGGATGGAGGATCCTACAAAATCCAACTTCCCTAATGGCAAAGATCCTGAAGCAGAAATATTTCAACAAGGTTGGGTTTCTAGAAGCCCGGGTTGGGACAGGGCTCTTTTTTACTTGGAGAGGCATACACGCAAGCTTAGGTTTGTTAAAGAAATGTCTCATGTGGAGAGTCAGGAATGGCCACAAAGTGAATATAAGGAGTGATAGATGGATACCATCCTCTCCCTCTTACAAGATCCTGTCGAGCTGAGAAGTAGATTGCTGGTATGAACTTTTTTTCCAACAGGAAATAGATGGCATCAAAGCTATACCAATTAGTCTAGGTGGGAGAGAAGACAAATTAATATGGCAATTTACTACTAATGGTATATACATTGTCAAAAGTGGCTATCACCTTAGCAAAGAGATGGAAAGGGAGCTAGAAGGGGAAACATCAGTCAGAGCTAGGGACAATCAAGTTTGCAAAACTATCTGGAAACTAAGAGTTCCCCCTGCTACTAAGATGTTCTTATGGAGAGCCTGTAGTGAGGCCCTCCCCACTCTAGCTAATCTAAGAAGGAGAAAAGTAGTGGAGGATAGTTTATGCTTGATCTGTAAACTGGAGCCTCAGTCCACTGGCCATGCTCTATGGGGATGTAATGCTACTAAGGATGTGTGGAGTCAAGGAATAAAGAAAGTGCAGAAGCTGTCTATCCAGGTTTTCAATGTATGGTCAGTCCTTGTTAACACTCACGACCCAGGGGAACTTGATGAGGCGGCAGTCACAATGAGTGGAATCTGGTCTAGAAGGAATGATTTTATCCATGGCAAAGAATTCAAACACCCAAATGATGTCAACCAACAGGTCAAGGCAGACATCAACTCTCATAGGGAGGCACTCAAAGAGGATCCAGGAACTAATCTCAAGGCTCTAGCATGGGCTCATAGATGGTCAAAACCTGATGTAGGAAGCTTTAAGGTTAACTGGGATGCAACTGTTAAATCAAGGGAGGGGAGGATTGGCATAGGAGTACTCATCAGAGATCACCAAGCTTTTGTTATTGGCGCTCTTCACGCTAAGAGATCTCTCAAATGAACCTTTTTTTATGCTGAAGCCTATGGTCAACTATTGGCGGCAGTTTTTTGTAAGGAACTTGGTTTAAAACAATTATGTCTAGAGGGGGACTCAAAACAAGTAGTGAACTCACTGAAACACTATACTTCGAACTAGAGTTTGGATGGCTGTCTTATAAAAGATGCAAGACACATACTTGAATCATCTGCTACCTGGTCAGTATCGTATGCATATCGAGGCTAATATGGCAGCTCACAGCTTAGCAAAAGCTGATCTTGAATGTCTAGAGGATGTGTATGATATTGAGCTATGTCCATCTTGTATTCTGTCTCTGGTTGCCAAAGACATCATGTAATTATATCAACCAAAAAAATATGATTGCATGTAGTAGTATTCAATATATTTATATAGATATGTGTACACAAATAAATTAAAGGACATACCATATTTGGCACTATATATATATATATTCTTTCTTTCTCCACAGCATTATATAGATTTTCGATAAGAAAAATGATGGTCCATGTTCTTGACAAGGGACAAATACAAAAATAATAATATAAAAGACATATTATGGGAGTAGTTGGCTATTAAATAGAGCGATTGTGAGACCCTTTTTGACACTGTACGGACTTTCGATATTAATAAAGAACAGAAAAGGAAAAAAAACGAAGGTGGTCCAAATAATTGATGATGAGCATAAACTTGGTAATATATTAGCATGCAATGGATGTAGCCATTAAATAATCTTCTAACCCATTTCACAAGCTGGAGAGACGGATTTTCAACTAATGAGGAAGGGCCAGCTGGCATCACTGGAGGCAGAGATGTTAGAGAGGAGTAGGTTGCATACCACCATTGATAATATAGCCGGAAGAGTGCTTTGTCCTCAAGGCACGGGACCAGCTGTGCTCTCCATAAGAGAGAAATGTCAAGGTTAAGTTTTAAGCATGGTGATTGAGGTTTGTGAGTGATTATTGGGGCTGGTGGTGGAACTGTTTAATGGAGGTTGAGATTTTGTGTGGTGGAAGGTGAAGCAGAGGGTGTGTCCATTGAGAAGGAAGAAGGAAGTTCTCACATGTGTTCTGATACCAAATAAGCACAGCAAATACAGAAATTAATGTGATGAATTCTGTCTACTCAACATGTAGAGCAGAAGTTGATTATTTTTGCATTTCTGTATAACAACTTTACATGCAAATGCTTATCAACCATACAAGAACGGAGATGATTGCTGCATAGACAGAGATACAATCCAACACAATCCAATCCATTGGTAATAGTAAATCATCCCAACATAGGCTGAGAATACAATCCAACATAGGCAGAGAATATATCAAAGAAACTTCTACCCTTACACATAGCGAGTAGAGAGTATTGTCTTCAACTTAAGACAAGTTTCAGACCCTTCTACGGTTTCCTGAACTCTTGACCCAAAGAAACCGATAAGGTATTCAAAAAAGCCAAACCCTTCTATCTAACACAACATTATTTACAGTCATATGTCTGTTGCTAAAGTACAAACCATTTTTTACAAGCAAAATAAAGTAGCTTAAATTACATTCTTTTCCAATTTTCCATGGTTGTAAATCTTCCTGCTCTCTTATGCGGTGGCGGTGATGCTTTCCTCCCCTCGTAGATTTCTGCAGAGAAATACTCCAAGAACTCTTCACCAGTAAGCCAGGAAAATCCCAGATCCCACAAACAGACCACGCTATCTTGAATTTGCGCAAGTGTGTCGGTAGCATCCAGTTTACTCGGGTTCCAAACGATCATCAGAACCTCTTTTTTCAGGCTCTCGTAGTCACTTGATTTGGTGCCCTCCACATATGATTATTGAACCTCATTTTTATTAGGTTTGTATAATCATTTGATAGGGTAACATCCATATGATTATCAGATCCTTATTTTTAATTTTCTGATAATTATTTAACATGGTAATGAGTATCAGAACCAGATTCTTTTACAAGATTCTGGTACAATCTCAACATGACCATGAAACTTGAGGGTCTTCCTCAAAGTTTCAAGACACAATAACCATTTAGTAGGGAAACAGTTTCTTTTTCTGGCTATAAGCCATGGATAGAACTTGAATGTAATACGGAGAAATTGAAATTGGCCAATAATGCATTAGGTTCGTGAAAAAGTAATTGTAGTCATGGAGTACTTGGCTGGGGTATTTTGTGGATGTTTTGGTATGAGGTTTGTGTTTAATAACTACCAGATTTCCAAAGGAGGGAAATGCTGGTTCAGCAGAAAACATTTTCGAATAATTTCCAAAGGAAGTATTCCCTTGGAATCAAGGATTGATGCTAAAAAGCATAATTGGCATTGGCTTAACAAAATAATAGTAATTTGGTGTAAAGGTACTGGAATTGCTTCAGAAACTGAGCAAATTAGTGATGAGTATTCCATATGTTAATACTCATCTTCCAAAGAATTATTAATACCAATAATTCATTGGAGTCAAATCAGATCCTATGATCTGATTTGAAGGCCCAGACCCTTCCATCGGTGATATAGGCTCTGGATTTAAAAACCCTGATGAAGCCTTTCTTTTGTTGACCTCTTCAGAATCTTCAAATGTCGGCTCAAGCTGTTGTAAACAGGAACAATGCAATATTAGCTATCAAAAGACCAATAACTCTAAAAATAAAAGATTCAAGTTGAAGCCATTGCTCAAGTTAAAATGTATAACTCACGGCATTCAAGCTGATACAACAACACACAAAATTTCTTCGCTAAACTTGCAAAACCTATTAATGAAAGGTACCTGAGAGCTTGAACTTACCAGTAAGTCCTCGATTTCCATATCTGACCCACTGCATGATCCATCGTCCCTACTAGAGACTGCGCTTTTCCCAGTCTCATAGCCAAAAGTGAGATTATTTTTACTGCCAGACATATTGGGAATGTAAGGGTACCCATTCAGATCATATTGTAAACAAACCCCACCATGACTGCTGTTCAAGTCATTGGTGACAAGGTCTGATATGCAAAAAGGATCTGACTCTTTGTGCATATCTGAGGGTGAAGAGGAGAAGAACGGGAAGAGTAAGTTCCAATCTATTATCTGTTGTGAGAGATCGGACATAGCCAAGCCGTCCTCCAATTGCAAGTCACCCTTGATGTTAGGAACAAAAAACAAAAAAAAAAAAAAAAAAACAAATGAGACAAGGAACTTAACTGGCCTTGAAATATGGAACATTTTACTTTTAAGCAGGAACTCGATTCGAATTCCTTACCTCACTAGCTGTTGCTCCTGCCATTTGATTTTTTGCGGCATAAACATTATCACTAATCTGGTTACACTCAGCATATGCAAGGGCGTTGGAAATTATCCCATCATAATTGTCTTCAGGATAACATAATTTGAGGTAATTGTCAGCTTCAGCTGGCTCAGACTCTGCTTCTTTAAGAGAAGATTTAGCTGTTGCAGGGGTTGAAACAGCAGGCTTATTGGAGGACGAAATTAATGAGGACAATGGTTCACAATCTACTGGATTCAGGACCCTTCGTATGTCTTCTTCTAGCTGCAAATCATCCTGATAGAATAAACATAAGTGAATAAGATAATTACTTAATTGATTTTTCAAAGAAACTTAAACAACTTTTAAAAGCTGAAAATCAAATCCATTCTCACCTCAGTAAGGATAACTTCTGCGAAACAAGCACTAGAATTGTTGTCATCAGTCTCAACAATTTCTGTAGTGTCAGATATTGTCCCATGAGAATTCTCATAATTAGAACACTCATTGATTGTTCCATTATCCTCAGCTTGCACTTCCGATGCTGAAGCCACAGCTAGATCAGACTCTGCTTCTTCAACACCAGGTCTAGCATCATTGAAGTTTGGACCTTTGCTACTCTTTTTTCGTTTATCAAATAAACGACACAGGACAAAGGGATTCTGCATAAAGTACGTCAAAATAGATGAATCAAGGGAACGTGACAGCATCAGCTGATCAAATACTTAAAATGCGAAGCTAGAAAGCTGCAAGATGACAATATGCAAATTTGTGTATAATAAGAATGTTTAGAGCTCTGAAAATTACCAATTAAGCATATTAAGAAACCACAATAAGAATTTAACAAATCTAAAGATTCCACCTGATTTGGGTGGCAGAATGATCTTAGATAAACGCAAAAGAAATATACACAAAATATCACAAACCAACCTGTGAAACAAAAGCTACCAGCAAAGAAAGATGGCAAAAGGGAAGACCAAAAAACCAACCTGACCAGGGTTCGTGCCGTTGAGTTCCTCCTGGGTTGTCTGGTACTCATGCATTACCCAAGGGGTTCTTATCCCGGTAGGACTACGCCCTAGGTAGAACACCAGAGTCTTTTTCATTCCGATCAAAGTCGAGCCAGACATGATTTTCCGATCTTTACCGGTGGACTTCCAGTACCCAGTTTCGGTTGCCCTGTTCGATCGATTCCCAGTCCGATGCTTCAGTTCCTGTGGCGAGAAGAAGAACCACTCCCGATCCTTGGACACTATGCCAGACATATCTACACTCGAAGAAATTAACCAGAATAAGCACAAAGTTTTGAGGGCCAAAGACCCAAAGTAAGCAAAACACATAAAGCAAAACGAAGAGGGAATCTTATAATTGCATATTACAATTACCCGGCAAATCCCAGGGCTCCCATTTACAGAACTGAACTTCGCGAATGAAGTAAATATCTTCATGATTCTTCCCATTAATCTTTGAACTCAAGAAGTGGTCGATGAGCTCCTGTTCCGTTGGACTGAATCGGAACCCTCGAGGCAGTTTCAGAGACAAAGCATCCATCACCCCCACACACGCACTGCCACACACGGGAGAACGTTTAACGGAGAAAACCATAAACTATCCAGAGAGATTAGGAAACAGCAGGAGAGCTCTTTGGAGGAAAAGCGAGTGAGGAAGCATGGAGGAGAGTTATGAATTGCGACAGCATGCAGTTGGTCCAACTTGTACAAGCCAAGCAAACTTCTTGACGAAGTTTGCATTTTAGTCCTCCAAGTTTAGACTTTTTTTTTTTTAATCAAAATGGTTCTTGCAACACTCTTTTTTCCTTTCTTTTCCTTCTCAAGCATTTTTATAAGAATGGTTTGGATAATGAGATAAGATGATGTGAGATTAGATAATTTTAGATAAATTAAATAAAATATTATTAAAATATTATTTTTTTTATATTATTATTATTTTAAGATTTGAAAAAATTAAATTATTTATTATATTTTATATAGAAATTTAAAGAAATTATAATAATGAGATAAAATAAAATGAGTTGAGAGTGTTTCTGTATCCAAACGGTGCCTAAATATTCTTTTCTTGAAGCCGGAAAGTGTGGAAATACAAATATTTTTTTTCTTTTTATTTGTTTTAAACTAAATTATTTATCAAAACAATATACTGCCTAAACTATATCCATTTACATTCCTGGAGATATTTAAAAAAAAAATTATAATATTCCCTCTTCTTTTCCTTAAAAAATATGAAATTATAGCTTCAAAATTATAAAAAGAAAGAAGAAAAATGCCTTTTAGTAGATTTAAAAAAATAAATTTTGAATAAACAAATCAGTTTGGGATGTGATTTTCAAAATAAATTAATAATTTAAATAATGCATTTTTTGAAGACTTTATAAACTAAACTTTCATCCCACCATAATTTAATTACGTCATATTTTCTATCAACTTTTAAATTTTAAGGAGATAAAAGATAATTTAAAAGTAATAAAAACTATCATATTTACATATTCCCTCGAGACACATGAAAAAAAATCATTTTTAATAATAAATCCTAATTTTTTATATTAAAAAAACTACAATGATGAGTGTGGAAGACTGAGGACTGAAGTAAGCTTCCGTACAGGATTGACTTGAGGTCAACAGACAGAATAATATAATTCATTACAACATGCAGATGGTTTTAAAACAGTACGTACGTGTGGGTCCCACAATGTCCACCCCTCGAATCTTCTCCCATTGGGCCAACTTCATTCTCAATGTTGATTGCCAGATTGGTTCTTTTCCACGACGTCGTTTGGCTTTCTAATTCTCCAATCTACCTCCTCGCAACTTGCAAACTTGAGATTCGGGTATGTTTGGATATTAAATTGAGTTGAGTTGAGATGATAAATTATTATTAAAATATTATTTTTTAATATTATTATTATTTTAAGATTTAAAAAAATTAAATTATTTATTATATTTTATATTGAGATTTGAAAAAATTATAATAATGAATTGAGGTGAGTTTAATAACTAAACGTAGGAATTACTCTTTATTTATTTAATTTTTTAATCTTTTATTCATAAGTAATGATTTATTTAATTTTTTATTGTACCCTCCTCAACAAGGGAGCCAAAAGTTCTGTGCATAGTCATAAGCCTTTTGACAAAGAGTAATGCTAGAGCAATTGCTGGTGGCCCGCTGGAAACCACTGATGGCTGTAGCATATGTATTTTGATGTGTTTTTTTTTATAATTATTTTTATAAAAAAATTTTTAATACTTTTTAATATTTTAAAAAATAAAATAAATTTATAATATTATTAAAAAATATTTTCTTAATCATCAAATAAAAAAAATTATTAAAAATACTTCCTTAATCACGAAGTAAAATAAAAATTATTTTTTATTTTATTTCGTGATTAAGAAAATATTTTTTATTAATATTATAATATTTTTTGTTATTTTTTAAAATATTTAAAATTATTAAAAAAATCTATATAAAAATAATTATAAGAAAAACACATCAAAAAACACATAATAGAATCAGCGGTGACTCCAAGCGGGAGCCACCAGCGGTGGCTCTATCATTTTCCTTTGACAAATGCTATCTACATCTTAATTTCTAACAGACAAAAAAAAAATTATATAAAAATAATTTTATAAATCGATATAATTTGATGTGATATGTTAGATGTGATAAAAAAAAATTCAACATGTTGTCTCTTACTTATTCCAATGGACGGAAGTTATGAATTTCTTTTCATTTTTTCAATTTTATTTTATTTTAGGAATATGCTAAATACTACACCGAAAGAGTATATCGATAGTGTATTCTATTTTTACTTTTAAATTTTAAAATAAATTAAAATGAAATATATTGTTAGTATATTCTTTTTATGTATGTAACAGTACTTTTATTTTATTTTTATATTTGGTTGTTAAAAGGGAAGAATGGCAGAAAAGGAAAAGTAGCAACCGAGAGTATTCAAAGGGGATAGAAGAATTCGAATCGAGTAGAATGCACATAGTACCTACCTATTTTTTTTTAAAGCATTCTTGTTTATTTTTCCTTCCCCCTTTATCATTTTTCTGTTATTTATTCTTTTCAATTTTCACTGTTTTCAATATATATATATATATATATATATATATATATATATATATATTTTTGGAATTCTCCCATCTCTTATTGCTTTATTATCAATATTTATCGCATTTTTTATTTTAGTAATATTACAAACCACACTTTCTTCTTACTCTCATATCATTTTGTAAAATGTGACACTTTTATCATCCTTGAAACATCATTTATTTTTCTAAAGAAAAAATCTAAAGGTTGATGGAGCATACCACCTATGATGTGGTATTAAATAATTAGAGATTATTTATTATATTTTACTTATGGACCAATCATTGAATATCAGATTAAAAGATGCTGAGAACATGATAGTAAAAATAATAATAAATAGAATTTTTTTTACTAATATTAACAAAATCTAAGAGTTTAAACAAATGATCATAGCCTTGTGACACCATTAAGATTGTCTCGTTTATTTTCATAACTTCTCTCAACTCAACTCATATCATCATTATAATTTTTTCAAATTTTCACACAAAATAAAATAAACAATTCAACTTTTTTAAATTTTAAAATAAAAATAATATTAAAAAAATATTTTAATAATATTTTATTTAACTTTTAACTTTAATCTCAACTTATAAAAATAATTTCCTTTATTTCAAGGATTATAACTATAAAGATTCTGTCAACTTTTATGACTAACATTCCCTCTCTCCCCACTTTTAAATTTTAATTACCCTTTATTCTATCTTCTTCAACCCTTTCCTTCCTCTTTCTGATCATTTAATATAAGCCGTACACCACTCATTTTAGCAACACCGCACCCTCAAAACTATGTCCTGATCCCATGAATGCCTGTGTTGGTCTTTTTTTTTTACCTTGCAAATGATGCTTTTTCTCTCACAAAAAATTCCGGACATCATGCAAGTAGAACATATTTGCATTATCATCACACAAATCCCAACTGGCTCTAAACATTATTTGCATTCAAGGATTTGAACATTAGACCGAAGAAAGTAACACCAATACCCAAACCCTTTATCACTTAAATCTGTCTTTTTAACTGAAAACACACCTTCTCCCAACATAAACGATGTCTGGCCATGTCCACAGACCATCCAACAATCTCCACCATGAGCAAATCTGTAAACATCCCCACAATTGTACCCTTTTTTTTTTTTTTGGTTAAATACCATAATTGCAAAGAAATTTATGAGTTTAACTCATCTTATAAAATCGGTTTTACAAGAGAAGATATTCAATTCCTTATAAACATGTCTAAGATCTTGTCCACAGGAAATGTGTGATTATTCCTCAACACTCCCCCTCACGTGCAGGTAAGTATTTTTCCTGATCCTTGTTATGGAGTAAGTAGTGAGGATTCTCATTCGTCCTGTGGCAGACTGATACCATGAAGAAATTCATGGACTTAACTCATCTCATAAAACTAGTTTTACAAGAGATGATTGTTCATTCTTTAAACATATCCAAGACCTTATCTACAGAAAATGTGATTATTCCTTGAACAAATTATAGTTAGCAGCACTACATTAACATGTTTAAAAGCACATCCTCATCGAGAAAGCAAAACAATTCTCTGCATGTCCACATGCAAATTAAACTTTATATCATATAATACCAAGAAAAAAGCCGCGTGTGAAGGTTTTTACATATACAAAGATGGACATAGTTTAAGCATACATCAACTTTCTTTTTCTTTTCTTTTTTTTTTTTTTCCTCTTTTTTCTTTTTTTTTTTTTAACTATCCCGAGATAAGTCTATATAGTTACCCCAGCCCCAGAAAGAAATGTCTCCAAAGTAGCATCAAAATTTAAGACATTTCCATGCGCTGGCAAAGATTCCGAACAATACTACAACCACCACTACCCTGAACACCAAAGCAAATGACCAGATTGAGCGACGAAAAGGGGTCTCCGAAAACACAGAAAGGTCATTAATGCCTGCCAAAGTTTTGCCTTTCGACTTCAATAGAAGTGGCTCCTCTTGAGAGATCTTACTAGAATCAGGAAGGACTCTTTGTGGTTCACTCGTAGAGCAGACAGCAGCAGCAGCAGGACCATGCTTTTCTGAAGCCTTTCCCTCCTGCACATCAGCCTTTTAATTAACTTCACAATTCGTGCATATAACATCAGAGATTTACTTGCAGTAGTTTCACATAACTAGCTCCTCACCTCTGTAGCAGCACCTTTTAATTCATGGTCTTCTGGTGTGCTCCACTCTTTAGACATGGGGCCGCAATGAAGTGGCTGCACTTGAAGTTTACACTGCAATCGCAATCTTCTTGGAGCACTTCCCTGTGCAGAGTTTGCAATAGATGGTTGATTCTGCGGTTGGCGAGTCCTTATCCTGATGCCAGTACTAACCTCACCACTTGCACCGCCAGCTGAGAGAGCTCCCTGCTCGATAGACTCATTTTGTGGCAAAGCCACATTTCCCCTGTTCTCTTCAACATCATGCTTGAAGGATACATTACCATAATCCTCTGGCGTTGTTCCAACCGATAAAGGAGCCTCTCTCTTGATGATCTCTTCGGAGCACAGATGATCTTGAGGCTCTAGCTGTCATACACAAATTCATCGTCATTATGGAGAAACAGACTTGGTTAAAAATTAAGACACTAAAAATCGTTATGAATACAAATGTATCCAAATAGAACCACAGCAAATTACGACCTGCATGCTGGCCTTTTAATCAACTTCACAATCCGTGCATATAACATCAGAGATGCACAGTAGTTTCATATAACAAGCTCCTTACCTCAGTAGCAGCTATTTTTAATTCATGGTCTTCTGGTCTGCTCCAATCCTCAGACATGGGGCCGCAATGAAGTGGCTGCACTTGAAGTTTACACTGCAATCGCAATCTTCTTGGAGCACTTCCCTGTGCAGAGTTTGCAAATAATGGTTGATTCTGCGGTTGGCGAGTCCTTATCCTGATACCAGTACTAACCTCACCACCGGTGCCGCCAGATGAGAAAGCTATCTGCTCAAAAGACTCATTCTGTGGCAAAGCCACGTATCCCCTGTTCTCATCAACATCATGCTCAAAAGATGCATTACTGTAATATTCCGGTGTTGTTCCCACCTGTAAAGGAGCCTCTCTCTTGACGATCTCTTCACAGCATAGAGAACTTTGAAGGTCAAGCTGTCATGCCCAAATAATGTTATTATGAAAAATCCAGCTTAGTTGAAAATTAAGACACTAAAAACCGTCTTGAATACAAATGTATCCAAACAGAACCACAGCAACTCACGGCATGTAGCCATAATTGATACTAATCAAAATATAGTTGATAAAATTGCAAGACCAATTAATAAATTGTATCTTGAGAGCTTCCACTTACCATTGCATTAACCCCATCTGTATCTGACCCACTGTATGATCCATTGTAATTTACCGGTTCTGTTTTTAGCGGAGTCTGGTCTTCATAATCCAGATGATTAAGCACAGAAGCCAGGAACTCATCCGTATAGGCATCTGGCTCACTAGAGCCATGCTGAGACTGCACCCCAGTATAACTATTCTTCAGATCATTGGGGGTAGCATAATATGTGCAAGAAGATCCTAACCCATATTGCATTGGTGAATGTATTGGGGAGAAGATTTTGTCATCTAGTAGCCCCGGTGGATCATAGAACATGTTAAAGCCTTGCTCCAGCAGATGATCAACCTGATGTAAAAAACATGAGCAAACAGGATTAATACTTAGTTACCCTCACGTCTCATTTCCAAGAAAACAAAACGTTCAATTTTTAACACTGCAATTCAGGTTCTCAATTTATTTCTCACATCAGAAACCGGTGAGTCTGTAAAATAATTTTCTGCACCATTGTTGCTGTTACAATTCATAGGTGGGACGGTGTCAGACGTTGTTGCATCCGAATTCTCAGCAGGACAACAGTCAATAATTGCAGGATCGTTTTCAACTTGCCCTCCCACCGATGGAGATGCTATTTCAGACTGTGTATCTGCAGGAGAAGATTTGGCTGCTGTAGGAGTTGAAACAGCTGGTTCAGCTTCGTCACCATTTGAACCTTCAAGACTCTCATCCAATTTCTTGAATAAACGACAGAGGACAAAGGCACTCTGCATAAATTTCATCGACAAACTGAGTTAGGGGAATGTAACTAATTGTCTAGGCAAAATTCTAATTGATTAGTATATGAATGTGTGTCGTCGGATAACTAAAAGAACTCTAAAGACGGGGAAAAAAATGCAGGAGGTTGTTCACCAAAGCCATTTGACGTATAGTAGGTGTTTAAGGAAGCACCTTTTATAAAGCCGACTCATAATAAAGGCACACTTAAATTTCAATCAAAAGAATCATACAAAAATTTAAGGAGATAATAATAACAAAGAAAGAAATGGAAAAAGAAAAAGAAACCAGTGCATGCTTCTTAATTGTCATTTGTTGGCCAAATGCACAAAATCTAGATCCAAATTATCTGTTTTCACATTTTAAAGGTTAGATGAATCATCCATCCAAGTCACACTAGTAATTGAGTATTCTGAGATCATAAGAAAATTGCATGATACCACTTTCTACGGACGTGCACTAACAGCCTCCCTCTTAGAAAATAAGAAAACCTCGATTAAATCATCAATTATACAACAATTAGGAAGTCCTTCCCTCAGTTGACAAAAAGGAATTCTACAGATTCAGTGACAAATCACAAATGAAATCGCATTACTGTCTGCAAGACTGAAATCGACTAACCACACGAACGGTTTTAAAAATCCCGAGAAACAACTTACAAAAAATTCATTTGAGAGTTTACTCGAGAACAATTCTCAATTCAATATCACTAACCTGGCCAGGGTTTGTGCCATCAAGCTCCTTCAGAGTAGTACGGTACTCATGCATAACCCAATTGGTCCTTTTTCCGTTAGGAGCACGCCCTGTGTAGAAAACCAAGGTCTTCTTCATTCCGATCAACTTCTTTCTGGATTTGATATTCCGATCCTTGCCAGTCGCCTTCCAGTACCCAGCAACCGTTGCCCTGTTTAATCGACGTCCATTCGGGTATTTCAGGTCTTGTGGACAGAAGAAGAACCACTCCAGATCCTTTGACTTTACCTCCGATAAATCTACCCCAAAGAATGTAAGCACCAAATCAATACCCAGAAAGAGAAAATCAAAAGGAAAAATTATAAACACTGAATTAATAACCAGTCCTGCAACACCTTAATATACCAAAAACTAGTAAATTGAATTTCATTAAAAAAAAGAGACTTAAATTCGTTCATCAAATACAAATTAAGCTCACATAGCATAATAATGTTGTAGAAAACACTAAATTTGTCGAAATTCAAGGTCCAGAAAGAAAAAATAAATTGTCGGACGAACTGTTGACAAATGACTTAATAACTATTCGAAATCCCCCACTATTTTTTAAAGTACCAGATTGTTCCGATATGTTACTCACACAAAGGTTCTCACGTAGACAGACAATAATTATGTCTTCACTCCTAAGGAAAAAAGAAAGAATACCAAATTCGATCGATATAGTCTCTTATTCAAGAACGCCAAGACTTTTAACCAACCCAAAAATGAAAATATCAGAAATATTAAAAATAAAAGAACATTGGCGTGCGATCATAGCAACAGAGGACAAGAATTTTACCAGGCAAATCCCAAGGCTCGCATTTGCAAACATCTAACTCACGAATAGCCGAAACATCTTCATTGTTCCCATTAATCTTGGATCTCAAGAAGTAATCAACCAGCTCCTCGTCCGTCGGCCGAAATCGGAACCCCACTGGCAGCGAGTTCAACGAGATCACAGCCATCGCATACGCGCGCGCGCGCAGAGAGAGAGAGAGAGAGAGAGAGAGAGGAGGGAAGGGAAGGAGGGAGAGCAGAAAATGAAAAGCGAGCTCTTTTTTGTAACAAACCACAAGAAAGTGAAAAAGAAAAGAGGGTATCGGAGGAATCAGAGAGATTCAATTCGGGGTTGGAGCCTGGAGGTCGGTCTGGGCCATTGGTCTTTTCTTTGTGGGTTAAGCAAACTGCAGAGCACTGAACACAGAGAGAGAGAGAGAGAGAGAGAGTTGGTAACGCTAGCTCGACCCCAGCAGTTTTTATACACACTTGACTGCGTTCGCCGTTGGTTCGTATATACCGCGTGAGAATGATTGCCCTCGTAATTACTGATAACTATGATAATGCCGAAGCAGTAAGGGTGGAGGATTGTGTGTCAGAGTGTCGACCAGTAGGGGGTAGAGTTGGAAGGCGTGGCAAGAAAGTTTGCGTATGCGGATTGTCAACAAACAAATGAGATCTCGCCACGTGGTACATGGTGTCTTAAATCATAAGTGGGGCCCGCCCAGGAATTCAACGCGTCCGAGGTGCCCCTAGTTCGGAGGAGGGGCTCAGGGATGAGGATTCTGCTACTCAGCGAATGATATTCCGCCACGTAATAGAGTGGTGTCTGCTATAGTGTGCGATCTGAGCAAGAATGCGACGCGTCCGAGGTGCCCCGAGTTGGTTTTTCGAGTTACCAAAAAATAAACAGAAAACCGAACGTCGCTCCTCGCTCCCTGTGTTTTTTTTAATTAATTTATTATTCAACAGTCATTATTCATTCTCACATCTCATATTTATATATTTTTTTATAGAATATAAAATTATTTTTTATAGGATGTCGGTACTTTTTATAAGATGTAGAATATAGAACAGCGAATAATAACTGATAATTTTTTTTTTTAAAATGCAATCTTTGGCACCAACAATTACTGACACACTATTCTTTTAAAAAGAAATAAGAAAAATAATTTTCAGTTTGAGATTTATATATGAAAAATAGATATAAAATATCAAGAGAAAACGTAATTTTTAAAAAAAAAATATGAAATATTTACTTAGTGTGAGAAATATGGGTAAATATAACAAAGAAAACCATGCATGCATAGTACGTACATGCATACATATTAATGCATGCTAGTATTAATGGAAGCTTCTGAATAATTTTAACAGATTGAGATGATGTGATTCTTTTATTTGTTTAATTAAATTAGATAATTCAATTCAAAATGAGTTGAACAAAGACCCAAATATTTATTTAGAGTAATGTTACATACAATTGTAGAATATGTAAATATCGTGCAGTCGTTTTGAAAAAGAGTGAAGTCTACTATTAAAAAATTAATTTCTTTTCATGTGGGTCTCATATTTATTTATTTTTTTTAAAGTGATTGCACGGCGCTTGCACACTCACAATTATAAGTATCATTTCTCATTTATTTTAGGGTTCATTCATATTCAAACATTCTTTTGTTATTGTGGGGATTTGTTACTTTGCAGTTTGTTCTCTGCTAGTAAATTACATCGTTTTCCTTCCTTCCAAACAGTGTGAACACGGAAAAAGAAAAGTGTAAAAGAGGTTGAGTCTCGATAAAAAAAAAAAAGAGCAATAAATTAAGAATCTTTTCCGCTTTAAATGAGGTTGGGGAGGACATGAGGGAGGACCCATCTGTACTGGGGTGGTTTGTTTCAATGGCGGTTCATTGTCGTTTATGCAAGCTAGCACTTTTCAACTATCTTCGGTATCCTCTATTCTCGTAGATAGGTAAGATAAGATGAAAAGAATTAACATAAAAATTAAAAATTAAATAAAATATTATTAAAATATATTTTTAAATACTATTTTTATTTTAAAATTTTAAAAAAATTAAAAAGTGTTATAAAAACAAATGAAGCGGTAAGCTACTTTTCTTCTTTAAACAAACAAAAGTTAGGCAATTGATGATCCTATTTTCTACTTGAGTAAGTACTTATGTGTCACAATTTCATTGGCCAAAATATTATTTAATATGTAAAGTTGGCCTCCAGCTTTAAGTGCTGCAAGTTGCAATTATTCTATCAAATTACCCTAAAAAAAAGATAAAAGTTCATGTAAATAAAAATACCAAGTTGGTTAGCCTTTTAAACCCCTTGTGATCTTTAGCAATTAAATATTTTTATAAAACTTGATTGATTTTTTTTTTAAATATAGTATCAAGTATCATCACGAGTAGTTGATCAAGATTCAAATGACCCTTGATTTGTCTTTTGGAGAACCAGGGGATAATTATTATATATGGGTCCCTCCTCCCATTTGAAGAATAATCCATTTTCCACAAAGAGTATATAATCTTCTCCAAATACTGCGATTTGTCATGATTTGATGTAAAATTCAACTCATTATAATCTGTCATCAACTGCACTAACAGTCTAACCCTGACCCTTGTTTTGACCTTGCAAGAAATTATGCATTAAGAAGATCATGAGGACTGTGAATAGAGTTTCCTAGCTTGCTTTTTTATATATATACTGGCGGTTGGGTAATGTACGAGGCACATTTGCCTGGTTGAAAAATAACTTATTTTATAAAATATAAATATATTTTGAGTTAAAAAAAACGTAATCATAAGTAAAATAAGTAGTATATAGAGAATTTTTTAAGAACTCAATTTCTGCACCTAACAAGTGAAAAGAGATGTGGAGAATTTTTGTGATAGTGATAGTACTTCACTGCATAAATCAAAGCAATCCAACCGAAGAAAAAAAAAATGAGAAGTAGTAAAATGAAGGGTTGGATTTAAATCTTAAAAATTTTAATGTACCAGCAGCAACCATGTCCTTCAAAAAACAACACACGTAGACATCATATCTTTAGATATGATTTGGATCAATGTATTAATAGTAGTGATAGATTGTCAATTCCCTCCTGACCCAATAATGTTGTAAATTTTTTATTTTTTTAAAAATGTTTATGATGATTAAAAAAATACATGGAAAAAGAAAAGAAAAATAAAAAAAATGAAATGCACATTCATGAAATATTTTCAGGTTACTTTTTTATTAGTTGTGGCAGTTCTCTTTAGTTAATTAAGAATATTATCATTTTAAATTATGTTAAAATTCTAATTATTTATATAGTTATAATTTTTTAAAAATATTTAATAAAATTTTATTATTTATTTAATGATGAAATATTAGTATTTTATAAATGTCTTGATTATTTTGAAATTAGTGGTATTTGTTTAAAATCCTGTATGGCGTAAAATTTTCTAATTGATAAAAAAAAGCACGTTTGCCACATCTGTCAAATTGAAGAAAAAAATAAAGTGTAATTTCAAATATTAAAATGGTCTAATGTATAAGAATAAAATTATTATTTATTTATGTTCATCATTTATTATGAAATTTAAATTATATTAAAAATTCAAATTAATTAGATAGTTTTTTTCTCTTAAAAATGTACAGTAAAATTAATATTTTTTCTACTTTTTCTTTCTTTCTCTCTCTCATTCCCAACGCACGATTGCAGTATTACGTCGCACATTGACATTCACACGGATTTAAAAAAAAAAATTATTGTTCATTACTGTTCATCATACTGTCGATGAAAAAAAAAAAAGCGATTGATTTAGATTTACTGTTCACGATGAACAGTAATAAATAGTAACGATTATACGCTCTTTTAAGTATAGGCAGATATATATATATATATAAAGATATTTGAATCTCATAATTTTAATTAAGAGATAAAGTCAAGAAGAAACTTAGACTCCTAAGAGGGAGATTATTCAAACTCCTAAAAAGAAAATATTTCAAAAGGCAAATTGGACTCTATCACTCCAAGAAAATAACCTCTATAAATAGCCTACAGGTGGTAACAAATTCTTCACTTGATTTATTGGCTACTTTATATACTTACTCTCATATTGCTACGCTGATTTTGACATCGGAGTGTCCCCAGAATAACTAGTGCCGCCCTTTTATTCGTTGAAGGTCATCCGTTTAGTTAGTTGTGGAACACGTCCTTTACCTATATATATATATATATATATATATATATATTTATATATGTTGTTGTTGTAATTTGAAGCAGGCCACAGCCTTGAGATGTGTATTATAATTGATTATTTTCACTACAAGAAAAATAAATTTTTATGGCCATTTAATTACAGTGAAAATGTTATTTGTAATCAAAACAGATTTATTTTAACTGTAAATAGTCATTTCGTTAAAATTAAATGGTCATAAATAAACAATTTTCTTATAATATTTTGCATGTAGAGATTCCACGCACTTCTCCTCTAAAATCCTTAATTAATTATTAAGAAATTAAATACAAACACACGTGGATCATATATATCTGGAATAAGCTGGGGGCCCATATAACTTGATATAATCATGTATTTCGTGGTACTGGCCAGCCAGCGCACAGGACCCATGCATGCATGCATGTATATGCCAACATGAATGGTACTGATCAATGGTTGGTGCGGTGGGGCTGATTTGAGAAATCTAAGGCTAAAGCTGCCAAGGATTTCAAAGATGTTGCAAGCGCCTCATGTGGCTGAAGATCATCAAATATTGGTAGGGTTGAGTCGGTATGTGACGCACACTGATCATGACGTACGCTCGGCCAAGGTGATCATGCGTGGGTCTCATGCGCTAGTATATTGACGTTGCTACTATCGGTGGCTGAATAAGGAATTTATTGTAAGGGGATAGAGTAAAACTAAAACTATAACAAAATATTTTTTATTTTATTTCTATATTAAAATAATCTATAAGATTAAAATAATTTTGTAGAGAGAGTCGAAATAATTTTTTAGAGAGGGGTCAGACTAACGCAATATGAGATTAATATAATCCTATTAAATCATAAAAAATTAATATATATATATATATATATATATATTTTTTCAAACCTTGGGGGGCCATGGCCACCCTGTCCATTCATAGGTCCGCCCATGGCTACTAGCATCTTCAAAATCATTGGTTTCTCTATATACATCTTTAAAATCACGTCTTTTAAAGACTAATTTTACATATCAAGAAAAACTCCAATTGACATATAGCACCAATTACTATCTTTATAATTTACCCATTGTGTATGAGTTACTCCTTTCTCGGATATGGGACCAGGTGTTATATATAAACTCCCCCTTCATAAGTTCCTGGCATGATCTTCTACGGGGTAATGTAATACAGTGCCCCAATAATGCAGGGAACATCCCAGGGAAAGCTCTAGCCATGTTTGTGCTATAACCTACGGAATACTAGTCAATTTGAAACTTCCCACCAATCACTTGTTAAACGCTATTTCATCTAGAAAGGAGTTAACATGGGATTTAATGCACACGAGGATTAGGAAAAACTATCTCAAAGATCTAGCTCTTCGTATTCTTCCATCTATCATCATTTTTCTTTTCATTTTATTACTCCTACCTACCTTCACCCCTCTCTATCTTAATTACTACTTACTTCTACAACACCACCCCTACTACTATTACCATTATCAACCTTCAAATTCATAACTTCCATGGCTCTCAAGCAAACTGATCAAGATGTGATCCTACACAGATTTTACACAAAACTGATCAAATGCAACATCCATCCTATTTTAGTTACACATATTTTACACAAACTCATCATCACAAAATTATATAGATTTTACACAAACTCATCAACATAAAATTACACATATTTTACACAATCATATCATCACAAAATGACACAAATTTTACATAGGGGTGATAAACGGTCTGGTTAGACCAAACGGACTGATCGTTTCGGTTCAGACCGGATCGGACCAAGACTGAGACCGGTCGGTCTCGGTCCACATTTTAGAAGACCGAAAAGTTTCAATCCGGTCTACGGTCCAGGGTTTTTCCGGACCGGACTGAATGAAAAATAAAAATAAAAAAATATTTTATATAATAATTGTACAATTAACAATATAAAATTTTAAATATGTTATTAATACTTGTTAATATTCTATAAATTAATAATATTTTATATATATCTTCATCTAACCTATCACTATTAATAATATAAAATTTTAAATATGTTATTAACACTTGTTAATATTTTATGAATCAACTAATATATAATATCAATTAGTTAATTATATAGTAATTATATAAATTAATAATATAATTTTCACCTAATTTATTATCATTAACCATATAAAATATTTTTTTATTGAGTTTGTTACATAATCCACATTAATAAGTCACTTAATTTAATTTAGTATTGTAAATAATTTTTTTTATTAATTATTTAAAAAAAGAAAAAAAATTAGTTTGAGTGCTCGGTCCAGAAAAATAATAGATCGAAAATATTTGGTCCATCGCCGGACCGGACCGGACCATTTGCACCCCTAATTTTACACGATCATATTATCAAAAATTACACAAATTTATATTTTCTATTTTCCATTTTATATTTCCACTACCAAATTATACAGAAATAAACTTAGAGACAAAGAAGACGATGAGAGAAAAGAGAGAGAAGACGAAGGGAGAAGAGGGTTTGGGCTTACCGTGTCTCCAAAAGAGAGAGAGGACGTGTTGACCCCATTCCCTTGCGGAGGTGGTTGGGGAAGCCGTGCGGCATACTGCTAGCGCGGGGGGTGGGGGGGGGGGACTGGGTGAGGACCATGAGGTCCACACGACATGCTGAGACTCGAGAGCTAGAGAGACTCGCAGGGAGAGAGAGAGAGAGAGAGAGAGAGAGAGAGAGAGAGAGAGAGAGAGAGAGAGAGAGAGAGAGAGAGAGAGTTGGGGAGGCTAGGGCTTTTTGAAAGGGAAAAGGGTGGCTGACTAGGTGAGGAAAATGGAAAAGGGTGGCAGACTGGATGAGGTCACGCGAGGGGTGGGGGTGGGGACTTGCTCTGGGTAATGTCGCGACAGGGGGAAAGGCTCGCAGTTGCAGGGAGAGAGAGACAAGAGTATTGGGGTGTGGGGGGAGGGGAATAAAGGAATAAGGGGAAAGCCCAGGGTTTTAATTTTATTAGCTTTTGCAGTGATAATAGCTTTTGCGGCAAGTTATTATCGCTGCAAAAGCTAATAACCTTGACGCAAAAACTAATAACCTATGATAAAAAAAAGTATTACTGGTAAGTTTATTTGTGGTGAAAAAAAATCGTTGCAAATACGTTCTGAAGAACGCCACCCCTCCCCCCCCCCCCCCGGGCCCAAAAAAAATAAAAAAAAGTGTTACTCATTGGCATAATATCATGGTAAAAGGCTTTTTTTTTTTTTTTTTTTTTTTTTTTTTTTTTTTTTTTTTATCCACGGACAACTTTAGTCTCATTCGCTAGTTATTTGCCACCATAGTATATCTTGGAAAAAAAGTAAGTGGAAAAAGACATATTTATTGTAGTAGGCCTTGAAAAGGTCATTCACATTAATGATAAAGTTATCGAAATCTGAAGCGTCCTTTAAAAGAGATTGCAAAAGTGATAGGTAGAGTTAAAAAAAAATAAAAAATTTTATAAGTATTTGTTAGTACTTTTTCTTAACACACCTTCTGTTGTATAGTCCACATAATATTTAAAATTTTGGTATTAATTTAATTGCCATATTAAATTGTTTAATAACTTTTTCATAATAAATACCTAGCTAAATAATTGTCATAATAACTTATAAGTAACTAATATATAAGCCCTTTAGTGTCACATAGTTATATATATATTCTCGACCTTGAATATATTTTTTCATCTGTGATAGTTAATTAATCTCTTTAATTTTTAAAAGGTACTTTCTATGTCAAAATATATTTTTTCTCTCCATAAAAAAAATAAAAATAAAAATCGGATGGATCATGAATTATTTGGAAAAAAAAACAATATAAGTACTCGACCATGAATCTTAAATCTGTACACATAGAATTAGAAGAAGATCACATATATAAAAGACAAAAATGCAATAAATTGTCTTAATTTGGAAGTTAGTAGTACAACGTATATTTGAATACTATGTGTTAACTAAAAGAAACTAATCCTACAAAACAATATCGATGGGTTGTACGTAGTTGTTTTGTTGTTTAAATACGTGCATAGTGTACATCACCATCAACATTGAAAATGAAGCCCAAATATCTTTGCATCATCCATTTGCTTTGCATATGAAACAATCTTGTTAAGTCGTGTTTTGTAACCACCAGTTTCAAATCACACTGTGTACTTGTAAAAGAGATGAATGTGGTGGTCGAGTGTGTCTGCAACACCTTTGATATCAAAGTCAGAATATATTTAGTGCTGGAGAGAACATAGGAAGAGCGGAGAATGAGTTCGGAGTGCTTTTCCATTACCGGCTTCAGGCTATTTATATCCTCCTCGTTAGAGTCTTGTCTGCTCAACCTGCTATACTACAACATTACATGCAATAATCACTTGTCGACAATAGGTTCTTCTGTGGGGATTCCATGTTCGCACTCCATGCTGGCGCATTTAATGTAGCATGACTTATCGTGCGTTACTTGGGCTGGGGCCTTCTCCTCGCCATATTGGGCAATATTTTATCCGCACAATCCCAGGACCAAAGAAGCTACCGACATAAGCCCGATCATATGAGGGGAGAGATATCTATTCCAATTACCTCGCTAATTTTTACACTGAGCGGTGGGAATTACCCTTTTTCTCCCGCAACATTTCCATACCCTCACATTCATTGCCCGCACAAGCTCACACTCCTACGCCTAGGGTAACATGCAACGATTCATCTTCCATGTCCCATCGTGCAACGAGAGTTATGGGCCTTGTTCCTGGCACCCCACCTTGTTTAATACTTGTCATCCTTCCATTGGAAGCCGTCCAATCGGTTCAGAAGACCTATTTATATCCCTGACCCAGGCCAGCAATCCTTCCCTTTCTGCATCGTCATTTCTTCCTACTCACTCGCTATTCAATGACACTCAAACCATAGGGAATAGCCCCCAAAAATGATTCTCATGTATCCTACCTAGAATCACATCTGCCACGTCCCGAAGCTCCCCTTCGAGATTTGGGATTCAAGTCCCACAACGCTTCGCAGTATTTCGATGGGTACCACTGGACTACATCCATCTCTTGCTTAGACCTGAACGTCATTCGCAACTTGTTTGAGATATCAAACTACATTACTCCAGAGGTGCCGGAACCCAGTCAGGATGTTGTGGACTCGAAGGGGTTTACCGAGAAGGTGGCCTTGTATCCCATGATGTTCTTGAATGGGTTGCAACTTCCTTTTTGCCGCCTTGTTCAAGATGTTCTAGATTTCATTGGGTAGTGTCGCAATCTCAACTTCATCACAACACTTGAAGGATACTGATGTCTTACTACGTTGTTTGGCACAGGTTGTTGTGCAATGGGGGTGAAGAATATCCTGACTTGACTCTGGAGAGTTTTTCCATACCCACTGGATATAGGGTGGTGAGGGCAACGTGTGTGGTTTCAGGTCCCGACCTAAGTTTAGGGTGGCCCGCCTTGAACAACGATTTTCCCGTATCAATACTTCATACCACCATTTATAATTAAACATATAGTATGTAACCTAATTACTTGTGCTTATATATTGAATATACTTCATACCTATTTTATAATTTGTACAATAGTTAGTCAGCAAGATTTAATAATTTCATATACTAGTATGTAGGAGTCTTATATGAAACGTTGATATATAATATCATATTATATATGTATTTGTAATTTATGTAGACATATAATCTATGGTTATTATGGATAAATATCAACTAGTTACATATTAATTATTTATAAACTTTTACAATTTTCTAATTCAATAAAAATTTTACTTGTTAGTTGTAAAACTTCCAATAATTTTTATTTTTATTTTTTATTTATCTAATCTCTTAATTATTAAATTTTATTCAAAAACTGAAAATAAAAAATTATGGCTCAGGTCAGCTTGACTCGAGCACCTTTTTGGATCAGTTTGAGTTCAAGTTCAAGTTGAAAACTTAGCTCACCAAGCTGAGTTCAAACAAAGATTAGATAAGAATCTCGAGCTCGAGCTCAAGCATAAGTTTTTTGAGTCGACCCGAGTTTGGCAATCCAAAGATTGACTCAGCTCGACTCGATTACAATTCTCATTGGTTAGGGTTGTATGTCTATCATAACTGTAATTTTCCAATATTGCTCTATATAGGACTGCAAATGAACAGAGCAGTTTGTGAACAACTCCAACTCGGCTCGTGTATACTCGATTTGAACTCGATTCATTTAATAAATGAGAAGTTCGTAAACACTAATATAGGTTCAAATATTAAATGAGCAAAACTTGTGTAAACTCGGCTCGACTCAATTTAGGCTCGTGATCAAAACTTGTATAAGCTCGACTTGACTCATTTGACCTCGTTTTGAAGCTAGTAATATGTTTTATATATGTATATATTATATTTATTACATGTTAGTTATATTTTACATACTTAATTATATGTTATTAAATTATTTATAGTTTACCTTATATAATATATATAGATATATTATGTTCATAGGATAATTTATATAATAATATATCATATAACTAGAACTTTGGATTTATTATATTATCTATTTGTATTAATTTAGTTTATTACATTTATCTTATGTATTATTTTTTTTTTTAATTTATAACTACAAGTTATTTTATAAAAAGTCATACCATAAGATAAGATTCAAAAATTTTAAAAAAAAATCGAGTTAGAGCTCGAGTAAAGTCGTTTGTTTATTTTAAGTCGAGCTCGAGTTGAATTCAAATATCATTAATGGTTAACAAGCCGAGTTCAAATAAGAATATTTGAGTTTTATTTGAGTTCGAATGACTAAACATGTTAATCGAGATGAGTACCCTTGTTCGAATTCGACTCGACTCGGTTCGTTTGTAGCCCTAGCTATATACCTAGCTTGAGGTTCAAGTAGTACTACAGTTTCGAGAACTCAAATTGGTCAAGTACTACTTGACATCCTTACATTCGAAGACAACAAATCAAGAGAACCACCAACCACGTGATTACTACATAACTTCCATACTTTGCTCATTGTATCCCTAGAAATCCTCTATAATCTCCTATTCTAGGCATGTTCATCACACTCTTTCTTTATTTGTTTCTTTTACATGTAGAGTCAACCTTGTATCTTCTCTATATATGTAATACAAGATCTCTCTCTGTTCTCATCGTGAGACAAAATTCTCAAACTCTCATCTTCTACATGGTAATCAGAGCCTTATGATGATTGTTAAAGTGAGATTTTTTATTTATTTATTTTTTTTTATGGCCACCCATTCCTCTTCCCTTTCCTATACCCCACTCACAACCGCTACTGCTTGTCCCTACCCTGTCAATCAGAACGTTACCAACTTCGTTTCTCTCCGTCTCACACCTACGAACTTCCTTTTATGAAAGACTCAGATGCTCAACATCCTGAAAAGCTATGATCTCCAAGGGTTTTTTAATGGTGAAATTCAACCACCATCGATGTCTATTGAGAATGGCATAACTAGGTCCATTTACAACCCCGATTTTGTTCAATGGTGTAAATCTTATTGGCTTGTTAAAGGCTGTATCACTGCCACTCTCTTGGAGGAAGTTCTCATCTTGACATTGTTGTTGAAGTCTGGCATGCTCTGCTGCATGCATTTGCTCGTGACTATTTAGATCGCAGTCTTTCTCTTAAGCAAAGGCTCACCTCCATATCCCAAGGTACTGATTATTTATCAGCATATCTCCAACGTTTTAAATCTATCTGGGATGACCTATCCACCATTGGAAAACTTGTCTCGGACCACAAAAAACCTGGTGGCTCCTCAATGGATTGGGCAAAGATTATCAAGTGTTTACTACCACCATTATCAAGTGTAGCTTTCCATCCTTGGAAAGCTACATTGAACATCACAATCTTGATACCCCCCCCCCCCCCCCCATCTATCCCTCAAATTGCTTACTATACTTAGAAAAATCACAAGCATAAGAAACATCGCTAGTCTTTTAACTCCAAAGGCCAGATTTTCCACCCCAGCCATTCTTCAAACTCCAAACATACTCAAGGCACCTCTGGCTCCCCATCTACACACAAACCCTCCAAGGATGATCTCCCTATTTTTTAGATATGCAACAAGTGCAATCATACTGCCCTTAAGTGCTTCAACCTCTTCAATCATTCCTTCCAAGTTGATAGTGTGCCACAGGCACTTGCTGCCATGAAGATTGCCAAATCTCGGGATTCGAACTGGTTTCCTGATACTGCATCTACTAACCACGTCACCAACAATCCAGGTAATCTTCAAATCTATCATGGATCTGATGGCCTTATGGTAGGTGATGGCACCACTCTTCCCATCACTCACACTAGTAAAGCTTCTTTGGCTCCCATATTCGCCTCAAGATGTACTTGTTGTCCCTTCAATCACCAAGGAGTTGCTTTCTATTAGCAAACTTACCATTGACTATCCTCTCACAGTTGCATTTGATGGTGATGGTTTTGTAATTAAGGACAAAGCAATGCAACACATTCTTGGTTTCGCAAGGCTGAACCTCATTGGTGCACTCCCGTATTGGCCACCCTCACCAGCAACTTTTGGATATCCTGCACTCAAATAAGAAGGTTTTCTTCAATGTGTCACAACTCCCTGTTTCTTCTATCTATGTTAGTTGTCAATTAGGCATGTCATGTAGGCTGCCTTTTTTGTCAAACAATTATGCTACATACAACCGTCCCTGCGAAACCGCGTGCAACCGGTTGCCACGTCAGCACTTAACAGAAATTAAAAAAAATAAAATCGAGAGAAAGCATTGGTGGACTGAGTGAAACATAGCCAAGGCAAAGAGAGGAAATGCGTAGCCAAGGAAGAAGAAAGTCCAAAGAAAGCAAAAAATCCAAGAGCAAGCTGTTTGTATTCCCCAAAATGAAGTTTTATGTGGACGAAGAAGAGGTTTGAAAATGCCCAAAGCACCCCTCCAAGCGTCGCCACAGCGGGACTTGCCACGTTTGCCTCTGTGAGCGCCTCTCCATCCTCTACCCCGACTGCGCTAATGTACAGCCCTACTCCTGATGCGCTATTGCCACGACGACTTCTTCTTCTTCGTCCTTCTCTCGCTTCTATGGTGAGGTGAGAAGGAAGAAGGAATGACTGAAAAATGCATTTATGCAGAGCCCATCAATTTATGCAGAGTGAAAAACGCATTTATGCAGAGTGAAAGAAAGGAGCACCTCACTTTCACCCAAACCCATTTTTCAGAGCATTTCGAGTGACTGAAAAATGCCCAAATCCATTGCTACAGAGCATTTCGAGTGACTTAAAAACACCCAAACCACCATTTGACTGCAGAGCATTTCGACTGAAGCGAGATACCATCAACGAGAAATTTTTTTCAGAGCATTTGACTGCAAAGCATTTCAGAGATGGCTGCCACCGAATTTTTTTTTCTTGGGGGAGGTGGGGTTTAATCAAACTATATTAGTAATGGACTGTTAATTTCCAGTATGGCAGAGATTTACAAACAACTTCCAATGGGGGATATCTGCTTCATGAGAACAGGCTAAAGCACCCATCCAAAATGACCAAGAGAACAAAGAAGGCCGGTATTGTTGGGAAGTATGGCACTCGATATGAAACATATTAAGAAAATGGAAGTTATTCAACACAGTAAATACTTTTGCGAGTTCTGTGGGAAGTTTACAATGAAGAGGAAGGTTGTAGGAATATGGGGTTGCAAGGATTGTGAAAAACTGAAAGCAGGAGGTGCATATGCTTTTTCATCTTTCAAGATGACTTTTTTTTTTTTATCCTAAAACAACCAGCCACGTGAGATGCGGTGCCCTCGTGGTTCCCCTGGCCGGTTGCAAATAGACTTTTTCTTTGTCAAAAGATAATAAAATAACAGCTCCCTTCCAAAAGTTTCACTGTGATGCATGGGGGACCAGCCCCTGTGAATTCTAGAGAAAAGTTTTTCTTTTATGCTATTTTTGTGGATGAATTCACTAACTTCACGTGGTTTATATCACTAAAATTGGACTCACCATGATGTTCCATGCCCATCTTTCAGCTCAGTTTTGGGTAGATTGCTTCTCCACTATTGTGTTCCTTATCAACCGTTTGCCTTCCAAGGCCTTGGACATGGAGTCTCCTTTTTTCGCCTTTATGGTCGTCGTAGTTTAGTATATGATAGTATATATTATAGTATATATACTATAATATATATACATATAAATATGATAGTATAATTTTGCTTATATATATTAATATTATAATATATGATAATATATATATATGTATGATAGTATATATCATAGTATATATGTGATAATATATATCTTATAGTATATAATATATATTATGATGTACTGCCGTTCGAACAGTAGTACCTTACGTTCGAACTAGAGAGGAACATTTGAACGTTTTTTTCAGTGGTGACGATGGTAAAATCTCTAATTTCTACTCATTATAATCTATATCTATGCTTGTTTGTACATGATTTGTGAGGTTGTATTTGTGAATAAACACTATATTTTGAAGAGTATATTTGTCGATGTTGTTCTGTGTTTGACTATGGAAACATGGTTGCAACCGTTCGAACAATATATATTACCATTTGAACGTTCATTCTGCTCTCGAACGTACATTATATACGTTTGAACGTGACATTACAAAGTACACCGATTACTCTAATTAAATTTTAAAAAAGTATTTTAAATTATAACATAATAGAACATCATAATAATAACTATAATGAGAATATTATTAATACTTAAAAACATAATAGACAGTAAGAGGTTAAATATTATAATAAACTATAATTAATACTTAAAAATATGCACCCAAATTGTGGCACCCTCAACCTCCACGTGTGATTTGCTGGAAGCCGTGACACCGGGTTGATGACCACATGGATCACGTACCCCAACAATAAATGCTCAGAGTGTGTATAACATGCAATAAGTGTACAATTATAATAATCGTAGCGGAGAAATGAAATAGGCATATGTACTAAGTACCAGAAAAATTAAAAAAATACTACAATAAATGTCCTCCAAGAGGATTATACAGTCATCCAATAGGAAAATAAATAAAGGAAGAGAAACATAACATGGGGGAAACAAATCCTATATCACCAAAGCAACATAACATCAGCAAGTCACACCTCTGCCGGAGCCAGTCCTTCTCATACTCAGTCTCTACGTCAAAGTGTACGATTCCATAAGACGAAACTGTAGGTGGAAACACCACAGTGAGATTATGAAATCTCAGTAGGTAAGCAAGCAAACAACATTCAAGAGATTAAATCATATTAATACAACCAACATGTCCACATCCATACAGTAAAACATAGATGAACAAATCCATCCATTTTTCCCAAAAAGACACATTTAATTACTCATTGGCCCAATTTTAACCATTTATTTTATTAACCATGCACCATGATCTCCCCTATGGACCATCCATACAACATGGCTTTCAACATCATACCATAGGTAACGTCCATGCATGTGACTTCGTAATGAGCGATACCTAGCTCCCGAGTGACCAGAGTGACCAGAGAAGCTCTATCGAGATAATACCACATGCTTGGGGTCGTGATACGCACACACCCACACATTATAACCATCACATTTATATAAACAGTTTGAATAGTAATAACATAAAATGTACAGATGCAAGATAAGCAGTATATTGGATGACATGACTGATCACTCAACAGACATATACATAAACCACAAAAATCTCAATCATCCAATTTCACAATTCACAATCACAACAACATGCGTTCTCCCATCCTCCGTTTCTGGCCCAAGGCCCAAGCCAACCTCAACTACAGTTTAATTTTCCAACGCTCCACTGGGCCTAAGACCCAGCTCAACCAACCAGACTACAGAAAAGCGTTAGTGTATACATATTATTCTAATCTCAAAGCGGTCGCACCAGAAGATTACTTACAACGCAGTCGAGCAAATTTCTAGAAGATCGTGCGTAAGGTCAACGAGTCATGTGTAACATCAAAGGTGCACGTCACGAGGTGTCACCAAACATGGTAGTGCAGTGGCGGACAGCGGCTGCACGAGGGCAGAGTGGCGGCCAAATATGGGTTTCTGCAAAGGGAGCTTCGGACCTAAGTGTAAGTGGGTGGAGGAGGGGGTTTACTATGGCTGAGCAGGGCGGCGATTGGGAGGAAATTTCTCTAAAGCCATGGAAAGGGAAATTTAAGGGTGAGGAACACAATGAGACCTTGATTGAGAGGAGGGGATGTGATTTTTTGTGTGATTTCGGAGGGGAGAAGCTCGAACTATTTATAGCCCAAGTTGAGGGGCTCGGTTATCGCAACACTAGTTGTGATTGGTGGGCTTGGGCGATGCGGGATCTCAATGAGCCCACTGCGTGGCACTCCGAAGCGGCCACGTGCAACAACGAGCTGCCACAGATGCATGCCGAAGTGGAGAGTTGTCGTTGAGTTGGACGCTTGGCACGACGATGAGGAGACAACACACAGTGAAAATGGAAATGCAAAGGGACATGGAGAAAGCCATAGAGGCTCGTAGTGAGATGAAAAGATGTGGTGGCAGATGAAGAGGAAGAAGTAGCTCTACATGGAAATGGTTCGATTTAAGGAGGTGGGCGACATCATTGTTTCAGCAACAAGAAGAAGAAGTGGGCGTGCAGCGCAAAAGGAGATTGTGATGAAGTCCTAAGGGCTGAGCCAAAACAACGTCATTCCAGCAAGAGGCTAGGCTCCTCTTCACTTCATACGGGCTGGGCCCTAACTCACACATTCTCTGCCCAAATAAAAAATAAAATACACTCAACCACACAACCCACCAATCTAAGGCCCACCCTAAAAAGACGTGAAAATAAAATTAAAAGGCACATCAGAAAAATACACAACAACCTAAGCCAAACAAAGTAAAATAATTAAAAACACAAGAAATTAGTGATCTCACACAAATGAATAAATATACTAATAAAAAATACTTGGTCAGAAGTAGTTAACATAATGAGAGTAATTCTAATTAAAATACTTAACAAAATACTTAATATAAAATAAACATATGCAAAATCTATTAATGTAAAATTTAAAATCATAATGTTCAATTGATTAGATTTAAGAAAATCATTTAGTACAATTGATTATTTAAGAAAATCATACAGCACAATTGATTAGATTTAAGAAAATCATATAACACAATTAATTAGATTTAAGAAAATCATACAGCACAATTAAATAGCTTTAGAAAATCATAGAGCACAATAGATTAGATTTAAGAAAATCATATAGCACAATTAAATAGATTTAAGAAAATCATGTAGCACAATTAAATATATTTAAGACAATCATATAACACAATCAAATAGATCTAAGAAAATCATATAGCAAAAACATAATACCTTAATTATATAATTATGTGTTGTTTGATATATTCTGGTATCCTGAATTGTTGTTGTGTATTACTCTCGTGTTTTTTATCTTGCATTGAAAGAAACTTTAAACATGTTTGAGAGTTATCAAACCTATTGAGTTGACAATTTGAGGTTGTAAGATCATTTTCATAAATTATCCAACTATATCTATTCGCGTCCGACATTATGATTTTAGTAGAGTCATCCCCTGTTGTTCTCCGGATATGCAGTTTCGGTGATGGTGCATCAACGTATTACTCATTGGTGTACACGAGCAAACGAGCATATTTGTAGAACTATGGGGAGATGCTATCGAGATTTCATTGCACGTGACAGATAATAATTGATAGGTTGGCGACTATGATCTTTCAATCCTGAATGATATATGACCAACTACCCAATAAAAATAAGAAATCGCACAATATGATAAATACATGCTTGCTTGTTGATGCCCACGTGACTGTTTGTAATAAGGTATTAGGCATGAATAAGAGTTGGATGCTAGTTAAAGATCGCTTGGGTGAGGATTATAATGTATATATTGAAGGTGTTAAAAAATTCTTGGTATTCACATTCTGTACAGTTGATACTGACAGTGTTATTAGATGCCCATGCTAACAATGCAAGAATTTACGTTCTCATAAGATAGACTTAGTGAGAGAGCATCTGTTTCTCAAAGGTATTGTAACACCCCGCTTCTCAAAAAGACATTTTAGAATTTTTGGGGAGATAGTGTGCTACTACTAAACTTAAACATAAAAGCTTTTCTTTTTAACAACGCGCTAGATGCGAAAGATTTTCATAAAATAACAAATTTCAATAAATACTGAAAATCTAAAATAAAGTCTGTGGAAGCACTTATTAAAAATATGGAAGTCTCATGTGCTTATCAAAATAATTTATTTAAACTTTAAACCATAGAAATAATCATAGCATAATCTGTCTAGGCCTCTGCCTTGCCTCTCGGGGTCAAGTTCTCCTGCATTCTCATTTTCATAAATGTCATCACCTATGGTGGTTTAAAAACAAAAAAAAAAAAACAAACTAAAATGAGTCGAATACTCAATAAGCAACACATCATACAGTAAATATAATAAACATAAGGTTTCTTGAAAAAACATGCATATTCATAAATACATACATAAATAACATGAATATAAACTTTATCTTTCACTTGTCATAAGCTGTTACCCACTGTTGACCCCCGTGAATTAGAGTTAGCGAATCTAAATAGATTCCAATTACGCCCGTGGCCGCGGGTTGTGGAATCCATACATAAGGAAGACATATTGGGTGCACTACCAGCATGCACGACCTGACAATGCAATATGCCCATAACATAGATACCATCTTCATATCATAACATAGACCATTACATATCTTATCATAATCATACTTGCATACTTGTCATTTCATATATTTCAAAAGAAATCGCATACATACTTGTTCATATCATAGATTTCAAAAGAAATCACATACATACTTGTCATATCATATCATAGATTTCAAATGAAATCGCATTCTTTCATAAATATCGTGATACATGTTTCCTTACACAAATTCATAACTTTTCATAGATAATTTTATGTATATCTCTCACATAAAATAATTTTATGCATAACTCTCACATAAAATCATGACTTTTCATAAATAATTTTATGAAATAACTCTCACATAAAATCATGCATTTAGGTACGTAAAAAGGGCTTCCAATGAAGGGCATACATGCATAACATCTTTATAAAAGACATGCCGTTTACCGTACATACGTGTAAGGGTATTATCATGCTACTTACATTGCAAATGCTAATCCACTATTTTCGGCACGTAATCGGTCGCCTATAAAATATACACGCAATTTTCATAAATTTCTAATTAAACCTATGACTTTAGTAAAAAACTTAAACTACTAAAATAATCTATATTTCCTAAACCTAACTGCTTCCTAACACTTAAAATATCCTTACCCGTTAGTCTTAAATAAGCAATGATATTTTTGGAAAACAACATACTGAACATGGGCATTTTGGGAAAATAATATAGAGGGGCATTTTTGTAATCTCCTCAAAAACTGCACTACTCAACTAAAACCTAAAGTAAATATATTTGTAGAGAAACGGAAGGCTCGGGAGGGAGAGAGACATGCAATACTCACCAAGAGGAAGAAGGCAGCCGCGACGGTGGGTCTGGTGGCTGGGCACGGTGGCAACCCGACGAGTGGTGGCTACGCAACTGAGAGTGAGAGAGTTATGAGAGAGAGAGAGAGAGAGAGAGAGAGAGAGAGAGAGAGAGAAAGAGAGAAACCAAGTGAGAGGGACGAGATGAACGAGAGAGGGAGGACACGGCGTGGGGGAAAACAGAAACTTACCATGAGACGAAGAGGAGGCGTGCGATGGTCTGGGGTGGCTTGAGGTGCCCGGCGGCCCTTTCTGTATAGGTGGCGACGAGGTGGAGGGGCTGGCGAGGTGTAGTGGTTTTTGGCTCACGGTGGGGTACAAAAATCCCCTATTTTTGATGGTGAAAACAAAGCACCCTCCCTATACTTGGAGGGTGAATGTTAGTGCGGACAGGTGGTGAACTAGGGTAGCTGCGCTGCGGGACTGAACATGGGGCTGTGGCCGTGGCTTTCGGTGGGCCTCACGGAAGAGGTCTTGGGTGGTCTGCTGAACGAACCGAGGGGAGGTGGTGGAGGTTGTGTGTTCGTGGCTTACGGGGTGTGGGCTGGCAGCGGAGTTCAGGATATTAAATGTATATACATATATACATATATATATATATAGGTGATAGAGAACGTTCAAAATAAAACCTAGGGAAAGAGACGTGCAACGAGTGAGATGACTAGACGTGCATGCGGAGGAAACAGATGCAATGAAGCCGATAGGTTTGATGCGTGAGGGGAAGATTCACGGTGGGGGACTCGTGGTGTACAGTTTTGGTGAGTGCATTAACAAATACATATATATGATTGAAAACCTAAAAGAAACCCTAGATAAAAGACGTGAATGTGCATGTGAGTGGATTGTTGAAATTCAAAGAGAAAAAAAAAATCCGGTAGGGAGGAGTTTTATTATGAAAAGGATTCATGAGCTTGGAGAGAAAATAATAATAATAATAATAGAGTCTTAATAAAAATAATAATTTATCCGATAAATTCTCTAATGGGCTTTAACTCATTTATTGAGTTTAACAAAATTATCTATAATTTATCCCTAAAAATATAGGATCGAGTCGTTACAGGTATTGACCAGGGTTATACTGATTGGGTCTAACACGGCGAACCATATCCAGCGTTATTCAAGCCTCCACATGAAGAAAAAGAAGTCGATGAAGATGTGCAACCAGAGGTTATTGGTGATGAATACGATGAGGATATAGAGCAAATATTAGGTGACAGTGGTGTGGGAATATTTATGGATGAAGGTGATACAGACACATCAAATTCAAATAATGAGGGCCATAACACTTTTGCACACTTGTGGAATGATTCACAGCGTAAGTTATATCCAAGATGCAGAAGGCATAGTAAGTTGACATTTACAGTTAGACAACTTCACATAAGATCCATGTGCTGATTATCAGTTAAGACTGCCAATCTATTACTCGAGCTATTTAAAGAGGCACTTTTATCAGATAATATTTTACCTCACAACTTCCATTAAGCAAAACAGTTGAAGCGAGGACTCAGGTTTGATTACAATGTAATACATGAATATAAGAATGAATATGTATTATTTTGGTGAGTGAATGAGCAATTGAACGAGTGTTCCATTTGCCATGAATCAAAGATGGACATCTGAGAAACAGAATGTGCCACAAAAGATCATATGCCACTTTCCATTGATACCCAGATTACAACGGTTATTTATGTTACGTGCAATGACTGTAAACATGACATGCAACTCATCATCCAGTGTCAGGAATGATGGTGTCTTGTCACATCCTGTTGATTCACAGGTTTGGAAGGAATTTGATTTAGAACACCCATGGTTTGTTGAAGAACCTCGTAATGTGTGACTTGAGTTGGCAACAGATAGATTTAATCCGTTTGGGAACATGAGTACTAGTCATAGTACTTGGCCGGTTGTACTTATGTTGTATAATCTACCACCATGAAAATGTATGAAGGATTCATATTTCATGATGATTTGCTCATTCCAAGTTCGAGATCACCGAGAAATGATATAGACGTATACTTACAACTATTTATTGCAAAATTGAAAGATTTGTGGGATAATGGGGTCCTAACATTTGATTCATTAAGAGACAAGTCGTTCAAGATGCATGATGCCATGTTATGGACAATAAATGAGTTTTTCGCTTATGGAAACTTGTCAGGTTGGAGTACTAAGGGGAAAATGGCATGTCCGACTTGTAACAAAGGAACCCAATCTAAATGGCTTACGTATGGGAGGAAACTATGATTCATGGGCCATCGTCAATTTTTACCTTGTAACCATAGATGGCGTGGAATTCTAGGATGTTTGATAACTTTGTTGAATGGGGGCACTCTCCACCATATTTGTCAATCCAAGATGCACTTACACAATTGATAGATATAGGTTGTAATGAATTTGGTAAAAAGAAACATAAGAAAAAATTAACTACGAATGAGTTAAATTGGACAAATAAGAGTATATTTATCTAACTCCCGTACTGGTTGACATTAAAATTATGGCAAAGTATTGATCTTATGCATATTAAGAAAAACATATACAAGTCCATGTTAGAAACTTTGATGTCAATTGAAGGCAAAACGAAGGATACATTAAACTCACAGAAGGATCTAAAACGGTTGGGAATAAGACCGAAAATGCACTTGCAACAAAGTGGTTCATCTATCTACATGCCGATTGGATGGTACACATTGTCAAAGAACGAAAGGGCTATATTTTTATGAGTGGCTAATGAAGATTAAATTACCAGACGATTATGCCTCGAATCTAACAATTTGTGTGCGAACAAATGACTGAAAAATTATTGGATTAAAAAGTCATAATTGTTGTGTATGTCTACAACATATCTTGCATGTTGGTATCTGTGGGTACTTGACGAGAGATGTGTGCATGGATTTGATTGAGTTGGGTGCATTTTTAAAGTCTTATGTGCTACAACGTTGAATGCAAAAGTTTTAGATCGTATGGAATGGAAAATTACTATAATATTGTGTAAGCTGGAGAGTATTTACCTACCATCATTCTTCCATGTCATAGTTTCATTTAGCCATTCATTTGCCAAGTGAGGCTTGACTTGGGAAGTTGAAATGCACAATGGGTAATAAGGCCCGCCCAGAAGAGTCAAATGCAAAAACATTTATTGACGATGAGTGGCATACATTCTGTTCCAAATACTTCCATGGAGTTGACCCAAGGTTTGATCGGCCGGAAAGAAACTTTGATGTTGACCAAAGAAGACAACGAAATGGGTTTTTGTGTTTTCCTAACACATACGTCCACCTGGTGCAGCACGTGGTTATGATTTGTGTGGAAGATAGTTCAAGAAAGTTTAGTGGTATGTGCTAACAATTGTCATGAGATAAAGAGTCACTTGAAGTAAGTTGTCATTATTTTTTAATTAATATTGTAATTTAATTTAAAAAATTATAAGATTATAAATTATTTGGTAATCTTCAGTTTCAAGTAATCATATTAACGTGCTCAAAGAACTGGGAGTGAATGATAAAAACAAGAAACATAAAGAGGAGTTCCCGAAATGGTTTGAACAATGGGTAATGACATTACAGATGCGAGTTTGAATTACTAAAAAAATATTATGATTGTTTATTTTTGTATGTTTTTGCTTTATTCAATATGTTGGTTGTACAAATGCATGCGAGTAATCCAAACGATATATCAGATGAACTGTATGCATTGGTGGGTGGCTCATCGAGACTCGTTGCTCGATATTCTATATGTATTTCTCAGGGAAGTAGGTATCACACAATGGATCGAGAACGTTATAAGAAAATACAAAATAGTGATGTTTTAGTCGAAGGAAGTCATGACGGAGAAAACATTATTTTCTATGAGATTATTGTCGATATAATTGGAATGAGATATTTGGGGGAGCTTATGGTGTATCTGTTTAAGTGTGATTGGTGAGATTTAAGCAATCCTCGAATGGGAGTGTACGATGATGAATATTTCTTAAGTATTAATACATCAAAAAAATAGTATGAAGATGATCCTTTTATTTTGGCTTCCCAAGCTTCCCAAGCATCTCAAGTATTCTACTTAGATGATCTTGAGTTAGGAAATTAATTGCGAGTGGTATAAAAGTTTTCTCTAAGAAATATATATGATGTTATCCCGGAGGCAGAGAGACAAGATAAAGAAGAAGATGATCCCTCAACTCAAGAAGCATACAAAGAAATTCAACCAACTTTAACTTGTTTGTGGATTTGAGCCATTATGAGATGATTCAATTACATAGGAAATATATTGAGGCTAAAATTGTTGATGCGGCAGTTGAGAAAATTGTTGAGTCAACTGAAGTATCTACAGATAATGAGAGCGAATGGTAAACTGAAACTGATACAGATGATTGACTAGTTTTTTTGTTCACATGACACTTTATGACAAATCTTTTATATAATGAATGTATCAGTGTTTTGAAATTTTGCCACCGAAGAGGAAATAAGTTCGTATTCCATCTCCACCTCTTCTTAGCGCTCTCCAACTGACTCACCACTAAAGATTAACTCTATAGAAGAAGGTAAAAATCTGATATTCATTTTATTTCAATTAAGGTAATTCATACATATTACATCATTTCTAACTATTATTTACTTCGTTTCTACAATGAATATTATATTCTTTAGAGTTAACAGTAAAATCTCGTCAAGGTCGAGGTACTACTAGAAGTGTGACATTGGAAAAATATCGTAAAGTGTGTAAGATTAAGGTTAATATTACTGACGAACATACCGGAGGTGAAGGACAACCAACAACTTGACTTGCATCGCATGTGGATACTCTTACACGAACTTATGCACATTTGGCTACGAGTTCATGGCAGAAAGTCCCCCAAGATGTGAAAGAGTTTATCAAGAAGCGTTGTTTGGTAATGTTTAAATAATTGATTTATAATATTATTTAATATGTATGCAAAATGTAGAATATGCAAGTGATAACTTCTTTGTGTATATATTTTCTCAAAAATAACTTCGAACTAAATTTTTGTCGGAGATATGAGTGTAAGACTGTCGATGAGTTTATGTGTAATGCATTCCTCAAATATAAGGCAATGTATCATGAACATTATGATAAGTTTGAGAGCAAGGAAGAGGCACGCCAACATCTTTTTCAGGAAGCCCAACCTTTTGATTGGTAAAAATTTTGTGACATGTTTCAAGATCTATCATATAAGGTAAATTAAATGACTTGTTTTACGTGTCCTATTTATAATTTTTTATTCCTAATATTTACAACTTCTATGCAAGAGTGAAGTTCTATAAATAAAACAAATAGATCGAAATTGAATATTCATCATCATGAAAGTTCAAGATCTTTCCATTGCCTCTCTAAGAAATTGGTAATGCTATTTTATTTTTTTATTGTATATAGTTTGTTATTTGGATGTATTGTAATGACTTTATATCTCAAAAAATGTCTCTTATAGCAAGAGTCAGATACCAATTATGATCTGATAAAATTATATGTTGCATCACATATTGATCGTAATAGAGAGTGGACTCATTCTGATGCCCGTGAAAATTATGTAAGTATTATTATCTATTTTAATTAAACATATTTGAATATTTGTGGTAATATTAATTCTTTCTCTTCTGTGTAGGGAAAATTGGTTGTCCTACGTGGTGAATCTGCATCAGATCAAAATTTCTTAACAAGTGATGTTGAAAATTTTACACAAGTTCTAGGTCAACGTTCAAGATATTTGAGGGGTTTGGATCGCTGTGTAAAACCTTTTAGCTCTTCTTCATTGTTCAAGTATGCCTCCAACACCTCTAGAGCGTTAGAGGAAGTGAATTTTAAGATCGGGGAATTGAGTACAAGGCAGCATCAGTTAGAGGCTCAATTGTCGAAATAAGGACAACTTTTAGAATCTATTTCTGTACATAGAACGCTAGTATTACCGTTTTATTTATTTAGTTCGCACTTATGAGACTACTTTTGAGTACTGAACAAATTGTAATGTATTTTTTATAAATATTATGTATATCTATTTGGTTTTTCAATATTGGGTAAAATAAAATAGTTACCATTTGAACAACCTAAAAACGTTCGAACAAAATCAGTAAAATCATTCGAACATTGATACAGAACATTCGAATGTAATCGTTATTAAACGTTCGAACAATACTGATAACCATTCTAATGATATCATCGAACATGAAATTAATGTTCGAATTCCATCTCATAGCAAATCATTCGATTGTATCATAGTCCGATCGAACGTTTTACTCAATACGTTCAAACAAATTTTATTGTTCGACTATCAAATTTTTAGTTCTAACATTTTCCCATGCCAATTTGATCGAACGGATTAGTAGTGATCGACCACTCATGAAGGATGCGTTCGAACATAATTGACGATCGAACGTCATGTTTGTACCTTCTGAACATGATGGGACAAAATTCAATTATCCAAAAAAAATGTTCAATTCGAATGTGATTGAACGGTTTTGCTCAAGTTCATCCCAAAAGATATTTTTTGGGATAAAATTGATATTTTCGTCCCAAAATACCTTTTAGGACACTGTTATTGGAACGACCTTGGGACTTTTTTTTGTCTTAAGAAGTATTTTGGGACAAAATCACAGTTTTTTGAGACGGAAATTTTCATCCAAAAAAACCAGTTCTGTTTGTAGTGTTTGTATTCTTAAATGGATATGTTGTACCATATACTTGGGCATAGATCATATTGCTACGTACCTAGCTACAAAAAACACCTTCATATATAATAACTTTTTCATATATATTAAATACCTAATTAAGGGCGCAATACTTAGCATAGTAATTAAGAATCGAAATAATAAAAAAAAAAATTGGAATGTCACCTAATTTTATATGATAGCCTCGATCGAATTGTTAAAACGTAACTTCATTACGTGGAAAAAGATTTACTTTTATCGTCCATATATGGTTTATTTGGAAAAAAAAAAAAAAAAAAAGTTATAAGTACGGATCAACCATGAATTTTAAATTTGTATATATGTATTATACATGACAAGTACATGAAGAAGATCACATTAAAATAAAAAAAAATAAAAAAAAACATAATTAATAAATTGTCTTTACTTTTTTTAAATTAGTCAGTAGGTATTTGAATATTACGTACGTGCAAACTCAAACAAACTAATCCTACAAAATTAAGCAAGACCATTCATTGATCGATAGTATTATCTAAATTACAAAGCATGCAACTACATGAACACGAACGTCCCATCATCGATATTAGAAACCATGCATGGGCTGGGCATGATGATCTGAAATTAACAAGTATCTAATTTCCCAGGACTGCTACTGCTGCTGCTTCTGCTGCAATTTCTCATGTTCAAATGATAGTGATTGATCCCTCGCTTCTCATTGAACTTGAGGCAATATTTTGATCTAGCGAATCACGTTTCATTTCCATATTTTTGCCCCACAAGAAGGAGTACAACCCAATAATAATCACAATCGTGCCTAGAATGCTGAAATAAAATAATAATAATAATAATAATTCAGCCAAAAATAAGGTTGCATTAAGAATATATATATATATATATATATATATATATATAATTTGCTCAAATTAAGCTGCATGCAGGTCACGTACATGATCATGTATGTATGATATGATCTTGCTAATCATGTTAATTAAATTAATTAGAAAATTAATTATAAATACTGCATGCACATTATACGTACATTCCGAGTTTGATCTCTTCACCGAATGTGACGGATTCTAATATGGTCACAAGTATTTGTGATAGTGGGTTGAAGATTGGAGGATATGTGGGGCCTCGGATTGCACTTGCCCATGCCATCAAGCAGAATGATGCAGCCGTGTTAAGTGCTCCCTGCACGTATAAAAATAATTAGCAGCTTGATTAATGACTTAATAATTCTCCGCCATGATCATCTTGACACTACAAGGTTCAACAATTTTGCTAGCGATTATGTATCGCTGGCTATACACAACAAATCACTGGTATATATCTACCCCAGCGATTTAAAAATCGCTGCCAAATCGCCGGTATTAACGCCCCACTTTAGATCTACTGCAACGGAAACCAAAACTCGCTGCCATACATTAATATCCTGGCGAATTTTGTTTCGCTGCTAATTACAAATTAATCGCCGCTAATTCAATATAGGATTCTGTCGTTAAACGCTGCGATAGATTACTAGCAGCGTTTAGTATTCGCCGCGAAAAATGATTTTCTCGCTGCCAAATATATTTGCCAGCCACTCCACAAAATCGCCGCAATAATTGATTCGCCGTATATTACCATATAGCAGCGATTAATTATCGCTGGTTTTATTCATAAACGGAGATTTCTTTATCGCCGCCATATTATTCATACCAATTAGCAGCGATATAATATTCGCTGCTAAATACTATTATACGGCGAGGTTTCACTCGCTGCGAATTGGTTTTCAAATCGCTGATTATATGGCGGCGATTTAATTTATCGCCGCAATGTATTTAGAGGCAGCGAGTTTCCAACATCGCTGGCAAATACATTCTGCTATATAAATTTATATGCGGCGAATATTTAGTCGCCGGTATTGATATTTAGTAGCGATTTGTACATCGCTGGTTTAGGACATTTAAGTGTCAGTTTATAGCGGCGAGTAAAAATTCGCCGGAAAATGCATTTAATTCGCCGCTAAACCTGAATTCGTGTTTAAATTTCCTGGGCTTTATTTTCTTTCTAAGCCTGGTTTTTAGTTGTTCCTAAATGCACCATTCATAATCCAAACTCATTCATTCAAGTTGCTAATCAATATAACATGCAAAATAAATACATAAAGTTCCATCCAAGCCCATCAACAAAATCCAAACTCATATGTATTACAATGGGGTGGTGTATTAATGTATTCTCATATACAAACTGAGCTTTTATCCTTAATAATAAATATGCATCACAATCATCCAAAGGATTAGTACCAAATCATTGGTTGCAGGAAGAATTACACTTGATCAATCTAGCCGTTACATGGGCACCAGACACAGCACAACAGAAGACATTAGGAAACCTGGCCAAGGTCATAGCTGAAAGATATCCACCATAACTCCACCCATGCATTTCCCTCATTTAATCCATATATACACACACCATATATGTTGCAAGATAATCCCCAATATTATCCCTTAGTATATCATGAATCTCAAAAGAAATTTGCGATAAGTGAGGGAAAAACAGAAAATAAATTAACTCGAAACGATATGAATGTAATTCGGGGGAAAATATTGAATTATGAGCTTTCTACACAAAGAAATGAGAGGGCTGTGGACTAACAATCATCATGCATGTAAGAGATCATGCATAAACAATGGGGCTAACATGAAAAACAAACAGTAATAATAAGAAAAAAAATACTCCAATAGCATGATCATATTGGAAGTGCACTTAATTGCTCAATTAATATTTCAGAATGGACTTGATTAATATTTAGGGAGTACTATATAATTGATACATATACCCAAATGGAAGATAAAATCTGTTGTGGTGATATTTTTCTCCAAAAAAGAAGTCATTGTAAGCAAGTTATCAAACTCTCGACAAGATAATGTATTTCTAATTTTAACAAAAATCTGATTGCTTGAGTCATATAAGAGCGAGCTTCTTAGTTATACCAAAAGAACTAGTCAAAGTTATAATTGGAGTTCCAAGCTCAAAGTGTCTCATTATGTTTTCTAACTTAATTCAAACTATAGTTTGAATCCAATATTTCCAAACCACCACAATACCATGCACTTTGTAACAAAAAGTGAGAGAAGATCAGACTCAATACTCCTACAGATTTCCTACTAATTACCGAAACACTAATCAATTAATATCTGTACATTCTGTTATGAGAACAGGTACACTCCAAAAACAAGTAGGACTATAAACTTGAGATTATCTATAATGCGTTTTGACTAATTAGTATAAGATGCTATTGGCAAAATAGCAATTTTTTACTGGGTGATTCAATGTTCGAGCCACGGACTTGAGTTCTGTGAAACACAAAATGCAGATATTGAACGCAAATTTCATGAAAAGAAACCCTAATTACTGGTACATTTCACAACTGCACAGATAGAAATTAGTCTAGCAACAAAAAACTCCTAATTTTGTAAAGAAACCCGCACTAAACCATCGATTCATTACCAAACTCCAACTGAGTTGCAGCCATACCTGTGGTGACAGAAGGACCCATGCTATCCCTCAATTGAATCTCGACCAACCTCAGTTGGAACCAGCTGACCCAAATCCCACAGATTCAAAGCGACGAATCGCACAGCTCCTAATCAGTTTCGGGGATACTATCTCGACCATAGCTTCCGCGGGAGGAAAATGTGGTAAAGGAGCAAACTTTGGGTGGTCGGGCGAAAGTGGATTCGTATCTCGTTGGGGGGACGTGCGTGGAGTAGCAGCTGATCTCTCGGAAAGGCAAATGGAGATGGAATATTGCGGAAGAACAGAGAGAAGTGGAGGGGGAAAGAAATCGGGGGGAAAAACAAAATATCTTTAGGGGAATGGCGCCACTTACTATATTACGGCGAAATCGAGCGTTGCCACATCTTTTTTCTTTACCGGCGAAATAAATCGCTGTTAAAAAGACGATTTTCGCTACAACTCGATAAGTAACTTGATGAATCAGTTTTCTCAACGGAATTAAGCGGCGCATAAAAAATCGCCGCAAAAACTACTCTAATGCGGCGTTCTGTTTTGCAACACTAGAAAAATCGCCGGCAAAACCCTTTTTTCTTGTAGTGTGATGATGACCATGAGCAATATTATATATTATATGATGAAGATCATGATCATCAGATGGTCATGAATCAGTAATATATATTTAAAGTAGTACTTACAGAGTAAACTATTGTAAGAAGTTCGAGATTCCACCCTAACTTCCAGGCATCCTTACTTCTATCAACGCACACTCCTATCACCGTTGCTTGGATTGTTGCTATGACACATGTCAGCATTATTGCGCAGTATTTGAATGGAAAAACCTTGAGCAACTTAACCTGCATGCAGTTTGCAAACATATAATTGCGTATACATGATGATTATCAGACATTAATCAAAGACGATTTCTATTCGAAGAAACTAATTAATTAATAATTATAGTGGGAGATAGATAGATAGATACCTGAACAATGAACCAAGCACCCATGGACAAGCAAAAGCCAGTCAGCAGGAGATTGCCACGAACCCAATGATCCTTGGATGACTTCGCATGATGAGCCCAACGAGATTGAGGACTAAGATGCCTGATATGGAAAGCTTTTCCATCATAAAGACTAGCAATAAGTACTCCTGCTACACAAACAATTGCCCCCATTGCCTTTAATTTACCTGCCCTTGTATTCAGCCCCAACTTCTCAATACTACACATATGCACAGTATAATGACACCCCATTCAGAAACAAATTAATTAAACGTCTCTGCATATATATAATTGCTTAATAATTTGGTGATTATACAGAACAGAGGCATATATATATATATATATATATATATATATATATATATAAAGTAAGTTTCATAGATTAGTACCCTGCGAGTATGGAAAAGAGGAAGGCACTTATTGGAACTAAGTTGAAGAAGTTGGTACCGTATGTAGCTGTCGTGTCTCGAAGACCATAAGCGTACAATCCCATACACAATGTTATCCTGATTTTTTTTTGGAAAATTCAATTAATTAGGAAAATAATAATAAAGAAGAAGAAAGTCGACAATTAATATAAGGATTAAGAAAACCCTAATGATATTAGCATTAAAATATTATGCTGTGCAGAGATGAAGCCATCTAGTAGCACCAGGCACCAGGGAGGCCAGACATCCCTCAATAAGTATATATAAGTATTAATATATACAGATCAGAGAATGAAGCATACACGTACAGCATGGCTGGCTTACCCGACTAAGGCGTTAAGAAAGAGCCAGAACCAAACGGACCACTTAAACATCTTTGGACTTCCCCTGCAGCAGCAGCAACCATGGCATATTGCAGTACGATTCAAGACAGACAGACAGACGGTCATTCAAAGTAGGGGGAAAAACAAAAAAGAAAACTACAATATTAATTGACGATGCATGCACCTTTCGGAATAGAAAGCAAGAGGAGCAACACATATAGCAGCAACAGCACTACGGTATGCAACGTATTTGAAAATAAAGGTGCCCTCACCCAGCATCGCCCTCATCAGCAGCTGCATCGCTGTTACAAATAGCTGCACCATTATCATGGCCGCCCCCACCTTCGACCCTGCAAACCATTTCTTCACTCTTTCCATCTCCCTCTCTCTCTCTCCTGTCTACACAAAAATTCCCTCTCTCTATATATGTTTTGCCTTTCAATATGTATATACATATATATATATATATGTGTGTGTGTGTACACACTACACATGCATGCACATATATATACATATATTGGCGCGGCCTTCTCTGCTAATTGACAGGAGAAAAATCCTACTTTTACACGTATTCTTGTTTCAGTAATATGAGTTGTAAAACAGCTTTTTGATGATCTGTGAATTCATGAGGTTGCGTTTCCATGGCCACACTGATCAGGACCCATTAAAGTTCAATTGTAATTAGTCTGATCAGCCTTGACCTTTGATTTCCTCAAAATCAGGTATAGGTATTTACAAATATTTATGAATCTAATTAATTAAGCATAATATCGACAGCTTATTGGGTCACGTGGGCTTTACTTAAATATTACTTCTGCATGCAAATATGCTATTGAATTGGATTTTTTTTTTTCTTTATATTTACTCATTATAATGCTAAGCATAGGAAAAGGAAGAGGTACTTCTGCAAAAGCAATTTATTGTTTATGGATTGTGGTTGTGCGTGCATGGGGAATATTCAACTAAGAGAAATGATAGTTATAGTCGTGAGTGCATAAACGTCGTGTAATCATTTTGAAAAAAATGAATAAATACAAGACTCACATGAAAAAAATTACTTTTTTAATAGTGGATTTCACTCATTTTCAAAGCGACTGCACGACGCTTGCGCACTCTACAACTGCATGTAGCATTACTCTTGAATTAATTAGTGATCATTAATAATTTCATTGAGTGTTCAGTTTCATTTCTTTTTTCAGCAGGTAACTAGTTTTTGGTAAAATCTCTGTGTTCTCTTACCTAATATTTTCCATATTAAATATTAGTCCAATTGGCATGAAATTAATTAACACCTCTTTTTAATTAGTTTTTAATATTATGCTTTAAATTAATCATCATGATACTTAATATATATATATATATATATATATATATATATATATATATATTGTACGTAATATTAGGCTCGAGACTATCTGCATTTTATGCTGCATCTAGTTGGAAAGAATAATTAGCTGGTTACCGTCTGGAAAATTATATATAGCTTTAATATTATGCAAATATATTATTTTCTTCTTAAAATATCCTATTACTTTCCTTTGATTTCATGTTCTGTTTTGTTTCTTTTCTTAATTTTCTATATAAAACTTATTTGATTGTTTGTTTTCTTCCATGAATAGAGTGGCAAATTTTAAAGACTGATGATCACGACACTATCGATAGAGGTAATTTATTTGCTGTATATATGTATATATCCCATGCATTTTGCCCTAAATAAAACTAATTTGAATTATGGTTTTATGTGTAAATTATATTGACAGTTTCTCTAATAATGACCAGAAAGATTGAGAGATTGAAGCATTTGAATATTAATTCTGAATTGGTAAGGAGAATCGCATTTTGTGTCTTTGAGTTTCTCACACTGTCTCACTACTTTTCCCAACTTAAGTGAGAAATACTATTTGTTTTCCAAACAACTCATTTTTCTAATTTTATTTTCTTGTTGATCATTTTTTAATTATCGTATGACTTTTACTGCCATTTGTTGGGATAATTAATGTTACTTTTGTCCAAAAGAGTAAATAAGCTAGGCATTGCAGCTACTCGATAAAATGACTGAAAGAAATTTTCTTTCATTTAGAATTCTTTTACTTTTCCATACATCCTGAATATAAACTGAGTCCATATTTATGGACTTTTCATAACAACTAAAATGTAAATTATTGGTACACATCAGATTATATTCCTGGAATATTCTCATTTTGGAGTCTTTTGGACTTTTCTGGAATTCGTCTTATCTGTGTGTAGTGCGTATGCGCGTCGTCCAGAGGGTAAGGTTGCTTCTGAAGCTGCAGTTGTAGGTGCAGGTCCTTCTTCTGAAGTAGCAGTTGTATTTGTGTTAATATTCCCCCGCGAGTCAAGCGACACTGGTCCAACAGTGAGGCTTGATCATAGCTATGAGAAACGTGCAGAGGACAACGGCTTCGTGAAAATATCAGCTATCTGATCCTTGGTTGAGATGAATAAGACTTGAAGAGTTTTGGCTGCTACTCGCTCACGAACAAAATGGTAATCTAACTCAACAAGTTTAGTACGTGAGTGTAAAACAGGATTAATTGAAAGATAAGTAGCGCCTAAGTTATCACACCACAGTGTTGGTGGATTAGAGAGAAAAATGCCAAGCTCTTTCAAAAGGGATTGTAACTAGAGAACCTCACATGTAGCATTGGCTACAGCCTTGTACTCGGCTTCAGTGGAAGACCGAGCTATGGTGGGTAGTTTTTTTGAACCCCAAGAGATTAAATGCGACCCAAAATAAATGCGAAAACCGCTCGTAGACTTACGATCATCCGGGCAACCTACCCAATCAGCATCAGAGAAGGCTGCCAGCTTACAAGGTGAAGAGGCAGTAAAATGGAGACCAAAGTGTTTGGTAAGATTAAGATAGCGAAGAATTCGTTTGACGGCTTGCCAGTGGGGCTGCTGGGGATAATGCATGTACTGACAAACTTTATTAATAGCGTAAGAGATATCTGGTTGGGTAAATGAGAGATATTGAAGACTCCCAACGATACTTCGGTAAAGTTGAGGATCTTCAAAAGTTGGGCCATCAAGAGCCGTGAGTTTTACCGAAGCAGACAATGGAGTGGAAACAGGCTTTGAGTTATGCATGTTCGTGTGAAGCAATAAATCAGATATGTATTTACATTGAGACAAATAAAGACCAGAAAGATTTCTAGTGACTTCAATGCCTAAAAAATAATGCAAAGAACCCAAATCTTTGACAGGAAAAAAAAGAGCTCAATGAAGAAATAAACTCAGAGCTTGAACCCGTGACTATGAAGTCATTGACATATATCAGAACATAAATACATCTAGATTTTTGCTGAAGTATAAAGAGAGAGGAATTAGAGGTTGAACCTTGAAAACCAAGAGAAACCAAACAATCGGACAATTTAGAAAACCAAGCCCTAGGGGCTTGCTTCAAACCGTAAATTGATTTGCGCAACTTACAGACATGAAGAGGAAGATCAGGATTGACAAAACCTGGAGGCTACTGCATATAGACATCTTCCTCGAGTTCCCCATGCAAGAAGGCATTCTGGACATCCAACTGGTGCAAGGGTCATCTGCAAGACACTGCAAGAGATAGAAGCAAACGAATGGTCATTGGTTTAGCAACGGGGCTAAATGTCTCTATGTAGTCGAGACCGGGTTGTTGGTGGAATCCCTTGGCCACAAGGCGAGCCTTGCGGCGCTCAAGAGAACCATCCGCCCTGCGTTTCGACTTAAGGACCCATTTAGCATCGAGTACATTGTAGGAAGGAGACGCAGGAACCAAGTCCCACGTTTTATTTTGCAACAAAGCCTGAAATTCAAGGACCATGATTGTTCTCCATTCTTGGAATTTCGAAGCCTCCGAATAGGAGGTTGGCTCTTCGGGTATGAGAGGAGACGTAACTATGGTGGACAGAGATGGTGTGTCAGGCCATGGGATGGTGCCATTTGAACGAATTTTAGGGCAGTGAATGTTGTTTTTGGCACGGGTAGTCATTGGATGAAGAGAGGAGGTTGGCTGTTTGGAGAGATGAGGGATATTGGGGTTTGAGTTTGATAAAGGCAGCGTCGGCTGCGAGGGAAGCTGGAGATTAGGGCTTGAGTTGGATGAAGTTGAAGGCAGTTGTGGGGAAGGATGGGATCATGATGGGCTAAGTGTTTGAGAAGGGCTTGAGTTGGTATGATGAGGACTGGAAGGAGGAGAACATGATGGGCTTGAGTCCGTGGGAGGTGAGGTGGAGTTCACGTGGGTGGGCTATGAGATAGGCTGAAAATCACGTGGAAGTGGAGTGAGAGTGGGCCCAGACCGAGTGATTGACACAAGAGGACTGGACAGAGCCGTAAATGGGTAGTTTTTCTCATCAAACTTAACATCTCTTGAGATGTAGGTACGGCCCGTATTGAGATGAAGGCAAAAATAGCCTTTGTGATCTGGGCTATAACCCATGAAAACACACAGCTGGGATCGTTGATCCATTTTATGTCGATTAAATGGTCTAAAATTAGGCCAACAAGCAACACCAAATACTTTAAAAAAATTAGAATCAGGTGTTTGATTAAAAAGAGTTTGAAAGGGTGATTTGTGATTGAGAACAGCAGTGGGCATTCTATTAATTAGAAAGAATGCTGTCTGGAAAGCCTCTGACCAATATTTATTTGGGACTGAGGCATGTGCAAGCAGTGTGAGTCCTGTTTCTACAATATGACGATGTCGTCTCTCAATAGACCCATTTTGTTCATGAGAGTAAGGACACGTGAGACGATGTGAAATTCCACAAGACTTAAGCAAAGACTGGAGAGGCCGAAATTCTCCCCCCCCAATCTGACTGAACAAAAATAACATTTGTAGAAAACGTATTACTCACATATTTCAAAAAAGCTAAAAAAATAGTAGACACGTTTGATTTAGCCTGAAGTGGAAAAAGCCAAATATATTTGGAGTGATCGTCTACAATAAAAAGATAAAAGCGACAACTATTGGTAGATAACACAGGTGATGGGCCCCAAACATCAAGAAAAAGTAATTGAAAAGGTTTGATTGATCGGGAAGATGATGGAGGATGTGGGAGAGCATGAGCTTTTGCTTGGGAACACGCAGCACAAGTGTGAGAGCTAACTTTGTTGTGAACAGGAAGTTGAAATTGCTTCAGTTTGAAGATGTAATCCGAGACAATGGATGACCAAGGCGAGCGTGCCATAGAGGAACGGAGGTACGTTCACCAAGAAAAGCTTGAGGGTAGGATGTGGATGGTGCAGAGGTCTGTGCATGATCCAGTGGAAGCACATAAAGGCCATCTTTAACAGGTCCCTGAAGAAGTGCCTCCCGGGTTTGTAAATCCTTCACAAAGAAACATGAAGAGTGAAACTCGAAGTAAACAGAGTTATCAAGACAGAACTGATGTACATAAAGTAAATTTTTCGTAATTGATGGAACATGCAATAATTTAGTAAGGAGATATTTGCCAGAAGAAGAGTGAAGCTGAGCAGTGCCAATATTCTGGATTGGAAGCAGAGAACCATCTTCGATGCTGACTTGTTCAGGGCCATGATACGGCGTAGAGTCTATGTTGAGATTAGCAAAGTCCGAAGTAAAGTGATTGATAGCCGCAGTGTTTGGGAACCATTGAGCCACGGGAAAACCTGAGTTGGGGAGAGATGAGTAATTTGCAGTAAAAGACGAGGGAGGTGAAGTTTGGTAGGAGTGGTCGAAGTGGTGATAACAGGAAATGGCCGAATGACCAGATTTACGACTGACTTGACATGTGGGACGAGACTCAGGACGGGTGGAGAAGAAGTTTTGAGGACCTCGACCAGAACCACGCATTCGACAACCCCCACGTCCAGAAGTATTTCTGCCTCTATGAAAAGTAGAGGGTGTGGGTGGTCTACTGGTGACATGCACAGCTAGAGAATGGCCCGAAAGCAAGGAACCATAAAGAAGGGAGTGAGATTGGTGTGCCAACCGGGACTCATGATTTAACAGATAACTATATATTTGATGGGAAGATAAAGAACCTGGTCGAGTGGCAATGGAGGTGACCACCGACTCATATTCGGAGCCCAAACCAGCAAGTAAAAAAGCAGAGAACTGAGATGGAGAAAGAGGATGACCAACGGCGCTCAATGAAGCTGAAAGATTTTTTGCTTTGTTAAAATATTCGGTTAGTGATTCCAAGCCCTTTTTCAGAGTAGCCAACTGAAGTTGTGTTTGGATAAGATGAGCGGAAGAGCGTGTAGCATATAGGTTATGAAGAGCATACCAAATTTCAGACGATGTGGTACATTCAAGAACCTGGGCTAGAACAATGTCTGTTAAGGAGGAGTTGAGACCGAAATGAGTAGCTGATCTTGAAGAAGCCAGTGCTAATATGCAGGATTGGGAGCATTATTGACAGTGGGAAAGGGAGAGGTGATCGTTCCGTCGACATAGCCAAAGAGCTTATGTCCCCTAAGAAAATGAACTATCTGAGCTTTCCATAGCAAAAAATTGTCTATGGAGAGCTTGATAGTGACGGAATGAGTGGCAGAGGTGACAATGGAGGGGTGATGGGGAGGTGGGGTAATGGTTTCTGTGTTGACTGAAGAGGCGTTGGAGGACGCCATCGTGGGTTAAACCGAAAAGTGAAAGAGAATAAGAGAAAAAAAAAAAAGAAGGAAAAAGATGGAGGCGTGAGCCTTTTACCAAGCTCTAGATACCATAAAGAGTAAATAAGCTAGGCACTGCAGCTACTCGATAAAATGACTGAAAGAAGTTTTCTTTCATTTAGAATTCTTTTACTTTTCCATACATCCTGGATACAAACAGAGTCCATATTTATAGACTTTTCATAACAACCAAAATGCAAATGATTGGTACACATCAGATTATATTCCTGGAATATTCTCATTTTGGAGTCTTTTGGACTTTTCTGGAATTCGTCTAATCTGTGTGTAGTGCGTATGCGCGTCGTCCAGAGGGTAAGGTTGCTTCTGAAGCTGCAGCTGTAGGTGCAGGTCCTTCTTCTGAAGTAGCAGCTGTATTTGTCTTAATATGTCCAAACATATATATATATATATATATATATATATATACACACACACGTAAGCTTACCTAAAAAGCTTGGGATCATAACAACTAAGATTGAACAAAATGATATAATAAATGATTTCTTAATGGGTGCCCTTAACAATTGAAAGTATATATACAACCACACATGAGCTAAAGTAGGAAGTATACAATAACACACACAGCTAGAGTAGGTTATAAGGCAATATATTTCAAGAGGGGTAAACCAATTTTAGACTTCAAGTTTAACATGTGAAAGGAACTTCCCTAAAAAGAATTGATGCACCTTTAATATTACACTTTCCATTCATCCAAAACAAAAATAACAAGATTCAAAGAGGACACAATGTGGAATGATACATGACAAAGGAGCCACACCTCAATCTAATGGGTGTCTATGTTGTATCCTCTACTCAAAGTGGCACGTGAGCCCTAAGCGGCGCCCAAACTCATAGTGCCAACCACACCACTTCAATAGATTCCTTGGCCTCAGACCCAACCATCCACGCCTTTCCATTGCTTACATAAGAGCCTCAAGTGCTAGTACAATTCTCTATGCTTCTTGAGTATATGCAAAATTGTGATTAGTTCGAGCCTTTGTTACTATTTATCTTACCACTTGCTCTAAAACTATTAATCAATTTGAGAATATGATTCATAATTTCATGCCAATTATCATCACCCTCATGAACTGACCATCTGGCCATTTCTACCTAACATAACCCACTAGCCCAATTACTTTTTTACAAGTTAGCCTTATGCACGAGAGCCATACTTATCAATAATAAGAGAGAGACTAGGGGTCGGATGCAGTGGATAAGGGCTTTTACACCCTCCAATAGAATTTCAACACGTAAGCATTCTAAGATGGGAATAATGGAATTGCACACGAGGCAAGCAAATCTCATACAAACACCCCCATCGCTCTCTCTCCTTCTCCCCTCTCCCCCTCTCCCCTCTCTCTCTCTCTCCCAGCAAGCCATCGCAGCCCCGAATCTCTCACTTTCCAACATGTCTGTTTTCGGCCCATGACCCTCAGTCTTTTTGCGTCGCCAGTTGATCTGGTTATGAATATGGTGTTGAAATGATCAACTTGATGGTAATTAGGCTATTGAGGATGTGTTCCTCACACCTACAACTATTCCTCGCAATCTACGATTAGAAAGGGAAAATGGGTTGGGGTTTAGGCATGGGATGCCTTCGATGGTTAAGTCAGTGGAGTTCAATTGTTTTCATATGTATATTTAGAGAGAACTCTATGATGTGCACCTTAGTTTGCATTTGTATGAAGTGGTTGTTTCAACTTGGTAAGGCTCTTCCTTCAACTTGACTTTCCACTCTCAGTACATGGGCAATTAGCATTCAAATCGACCTTGAATCATGCCCCTTGAGGCGGATACCTTGCTAAAATACGTTAGCATTCCATGTTATCCGCCCTTTCATTAAGGATACACTTTAATTAGGAAAGCTCTAATCACACATACACGTGCACATCAATGCTTCCAAGTTGGCATGTTTGTTACACTTCCAGGGTTCGATCCACCTATATACAGCATGTAGGCCCATGGGCCTTATTTAACGTTGTTTCTTGCCGCATAGGGTTCGATCCACCTTTTAAGGTAGAGATTGGGTAGTTACCTCGTAAATTCCTTTTGCACATATGCAATGGGAATGGCACATTCTTCCCTCTCTTTCTTTAAGGGCGTGTGTCGGCTCAGCAGACATTGAAGCTTCTCATGCCCATTCATGATTAGTTTTCTTGGATAGAGTAATGTCCATCGGTCTACATCCCCATGTTTCTTCGTGCAAGGCATTTCAAGGGATTTGTTTGACTTGCCTTCAGTGTCAGGGAAACTTGTCGGTTTCCTGTTTCCATCGCTTGCCTAATCACTGATATTCTTCTTTAAACCTTGGTTCTCCTCCCTCGCATATTGTGTTTTGTTCTTTGCTTGCGGTTGCTGCAATTATCCTTGCCTCTCAAATCTTCCTAATCTCCTTGCTGTCAATGGCCTCTCGCAACACTTCTTGTTGTGGCTCTCAAACTTCTCGTTCCTATGGTTCTCCGGACTAGTGTGGTGATGGTGGTTCCTCTCGACCAGACAGGTTTGAGGGGAGTTATTGGCCTGCCACTACTACTCAAGCATATTTGGATTCGGTGTGGGACTTGTACGAGATCCCTGACTCTGTTGACATCGTTTTACCAGGTACCCATCGTCGCATCATTAACTCTAAGGGGTTGACTACACATGTGAGTTTGTACATAAGTATGTTTCTAATAGGGTTAAGGCTCCCTTTTTGTTGCCCCGTTTGCAATTTTCTGGATTTTCTGGGTATGACCCCAACCCAGGTCCTTCCCAACCCTTGGAGAATCCTGTTGTCATTTTGCATGGCATGACAACTGGCTTTGGAGCCCATAGGCGTGGAAAATCCAGACTTCACAGCTCGCGAATAATTTTACACTCATGGTATTTGTACGAACTGGTTGTCTCAACTTGGCAAGGCTCTTCCTTTGGCTTGATTTTACACTCTCACCTTTGGCACCTGGGCTATTAGTATTCATGACGACCTTGAATCATGTCCCCGTGAGGCGGATATATTGCTGAGATACGTTAGTATCCCACGTTATCTGCCCTTTCATTAAGACTGTACCTCAATTAGGAAGGCTCTAATCATGAATACATGTGCACAACAATGCTTTCGAGTTGGCATGTCCGTTGCACTTCCAACCTCTATAAAGCATGTAGGCCCATGGGGCCTATTTGACATCATTTCTTACTGCACAAGGTTCGATCCACCTTTTAAGGCGGAGATTGGGCCTAGCATAGTCTATTCCGATCGATGCAACGTCATACCTAATTCAATAATGGACTTTCCTAAAGGCTAGTAGGATCGAGCAATAAATCAGGTTCAAGCAGCATATATGCACAGTTTCAAGAATACATGCAAAATGGCCAAGAACTACATACGTACGTGCGCAATGCATAATTTCTTTCAATTTATAGGGCTTTCAAGAAGGTGTCATTTTCCAAAGAAGGCCAAGGAACAAATCTTCAGAATAAACATTTACTATCCAATCATTCAATATATATATATATATATATATATATATATTTAGAGAATAAATCTGGACATGATTTAAATTATGTGGGAGATTTAGTAATACCATATATGAAAAATTTGTATTATTTTTTGTATTTTGTTTGAAAGTTTGAGAAATTTATAATGATTAGATGAAAAAAATTCAAGATTTGAAATTAAAAAGTATTTTATGTTTAAGTGATGTTTGTGACAAAAATTATGAGAAGCTTTGAGATGAATGAGATGTTCTCAACTCATCTCACTTCTCAAACATGCCCTAAGTATCGATGTTCACGTTTATTTCATGAATCCATTTTTTGTCTAGAAATACTATTTTTTTTTTCTTTGTCCGTTTGAATCCTCATAAACCACGACTTCTAAAAGGCTAGAAAGACAATTTCTTATTTCTTCTTGAGAGATTCTTCAATGTTTTTCATCCTAAAAATTTCTACTCACTCTCCTCATGTATTATTCTCTTCATATCAATCTATAGAAAGCCACCAAAGTTCAAGTTTGTTCATGAAGACTATCTACATATAAAAATGTAAGAAGTTAGATATGGAACTAATACAATGAGAGGTGAATGTGTCATTTGCTAGAGTTGCAAATTAAGTCTTCAAAAAGTACAAAAGTTTGCTTTGCAATGACAATTTGTAAACTAAGTACTCATGGATGCAGTAGACATTTTTAGCTACCAACCGTTGTCATAGAATCGCTTTTTCTTATGATCTGAGGTATTTCTGCATGACCAGTACTTAATTGAGATCAGTTGCCAATATGGTTAATGCTTCCACATCTTCCACCTCTTACACTCTTGATTAATAATTGCATGAAACCAATAAAAGTTTGCACATTTGATCCTATAAGACAATTGTTACTTCTTTCTTTGTAGTTCCTTGAAGATTGCCCCATCCACAATTAAATTTAAAGCTCTAAGTCCTCTACCAAATTATAGTTTAATCTTCTCCAAATTATTCTTTTGGTAATGTATTTTAATTCTCTAAATTCTCAACCAAGTTTAGTGCTCCCTCAACCACTATTATTGGATCAAGAAATTAATCTAATAGGCAAAAATATATTTTCTACACAATAAACCACATGCTATCATGAAAGTCGTAGCAAAGTCCAAAGTGTGATAGCATTTCTTGAAATCTCAAGCAAAAGTTTCAAAACTAATTGATTAATTAGTGGAAGCAGAGATCATATGGGTATGTTGTTTGCCAAACTTTGTTACAATTCTTCAAGCCCCAATCAAAGCTCCAAATCATGTACGCATGCAATCAAAGCATGAGAACAATTATCCAATCCCTTGTTACATAGATTGCAAATATCATTTGGAGGATATTTCTCTTTACTAAACCCTAGCTATTATGTTGGCAAAATACCATTACAAATCCTCCATACAAGGTTTTTAAGTTTGTTTTGAAATTTGAGGTTCCATACTACTAGCAAAAGTCTTATACAGTCGAGCGCTAGTGTTTTTTTTTCCTCAGTATGGGGTTCCTTGGCGATTCCATGGCAATTTTAATGGCGACTCCGTGAACAATAAGGGTGTTTCATTTCAAAGTTTCCATGAAGTTTTCGGTGATCGATTTTTGGAATTTCAGTAATCGGGAGTTTTTGTTTCTTTTCTATTACAAGCATTGATTCCCTTTGATAAGGTTTCACTTTGTTCTTTTCAAGTACAGTTATGGAGGAGGAGCTGTTAAAACGGTGGAGGAAATTAACATTATCGACGGTAGAGACCAATGAGATTGTGATTCTGGGTATTTTTTTAGATGCCCTCTACAGTTCCCACATAACGTTGTCTCCTTTTTAGGCTTCTCACTACCAAGTTTTATAATAAGGAAGCTTTTAAGATGGTGATGTGCACTACTTGGAATCCTGTGAAAGGGGTTCAGTTTTTTGAATTGGGGGAGAATATTTGCTTATAGCCTTATCCCAATTTTCTGAGAAAAGTGACAAAGAGAAGGTGTTATGTAATGCTCCTTGCTCCTTTGATAGAAGTTTAGCACTTTTGAAGGAATTTGATGGTGATATCTAGCCTTCTAAAATTGTTATGAACTCTGCTTAATTTTTTATTCATTTATATGATCTTCCTTTGAGGGGATGACTACTAACATTGTCAAAATGATTGGTGAATCAATTGGGGAGGTTAAAGATATTGAGTTGTCTGAGAATATGGCAGGGTGGAGTGAGTTCTCTCAGGTACAGGTCCGATTAGATATAAATAATCTTTTGCCAAGGTTCAAGAGGGGTATTCTTGGGGAGTCAGATGTGTTGTGGGTTAGATTCAAATATGAAAAATTGTCTACTTTTTATTATTGTTGTGGTAAATTGGATCATGTTGATCGTGATTGTTCATTATGGTCAAATAGTCAGGCTGTTTTTCAGAAAAATGGTTTCCCATATGGAGCATGGTTGAGGCTAATGGTGGTATTAATAGAAACAAGAGTTGCTTAATCACCAAGAGTGGTCCAGTGTAGGGAGACTCCAGTGTTCCAATTGTTGGTGAGAGATTATCTGCTGATCAGATTCTAGAAACAGAGAAACCAGTTGCTATGAAAGACAAGAAGTTGAGCGACATTGCCAGAACGATTGCTTTAACCACTGAAACAAAAGGTAGTTTCTTTACCCAGTTTATTTTTAGATTCGAACAAGGAGATTTCAGTAGTAACTGTCAAATCCATAGATAATGTTTTGGGGCCATGTGGGACTGGGAGTCTGGGCTCATCTCATTTATTCATTGGACCTAGCCTAAAACAAAATTTTGAGTTGCACCAAGTGCGTATTAATTCTTCTGCTTCAGGGGCTTCTTCTTCTAAGCAGGGACATAAGGGTAGACCCGGTGGTATAGTTCTAAAGGACAATAAGTATTCGAAACAGAGTTTGATTCCTTCTAAGTGCTTCCTGGAGTTTGTTTCTGCGAAAGATAAATCCATCGTGATTGATTCTAAGAGGAAGAAATCATCTGATGATGAAAATTTGGTGGAGGTTGAAGTGGTATCAGTGGACGCTGAGTTTCAACCCCGCTAACAGCCATAGAGGTGTAAAAAAAAAAACCAGAGAACTGGTTGAACAAGATCAGATCGAACTATTGAGTTTAGTCCAGTTCATAATCGGTCGGTGTGGTACCGGTTCTTTTTAGAACCGAAACCATTCCTAAATTGGTTCGGTACTGGTTTTCATATTTTGGAAACTAATTTGAACTGATTCGAATCGGTATATATAATTTTTATATTATATTATATATATTATATGCTAAATTGCTAATTAATATAACATGAGATTTTAATTTTATTATTCAAGTCTATTAATCTATATTATACTAGTATAATTAGATACTAATGAATTAATAATTGTTAATAATAAATACTAAATTATAACCATTAAATTTAGTGTTGAAAGAATTATAATAGTAAACTTATAAAGTGTCATACGTGTAAACGGTAAACTGGAAAAATCGGACTAGACCGGACTAAGATAGAAAAAACTAAAAGTTCATGTTTCGGTGATAAACCAGTTCATATCAATTCTTCAATTATCAAAACAGTTGTATATCGTTTCGGTTCAAAAATTTGTCCAAAACCTAACCAAAGCTGACCAGTCACAACCCTAGACAACCACGAAAATATTAAGTTATAATTTTCGTGGGCTTGGGAACCCACGGGATGTTCAAGTTCTTCATGACTTGGTTCAAATAGAAGTTCCTGATGTGGTATTTATTCTAGAAATTGAGGTACATGTTCGTCATTTGGAGATGTCGAATTATATATTAGGTTTCACGGGGTGCTTGGCTGTGAATTCTAAGGGCAAAAGTGGTAGGATTGGGTTGTTATGGAGCAAAGATGTAGATTTGGAGATTTTATCTTATTCAAAACATCATTTTCATGCATGAATTGGTGATAAAGATGATAATTGTCAGTGGAGGGTCACAGCTGTGTATGGCCATTCGGAAGTTAATAGGAGAAAGGAAATGTGGGATTTGTTAAAATGTCTTTCTGATATGTTTGAAGGACCTTGGTTGTGTTTTGGGGATTATAACGAGATAATTTCAAATATGGAGAAATGGGGAGGTCGATTACCAATGGAATGGTATATGCAAGCTTTTAGAGATGTTCTTGATCATTGTCAACTTAAGGGCTTGAGTTCTGATGGATCTCTTTTTACTTGGAGTAATATGCCCAATGGGGGGTGATCATATTAAAGAAAGGCTAGATAGACTTTTGGCTAATCTGGCATGGTTGGCGATGTATTTGCATTAGAAGGTTAGGGATATTCCTACTCCCTATTCTGACAATAATTATTTGATCATGTCTACAAATGATTTTGCAAATGAGACATTTAGAGGCAAGAAGCCTTTTCATTTTGAAACAATGTGGGTTGGGGCTGGTGGTTGTCAAGATATTATTAATAGTTCATGGAAATAAAGCGAGTAATCTGCTAGTGATGTTGGGTTAAGTAGTGCTTTGCTTAATTGTTAACGTAATCTTGTAGTGTGGAAAAATGCTTCTTTGGAAATTTTAAGAAACAATTGCATGATAGAATAAGGGATTTAAATTAGTGAATGGAAGCTCAGCATAATGATTCATTGATTTCTGAAATAAATATACTTCATCGTGATATTAACCTATTGTTGGAGAGAGAGGAATTGAAGTGGAAACATAAGTCTAGGGCTTTATGGTTAAATGCAGGAGATAAAAATACAAAGTTTTATCATCAATAAGCATCTCAAAGAAGGGCTAGAAATTTTATTAGTAGAATTCGAGATGATTCAGGTATTTAGAGAGAGGGTTTAGAGTTGGAGTTAGTTGTCACTACATACTTTTCATATCTGCTTTCGACCTCAAATCCAAGGGATTTGGAGGATGTGCTTGGTACTTTGCAACCTAGAGTAATGGATTTAATGAGCTCAGATCTTATAAGGGCTTATACAATGGAAGAAGTTAGGCAAGCTTTGTTTCAAAAGTATGCCTCCTATCTTCTTTCAAAAGTATTGGAAAATTGTGGTGACAAAGACAAAGACGATTTTTCATTCTCTAAATCATGGTTTTGTTCCTCTGAACTAAATAAGACTTTTATGGTTCTTAACCCAAAAAAGAGGAAGCCTGACAATATCACTAAATATCGAGGTATAAGTTTGTACAATGTTGTTTATAAAATAATTGCTAAAGTCATTGTCAAATGCCAATAGACTTAGGCCCCATTTGGTTTTACAGATGGTCTCAACCCATCTCATCTAGTCTCAACATCCGAACACTATTCAAATACAAATACTTTTCAATTTTAAATTTTTTATTTTTCAAAATTTTCATTGAATCATTACAACTTTTACAAACTTTCAAACAAAATATAAAAAAACAATTCAAAATTTTCAAATTTTAAAACAAAAATTATATTCTAACAACATTTTAACTTTACAATATTTTTATTCAACTTTTTCTCTCTCCTTTCTCAAAACTCCATAAAACATCTTAACTCAAACCATTTCACTACTATTCACAAATTATCTCACTGTTATTTACATATTTCTCATCTCATATGTGTAACCAAATGAGATCTTTAGCTTGTTTTGCTTCAAGTAATTTCTGATAGTCAGTGTGCTTGTATGCCAAGTAGACTTATAACCGATAATGTTCTTGTGGTTTATGAGACTGTCAATTCTATTAGGAGAAAGAGGTGAGGACAAAAAGATTTGACGTCCATTAAAGCTTATGATAGGGTGGAGTGGTGTTTCATTGAAAGGGTTATGATTAAATTGGGTTTTTATCAAAAGTGGGTGTCTCTGGTAATGTCTTGTATTACTTCATTTTTTCTATAAAGTGCTGCTTAATGGATTTCCTACTTCATCTTTTAACGTATCAAGAGGTTTGTGACAAGACGATCATTTATCTCCTCATTTGTTTGTTTTGTGTGCTGAAGGCTTATCATCTCTTATTCAAAATGTTGAGAGGCAGAAGTTGATAAGGTTTGTAATGGAGCTCCATGGATTAACCATTTGTTTTTTGCTAATGATAGTCTCTGGTTTAGTCAAGCTACTAGATCTGAAAATGTATGTTTGTAATAGTTATTAAGACTTTATGATTTGACCTCTGGCCAGCAAATAAATATGGAGAAAACTAAATTGTTGATCATTAAGAATGTTGGACAGCAAGAGGTTCATGATATTCGATCCATTTGGAATGTACAGTCTTTAAAACATCATGATAAATATTTGGGCCTCCCTTAATTTATTGGAAGATCTAGGACTCCCACTTTTCGGGATATAAAAGTTAGAATATGGAAGAAATTGTAAGGTTGGAAAGAGAATTTATTATCTCAAGCTAGTAGAAAAGTTCTCGTAAAGGCAGTTGTTCAAGCTATTCCTACTTATACAATGAGTTGCTTTAAATTACCAAAAGCCTTTTGTAAGGAATTAGAAGGTATGTTTGCAAGGTTTTGGTGGCGAGTATAATGTGCATTGGGCAAGTTTGAATAAGATGTGTAATTCAAAATTTAAAGGAGGAATGTATATTAAGGACTTAGAAGTTTTTAATCTGTCATATGTCCTTACTTGCAAAACATGGTTGGAAGGTTGATTCATGATACTCATCCTCTACTATTTCGAGTTTTTAAGGCTAGGTACTTTCTCAAGATAGATTCTTTGCATTCAAATGTGGCTAGAACTCCTTCCAATGCATGGAGAAGTATAGGTGTAGCAAAGTCTATATTGTCAACTTGTTGTATTTGAAGGTAGGGAAAGGCAATCACATTAATATTTGGCATGATAAATGGCTACCAAATTCCCCTTTACATAAAGTGATATCGCCTATTTAGGTTTTACAATCAGATGCAAAAGTATGTGAGCTATTGGACCAGCAGGATGGAATCAGGCTTTGGTTAGGAGCGTTTTTATTCCTTCTGAGGCTGAAAATATACTACAAATTCTATTGTCCCCACATATGACAGAAGATCTACTTATCTGGATTAGCCAAAAGAATGGTATTTACAAAGTCAAGTCAGGTTATCACTTGGCTATGGATCTAAAAGTTCAAATCTGGGAGGAAGGAAAGCATTTTGGAGGTAGTTGTGAAATCTGAAATTGCCAAATAAGATTAAGAATTTTGCTTGGAGGGCTTGTACTGAAACTTTGCCTACCAAACAAAATTTACTGTAGAGAGCTATTATATCCACAAGGATATGTGGTCAGTGTAACTTGGAAGTTGAGGACAGTGGCCATGCGCTTTGTAGATGTGCTATTGTTCGATAAATATGGGAAGAACGTTATAATTTGGGTGCTAATTTTCAGATAATAAATTTGGTTTTGATGTTATAGTTTGGAATTTAATGGGTGATGCTTTGGATATAGTCGCTACTTTTCTAACTATCTCTTAGGGTCTTTGGAAATATAGAAACCTCGTATGTTTTCAGAATTCAGACTATGTTCTTAAGGAAGTCATTGATAACTATCTCACTTATGTAGGTAGTTATAATACTATTAAGAATAACCAGCTTGTTACACGTAAGGAGAGTTTGCTTTTGTGGAAACCACCTTCACAAGATAAAGTTAAACATAACTTTAATTGTGTTGTGTTTAATTCCTCAAATGCCTCAGGGATTGGAGCTATTTTACGTGATGATAGAGGCGAAGTATTGTTTGTTATGAGTAGAAAGGAAGTGAATATGTTGGAGGTTGAAGATGTTGAAGCTATTGCTGCTCTAAGGGGTTTACAAATGATTTTAAACTTAACGAACTCGAGTCTGATTCTAGAAGGGGATTTATTGGTTGTTATTGATGTTATTAAATCACGAGGTGATAATCTCTCGACCTTTGATTGCTAAAATTCAGTTTTTGTTACATTGGTTTGTGGAGTAAGGACTTTGAGGTAATTTATGTTTGTCGACAAGGCAATGAAGCAACTCATTTGCTTGCCATAAATGCTAGGCAAGTGAAAGACACAGTGCAATGGTAATATCTATGCCCAAACATTATTCTTGCTAAAGTTATAATAGATGCACTAATGTAATTACTTTTGATTGTAATTGACTTTTTATGATAAATGATAAATGTCCTTTTATAAATAAATAAATAAATAAAGTTTTATACATTCACCTGAATTAGAACATTCCCTAGAGTAGTTCTTAAAATATTGCATTAAACCAAGCTAATTTGTGAATTTTCTTTCTATAATTTTAATTATTTGTAGATCTAACACTTGTCAATTTCATATGCGAATGATGCCGAAGAAACAAACGCCTAAGTTTGTATGAATTTGTGTGGCTAACTCCAAGTAAGATTTCTTAATTCTGAGGAAAAAAACAAATAAGAGAGATCTTCAACAAGATTTTTCATTCTCCCAGCCAATAAAAAATCCAAAATGCATATATGGAAAAGAGATTTGATACTCATTATCTTCGCACACCATACACTACACTTTTTTTTTTATTTTTTTTGTTTTATTCTTCCTAAACTAATTGAGTTCTTCTACTCATTACCCAATACCACACATTTGGTAAGAGAAAAATAAAAGAATAAAAAATTATGTGTAGTGTGAGGATGATAAGTACAATTTTTCTATGGGAAGACCTCTGGCTCTGTTTGGATAGGGAAAATGTTTCTTCATCTCATCTTATCATTATAACTTTTCTAAATTTCTACATAAAATATAATAAACAATTCAACTTTTTCAATTTTTAAAACAATAATAATATTAAAAAATGATATTCTAATAATATTTTATTTAATTTTTTAACTTTCATCTCAACTCAATGTCCAAACGGCACCTATCAATTAAGAATTGCCCATAGAACGGAACTTGAGAGGATTTGGGCCTGAAATCAAATGCCGAAGGCAGCCCCGCCCACCTTATTTAACAAAAAGCCAGCCCACCCTCACCTCACACGTGCACAGTTCTTCGGCTCAAAACTGCGTGGACAACAAGCTTAGCATGACTTTGCAGAGGGTGTCCAGAGAGAGCAAGAAGAAAACCACGAGGAAAGGTTTTACTAGGGCTTTACATTCCCAGGGAAAAAACCCTCAACGCCTTCCATTCCCCTCACCAAAGGAAAACACCGAAAATCCCAAGGACCCTGAGAAGTGAGAACCCAGAAAGGTAGAAAATGAGTATGTGGAAAGCAAATTCACTGAGATCCCTTAGATACCTCCGCCAGTCCGCCATTAACGTTAGCGACTCCATCTCTAGACCTCTCTCTACTTCATCTTCCCCATATTTGATTCTCAAACAAACCAATCTTTCTTCTGTAAGGGCTTTTCCGCTTCCCCAATCCCCTTTCTCCTCCGCTATTCCAGTCCGCTTTTTCCGCACTGGTCGCGACCCAGGCATCAGGTAACGCATATACATACATGGGTGTATATCTACTTGTTGGATTCTTGGTTTTTTTTTTTTTTTTGCTTAATTGGGTTATTATTTTTTGGGGGATGAAGTTATGAGATTACGCCGCCGGTGAATTGGGGGATCCGGATAGTGCCTGAGAAGAAGGCGTACGTCATCGAGAGGTTCGGAAAATATGTGAAGACTCTGCCTTCGGGAATCCATTTCTTGATTCCGTTGGTTGATCGGATTGCCTACGTGCATTCCTTGAAGGAGGAGGCTATTCCTATTCCCGACCAGTCTGCTATCACTAAGGATAATGTCAATATTTTGATTGACGGGGTGCTCTACATCAAGGTACCTGTTGAGATTTTCTTGACTGGGTCTTTTTCATGTGTTTCAGTCAACGGGTTACTGGCTTTAGTGTATCAGTGTTGAGTATTTTATCCGAGTTTGTGTTGTTTTGTTTGTTGCTTAATGGGTTTCCCGGTTCAAATGCTTTTGATGCAGATTGTGGACCCTAAGCTGGCCTCTTATGGTGTTGAGAATCCCATATTTGCTGTGATTCAGCTTGCACAAACAACAATGCGTAGTGAACTTGGTAAGATCACTCTCGACAAGACGTTTGAGGAAAGAGACACGCTGAATGAAAAGATAGTGGTTAGTTTGATTTGCTCAAGTTGTTCCGTAGATTTATCATGAAAACTAGCATTTTTCTACTTTGTATTTAGACCAAATATTCTAATTTGGTTTCCCTATTTTTCCCTTTTTTTGGTTTAAAATTTTTGATTCAAATGGAATCAAACGTGCAAAGCATACCTGCTGATTCAATTGCCAAGTACGACATATACAGAGATCTAACAACACTTACTTCTGATACCCCCAGTCAATCTGAGGACACATTGCAGTTTGGATCTTATGACTGATATTCTATTAGGGAACAAAATTAGGAGAGAGGAGGAATGAAGGAAGCAAGTACCTAGTTCATGCCCATCCCTAGTTTTGTTATGTACTTGTGAATAATACACAAAGATTGTAGAAAAATATTTCATTTATCATATGATAAAAGAGATGTAAAGAGACGTAGTTGACATTCTCCCTTTATCTTTTCTCCCCACTTTCCTTTCAGATTGCATGATATTTCTTTGTGGGAAGGTGATGAAATAGGGCGCTGGAAGATAAATTATTTATCTTTTGCAAATAATTTATGAATGTATTTTGTTCGAACTCATACCTTTTAGGGTGCGTTTGGTTGATGAAATAGGGTGCTGGAAAGGAATAGCTATTTCTTTTGTTCGGTTTTCTTTCTAGAATAAGAAATAGACATTCCTCATGTTGAGGAATAGTTATTCCTCCCAAAGATGGAATGAATGACTATTCCAGGGTATTAGTGAAATTTTTAAATATTTTCATAATTTTTTTTAGAAAAACTTCATTGGCAAACTGGGCCACCACTTTTGGTGGCCGCCATTGTGGCCGTTTGGGGTGGCCGGCCACCATCTATTTTTATAATCACTAATTTTTTTTATTATATTTTTAAACCTTTTTTAAATCAAATTTTAAATTTAAACTTTAAAGTAAGAACAATGGTATTTTTGTGAAAAAAGTTGGATATTTTAGGAATTCCACTTCAATTGCATTGAGATATTCATCTTTTGTCACCAAACAAAAGAATAGGAGTGCCCGTTCCGCAAACCAAACATGTCCAAAGATGTGTTATAAAACACCATTGGTTATCAATCATAATGTATGGTGGAAATATGGTTGAAACTATACTAGGAAAAACCTAAAGTGGGTTTACGATGATGAAATATCTTTTATGTTTTAACAAATTGATATATGGATGAAGGCAATTATCCTGATCAAGTTCAAATTATTTTTTTACTACACCAACCTCTTATCCCCTTCTCCAAAAATAAATGAAAAACAACTCAAGAACATTTGTGCACTAACAAGATCATTGGTAGAATGGGTGGGTACCCATCCCAATATATCCCATGATTCTAATAGGATTCCTATCAATTCTCATCCTAAAAGGTTACCTCATATTGAGTTTCTAGTTTGATACAACAATTAAATCTTCAGATATGAATTGAGATTTTAATAACCATGGATATGCCTGGCATAGACATGGTAATTCAACATTGTTTTGACCTGAATTAAGTAAGGGAGAAAGCAAACTGAGGGGAGAAAGCTAGAACAAGTTATTCAACAATATGGTGGTTTTTCCCTTCAGTTTGCTTTCTCCCTTACTTATTAGAGGTGTTAGTGCTTTCTAATATGTTTTATCACAGTTATTATCTTAAATTAGATTTGAATTAAATTTGGGTTTTCTGGAGCTTCTATATTTTCTTATAATTTCACGGATTACTTCGGAGAAAGGAGTAATAGCTCTTTGTAATGGTAAAACTATTGCAGGAATCTATAAATGTGGCTGCAAAAGACTGGGGTCTGCAGTGCCTCCGTTATGAAATACGTAAGTCATGTTTGGCTTTTGTTATTGTATCAGACCTTTGTGCTAATATTTCTATGGATTCTTTTGTAAATGCTTCACTCATTCTTCTTTTCAGGAGATATATCCCCTCCTCGTGGAGTGAGGGTAGCTATGGAGATGCAAGCAGAAGCAGAACGCAAAAAGAGAGCCCAAGTTCTTGAATCTGAAGGTAATAGATTCAGTTTGATGTGTAAATTTTTTCTGCGTGGTTAAATAATTTGCTTAACCTCGAGGGGTGTGCTGACAAGTTATTAGCTCTTTTTTCCTTCCCTATTCGTGAGTTTAATTTAGCTTAGCACCATTCACCACTGAAGTAGGTAGCCTGATGTGTACTTAGAGATTAATCCCTCTTTATGATTTACAGGAGAAAGGCAGGCCAACATCAATATTGCTGATGGAAAGAAGAGTTCTGTAATCTTACAATCAGAAGCAGCAAAGATGGATCAAATTAACAGAGCACTAGGTTATTCATTATTTCAATACAAATTTATTTGCAACAATATAAAAATATTGTTTCCTTACATCCCAATAGTGTTAGTTCTGATGTCTCCAAAACATTATCTGCTATTATGTACAAGTATATAATTTTAGCATGTCCTATAATAGGATTCTTAAATAAGAAGATTTTTGGTTTGTATTAGAGAGTTTTAGTTAGTAGAGGTTGTCACAAACACGTGTATGCTGTGTATTAAAAAACATTATGCCATGTATTTCATTGTGAAAGGAAGTTATGGATGTGTTGAACCATGTCTGACTGGAGGGGATTGTTCATGTGCTCTTGTATGGCTTGTCAATATCAATTTTTTGAAGTGCTATGCTGATGTCATTGTTATCTTGACCTATCTACTTGTCTAATGTAGGCAGCACAAATTGAAGGGACACCCTAAATCTTGATGATGAACCTCCTTTACTTTCCCCATAGACATTTTTCAGTCTTCTTACCAACAATACTTCTATATCAGGTGAAGCAGAAGCCATCCTTGCTAAAGCCAGAGCAACAGCTGAAGGACTTGCCATGGTGTCACAGGCACTCAAGGAAAATGGAGGAGTAGAGGTGAGGTCCTCAGATGATCTTGAGTTCTTGCCTTTCGGGTGGTATTCTAGACATTGTACCTAGTGCATGCCAACTACATTGTTTGATATTGTTTTCTTCGAAATGGAAAAAGTGGAACTCATATATATTTGAGAGTCCAAAAGGCGCTGCCCATTCCATTTGAATTTTTATTTAATTGGGTTTCCACCAATGGATGCTAGTTCTGCCAATATGTTGGTTTGCACTTAGTTATGGTGCATTCAGGTTACAATGCTTCATTTTGAATGTTTTAAATTTTAGAGCAATCAATTCATTCTACTCTTTGAGCGAGATACAGCTTTACAACTGAATATCTCATACCTTTGCTTGTCCTGGCATTTGCTGTGGTTTGGAAAGAACTTATTTACGTAGTAGTCGTAAAGTTCCATGCTACATTTTTAAGGTGCCTGCCTGTTCGCTCAGCATATGAGCTAAATTGGCAAGGCGTTGTGGGTTTTCTTTTCATTTTTTGGCGAGAAAAATGTTTCTGACAAGTCTAACTTTCTTCTCTATCCAAATCGATTTGAGATGCATAAGATCTTGATTTCTTCAATGTTCATTGGCTGCATTCAGAACTTCTTTGAGATAGATAGCAATGTTCATTTGTATTTTCAATAGCTTTCAAGTGACGCCAATTAGGATGAAGATCTGCTTGCATGTTCCAAATAGTGTCTTCCAATGACGGCATATTTGGCTCATAAATGAAAGTGCTGGTCTGTGGCACATGAAAATATATTATAAAGACAGTTGGCAACTAATGCTATGGTGTGGTTTGCAGGCAGCGAGTTTAAGAATTGCTGAACAATATATTCATGCATTCAGTAATATTGCCAAGGAGGTGATGTACATACTTCATATATGCAAGTATATTCTTTGATATGCTCAATTATTTTACTAAACCTCTATCTCTCTCTCTCTCTCTCTCTCTCTCTCCTTTTTTGTTGCTTTCCTCTGTTTTAACAGGGCACAACAATGTTGCTTCCTAGTGGAGTTGCCAATCCTTCCAGCATGATGGCTCAAGCACTCACCATGTACAAGAGCTTGATCGGAAATGTTTCCAGTGACGGGTCGAATGAAACATCTTCCCCTGCGTTGACAATAGGTGTAAAAAGCGATGCTTCCTCTGGAGATGAGAGTGCCGCCACTGCTAAAACTGCTGATAAAGGTCATCTTGGCGATAGCAAACCAAGATTCTCACTTCAGAACCCTGATAAAGGAGCACATAGTTGATCCCACCAAACTTCTTATGGAATTTAACCAAACTGTGTTATACTTGGTTTTGTCGATTTTGTGGTTGTTCCCCTAATCTGTTTGGCGAAGTTTCTAAATGATTTGAGGAGAGGAAAGTCTATTATATTAGACTGATTCTAGGATGCCTACTCATTCGGCAGATCACTTGCCATGCCATGTGGCCAATTAGGATAAAATTTCCTTGGTGAAATCAAAGGAGTTCAAAATTTTTTGGTCAGAAGCTGTGGAACATGCATTTCGCATTGTCGTTTCTGCGTCAGTCTATGAATGTGCCTGCAAATGGATTATATTTTATTGATTCTGACTATAAAAGTTCCTATTCAACATGATTGAAATTGGTTGAGTCTAATTTGTTTCACATGGCACGTAAAATGTACTACGGGAGGATCAAAGTCAAACCCTTTTGAGTAGGAACAGTTGCAGTTTCTTCTTCTTGATGCTCAGTTTCCTTAAGATGTCCCTGCATTGCTATGAATTGCTACCTTTCTGCTGCATTCCCGAGTTCTAATCATCTCCCGTAATGCCTATGTTCTACCTGGTACACAATTGATGTCGTTGTCCATATAAATTATAAGCAAGCCTCTAGCGCATCATAACTGGGATGCTTGTTCGATCTACTGCAAGTCTCCCATTAAATATCAATTGTGGAGCATTTTTAGTTTCATGGTGAGAGCAAAGAAAACAGCTATGAGAGGAGGTTCCCAAAATGTGGAGCCAATTAAATAGGGAACCATCTAGAAGCCAGCACGTACGTCAATTTGAAAGGCATTCCAGGTTTTCTTTCCCCACGATCTATTTAAACAGGCCAAACATCATGATTGTTTCTTTTGACAGTACTAATATCATTTTGAGTCTTTGACAGTAGTGATATTCCATTGTATGATAGGATAGAACTTTTTTTTTTTTGGTTTTTTGAAAACAAATCTTCATTGATCAAACTGAATTACAATCATCAGCCACTATGGGCTGAATATGTACAGGAATTGATTCTAGATGATCTAAATCTGCAGTCAAACTCGCAGCACTTTTTGCTAGGCAATGAGCTACTTGGTTTGCTATTCTCTTGACATGAACCACTTTCCAGTCTTGCATTCTTGTTAAGAGCATTTCACAGTCATGCACCAGGTGACCAAATCTGCAACCATTCTCTTCTTTCTGATTAAAAGCATCTACCACCTGCTTTGCATGTCCTTCAAAAATTACTCTGTAGAAACAATGCTCCAATGCAAATTCCACTGCAGCATAAATACCCCAAGTTTCTGCCACTACTGGATCTGGATAAAATATCTTTGGAATCTGTCTTGAGGCCAGAACTTCTCCTTTACTGTCACGTATAATGATCCCTACAATCATCATCCTGGTTCATTGATTCAAGGCAATATCCCAAGTAACCTTTACAAAACCTTCTTCTGGAGGAAACCACCTTGTGGGGTAGTTTGTCTGTCAGGGCCCTTACGCAGTTCTTCTTGCAATGCTCTATTGAAATCTTTAAGGAACTCTCTTGCCATTTTAACAAGTGTACTTGGATGCTGAAAAACACCTTCAAATACGAATCTATTATGTCATAACCTACAGATTACCATCATCAGTGCCACCTCTTCACTACATTTGGTCAACAATTGTGAGAAAACATCAAAGAAAAATCTACCATCGACACTACATTTCTGTATTGCCTTTGTACAAACGTTCGATACATCTGCAGCTAAAGGACAGCCCCATAAAATATGCTCTGTAGTTTCCTCTAAATTCTAATAGATAGCATAGAACTAAGAATACTCCAATGCCGGAAACTAATAATTTTCCTTATTTTCCCAAAATAAAAAATAAAAAAATCTTAGACTGGGTCAATTAACTTCAATTCTTCACCGTTAATCCATAATAAGAACGTTCTGATAATCTCAATAACTCCTACGAGAATTTAATAATAAGAAACACAGAAGGAAAATCAAACAAACATCCATCACGAAAGAAAAGAAAGGAGTTTATATATAACAAAAAGAATATTGAGGAGAAGACAAACAATAGCAGTATATGTGCCTCTATCATACAGACAAAAAAATATGCACCAAATGCCGCTCCTCTCACCCACGAACTCTCACAACAAAAATGACTAAAAAGAAAAACCTGAGCAATCAATCCATGATATGAAGTCCCTGAAGAGCCCAAAACCCATCAGAAAAGCCCGAACAAGACGGAAAAGCCGAGCACAATGAGCCATACGATATGGACCAGAAGGAGGGCCTGGCCGGAGAGAGGGCCCGGCCCGCCATTGCCAACCTCGCAGAATCCGAACTTGGCGACCTTGACGCCGGCGCACAGAGCTTCGGGGCAGCCGCACCAGTAGGTGACGCCGTCGACGCCACAAACTGGGTCGGGCCGGAAGCACTTGATGGGGCAGGAGGCAGACACGGATCCTCCGGCGCAGTTATTTCCGCCATCTTCGGATGGTAATCGGATGGCCGAGGAGTGGTGCTCGGATCGGACGGTGGGGAAGGAGGCGATGGTGAAGACTAAAGTGATCATGACGACGATGAGAGAGGATCTGGATTTGGCGAATGGGGCCATGATTCGGAAAGGCGAGCTCCTTTCGGAGGGCGCGCCTTAGGGAATTGAGAGCCCAAAGATGAGAAGCCCTATGATTTTGAAGCTGATTGGAAAATTATTCGAATCCGAAATTAGCTGAAACCCAAATATGGACCAAATTAGGGTTACGTGCAAGTTATTAGGAAAAGAAAAGAAAAGGAAAGGTCCTGACTCCTGAGCCTGAGAGGCCTGGCTCGTCATTCTTTGGGTCCTGACTCGGTCCATTCTTTTTAAAAATAAAATATATATTAAAAAAATACGTTAAAATTACGAGTCAAATTATGAAATTATTAATTTTGACAATTATTTTCAGAAAATTAAGATAAATTCCTTTTTTAAAAAGATATCTGTAAAGTTAATTTAAAAATAACAAAATGCCTTTATCAAATTCAAAGTAAGTAATTTTCTAAATAAGAAATTACTTGTGACTAAAAATATTTTCTTACAAATTTGTTTAAAAGGAAATAAGATTTTTTTTTTAAATCTAACACTCACAAGTCTTTTCAAAAAATCTTATTAAAAAATATATAGACATTTTATATAAAAACGAATATTTCAGCTTAAGGTTTTAATAAAAATCATCATCTTTTTAACTCAAAATTTGATTTTAGTAAGTTTCTAAAAGTCAAAAGATGTATTTTCTTTTTCAAAACCAACAGCCAACGTACAATTTTTTTTTCTATCACCTGTTGTTCCCATTAACCTTATTATTGTTCTTCTCCATGCTTATGATTTTTTTTTTTTTAAAGAGAAATTGTCATCATTCATTTATCAAAAAAATTTACATCCATGACCGGATACATTATGGGATGTCCCTCTATCAAACATGACATCATAAATCAAAATAATGCATTTACAATTTTACCAGTACATTATTTCTTTTTGTGACTGGTCTAGTCTTCACTATTGTTGATACTCTTTACAGACAAACATCTAAGAGATAACACTCTCTAACTAAATAGAGACTCAACCTCTACAGACAAGCGTATGAGAGACGAACTTTTTTTTATTTTAATTAATAATAAGGAAACCAAAAAGAAAAATAGTAAGAGCACTCCTAATAGCTCTTGTAAAATAGAGTTTTCTTTAAAATATAAAGAAATGTTGTTAAAAGAGGACTCCATCAGATATTGTATTTTACAAATATTTTACATTTTGATACAGTGATTCCTCTACATCTATAGAATCCTGTTCATGCTTGTAAATTTTTTTAATTAATTTATCTTTCCTCCTTCTCCTCGTTTCCACATTCTTCCATATTTCTTTTATTCTCATTTTAGACCCTCTCTCTCTTTCCCACGCTTTCTCCGTTGCTTGGTGCCAAAGACAGAAGCAGAGCCTTCTTCCTCGACTATGCTCGCTGCTTCCATCACAGATCATCCAGCTTCAAGTTCTACTTTCATTGTTGAGGTAAATATTGGAATCTCTCTGTCTCTCATTTTCTCCAAAATGCATGAAAGCTTGAATTTTTTTTTTTCTTAGAATATGGTTGTAGGAGTTTGCGTGGGTACTATACCGATTCACAGAATATATGGATGAAATCTGTTTGCTTTCTTGGAATCTCTCTCTCTCTCATCTCCAAAACGCAAGAAAGCAGAAATTTTTTGGGAGCTGTTTGTTCTCTCAACGATTTGGTTTCATTGTCTTTTCTCAAGGTATGACTCTTGCTAGCTATACGAGTTCCAGTACCACAAAAAAAACTTCTTCAGATGAAAAAAAATTGTTTCTTTTCCTTGCTATGAATATCATTGATTGTATCCTCAACATTTTGTTGATTTTCTGCAATCTCACAGCCCACTACCACCTCAAGAAATGAAAAAGAACAACTAGCTCTGCTTTTATGTATAAAAAAAAGATTCCATCTTGATCCCTAATGTTCTAAACAGTTACTGACTTACACGATTGAAATACCTCAAATTCAGTACTCCTCAAGTACTAAAACTTCTGTTGATCCATTAATGGAGTCTTCATCGATGATAACAAGTTCTGCAGTACTTGACTGCAGCACTGAATCACAAATCAATTAATGGAAGAAATTGGTCATTCTGATCATAATGCATTATTTGAGCCTTCCCAGTACTTCAGGTTTGACAAAGCTAGCTAGCCCATCATATACTAGTACTCTTGATCAAAGTGCAAAACGGCCTAATCATGATTAAGAACTAATGCTTGAAACTCATGTGCACTCTGATCATGTCTCTGGAAGAAAGTAATTAAATCCTGTTCTCAATCGACAAAATTTAATGATCTAAAAAGATACAAAATATTAAATCAAAAGTAAATATGTACATTGACCTGGTATTTACAGCTTGATCATGTAATAAACCTCTGATTGTTCTAACTCTCATTAAGAAATATTTGGAAAATAATTTCTCAATTATTTTAAAGGAAATTAAAAGGAGAATTTAATAAAGTTCTAGAGTACTTCTGTATTGTTGTTCATGAGATAGATCGAGAAGCAGTACAAGAAACAGGAATTTGCAGAGCTTAACTCGATCTTTATAATGTTTTAATTCCATCATGTGCATTACACTATCTGCAGTATTTGGTACAAATAGAATAGTTTGCTCTTCCCCTCCTATCTTTTGTCCTATTTTATTGATAGAAAATGTCTTCTGTCATTGATGGTCAGAGTATACCCCATTGCCATTTCCCTAATGTTCTAAACAGCTATTGACTTGCACGATTGGAATAGACAAAATCAAATTATCTAAAAGGATACAAAATATTAAATCAAAAATAAATATGTCAGTTGATGTGGTTTTGAAAAGGTTGTTTTATAATATATCTATGATATATTAAGTGTCATGTATGAATGTTTTGGTGATGTTTTGTAAAAATCAGTATGTAAAATAAAAAAAAAGTGAATTTTGGTGATGTATTTTAAAGGATAAGATGAAGAAGTTATTGGGAGTGCTCTAAGATAGATGCAAAAATTAAGGTCAAAACTGAAAGGTCTGATGGTGGCGAGTCCGGTAATTTGGCGCGGGTGTCGAGAAAAGTTGTTAGAAGAAGTGGCGCGTGAGGATCATGCGTAGATGTGGGCGACGCGTGAGAACCACGAGCGATGATTTTTTGCAAAATCACCACTTTCTGCCAAACGATTTTCAACCTGTGAGTTTATTTGTACCGCACATGTCTCTCGGAAGTTGTCGGAAAGCTATAAATCTGTCTTTTTCGGCCTTGAAGAAAGCAAAATAAAACTAAGTAAAAGAAATTTGGATAGACAATGTGGATAAATGGAGGAAGAAGATAGAGGAGGAGGAGGAAGCCAAGGCCTCTACCCCTCCAACAAAAATCAAATCTGGAGTCCTTTTTTTCAAGAGAGGGGGGAGGGGAGGAGACGCCTCCTCTATGCTTATGATTCTTTTTGTTAATAGACATAAAGAGATTGCACAAAGTAAACTAATAAATTGATGTGTTTCATGAAATCCGTTAGATCTACACTATAATAAAAAATAACTTTACAATCTAACGTACCATATCAAACAAAATCAATTTATTAGTTTACTTTTATGCAATCTATTTATGGTTAAAGTATTTTCTTAAGTTAAAGTTACTCTTCTTTTTTTTTTTTATCTATACTATATCATCATTACGTGTCCCTTTTTACATCATCATATATGAGAGGAAATATATTATACACGTAGCCCCATTCCCAAAAAAAAAAAAAAATGGCCCCACCACTAGATATATACATACATATATGATAGAAATTAGGTAAAGATATTCATGAAAACTCAATGTTTATTTTTTAAAATTTGAAGATAAAGTTGTAATATATAATATCAAGAATTCATTCTGTAAAAATTAAATAGTTCACGAACAAGTTGGAGATTGGTCGAATAATAAATAAGCTATTTATGAATTTAAAATGCATCTAGATAACAAATCGAGCTTTACTCGTGTTCGAATAAAAATTAATTACAAGTATTTTAACCACCAACTCCTACTTGAACTCGACTTATTTACACTGTTATGACCCTAATATTAATTGAACAATATAACTTCATACTTGATTTTATTACTATGAAGTTTCACAAAACGTGACACTTGAAATGAAGAAGAATATCTTTCTTCTTATTTATCTAAGAAAATAATTAAGGGCATTTTGACCTGTAACCCCTATGCTTTCATGTCCCTATGCACTTTTCTTCGAGGTATAACTGTTTTGTGCTAAAATAAACTTGAAATATGGTCCATCTATTCAAAAAGAGTAATTCTACATACAACCGTGAAATGCGTAAACGCCACGTAATCGCTTTGAAAATGAGTGGGGTCCACTATTAAAAAATTAATTTTTTTCATGTGGATCACATATTTTATTCACTTTTTTCAAAGCGATTACGCGACGGTTGCACAATTCACGATTGTAAATATATTTTCTCATTAAAAAATACCTCCATGTAATATAGTGAATATATGTGACAGCATGTAAGATAGGTACGTTAATTTTTTTTTTAATAATTAATTAAGAAAAAGAAATTACAAGAAGGGAGGGGATCTACCCACCATGGTGGTGGCCCTTTTCTATGATGGTTCGAAAAAATTATTTTATAAAATTAAGCATGCACATTAATTGTACCAAATTTGAGTAAGTTGATGGAAAAATAAATAAACTAAAATTAAATATTTAGCTCGATCCCTAGCTTTATTTTTGGCTAGTCTTGAAATCAAATCAAATGAAAAAAAAAAAAAACATTTGATCCATCAATGATACAAATAGAACTAATAAAAGCTTTTAATTCTACATAGAAGATCATCACGATCGAAGTACTATTAGATTATTCCGTACTATCATTCTCTCACAATATTATATCAATGTAATTAAAATATTTTATATAATAAGCACTAATTGAATAATATCCTGTAATAAAAAAAGAATATAATATAATTTCCGAAATGCAAGATTCAACATGTTAACAGAATGTGCAATAAAGCAGTTCATAAGCTTAATATGGATGATATCAATGTATGATGGGAATCAATCCTAGATTTTATTCAGCAAGTTGTTTTCGACATTAAAAAAAAAAAAAAGAGTACGATATATATATTTGTATTCTAAGACCAACTAATAAATTACTTTTAGAAAAACCATTTTCCCTTATTTTCGAGAAAAGGTTCTAAGTTTAGAGCATTAACCATAACCATGCATGTTAGTCTAGCTAGGCTGCCAACCATGAAATTCATGACTGTCATAACCAAATACAACAGTAGTTACTACGCAATTAACCATGCATCATGAGAGGCCCTAAAGCAAACTTTGTTGTCGGTATGAATAAGTCACACATAGATTTTTGGCCTATGATTTGCTACATTAACGTGCTATTGCATAACCATATATATATATATAGCTCCTAAATATATGCAATTGTTGGCTATATTACCCTAATAGCTACCACTTCCTCCCCTTTGTCCTTTAATTCCAAGCTTCAAACGCTCTCATCCTTAAGCATTCTCAATCTTATTTCGGTCTTTCAGCCACCCACCTTTATCAATAAATGGGAGGCTGTGCGAGCAAGCCCAAGGAGGAGTCTGATATCCTTAAGGTGTCACTCCCTACCGATGATGCTGTTGCCCCTGAGAAGGCCGAGGGCGAGACTGTTGCTGATCAAGTACATATATGCATTACGATTCTGATCCTGTTGCACATTAATCTTGAGTTTCATGATTACAGAAAAACTCATGGGTTTTTTTATGATAATGTTTAATGGTATCTTATGTTTTTTTTCTCTTCCTTTCTCTTATATGCGATTGTAGGGGACCATTAACCATGTAGATGAGATTCAGAAGGAAGCACCTTTGATAGACCTCTCCAAGGAGGAGGATGAACTTAACTCATCCTCTGAACAAAAGAGTACTATTGTTGAAGCAGCACCAGTACTTTCTGTGGAAGCACATGAAGAAACCGCCAAGATAGCAGAAGACAAAGTTGAAGAACCTACCAATGAATTGAAGGACGTCAAGGTTGAGGCTAATAATATTGAGACTAAAGAGCCGGCAAAGGAGGAGCAAGCTGAGGCCAAGATTGACAAATCAGATGACGTTGCTCCGCTCTCTGGAGATAAAAGTGATGCACCTATTACTACTGCATGATAACATACCTCAAAGCTAACAAAAACAATAAAGCTAGCTATAAGTTGCCATCAAGCTTTATCAGGGTGATGATGATGGTTGTCTGGTTTAAACCTGGATTGTTGGAAGTGCATGATGCAAGGACATGGAATTGACATTATTTTTTATCGATCGTTTAGATAATCATGTATTTGTTCTTCGTAATTTGTTCATGTTTCTACTTATAATCCATGTATCTAGTTTTAGAAATCAAATATGTTATGCAAAAATATTTGGACAATTACCATCGATCGATCCTTCCCTTCCTTCAAATATTGTCATCGTCGCAATATTAGACAATAATTAGAATGTTATCTTCTAAAGATAAAGAGAGATCATGAGCATCGAAGAGAAGAAATTAAGGTCATAATATATATTAAAAATTTGTACAAAGAATAATTATTTAAAAAAAAAAAACCCCAATATTCAAATCATCATATCCTATATATGATTGATTACCTTGACTAGTATAATTAAATATGAGTAATTCTATATACAACCGTGAAGTGCGTAAACGCCGCGTAATCGCTTTGAAAAAGAGTGGGGTCCACTATTAAAAAATTAATTTTTTTCATGTGAGTCTCATGTTTTATTTATTTTTTTCAAAGCGATTACACAACGATTACACAATTCACAATTGTAAATATATTTTCTTATTAAATATTTATCCAGCTTACAACTTGTTATGCTGATGAGGTGTCTTATACTAAGCTAGACTTGTTTAAACTTTTGCTAGCAGGGCTATTAGCTAGCTAGCCATCGTCTCAAGTATAGAAGGCATGCAGAAAAGATGAGTCATTTGAGCCATACAAACAGCAAATCATGATAAATATGAAAAAATTTAGAATACACATGATCTATGGTATATATTTCAATTACATATCAAATGGATTATGATGACCTTATATAGATGATCATGTTGTTTAGCATACATATGACGATTTTGTTTTTCAGTACTTTATGATCGACTATTAATGCCTACCACTATATATGACGGTTGTTATTTTTGTAAATGAAATAATAACTTTGAAAAAAAAATTAATTTCATTCGGAAATTAATATATATATGTTCAAATTTTTATTAATTTACAATTGTACGTCAAGTAGTTGACGTCAAGTAGTTGACGTTCTAAGATCATAATGCAATATTAGCACTAGCTTCATCAAAGTCATATCTAAAATTTAGCTAAAAGTACATGTTTTCCATAAATTCAAAAAGATTCAAGCCATAACCTCACATTGGATTAGTCAAAATAATAATCTAACATTATTTTTTTAATAATAATATTTATAATTTTTTTTTTCATATTTTGCAACTACACTAACCATATTTTAATTAATAATTTAATTTTTACTTAAATGATAGTTTTCCAATTAATTTTTTTCCTCAACCTAATTTACAAAACCAACTTATTCTTGAAAACTGATATGTGAACCTGATATGTGAACCTAATATACAAGACCAAATATAATATAGAAGCAGATCTTAATATATTGAAGCAGTTATGAGCAGTTGGCCTGGTCTGACAATATTTTAGAATAAAATATCACTTTTGAAGATAGACATGAATGAGTACATCTTCAAATATGAAAAAACACTTAGAAATATTGTGGCTCGATCATATTTGAAGCCACTAATATTTGACTACTCCAATGTAGATGATTTCATCTCCATTTCTTCAAATTTTGAAAATGAACTGGCATTTGGTTAAGCCAATGCCAGTGCTCTAATACTATCACAGGAGGTTCAAATGTTAAAGAAATGCTATACCTCTTAATTGCTTGTGTTCAAATTATCTATGAGTATATCTTGTTTCGTATGCAATAGGAAATTTTATATAATCTAGAGAAGATATGTACCTTAACTTCCTTGTATTAAGGCAATTGACTCATCTCCTCAAAAGAAATCTTGCAATGGAATTCTGGAAGCATCTGGACACCCTCTGCACTAACAGAATTGATACTGGTGGTCCCAAAATTAGTTACTAAATTACAATGAAATTCTGTATAAATGAAATTCATCTTCATTTTGAGTAACTTGTGTAAATAAGTCCACTGGACTATTGTAAAGGCAGCTCTTCATATACTTGTAAATTCTTTTCAATAGAAAAATGTCTTTCAGACCTTTCCTAAAATACATGCTCTACATTTTCATTCTTTTACTCTTTATGGTATCACAAAGCTAGTAAAGCTCACGCTCCTTCTTCCTTCTCAATACAAAATAGATTTCCAGTCAAAACTCAGAAACATCATCACTTTCTTTCCCACCACCCCCCTCAACACCTCCATAGCCACATCTGCCTCTCATTTCGTCACTCTCAAGCTCACCATCAACAACTACATTCTATGGCGAGCACAGATCACTCATTTCCTCAAAGGTCATCAGCTGTATGGTTATATTGATGGCACTATCCCCACTCCTCCCACCATAAATGATCAACCCAATCCCAATTACTCTCGTTGGCTCTTACAAGACCAACTTATTATTTCAGCTCTTAATTCCTCTCTTACAAATACAGTATTCTCTCATGTTTTAGATTGTTCTACATCACAACAAGCCTGGACCACCTTGCAAACTTTATATGCTGCCCAGTCTTCAGCCCAAAGCATTCAAACACAATTCTAGCTTGCAACCCTGGCTTTGAAAGCATCTCTGAATATTATAACAAAGGAACCTCCCTTGCTGCATCCCTTGGTGCCTCAGGTCACCCCATCTTTGCCTCTCAATTTTCTATTTACCTTATGGCTGGTCTCGGCTCAGATTATGAGTCTGTAGTCATAGCCATTACAACTCGACCATATGTCCTTTCTTCCCAACAAATTTATAGCTTCCTCTTAAATCATGAAGCTCATTTGAGTCACCAACATCAGTCACTCCTTGTTGGTACCCCACGTGCCGCACATGCTACTCATCTTCGACCTCCCTTTTCACCCAATAACTCAAACAGAGGCCAAAATATTTTCTTCTGTGGTGTGCGTCGTGGACGTGGTCCTGGTGGTCAACCACCCAATTTCTTCTCTAGCCCAGATACCCGTCCTCTCTGCCAAGTGTGTCAAAAACTTGGGCACATTGCCCTCTCTTGTTATCATCGTTTCACTCACACATACCAGCCACTTCCACCCCCTCACTTCAAGCTAATTTCACTGCTCTGCCCTCTCCAAACCCCTCGCCCACTTCATAGTTTCCCGATATCGCTACCACGCATCATTTCACTTCTGATTTTTCAAACCTTACTCCGGACTTTACACCATATAAGGGCCTTGATCAAGTCTGCATAGGCGATGGATCCACCCTTCCAATACAGAACATCAGCTCCAGTCAAATTTCCTTATCTTCTGGCAATTACCTTCTTCATAAGATTCTTCATGTCCCTTTGATTACAAAGAATTTAATTTATGTCCATAAATTCTGTTTAGATAATCCAGTATTTTTTGAGTTTCACTCTTCTTTTTTTGTTGTGAAGGATTCTCACACTCGGGTGGAACTTCTTCGGGGTCCCGTTAAAGATGGACTATATGTCCTACTGATGGCTTCAACCAACATGGAAGCATCTGCACCAGTCACCGACTCTCCTCAGGCCTTCATAGGCAAAAGAACCACCTCTCAAGTCTAGCATGCTTGTCTTGGGCATCCATCCTCAAAAACTACTTCTCTTACCCTTAGTCAGTATAATCTTCTTGTCTTGAATAAAAATATGTTGTCTCCATGTCCTGCTTGTGTTCAAGCAAAATCTCATCCACCTTCCCCCTCTCGGTCTACGCAGCCCTTTCAACTTTTGTTTTTAGATGTCTGGGGTCCAGCGCCTATGCTGTCTCTTCACTAGGATGTCGTTTTTATTTTTCAATTGTTGATGACTTCTCAAAATATGTCTAGATGTTTCCAATTCTAGCAAAATCAAATGTTTCTTCAATTTTTATAGCTTTTTTGCGATATGTTAGTAATACATTTTCCACTAATGTCATATTCGTACAATCAGTCGGTGAATTTCGCCCCCTTAATTCCATACTCAAAAATTTTGGAATTTCTCACCGAGTAACATGTCCATATTCTCATGCCCAAAACGGTACCATTGAAAGATGTTACCGTCACATTGTTGAGACTGGCTTGTCTCTCTTGGCTCATGCATTTGTTCCCCCACAAATACTGGGTTGAAGCATTTCAAATTGCCATTTACTTAATCAATCGCATGCCCACACCTCTCCTTTAGAATAAATCCCTTTTTCAAATTTTATTTCAACAAGATCTCGATTAAAAAATTTTAAAGATTTTTTGCTCCGCTTGTTGACCCAATTTGAGACCCTTTAACCGTCATAAAATTGATTTTAGGTCTCATCTCTGTGTTTTTATGGGCTACAACCCAAATCAGAAGGGATATTCATGTTTACATTTACCTACGGGTCGGAACTATATATCCCGTGAAACAGAGTTTCCTTTTAAGCCCACCTCCCTTCCGTCGTCCAACCCATCTTTCACACCCCTAATCTCGTCTCCCATGTTATCTTTGCCTAGCTCACCTTCTGTTTCCATATTTGGGCCACCGTTTCCTAACAAATCAAGCCCCACACCCTTAAGCCCATCATCAGGCCCCCTCATCTCTTAAGCCTTAATCTGCTTAACCCAGGCCCATCATCAGGCCCCCTCATCTCTTAAGCCTTTTAAGCCCACCTCCCTTCCATCGTCCAACCCATCTTTCACACCCCTAATCTCGTCTCCCATGTTATCTTTGCCTAGCTCACCTTCTGTTTCCATATTTGGGTCACCGTTTCCTAACAAATCAAGCCCCACACCCTTAAGCCCATCATCAGGCCCCCTCATCTCTTAAGCCTTAATCTGCTTAACCCAGGCCCTCATCCCATGTTCCCTATCCCTTCATCCAATTCTCTTTCCCCCACTCAACCAAAACACTTCAATCCCTTCAACAAACCCTAGCTTTCATCTGGTTTCTTCCTCGTCATCTTCACCTTCTCAAAAATCTTCTACCAAATCACTTCATCTTTCCTCGCCGTCGTCTTCATCCCATCCTCTCTCGGCTCAATCTCCTTCCTGCTCTCCCGAATACTCATCTTCATCCCATGGTTACTCGCTCCAAATCTCAGATCCACTGTCCTCGTCTTCGCACAAATGGTTCCTCTCATCCCAGAGGAACCATCTTCGTATGCTCAGGCCTCAAAATGGCCTGAATGGTGTGCGACCATGGTGGCCGAATTTCAGGCCTTACTTCAGAATCATACTTGGATTCTGGTGCCCCTTCCTCTAGTACCAACGTCCTTGGCTCAAAGTGGGTTCTCAAAACAAAGCATATGGCTGATGGAACCCTTGAATGTCACAAGGCATGTCACAAGGCACGCCTTGTGGCCAAGGGTTTCCATCAGCAACCAAAGCTTGACTACATAGAGACCTTCAATCATGTAGTCAAGCCCGTCACCATTCGACTCATACTGTCTCTTGCAGTTGCTTCCCACTAGTCGTTGCACCAACTGGACATCCAGAATGCATTTTTACACTGTGACCTCGAAGAGGATGTGTACATGCAGCAGCCACCCGAGTTTGTGAATCCCGACCTTCCTTCTCACATCTGTAAGTTGACTAAATCTATTTACAGTTTGAAACAGACCCCTAGGTCCTGGTTTTCTAAGCTTACAGATCGGTTAGTCTTAAATGGTTTTCATTGCTCTAAATCTAACTCATGGTTGTTTATTCAAAATGTTGGTTATGATTGCATCTATATTTTAGTATATGTTGATGACATTATTGTCACCGGTTCAAATAAATTACCTATCACTGATTTTATTGCTACTCTCAGGTCCTATTTCCCTGTGAATGACATTAGTCCTTTACACTACTTTCTGAGTATAAAGGTCACTAGAAATGCCACGGGTGTGTCTATTTCTCAGTCCAAATACATCACAGATTTGTTGTTGCATACAAATATGCACAAATCCAAACCAATTGCAACCCCTATGTCTTTCATGGCTCGGCTCACTGCACTCGAAGGATCCTCCTTTGAGGACCCTCAGCTGTATCGCAGTGTAGTGGGCAGCCTTCAATATCTGGCCTTCACAAGGCCAGATATCTCCTTCGCTATCAATAAGGTTTGTCAGTTCATGCACTATCCATGACTGCCCCATTGGCAGGCCTTTAAAATTATTCTTCTTTACTTAAACAATACACAACACTTTTGCCTTCATTTTAGTTCATCTTCTTCATTAACACTGTCGACCTTGTCTGATGCAGGCTGGGTGGGTTGCCTTGATGATCGTAAGTCCACGGGTGGGTTTTGTATTTATTTTGGTTCTCACCTTCTCTCTTGGGGCTCTAAGAAACAACCTACGGTTGCACAGTCCTCCACTGGGGCCGAATACAAAGCAGTTGCAAATACTGCTTATGAACTCATTTGGCTACAATCTCTTTTACAAGAACTTGGATTGTCTCTCAAAGATCCTCCAACTTTATGGTGTGATAACCTAGGTGCCACTTATTTAACTCTTAATCACATTATGCATGCTTGTACTAAACATAAAGAACTCGATTATCATTTTGTTCGAGAACGTATGGCATCTAAATCTCTTCAAGTTTCTTTTCTATCAAGTAAAGATCAACTTGCAGATATTTTCACCAAGCCATTATCAGCAGCTCGATTTGCACAATTACGATCCAATCTTACCATTCGTCCTATTGAACTTGGATCGCGGGGGACTATTAAGGCAGCTGACTCATCTCCTCAAAAGGAATCTTGCAATGGAATTCTGGAAGCATTTGGACACCCTCTGGACTAACAGAATTGATACTGGTGGTCCCAAGATTAGTTACTAAATTACAATAGAATTTTGTACAAATGAAATTCATCTTCATTTTTAGTAGCTTGTATAAATAAGTCCACTGGACTATTGTAAAGGCAGCTTTTCGTATACTTGTAAATTCTTTTCAATAGAAATATGTCTTTCAGACCTTTCCTCAAACACCTCCTCTGCATATTCATTCTTTTACTCTTTACCTTGCGAGAAGATCAAAGCTGTAAAAGTATGCTTAATTGTGTTGAGTATATCTCGAAGGTCATATTTGGTGTTTTCGACAGCAGATCCTGAAAATTGGCATTGGCCGGGATGGTCAAGTCTTTACTGAAAGTCAACTTTTCGTGCATGTTGGATACAGCTAATCTCAATATTGTTCTCAGAGGAAAAGAAAAACTGGAACTAGAGTTTTACGACACGATTTTGGAAACTAAATCGTGTACAATTTGATCACAGCTAACTCAATATTGCATGTATAAGATGGCTCACACAGCTTATTAGCTAGTGGCCGAGAGGATCCTTGTCTGCCATTATACATCTTCGTCTTGACTTTGCTTCTTAAACATTGATGTACTACTCGAGACTTTGATCTGATCACTTATTTCATGATCCAATTCCCCAGATGGTCCAACTTTTTGTTAGATTTCCCACCCACCAAATATATTGAATGATCGGTATTAATGGACATTCTGCCACTAAGCTCTGATCTAGGAAATGACAATTACAAATGGTAATCTGGGTAAGATTTTCAAGCTAATTTATTTAGACTGCAACTGCTAAGAAACTTCGAGGTGTTTAGTGCTAGCTTTTGAGTGGCTAGGAAACCCTCATCATAACCAGGGGCATGAAATTGACTAGTTCAGGAATATGCAAGCATTTGTATATTTTGAGAAATGCAGTTTTTCATTTTAAATTATACTTTCTGATCATATTTTAAGTGGTTGTTCATATATACAAAGCTACTTGTAATATACCATATTAGCATTCATTTATATATTTCCAGTCTACAAATCTTAGCGGGATCAAGTAATATCCATTAGAGTCGTGAAGGTACTCATCTTGATTGAAAAAGGGTATCCTAGCCATAATGGGGGTTCTTCATTTTTTTGTCTAAACCGAACGTTTCCTTTTTGATGCAACAATCCAACTGGAAGAGGGACAAAAACTGAACATAAAATGAAAGAAAGGCACTAAATTAACAAAAGCATGCTAAAATCATACGCTTGTTTAAGATCCTATTACAAGCAATAACAACTGGATGTGCAACATCATTCAACTTTAGTTGAATTTGGATTAATTGCTCTTTATTTATTTCCTAGCTATAAACTAGCTATGCTATGCTATGCTATCCTCTCAGCTTGTATACTAAGTTGCTTAGAGATTTCACTACAGACCCATGCCAGCACGTCAATGACCAATATTGTCAAGTTTATTCCCTAGCTCCCAAGTTCCTCGTCCTTGAGGTGGTCTTTGTCAGAAACAGCAAGAGGCCACCCTAATTCAAAGGTGACATCCAGGAAATAGAGCATGAAAACCAGGAAAAAGCAGGAAAGCAACATGGGGATGGGACCAAAGATCCACAAAAGCAGAGGGAAAGAGAAGTAGAAGGCTCGCAAGCCTAAAGACCAGAAATAGCTGCCCCTATTCACAGTCCTGGCTACATACTCGGCTGTGAGATACTGATAGTGCTCATCTGATGACATCTTCCTGAAGGGCACGTTGATGAGGATGCTTGCATGGCTGTAGTACCTTATTGACTGCACGTTGAATAGGAAAGCAACCAAGAAGCAGAGCAATATGGAGAAGAACTTTATGGAGAAGCCATGCTCGCTTCTGTCTCCAAACACAAGAAATGCCGATTTGTCCCAGCTACCGCTTGTCATCAAGATGGCGATGAGAGAGCTGAGCATTATTGCAGTAGAAGCCAATAGGGTCGATGCCATTATGTTGTTTCTGAGTGTCTGCACAGCAAGAACGCCATTCTTGGACACGTCCTGGGCGCATAGCCACGTATACACACGCTTGCATCATCATCATGCATGAAATTTGCATCACTCTAAAATATATATATATATATATTTATTGATTTGAAACCGATTAATTGATCCCATTTCGCATGTAACAAAGAAAGAGAAATCCACGGAAAAAGCTAGGAGAAGACGAATTTTATTATTACCTCCATCATAGCGCGGACCCAGAAACGGCGATTGACGGCATTGATGCCGATGACAGTCTTGTTGGGGTGCTTCATAACACGATGAAGGAGCCAGAAGTGATATGCCATCATTAGAGCAAGGCCTGCAGGAACTAATACGTAATCAAGAACTTTTTCCTCCATCGATATAGTTCGAAAACTACGTGGGGATCCTTCGCCCTTGTCTCTATGCAGAACCGATTCTTTTGTTTGTTAATCTTGAAGGGCGGAGATGAGAGAGAGAGAGAGAGAAGGGGGAGGGGAAGTCCAAGTTTAATACGGGTGTTATATGTGTGGACTGAGTAAATTCGGAAGATTAGAGCTACAAACAAGAGTGGAGGGGGGTTTTATACACAAAGACGCATGGCTTTGCTGCTTGGCGTACAAGTGTTATTATATTACTAGGAAAATGATAGGCTTACTATTTTCCTACTTCTCATTTATTATTTTTTTTTTAAATTTTTATTTTACTTAATAGTTAAAGAAGTGATTATTGATAAAATTATATATTTTTTTAATTTTTTCTTAATGATTAAAGATATTAAAAAAATATTAAAAATAAAATAATAAAAAAATAAATACATTATAAGTAATAAATATGTAGTGAAGGAGCTGTAACCCTAGCACTATCCTATATGCTATTCGACCATTGAGTTTACTACTGTTCAGTTAGATGGCTTGACATGAGCTATTCTGCCACTCCATTTTTACAGTTGGGCATATTGTTCAGTTTTTTTTTTTTCATATTTTTTTAATACATTTAAATATTTTTAAAAATAAAAAAATATACCAACACACTTAAAATCACTTCTTTAGTCATTAAATAAAATAAAATTTAAAAAAAAAAAAGAATCAAGCAGTCACTTTGAGCGGTCAAAGTAGAAGGTAAAGTAGTGTTTTCCTTTAAAAAATGTAAAAACCATTTTTTTGAATTAATTTGTTACAAATATCTGCAAAATGATTTACTGACTATATATAAACGATTGTCAAATTCCTTAATAAACGATTGTAAAAAATTTCGACCAATCTCCTTTGTTTCTAAAATCATGATCCCTAAATCTCATTTCTATTATATTGTGTCAAGAAATATCACAACCTGCGATTGATGGCCCTTGCTTTATAGCCATTGCTATTAATAAATAAATAAAAAATAGCATGAGAAATGGATCTAAAAAGAAAATGACCTCACAATTAGGAAAAAAAAGGAGTATTACGTTTTGTGGTTTTAGAAAAATATATCTATACTTATAATTTTACCCACATAATCATACGTACTGACGTGTCAACTATTAAAATGATAAAAAATTAAATTTAAATTCAAAACTTGAATTTAAAGAAATAGGATTGTCACTAATCAACACATATAATGTCACTATTATTTTCCTTATTATTATACATGTGGAGAGAGAGAGAGAGAGAGAGAGAGAGAGTCGGGTGTCTGTTGCTTTGAGCCACGCCCAACCCACTATTACCTCACCCCCAACAACCATATGACTCGTTTTCCCCTTGCTTTTTGTTAATTAATTGAGGCTGCAGGATCCCTGTGAGTATGGTTGAGGGTGCTCTCTTTTTACCTTTTACTTAACAATTAGTGCTTACTGCCTAATAAATTATAATAATGGCTACTGCTTTTGTGGCTTGTGCCCCCCCACTACTTGAATCTTGACTGTTAAGGGCTCCTTTGAGATACAGGGTCTGATATGTACACCAAGTTGCAACGATTTCCATTGTGTAAGTTGATGTTTAGTAGTATTATTCATCGTTCGACCCATTACCCTTTTCTCAAAAATTATAATTTGACAATAACGTCGCATAAAAAGATGATGATGAATAACATTTCTCAACTACAACTATAGGGTGGCTACAATGTTAGTGACTTTATACCGGTCTCGTTTGCTTTCATAAATGAGATGAGTTGATATTAAAGTTAAAAATTGAATAAAATATTATTAGAATATATTTTTTTAATATTATTTTTATTTTTAAATTTAAAAAAGTTGAATTGAGGAGTTAGAAAAAATTATAATTATTAGATGAAATGAGTTGCGAAAACAAAATCGTTTTCTTCTTTTCATACTGTCATGTCATGTGCTGAATAGAACATACAAAATAACCAGGTGGCATTCATTCATGCCCCCTCTTGTAGAGCCGAAATCTGAAACCCTCCCATGTTCCTTTCCATTGAAATGTAAGTAAAGTGGAGAATCCATAGCCATAGCCATAGCCCTCTCATAAAGCTGATGAATGGGACCCTCATTCCCCAGATTAGGTCACCATGCTTTCAATATTTTAAGCTATAACTATAAAACAAACGAATCCATTCTCAAGCAAGTCTTCAAAAATACTTTATTTTGTCGTCAAAGTGATTTAAGGCACGAAGCTAATATAGATTAAGTGAATAGATTTTTTAGTACCATATTATTTATTATTAGAAGTCATCGTTGAGGGCTTTGAGCATATTCTAGGCAGATCCAATATCCCCAGGATGTTCTTTTTTAGCAATGTACAATTCATATTAATGCAGAAAAACATACAAATATCAAGCATTCTTAGAACTCAACATTCTCGATTTTCTGCTTCTAAATATATTATTCTTCCACTGAAAATTTTTGTTTTTGTATGGAAATTGTGGAATAATGGGGTAGCTTTGGACTTTATTGTTCAAAAATGTGGCATTAGCTTGGTTTCTAAGTGTAGTTGTGGCTGTGAGAGGCTGTAGATGCTTTTAATGATTGTTCTCTTGTTGTATCTGTATGGCATCACTTCTCATAGATTTTTGGCATATTAGATCTTTTAGCTTTAGGGTGGAGAGATAAATTGCTAACTTGGTGGTCAGTTTTTTATGGCACAAATCATGTTCATATATTTGCTTAGCTAGTTCTGTGTTTAATACTTTGGGAGTTGTGGCTAGCAAGAAACTCAGCCAAATACGAAGGTATAATCAAACCTACTTCTTGCATTATTTGGAAATTTGTGAAGTGATTGCAAGAATTAAATCTGATAATTAAACCATCAAGGAACATAATAAGGTTGGGTGATGTTTCTATTTTAAATTTTTGGAGAATTCCATTGCTGAATATTAAACCGAAAAAGTTTAGTTTAATTTGTTGGTTGAGTCTCCCTACTAGTAGAATGAAACTTAATATCGATGGGTCTCAAAGGGCAACCCCCGGCTTGTTGGCTATAGTGGTATTATTCGAGATCACTATGGGCAGTTTATACATGGCTTCTCCATTCATTTGGGGATTGGTACAAATGTTTTTGTAGAGATTTCTGCAGTTAAAGCTGGTCTTTTTTTGTGTTATCTAGTTATTTGTATGATGTCATTGTTGAGTCGGATGCATTGCTGGTAATTAATTGGTACATAAATAAGAAAAGGCCCATTTGCATGTATGTGAATATTTGGGAGGATATACTTGACTTTAACAAGTTTATAAGTTTTGAAATGCAACATATACAGAGAAGGTAATGGTGTGACAAATGGTTAGCTAATCTTAAAGTTTCAGGTATTATTTTTTCTTTCATCTATATTTTAGAATTACCTAGGTATTTGTATGGACATTTTGTTATTGATATAACTGGTTTACGAAATTTCGATGGAAATAATACTTTTGAGTATTTGTTTTATTTTTGTTATCATAATAGATACTTTGGAATAGTTAATGTAAGAAGTAGCTTTCCTTAGAATGCATACATGATTTTACAAGAGCTTTGGTTTTAAAATGTATGTAACTCCTAAAGCTCTTACACAATTTGTAAAAGGTATTTATCCGTCGTAAAAGATGATTATTAATAAAATTAGAAGTACCGTCTCTCTTCATAAAAAATAAAATAAAATAAAAAAGTTGGAATCTAGTCACCCTAGTTGTCCAATACAAGAATTTCCTAAAACAAGTATGCCTATATGTTGGAAGCAATAATGATATTGAAGTTGCAATCCATAATCATCAGAATGTTATGATATATGGTTGATACTCGAGGTCTATTGAAGGAAGAAGAAGAAGAAGAAGAAGCAGCATGTGATGGTATCAAGAGAGGCAGCACGCGAGAGATTTTTATTTTTTTCATGTATGTCAGTGGAAAGTAAACAGAGGCAGCACTCAAAATAATAGACTAATTTTTTATCTTTTAGTCTTTATGTTTTTATGATTATATGGCAGACTGCCTGCGGTTTAAATAATTGGAAAAAAATGATAATATTGGCAGATGAGAAATCCAAATGATAGTAATTTTCCTTTTAAGTTGAATGAAGTCTCTCGAGTAGAGTTTTATATGAATGAATTTGGACAAAGAGCATCCTATCCTACCGATGCAAGTAAAATGGTATTATTGGGTGTTCTGTTATCTGTTTGAGTTGGATGATCAAATTCGAAGAGATACATAACATGTCGAGCCTACATATTACCTCAAAGATCAACACGAATAGTATTTAAATGTAACAAAACACACATTATAATGTGTGTTTTTGTCTCTTCAAATTTCATCTCACAAAGATTGTTAAAGAATATCCCAATCACTATATTTAAATTACCAAAGTACACTTTTGGTTAATAAATCTCGAGTAATACTATACACCACACTCTCATCCTATTTTGATTATACTAAGTAATATGTAGTACATTCATCACCATTAGATGATAAAGAATCATATAATAATGATCATTTAATGGTGATAAATGTCTCACATCATATTTAGTGGGATGAAAGTGAGATGGAGTATAGTATATAACATTTTCCATAATCGAGGGGTACAAAAAGTAATCAGTTTTTCTAAGAATATGGGCTCGTTTGGATGCAGAAACCATCTCATCTCATCTCATCATTACAATTTTTTTAAATTCTCACACAAAATATAATAAACAATTCAATTTTTTTAAATTTCAAAATAATAATAATATTAAAAAATAATATTCTAATAATATTTTATTCAACTCATCTAAAATCATCTCATCTCAATATCCTAACCAATGGGTGAGGTTCATTAATATGCACATGGCGCATTGGTAAGGTATTAAAAATCTCAAATAGTCAGTGGGCATCGAGCGCCCCTGTAATCACACACCCACCAGGCACCCACCAAGAAAGACTATTGTGCCCATATTTGACTTTCTGGTTTTCAAATTTATGGGGATCCCAAAGTTTATTCTTTGTGCATAGTTTTATGCCTAATTAAGATTATCTTCTCAGTCCTAACTCAAAGATATAATCCCTTAATTAATCCCATTGGGAACTTGTGCTTTCAAACCATGGAATCTCGAGCCATCTTCATCATGTGCTAGTTTGTGGAGATCAAGCATCCACTGTGTTTAATGGAGGATTTCATTAAAGTCGTCCTTTTTGTTCAGTGCTTGATGCATATAGAAATATTTTAGTACTGACTTGTACACCAATTAATCCACAGATGAACGATGAAATAATAATAATCATAATAATAATCATAATAAAAAAAAAAAAAACATTTCAATTTATCTGATAGTTTCTCCCCCTAAACTCTCTCAAGAAAATAGTTTTCCTTATGCACCCCCTAAACTCCCTCCCTACCTCTCTCTTATTATTTCTTTCCCTTCTCTTTTTTCTGCGTCACCCCACCAAGGATTTCCTCCAAATGCAGAGAGAGTCTCAAACATCGTCAACCCAACTCCCTTCATCCATCATTCAAGAAGCAGATCTAATTCCTACTTCTAATGGAAGGGGGGCTTATCTGCTCTTTTTATGGGAACTGATCAAGCTCCTTTATCCATAGGAGTGAAGATCTTTGGGCAACCGTCTCAACGCAATCGAAGCCATGTACATCTTCCTATTTTGAAATATTATAGTAGATACCCCCCCATTCACTAGACTACTGCTCGTCTTTGTAACCACCCTTTTATTTTGTTCTTTGGCCAAGAATCGATGGGATGGACCAACTTGTTAGATTCATTAAGTAAATTGTTTTCTTTTCTACGACGTACTGATTTTTTTTTTCTTTTGAAGTTTTAGTTTGGAGTCCCTCATCCACTCATTTCTATCTATTTAATTAGTTGATATAACCTGTCTCTCCAGATGAAAATATCAACAAAATTTTAACAACAAAAGTAAGTTTTAAATTTTACAAAAAAAATAGAAAAAAAAAATGGACATCCTATAAACTCTCTCTGCTTAAGCTCTCAAACCCTTCCAGATGCTTCACAAGATGAAGGGATTCATCGATTGCTTACCAAAAAGAAGACTTGCCAATGACCTGTAGGATCGTAAATCAGGCAAGTGCAATGAATACCTGTTCTCTTTGAAAACAACAGTCCAGGAAGCCAGCAGCAAGCTATCTGTCGAGGAAGAAGTCAAATTGTCATTCCAAATTGACATGAAGAGACCATAAAGAAAGGTGCAATATAGAGGGTTTTATTGCCACAAAACAATATTTGAGACATACAGGTATAGGAATAAAGATAACCATCTTAAAATCAAGAGTAAACTTGAAAGAAAGGAAATGAGTTTCAACAAGTAATATTTTAGAAAGAAGGTTGATATTTTTCCTCTGGCAAGTAACACACCATTCTAATAAGTTCAAAGTCCTTCGATTTGACTGCATTCTTAAAGGGAAATAAGCAACACTTTCCATTTGAGAAGAATGATTTATGATAATACAAGGACCAGAGTACGCAAAGGAGGGAATGTATCTCTAAGGAAAAGAATGTAGTAGAATCCTATTTATTATAAAATCTTCTCCCTTCTCGAAACCCCTCTTTAGAAACCTCACTCCACTAGTTGCAGTGACATCACTAGAAAGAAATAGAAGTTCAGCTTCTCCATTCCTTCCCTCTCCCTCTCCTCTTCTCTCTCTTTTTTCTTCATCTCCTTTTTTTCCCTTTGTCACTACAGGACTTTAAGTAAGAGCTCTCTTCCATAAATTATATACTTCCCAATGCCCGTGAGGCATATCATTCAGAAAAATCAGAATGTAGCTAGAAACAATGGAAAAACAGGATAATAAAGCAACTTCTAGGATAGTCAGGAAAATGAAGACCAGATAACTCGAAAGCTCTTGCAGGACGGAGGAATAAAAAGAGAGACTGCAAACATAATCAGAAAGCAAAAGAAATTTTAAATCAAAGGCACATATTATAATACCACCATGACTTTGCTGGAGGTCGGCACAGATACAGTATGTTAGTGCTCCAAAATTTTTATCTTTTCGAGATAGTTTTGCATCTGATTCATAGCATCAGCTGAGAGACGAGCCCCAACAACAAGTTTGTACTGCTCAAATTTTAGTTCATCACACTTCAAGGCTGCACTTCTACAAGCCTTTATACTGCCTAATATAAAGAAAGAAACTGCTGTTAAAAGTTCAGTTCAGATGATATAATAATTCAGTGTGCCAGAATTATCAAAATTAGGCTTGCATCTTTGTGATGGTAATAGGAAGGATGGTGTAATTTTTTTTTTCAAAGTAGAAACTTATTAATATCGATAGGCATAGCCATGTACACATGGTGATGTAAGTTATTGAAATAATGCAATGTATCATACAGAAAACATAGAATCATCCGATCTATTACAAATCTTCTGATGAATATCAAGAAAAGCATTGTGCTCATCATTCAAAATTATGATATCATGAAAATAAAGTATGACGCTTGCTTATCAAAACAGTGTGCTGCTTAAATAAATCAAGAGAAATAGCATGCTAAGATGCATAGGTTATGAAATATAATGTAATACACTAAACACAATTTGCACTCTCAAACAGCAAAAAAGCTTAAGGCTGCGTTTGAATGTTGAGCTAAGTTAAGTTCTCTATGAATAGTAGTGAGTTGAGATGGTGGAGTGAGTTTTGTGGGATCCACCTAAGATGTGTTTAGATGTTAAGATGAGTTTAGATGTATTTATGGAAAGTTGAAAAAGGTTGTGGGTTCCACATGTAAAGAGACGCTGAGTTGAAATATAAGGATATTTCAATAATCGTGTGGGTCCCACATATAAGGTTGTGGGTCCCAATGTCATATATAAGGATATCAGCAGGCCATTGGAGTTGCTATACAATAATCGTTTGACTTACCACTTAGGTCTAATAAATTTAATAGTACCGGACAATTTCCAATGCTCCTAACCATGGTAATTGCAGACCAAACCTTTTGGTACTCCTCCCTTGAGGCTCTAATGATGCATAGCTTTGTGATGGGATTCACATACTTTACTGCACAAAAACCACCAAAAGTTCAAGGATAAATTGAAAGACATTATAGACACTGCATCTATAAAAAGAAAAGCGCTTACCTTGGAAGGATCCAAGCGTTGAAGCAAGACCACACTCTCCAAAATTTACAAGAATGCTGTCTTTGATTGCTTTTGAGACGTTGAATTGGGTTATGATAATGGGATCATCCCCAACAAGACCTCTATTAGGATCCAAAAAAACTTCCATTATCAAGTACCTGTTTTTGAATCCCACCATGATGATCCTTCTTTACCTACCATTCCACACACTCATCTTGTCAGAACAAGCAATTCAAGTTAAATAAGGGCAATTTAACACAACCAGCCCAACACACATCATTCCACACAACTCACAACACGTCCAACACAACCAGCCCAACACACATCATCCCACAAACAGCCATAAAACCACCGGAAAGCTACATATCAACCGACAAATAGCGAACGTCATTCCAAAACAACCAAACAGCCACAACAATCCCAAACAACCCAACATCACCACCATAATTCATATAATTTATCAATTCACTCATGCAGGCAGCACAAATCTTCCAACGGACATGGATAAAAGAGTTACCAACATAAACGATGGCTAAGAGGCTATCGTTCGTGAGTACCTTTCACAATATCGGAGTGGTGATCGACTGGTTTCGTGAGTAAACAACGCTGCCTAGGACAAGATTACTACCCCACGATGCGATCAGTATTCAACAACCCAATCAGAAATTAAATTCCAAAATTTGGGGGAAAGTGGCTCACAGGAAGACAGAGAGCACGAGAGAGAGTGATCACTAAAACTTTTTCAAATTTTAAAATAAAAATTACATTAAAAAATTATATTTTAATAATATTTATTTAACTTTCAATTTTTATCTCATTTCATCTGTAACCAAACGGGACCTGAGAGAAAGGCTTACCGTGAATCCGTGTGTGACGGTGTACGGCGGTTGAATTGCTATCGCACAGAATTTATGGAATTACAACCCACTGAACCGAGAAACAATAAGAGAGAACGAGAGTACATGAGGCAGGTAATCGTAAGAGAGAGAAGTAGAGGCAGCAAGGGTTTACCTGCGTGGTGAGGGGGTGATCGCCGACGGCTCGACCAGAGGTGATGCACGACGGGAAAGAGGTGGGGATGCTCTGTGAGAGAGAGAATTCGTGAGGGTGGGGAGAACAGAGAGGAAGAGAGCAGAGGGGCGGTGGAAGCTCTTACCGGCGTTGAGCTCGGCGATAGGACTCGTCGGCGACAGACCCTCGAAGCTGCTTTGCGTTTTGAATAGCCTATAATAAAAAAAAAGTTGCTTTGCGTTTTGAATAGCCTATAAAAAATTTAAGAACCCGCTTTCCGAAAAAAGAAAATTTAAGAACCCTAGAAAATTGAGCAACGCGAGAAGTAAATCATTAAGAAGTGGTTTGCTAGGCACAAGCTGGAATCCGCAACACACCTCACAGATTTTTTTTTTTTTTTTTCACTCAATGCGTTGAGTGTGTTGAGGCTTCCGCTGATGCCCACATTTCTTCATCGTTAGAAATTATGATTAGAGTAATGCTAGAGAGAAGCCACTATAACAGTGTACACTTTGTACTCACTGCGTGGCTGCTTCTTGTTGATTGTTCCCAACACTCACTTGAGGAGATGTGTGATCTAGATGATGCCACATCATGTGTGTAAAATGTATACTCCTAATAGTGACTTCTATCTATATTTATTCTTATGATTATCACCTGCTCTGAATAATTAGAACATGAGAAAATATATATTGCAGCCTATTGTGCGCTGCAGCCGCACCACACTCCACTGATTGAGTGTAAAAAAAAAAAAAAACACAACACGGGTGTGCTGCGGCTGCTGCCCAGAATAACTCTTAGAACAAATCTATTCAAAAATAGAAAAGGCTATAGCCTCGTAAATAGTGATTTGTGTTTGTGTTTACACTATTCTCATTTGCACAATTAAGTTTTTATCTTCTAAGTCATCGTTAAAAATACAATTAAATTTTCTTTTATTCTAACATTAATTAGAATATAATAATAATAATAAAATGAAATATTAATATCTTAAAAATAATCTCAATTGTAGATTTTTATTTATTTAGCTTTTGTGGAACAAATTAACCACTTAGGATTTTTTATATTTCTTATTAGATTTAAAAATAATAGTATTTTCGCATATAATATTATTTGAGAGAAATAAAAATTATCTTCATATTATTTTTCATATTAATTCGTAAAAATAAATCATAGTCATTAAACTAATAATATTTTCATTTTACAAAATGCAATTATTATTTTTAGATTCCAATTTATGCATCAGTTTATAATTAGTCTTTAATTTATCATATTCACTATTTTATTTGTTTTTGTAATGCATTTCATATTAATCTATTTGTAATGCATTTTAAAAATTATTATTAAAAGAATAACATTTTTTATCCTTTAAAAAGTTATTTTAGTAAAAACACATTTTTATTTTCAAAGATTGATATTGAACTTATATTAAAAAAAGATCGATATTGTAATTTCAAATTTGAAAAGAATAATAATATTATATTTAAGTTGAAAAAATGAAAATATTGTCTTTAAATTTAAAAAATAATATTTTATTATTATCGGACATCGTTTCAAAAAAACAAAATTGTCTCCATATTATTTCTGAAAATAATGAATCATATTGAATAACAATTTTTAAATTAATATTATTTTCATTTGAAAAAAAACACATTATAATTTTATAGATTTTAAATTAATACTCTATTTTTACATTTCATTAATTATATCAATATAGTTTTATGTAATAATTAAAAATAATATTATTTTATTTTATTTTCAATTATTATTATTATCATCATCATCATCATCATTAGGGGTGTAACCGGTCCGGTCCGGTCCGGTTTTGGACAAAATCTAGGACCGAACCGGTATGTACCGGTTTTTTATTTTTCAAAACCGATTACGCACCGGTTACCCTCCTAAACCGGTACTTCCGGTTTTACCGGTTTCCGGTCCGGTCCGGTTTTTCGGTTTTTTTAAAATGTAAGTTTCACAATTTGTCATCATAACTTTGTTTATAAAAAAAAAAAACTAATTTAAAAAATATTGTTTTATACTTTTATTATAAGTTATATATTAGTATTAGTTATAAACTATATATTTAATATTAGTACTAGTTATAAACTTTTAGTGATTTAGTATTAACATTTTATGTAATAATTTATAAATTATAATAAGAAATTATTTCATATATAAATATATATAATTATATATAAAACTTTCACATAAAAAATTATAATTATACATAATATAAAAAACTTATATATATTAATATAAATTTGTATAAAACTTATATATACAATAATATATATATATATTTTTTTTATCAACCGGTCCGGTCCGGTTCGGTCCGGTCCGAAAAATCTTAAAACCGGAACCGGACCGGAACCGGCCGGTTTTCACATTCTAAGAACGGGTCCCGGACCGGACCGGTTCAAAACCGGTAAAACCAGTCCGATCCGGTCCGGTTCGGACCGGTTTTTTGGTTTACCGGTTTCAACTTACACCCCTAATTATCATCATGTACATGTCTAATTGATCTTATAATGAGTAGAGGATTGCATGTCCTATTATAATTTCAATATAATTAGTTAGGAAAATGCTAGTCCTGTCGAGAATACCCACTAAGAGTGGGTGTCGATTATATTTTTTTACTTAATGATTAAGAAAGTTTTTTTAATGATTTTGTGATAAATGTTTAAAAAAATATTTGAAAAAAGCAAAAAAAAAAAAAGAGAAGAATTTTACACATATCTGTGAGAATTCTCAGTGGACGTAGAATTCCCCAATTAGTTAATTCTAAACGTTTTGATTTGTTATGTATTCAATAATTTTATATCTTGCTTCATTCATTTTTTTTTCCAAATATAATTATAATTATTTATAAAATTTATAGCATGGGTGTATGATTATTTGTATACATTTATCAACTTGTTATTTAATTGATATGCATCTTAAATTCATATTTATCATTAAGCACTTATCTACTGATCTCAAAATATATACATCTAGCGATATTTGCAAAAAGAAGAAAAAAAATAATATATACAAATTCAAAATGTATAAATTTTGCGCAAGTTATTTATAAAAAAAATAGATTCCACCATTAAAAATATAAAAATTTAACCTCTTCTTGATTGAAACCTACATTTTTACAAAAAAAAAAATCAATTTAGAGCTTATACATACGTAGCATTATTATAAAAAAAAATCCGAAAAATGACTTGTTTGGTGTGTGAGATAAAAAGATAATTTTACAAATAGTAATAAAATAGTTTGTGAATAATAGTGAGATAGTTTGAGTTAGGGGTGATAAACCGACTTATCGGTTCGGTTTAGAGTCGAAACCGAGACCGCACCGATACACTGAAAAAAAAAATATCTCGACCGAAACCGGCCGGTGAAGGGGAAGAAAACCGTCGACGTCGGTCTCGGTTTTCTACCGGTCGGTTAGTCGGTGTCGTCGGCGGCGTGAAGAGAGAGAGAGAGAGTGGAATGAGAAACACAGAAACCGAACCGGAAAACTTCGGTTTGAGAAAAGTTACACGTAAAAGTCTCGAACCCCATCATCACAGATTCACAAAATTACAAGATATACAACAAATATCAAATGATTCACAACAAATATCACATTATCACAACACTATCGGTACCCTCTTTGAGAAAAATAAAAGAACGTGGTCCCCATCAACAAACCTCAACAAATCGGAGATGAAAGTTTGAAACAAAACAAATGGATGAAACGGCGCAAATGGATGGAGGGAGAGAGGGACGGCATCAGAGAGAGAGGGAGCTGAGACAGAGACGAGAGAATCTGAGAAGACGAGAGAATCTGAGAGAGAGAGCTGAGACGCAGAATGGCGCAAGGAGATGAGAACGAGAAAGGGGAAGGGGGATTTTAACCTAATCATGAAATGGCGTCAACCAAACGACGCCGTTTGCTTTATTTTTTTTTCAACTAGGTGGATTAAAACGATGTCGTTTCACTCATTTAAGTGAAACGACGTCGTTTCTTATAGGTATAAAATGAAAAAAAAAAATAGAATCGGTCGGCTGGTTCATCGGTTTTTCTCTGGGTCGAACCGAGACCGAACCGGAAAACTTCAGTTTCAGCAAATATCTATCGCACGCCGGCCGGTTCCTGACTCCGGCGGTCGGTTCCAGTCGGTTGCGGCCGGTTTGGTCGGTTCCTGTACACCCCTAGTTTGAGTTACATATTTTTTAGATTTTGAGAAAGGAGATAGAAAAAATTTAATAAAAAATATTATAAAATTAAAATAATATAATAATATAGTTTTATAATATTATTTTTATTTAAAAATTTAAAAAATTGAAATTATTTTTTATTTAAAAGTCTGAAAAAACTATAATGATTAAGTTAAAAAAATTATAATAATTAATTTAAAAATTATATATTTAAATTATATTTAAAAATAAGATAAAATGAGATTTTAAATCTAAATTCCCAAACCTGCCTCTAGTGCGAGCCCAAAGATGGCGTAAATTTTAAGCCGAGAGCCCAAGGCGAACGCTACGGTAAACGTACCGAGGATGACGGTAATAGTTATACACGTGCCAAGTGTTGATAGGCTGGGTTGAAGTCTGCCTTGTCCTCGAAAAAATAGCTCGTTTGAAACGTTCAAAAAGTAGCAGACAATAAACATAGACCGACCGAGAGAGAGAGAGAGAGAGAGATAGAGAGTGAAGGGACACGTGTCGAAAGGAGATGCATTATGTTTGAACTCTGAAGTCCGTCACAGTCGTTGGCTCCGCATATTACCTATCCCACCTAAATGAAAATAAAAATTGCGTTCACACGAAATTTCGCATACATTTCATTTGCATTTTCCCTAACTCTTTCTCTCTCATGTCCGCGTCCTATCTAACTCTCTGTTGGATGTCAACCCCACCCACTATAGTCTCTCTGATTTCTCTATAAATACCCAATCCACTCTTGCTTTTTCCTCATTGTTTTCTCTCCTATAGCTTCCGAGAGTTAGGTACTGTTCTTAGAGAGATTCAGAGAGAGAGAGAGAGAGAGGTAGAGGGGAGGGGAGAGAGAATTGTTAGGGTTAGTTTGTTTTTTTGTTTTTGTCTACAGGTTCTGAGGAGGCTTTCCTGCTGCACTGTTTGAACGACAATCAAGTGAGTTTTTTTTTTCATTTATTTATTATTGTAAAGATAATTTTTTTGCATGTCTTTTGGACGTTATTCTAGTGTCAAAAGTTTATATATTTCTTTTTTTGTTGTTGGTGCAGTTGCATTTTTTGTTTCATGGTTTTGTGGGAGTGAAAAAATCCTAGGTTTATCCCATTTTCTTATAAATGACTACCCATATGTCATTGTCAGCGTATTGGGTCACAATCCATGTGTTTTTTTTTTTTTTCTATATTTATCATGTTTACGTTTTGGAAACGTAATTCCTTTTGGTGGTAGTTCAGATCTGTTTTAAAATTACCGTTGCTTGAACATGGTGATTCGTTGGTGAAAGGTTTTAATTATATGCCATAGTTAGTTATCTTTATGGAATGAGTTGAGTTTTTGAATGTGGGAGAAAACTAAGAGTTAAACATGTTTCAGTTCTGCTTTATTAATGGTGCTGAACATGATCGCTCCTTCTTTAAGGTAGTATTTAGCAAAATTCGAGCAGATTTCGGGTCCTAATGGAGCAGAAAAATATAAATGGACAAGTGGATAAATGTTTTAAAGCAGCGTGCTTGTTTTCGAGTGGAGATTAGCCTCTGATACAAGGATATGAAATGGCAGACAATTCGGTTTGCTTAATGTTTTTTATGATTTACGTAAAAGAGGGGGGAGGTGACGTGAGATAGTTTCCAGAGCTGGAAGACATTTATCCGAAATAGTTAGAGAACGTCATCTAGAATGCAGAGAGATGAGTATTATTTAATGTCATGTCTTTAGATCAACAAACATTTGACGCATTTTCCGTATTGTGTTGGGCTCTGCAGAGTGTTTGCACAGAGGTGTTGGAGTTTGGAATCTGTAAAACTTGAGATTTAGAAGTGAAGTTGATTTGCTGAAGCGATGGAGGTATATGGCAAATCCATGGTAGCAGGACCCACAAATGTTATTTTTCTGTCTGCTATACTAGGCCAAGACGGGCCAATTCCAGTCCACAAATGTGACTGGAAATGTGAAAATGAACGTGTCTGTGGAAATATGTACCGCTGCAAACTAACAGGACTGACTCACATATGTGACAAAAACTGTAACCAGAGAATTCTGTATGATAATCACAGCTCCCTTTGCAGAGCAAGTGGCCAAATTTTTCCCCTAACACCGGCAGAGGAACAGGCAGTGAGAGGCGTCCGAAGGAAGCTTGAGGCAGATAGTTCCCCCACTGCTGATAGCTGTGCTCGTAAGCGCAGACGGGATGCACAGCTCCATCCTTCTCCTTTTGAGAGATCCTTCTCTGCTGTCAGTCCAATCTGCAGCCAAGTTGGGGATGGCATGGATGTGAACTAGATTCATGATATAACTGAAAAGACCACTATCATTTTGCTTAATATGTTCCTTTGATATTTTCCTTCTCTTTCATGGGATGGTTATGGATAATTGAACCTAGTATGCGTAGCTTAATGATGGACCTGATGTGTCCTACGGAATTATATACTTCTAATCTGATTTAATGCAATTTAGCCCTTCCACTAGTTTCTCTATTTAATGGGGATGCTAAACAGGTTCTGTTTACCTGCTTATGAAACTTGAAAGGAATCCTGTTGATACCTAGAGGTTTCAGGTCTTTTGTAAGACTTGGATCTTCCATTTGGTTCAAAATTGCAGTATTTATGTATGGTCTGTACTTCAATTTGATTTTGTTTCCTACCTCTGTGATTATTTATTAGTCTGTATTTTAAGAGACGTGATTTTGTAGTCAATGTATTGTATTCGGCTACAAGGTTACCCTTGTTTTGACACATGGATTGTAATATTTTTGCTTTTTATGGGTAGTTGATCTATGCAGCAAAAATTTCCCAATTCTCTTTGGGATTGTCGTCTTACAGAAAACCTAACTCTGTTTATTTTGCACTACTTTTCGGAGTTTTGCAGGTTGAAAAGGATTTGGCTGATTTATAATATTTATTTGATTTTCATTCTTTTCATTAGTTTTGCTTTTCCTAGCTCTGAGTTTAAATATGGATTCCTGAAGTAAATGTTAATTTTGCAGGTTTCAGTACAGGAGAGTTAAAGAAATGCTTCTTGTTTTAATGAATGGTTCTTCTGTTCTACAAGTTTTGAGTGCCAGTAAAAATATTTTATATATGACTGTCATTTCTTTGCTATGTAGGTAATCCTGCTTTTTGTCCTTGGTGGAGACAAAGCTGCACCTGCACCAGGATTTGCTGATGACCTGAGGAAAATGGTGTCATGCCTGACGGATTCAAGCATGTGGTTTGCTTGAGGGGGTATAATGTGGAAACATGGTTGGTGTAGTCCACCGAGCGTGAAGCCAGTATGATTTGGTTTGCTGAATTAGCCCCTCTCTACATCCATGTTGGTAAAGGAGAAACCACTGAATGCCATATGCTTCCCAATAGTTCGAGTTTTCTGTTTGTGATGTCACTCGCACCTGGGCTATTGGCAAAAAACTATTTTTTCTTTGTTGGTATCGCAATTTGCTGGCTGAGTCGGCTTTTTTGCTTGATGGTGATTCTAAGAAGCCACAGCATTTTTTTTCCTTTATTAGGATCACATGGAGCAAGGATATATTTTACCATTACAATAATCTATTAGTGGTTATCACCACACTGGCTCCAGAAACTGGGTTTGAGCTAGCTCGAGTATTTTCTTTGGTAGTCGAGGAGGTGCATCCTGTCCCATCCAACCTTCATCCATTTGGTTCGCTACTTCCTCTTCTGTGGTGGAAAATCCTCTGTCCAGGATATATATGGTGTGCTAATAGACAATGCTGGTCATGAAAAATAATCTGAAGTTGGCTTATCTTGAAGGCATTGGGATTTAGCTGGCAAAAGGATGCTGTCCTTCAAGCTGATGAGCACGCAAATGTTGGTGGAAGTGTCAGCTCCCACCTTGTGAACTAGCTAAAGAGCATTTTCAACCAGCCCTACCACAAAGGTATTGGGTCACATAGCTGTTACTTTTCAAGCCCTAGTGAGTCTAAATGAAGCTAGTTGAAAGCCTAAAATGGGGGAAAGGAGCTTCCCCTGTCTATTGTTAGTTTATTATCAAAATTAGTAGGAAATAGAAAATCCTTGGCCATGATTGGCTTGTATATTTGGGTTTAGGCAGTTTTATTGGCTTTGCTATGCTGTTGCTAATATCCATTGATGCAATGTTTTATTGATCTACAGTCTGTCCCCGGCTGTATTTTATTATAATGTTAAAACTGATATTGTTGTGTTACTGTGTGTTTATTTTTGTTTCATGGCTTTGTGGAATCAAGAAGGGTTAGTTTTTTTTTTTTTTCTTTTTATCCCTTTTTAATATAAATGGCGACCCATATACATGCCACTCTGCCTATTCGATCTGTGTTGGTACTTTTCTGTACTTCTTGGCCGTGATTGGCCTTAAATTGAATGTGGTCAGTTTCATTGGCATTGTATGCTGTTAAAATCCCTTGATGCAATGTTTTATTGGCCTATAGTTTTATGTCCGCTGCTTTAAGTTCTCTTTCTTTGTTCTAAAATTGATGTTGCTGTGTTAGCCAGTGTGGGTGTTTTGGTATCACGATCTGGGGTCCCTTGTTCATGTAACCGGCAACCCATATAAATGCCACTCTGCTTTTTTCATCTCTATGCTTTGGTTCTTTTCTATGATACTTATGTTGTTTGCTCTGCTTGCATTGAAAGACAACTTCAGTTGGTTTGTAGTTCAGGCTGTTGCTAATACCCAGATTTTAAAAGGCAAGTATTCGGCTCTAGTTTCTAGCCATGCATACTGTGTAAGAAAAAGAAAAACATGTATGGCCTTATGCATGGACTGGACTCTGGAGCCTCTTATGAATGACTTGATTGGGGAGGCCCACCAAGGCAATGCCTGATGATGGGGAGGGGGGGTGGGCTCATTGTCATCTGTGTCTGTGTGGTGACAATAATTGATACCAAGCTTCCCCCATGTGCACTTGTAGAGCACTGCACTACCAATCCAGGTGAAATCAGATTTGATACTTTCCTCCATATTTAGGATGATAGAAAGTGATTTGCCATCTCTTAAAAGAAAATTCTCCCTTCACGTCCACAACTTAATATTTTACTTGTTTAAAACCGGAAAAGGGATCAAACTGGTTTGTATTTTTCTATTTTTTGGAGAGAATCTTGGGTCGCTTTTCTGAGGGCTGTGGATTATATTAATGAGCTCGAATCTGAACTGCCAAACTGATTCCTTCGAAACGGAACTGCTTAGATTTTGTCGTCAGAGAGACAGCATTTAGCTTTAATCGTGTATGACATGTGTCCCATGCAATTGCTAAAGAAAGGAATTACTTCTTAAAGAGGCCATCCAAGATAATACTAAACCCAAAAGGGTGATATTGCGGCTGGGAATTTCATCAAATCAAGGTCTCCCTTTGGTTCTGTGTTGTCATTGCACACAATCTCTCCCCTCGCAGAATTTATTTGAGGATCTGGTCCTTCTCTGTAGTTCTCACCCCTTCCTATCTACCTGAAGATAAGACAAACTAGCAGAACCAACAAGAATCATCCTCAACAATGCCAATGCTGACGTCCTGGATGTTTCCTAGTTTGTCTATTGCTGTCATTTCTTTCTTCTCTTACTCATACGCTTCCACTTTCACCATAACCAACAACTGCCCTTATACCATATGGCCTGGCACGCTTGCAGGGTCAGGCACGCCTCAACTTGCAATGACCGGATTTCAGTTGAATTCTGGCCAAAGTGTTAGTATTCCATCGACACCGGGATGGTCGGGACGGATATGGGCAAGGACAGGATGCAAATTTGATGAGTTGGGAGCTGGCAAATGTCAAACCGGGGACTGTGGGGGAAGGCTGGAATGTGATGGCAGTGGTGCCGCTCCGCCTGCATCCCTCTTTGAGATAACCCTTGGAACAGGCAACGGGAAAGATTTCTACGATGTTAGCATTGTAGATGGCTACAACTTGCCGCTTGTTGCTGCACCAAGCGGGGTGTATGGTGCATGTAACGCCACAGGATGCGCATCAAATATCAACATGGGTAAGAGTTTACTATTACAGTTAGAAATAAGATTACAACTCTAACTGGAGATTAAACAAAAGGAATGATCAATGCAACCATGGAATGAAATAGGTTGCCCAAAGGAGCTTCAGGTAGCAGGAGGAGGAGAGGAAGGAGGAGTGGTTGCATGCAAGAGTGCATGTGAGGCTTTTAGGATGGACCAGTACTGCTGCAGTGGAGAGTTTGCGAACCCAACAACATGCCAGCCTTCCTTTTATTCGGCCATTTTTAAAAGGGCTTGTCCAAGGGCTTATAGCTATGCTTTTGATGATGGCACAAGCACTTTTACATGCAAGGCTGATGAATATGCCATTATTTTTTGCCCTGGTGTTAGTGGGTACAATTCCTCACCTCATTCTGACAAACTCAACTGCTTAAAATTCAACTTATGTACATGCTGCAACTCCCACCTTGAAACCTGAAATTTGAGAATAATTTGTGATGCAGGGTGAAAAAACCAGATGATCCAATGTTCATCCCTCCAATGCAAAAGCAGAGCAATAGGGAGGTTGAGGGGATTGTATCTTCGTCAAACATCATCCTCCCTCTTCCGATTCTGGTTTTTCTGCTCATCCTAAAGCTTATTCTTCTGAACGCTGAATATTAGTTTACAGCCTTGGACAGCATAAATTGACTCTACAGCAGAACCTCAAATGTCCATTTGAGGGGGAATATTTACTGAATCAGAGAGGGACTGCAAAAGGGAGAAACAAATTGGAAGTAGAAGGCTTATTTTGTAGAGGAATTTAAATTGCATAAAGATCTTCATGAGTTCACCAAAGGACATTGTAGCTGATCCATGAATCCATGCTTTGTTGTCAATATGTGCTTAACCTTGTATTTCAATCTGTCACAGTACTTGTAATAATCTTGGAAGGAATGGAGCAACCCAACTTATATCACAAGTTTCCCAAATTGAATCAGTTTAAAATGTACATCATTGGAAATCAGGTTGGCAAGCTGATCATGAGACCAGTATACTTTCCTTGTAGGTTTGATGATGTACCTTCCTCAGCTAACTAAATCCAAGCAAACAAAAGCAGGTAAGTGTATTTTGAATATGGCAAGTCATTCTTTAATCACCCCGCAGATAGTCGAGGAAAATAATAACAATCTGTACTTCCTAAAATCCTAGATTCTAAAATTTAAGCATCAATGATCATTGCTATATTACAATCTATAACTGAAATTAATACAAGATTATGCCACTCTTGCCCCTGTCACCATCAGAACTAATATCTAGTCACCACTCTTCTATATCTTCTGGCCGGAACGAGAAATTATTAACCTAAATTTGTCTTCCTATTTCTTGGTCTTGCCTCTCTTTGAAACTTGATTTTTCTTTCTTACTTTTTTTGGTGCTTGCATCTTTCCTCCCACAGCTTTACCTCTCTTCCGAGCAATTCCCTGAATCCAAACTTCCATCAAATAAGCATACGTGCAATGTGGTATAAATTTATTGAAACAAACAAAAGCATTGTAATTTGAATTTATTCAAGATGCTTTCCTAAGTAGTGGAGAAGGTCTGGAAATGTACCGATGTTTTCTCAGCTTTCCTTTTGGTTTTCCCATTATTTTTACCATTGGTTTGTTCTTCAACATCCTCATTTTGGTTATTTTGATGAGGAACGGCTTTAGGAATCTTGTCAGCCTCATCTTCTGAATCAAATGAGAAACCATCCAGTGTTCCTACTCAAAACAAAATGATGGAGGTGAAGAGTAATGTCTGGAAGACTGGAACTGGAGTTTTTTATTCAAAAAATTAAACAATTAAACATTAAAATGACAATGGAAAACCTAGGAAAAGTACCAAACCTTCAACCATAGTTTCAGCTTCATAAACGTTAGACTGTGGTTTAAGCTGAATGAAGTCATTCATGATGGCCTCTATCTGATCAAGAAATGTACAATTAGGGAAACAGTGCTAATGAGGAAGGGAAGAGTAGTCAAGCATACAAATTGTCTATTGACTACAAAAATACATCCACCTTAAGGAAAGATCTTAAGCAAACAATTAACACACCTTTGCCTCTGACTGACCAAAGCCAACCTGAACAAGAAGAGAAAATCACAAAGATGTCACTGTTCAAGTATAAAATTTGAAAACTTGTTTATTATGTACAATGCAAAATGTCCACAGAATATTTCAGGTGGAGATTGATGACATACAATGCAAAATGTCCTCGACGGAACTATTGTTGTTTTGTATATGGTTCCTGAAAAAGTAACCAAAATCAAACCAGTCAGAAGAAGGCTGCTACATATAGAATAGGCAAAATATTATCTGGGTTGCTCAGAATAAGGATATAAAACCTGAGACATAGCACATGAAGATGAACAATATAAGCAGTTTAGGACGGGTGACTTGGGCTATGCCGAGAAAAGTTAGAGATATTCTGGGGTGTTGGACAGGAATCAGGGGGAATCCACGTATAGCGGCTGTGTGGAGAATGATCTCTCATTGCATTTTGTGGTGCTTGTGGCTAGAGAGGAACAAGAGGTGCTTTGAAGACATGGACCGTTCTTTGGAGGAGCTGAAGCGATTCTCTACAATACTTTATTTTCTTGGGCTTTGGCTATTATTTGTAATACGGACAATATTCATGACCTGCTTGTATCTCTCACTAGTACCTAGATGTAGTTAGGTTTCATGAGCTATTTGTATACTTCTGGTGTACTTTGTTACTATCGTTATTTCAATAAAATTTACTTTTACCTATAAAAAAAACAATATAAGCAGTTAAGAAATACACTGCAGTTTCTTCTAAATTTAGTGCAAAATGACGTCTTTGAGGTTTTATATTTTAATATGCAATAAATTATTTTAATAGAAAATGAACGGCAGAGAAGCTATATTATTGTTTGACTGTAAAAAGCAAGAGATTATTATAAACGCATATAACATAAGAAGAAGCACAACCATGGATCATATTGATCCAAGAGAACTGCACACTTGAACAAAACCCACCTTTTAAATCCAAATACATTTCCTGATTTCCTGGAGTATCTGAAATTATAACTCGCCCTACAGCACCCATATCACCACTCAAATCAATGGAATCCCCTTCACATTCAACAAGTGCCTGCAATAACGACAGAGCTTTGGGTTAATAATTCTGGTTTTTCCTTCTGTTTTTTTTTTTTGTACGCCGGGGGGGGGGGGGGGGGGGGGGGGTGGTGAGGCAGCACTAGTCAATAGAGAACAAAGAATACATGCACAGAGATATTTTGCGAGAAAAGCTGTAGAGTAGAAAAGTGACCACAGAGCATAATTAGAACAGTGATCGTTATTCATTATGAAACAGCACTTTTAGAAAGGGTTTTAGAAATACTTGCGGATTATGAAACAAATAATTTGTCATACTTGCAGATTCACCTAGGCTTTTAGAAAGGCAACCAGCAATGCACCAAGCTACTGCTCAAGAGTATTATTGTCCTCTCACATTGGACAGTCAAACCTCAGAGTATATTTTCTCCATTATATACAATATTAAGAAAAGTGACCACAGAGCATAATTAGACAGTGATCGTTATTCATTATGAAACAGCACCTTATTATCCCAGGACAAAACAGCCAAGCAAAGAATCATGATGAGCACTGTCCTACCTTCGAGCGGTGGACTTTCTCAGAAAGCACCAAAGGCAAACTTGAGGAGGATACCTGGAAATTTTAAATTGCCAAAGCATTTCATTAAGCCAATGACTAAGATAGCCCATGAATTATAGCTACTAATCATCTCTCTTACATTAGGTACAATATGCTTGTCAGAAGTTTCTTCACCTGCAACTTCCACATCACCACCATTTCCTATGCCATTGACAATACCACAAGCATCAAAACTTTGAGGAGAGTAGACATGAAGAGAGAGAGACAGAGAGGCGGGTAGATGCAGAGACAAGACATACAGAGTCTCATCTTTGTGTCCCTAAAACAAATTAATGTCTCTCCTCACAAAGTCTGTTAAAAAATGTATTCCTTTATAGCTAAAATCAATCATGCCTGTGTACAAGCCCCCTGCATACCTTTTATTGCCACGTTCTCATTTATTTTTTGCTCTTTGGTTGATTTGTGACCCTCAACTTTTAGCCGTTTCCTTGGAGATTTTTCTTTTGAAGCCTTCTTAGATGGAAACTCTCCATCACTGCAAACAAGTACAACATCATCACACTTATCTCCTCCTTGGAACTCTGAATTTTTTTTTTCAGAAGATTCTCCATGATTAATATTATCCTCTATTGCAGTGCTATTATCACGACCTGACTCAGAATCTGACGATAATGCCAAAACTGAATGACTTGGTTCCTGTACAATAACATATATTCTTGTCATCAGCAAACAAAATGAAAGCAAGCTAGACATACATTTAAAAGAAACTTGTTAAGCTATAACACCATTTCTATTCTGATGCATGTAGAGGTCTAGATAGTTTCAAAGTTTGAGTGCTTTACCGTGGCCCCCTAAATTCCTAGGAGCTCTACCTATATATCAAAAGCGGAATGCATGGAATTTGCCTTCTGAAGCACTTCCTACTAGTAAAACGAGCAGTAGTTTAAGAATAGTCTACATAATCATACTTCAACTGCAAGTGGTGGTTTTCAGAAAGTATTATGATGTGACTTGCATGGACAAGAGATGTACTGTAGATTTTTGGAAGAACAACATAACGCGTCAAGATGAACTGTGGGAGAAAGACTAGTTAATTTATTCTTAATTATGATTCCCATTACTTGATCAATCAGATTTTGTCCAAATTACGATTATTATTTTCCTACATAGGAAATCGGCACAAGGATCATTAAATTCTTGGCTGCATTTTAGCCACAACAGGGAAAGAAAATTAGGACGGGATGTAACCAATAGCATACTGTCATATGAAGATCCGACTGGCAATCATCAATAGTTTCTCCCAAGGGCATGTAGGCAAAGAAGAAAACGAACTTCTCACGATTGGCAAATAGGAAGAGAGATAAAAAAAATTGGTGGAAATAATTCGATTGGTGACTGGTGGTCCTTGAAATTTTAACATCTCAGATTTAAATGAATAAGATCTCAGATACAAAAACAATTTGCAGCTATGTTAAGGGTGAGGTCCAGCACTCTCTCTTCTGTAGATACATGATCCCTTTCACAATGGTATGGACAAGGAAAGTGAGATCTACCATTGACTGGATATAACATGAGCGGCTGTACTATGATTATTTAGGAGGCATGGCTCCACATGCTATACACAAGAATGAATTGTTATGCAGCCAGTAAACTTTCTGCAGGCTTAATATGTCAGTCCATTGTATTTGGTCTTAAATTTTGATTTTTTGCACGGGTTCGGACAAAGAATGACCACGACTCCCCCACTCCCCATTCTACTGCCCAAAATGTGCGAGATGATCCCGAGTCACAATCAAACAATTCGTTAAAGATATTTTTGACCTTTGCCTTCACATCCATGAACTTCAGCACACAAGTAATGTCTTCCATAAACTTAAGTAAACTTCACCAAGCCTTTTACCTGATCAAATTGAGTTCAGCTCTATGAATCCTTGTCAACTAATTTCTCTCATAATTATAATAATTCAGGTGAGAGTGAACATGTTCTTTCTAGCACATGTCAAAAGGAAAATACTAAAAGATATCTTCTCTTACAAAGAAAAAAAGTAACCGAAGGTATGATCAAGTGGAACAACAAATGCCTTGTACATAAATGTACTATTATTGACATCAATCTTTCACTTCCTTTTCATCAAATACCTAAACTTCAGCTATCTCTATTATAAATCATTAAAAATTTGAAAAGAAGAGTGAAAGGGGATCGAGCTGAGCCAATTTGATGAGTGATGACCTTTGACCACGTAAAGAAAACTTGAGGAAGCTGAAAACCGTTAAATATGAAAGGTAATTTGCCAAATCAAAGAAATGAAGCAATTTCAGGATAATGATTCTTACACAAGGCTCTATATGCTTCTCAAATGTTACTTCTTTCGCGACAATCCTGTCACTCCTGTCCCCTGCATCATTATCAGAATACATTATGGAACAGGGAATACATTATAGGTATAAATGAATCATAAAATACAAAGCAAAAAGGCTGTTAACATCACTGACAAAAGCTTAAAGTATAAGCATTATAAGCTGATAATCTTCTTTTGCCAGATTATCAGAGATTGTGAATCATCCCTTTAAAGCTACTAAGTTTTAATCTAACATTCTAGAGGAACGGAAAATTGCAATCCAAAACCACCACCATACCTTCTTTCCTCTTTTTGTAGACTTTATTTTTCTTTTGTTTTGGTGTTTGATCTTCTACTTTCAGCCTTTTTTTTGGAGACTTTGCTTTTGATGGCTTATTGGATAGAGACCCTGCACCATTTTGACCAAGAATTGTAGCTTGATTCTTGTGTTCCTCTGCAATTTTAGCTGATTTATTTGGAGATGGCTCTTCAAGATCATCTCTGTCCTCCCTTGAAGGGCTACCTTTCAGCGAAGACTCAGAATCTGATGATAACGTCAGTGTTGAATGAGTTGGTGCCTGGTCAGCAAAGTATGATTCTTTCAGTTAGCACTGACACATGTGGAAAAAACAGTGACAACCTGGTTTAACTGGTCTAATCATTATCGAGGGTTGCCTATGAAGTGGAACAAAACCAAACAATTTGATGATTACAACCTAAGATTTAGCAAGCTCTTTTGTGGGGTGGCATGGGGGAAGAGAATAAATTTCATCTTGTGAGTTGGCAAAGGGTGAGCAGTCCGATTTTGTTGGGAAGCTTGGGGGTGTGAAATTTGAACATTTTTAATAAAGCTCTATTAGAAAAGTGGTTGTGGAGATATCAATTGGAAGGGGATTCGTTGTGGAGAGAGGTTGTTGATTGGATGTATGGAAGTGATTGGGGGGGTTGGCGTTCCAAGGAGGGTAGGGGGGCTTATGGTGTGAACCTTTGGAAATTTATTAGAAAGGGGTGGAACATTTTTAAAAACATTTCAAGTTCGAGGTTGGAGAGGGCTTCTAGCATATTGGAATAGGCATCATAATAGTTCTCAACTGGTAGCAGGGTGGAGGATGATTGCTTTGTGCTTAATGTGGTGTTTATGGATGGAAAGGAATGAGAGGTGCTTCAACAACAAGGAGTGAGCTGTGGAGGAAATATGGGATTTTTTTGTGTCTTCTTTGGTTCAGTGGTTTTCTGCTATTGTACTAAAGGGAGGGAATGTTCATGAGTTTTTGTTTTCTTTTCAGCTTTCTAGAATGTAATTAGGTGTCTCTTTTGTATACTTCCTGTATACCTGGGCTTCGTCTAATTTCATTTGATCAATAAAGTTTATTATTTAAAAAAAAGAAGAAGAAGAAGAAAGATTTAGCAAGCCTAAGAGCAACTGTGAATACTCTTGGATTTCATACAAATAATCGGGGATAAAAATGTGGTACAATATAATTACAGAAAGATCTTGGCATATCAGATCTGAAGCCGAAAATTTGTTCAAGAGCTACCCATCAAAACAGGTACTACCCGACAAGTACATTTACAAAACTACCTTGCACCAATAAGTTTTTAAAGGTGGCTCTTACATATATTTCTTGTATCATCATATCATGGCTGATGAACTTACGAGTTTGGCGTCAAGCATGACACTTTCAAACAGAAAAACATTTTGACCATGATACTTGCCTCTTCATTGGCACTTTCAATGCATCAGTAGACATGATTTGTTCCAAATAAAAAAGGTTTCCATGTTTCTGAACTGCATAGTATATTTATATACAAATTGATCGAAGCTCAATGCTCAACATCAACAGCTACAACTTTAGAATGTACTTGTTTTTGTGAATTAATTGTTCGAATTTACCATTGACAAGTTCCTAAATGGCAATGAATCCAGGACAAACGGTGACAAGTTCACTAAAAATATATTTTTCCAATACCTGGAACGAACGCAACCAATCCGGAGATTCCTCCCTCGCACTGCTCATCTTTCAGCCCTTTATGTCAAACCACCATCAATTACTCCGGCCTGGTCTCCGTGCCTGCTTCAAAATAATACAATTGGACCAAAACAAAACCAAATAAAGCAAAAAACAATCATAAACACAAAAATTGTACTTGTTAATATATCACACCAACACTTTGTCCTATCAAAAAAAAAAAAAAATATCACACCAACACTTTGTAAGTTCGATTCCAGGTTATTGATATGACAAACGCACACAATAAGGAAGCAGCAGTCACCGGCCAACATTTTGAGAATGCAACTAATTTCGATGCGAAACCTAATAAATCCCTAATCTTCCCGGAGACGAGAAATTTTTTGCGTTCGATCGAAATAAGGAGATCAATGATAAACAACAAATGGAGTAATTTCGAAGTGAGGAAAAGAAGAAGGGTACCGAAAACGCAGGAGATAGTTGTGCCGTGCGCAACCGTTAAGAGAGTGAGAGAGAGATCTTTGCCTTACTGTCTGTGGGCTGCAGCAGAGTTGCTGTTACTCGGCTTGTTTAGGCAGGAAGAAATGGAAGTGGAGAGGGAAGGAAATTAGTACAGCAAAATCATAATTTTACAGCCCTCGCACTTTAAAAAATAAAAATATAGTTCATTTTGATTTTGCAATATATCTTATTAAAATTTTAAAAAAATTAAATAATTTTCTTAGTTGATTTTTATAAAGAAGATAATATTATAATTGTTTGATGGTGATTGCAAAAATAGTAAATTTATTAAATATCTTATTAGATTTTTAAAAAATAAATATTTTTTTTGAACAAATCATTTAAATTTTTATAAAGAAGATATATTATAATTGTTTGATCATCTTTGAAGGTGATTGTTAGGACCGTAAAAATAAATTGGAGAATTGGAAAATCGGATAGGTTTCTCTATTTTAAAAACCGGTCATAATCGGTCCGGTCTCAATTTTATGTTTTCTAAGTCTGGACTGGTTCGCATATTTATATTTTCTTAATTAATTTTTAATAATATATATAATATTTTTTTTATCTTATATATAATTTTTATAAATTATAATTATATACGAAATAATGTTATATTATAATTTATAACATAAAATTATCTTAAACATGAACATTTATTTGATCATATATTTTAAATATAAAATATATATTAATTACATTTTATGGATTAATAAACTCTCAACATATTCATTTTGATAAATATATTAGTAATACTAATATACATTAGTATATTAATTACTATATTATCACTAACATATAGTAATAGTACTACACCAATAGTATTGCTATATATTAATAGTATTAGTGTATTACTAATATTTATATATATTAATAAATATATAAGTATAAGAGATTAGAGATTTAATATATATTAAAAATCAGAAAATCGGACCTAATCAGTAAAATTGGAAGTACCGGTTTAAGAGGGTAATCGATACAGTATCGGTTCTTGAAAATGCAAAACCAATATATACCGATTAGGTCTCAAAATTTGTCTAAAACCAGATCAAATAAGACCGATTACACTCCTAGTGATTGCAATCTCAACTACCATTCATTATTCAATTCATAATTTCTTTGTTTATATTATCAATTATTAATTTTGAAAATTACCTCAAACTATTAAAAGTTACACTATATCTTATTAAATTTATTAAAATATATTATTGAAATTTTTAAAAAATAAATGATAATCATTAAGTTTTTATAAAGTAGATATAATATTTTTCTTATCTTTGGAGGTGAAATTTTTATGAGAAAACGTGAATTTTTCATATATATAGAGTCATAGACGAAGCCCTACCGTTACGGTTTATGCTTTGCTTTATCCACAACAGAGAGAGTCTGCAGACAGCAGCGGCACCAAAAGCAGCTGGACCAAATTATATATACGATAATACGAGGAAGAAAGAAAGAGAGAAAGAAAAATCACCCTACAATGGAGCAAGGAAAGCAGGGTGTGATGGCGGCGAAGCTGATTCCCCAGCAGAACCCAATAGAGCAGATACAGGCGCGCTTCAAGGAGTTGGAGACTGGCTTCAAGGCTTGGTTGTCGAAGCAGTCTCTGCCGGTGGAGGTGGCTATGGTCACCCTCACCAGCTCCGCTCAGGGCGCTGCCATAGGTGCTCTCATGGGCACTCTTACCAACGACAAGTCTTCCCCTCTCCCAACTCCTCCTCCCCAGGCCAATCCCCAAGCCATGGCCTCTTTCCAACAAGCCCAGGTTCACTTTGCTCTTCTTCCATTTCCACTGTTACCCTTATCATTATTTCGCTTTCTCATATAAATTTTGTTTTTTTGAGACGTGTAAAAAATTGCTATTGACCTGGTAGATTAGGGTAAAATTAAAGGACACCGAACGATTATAGTTTAAATAGTTGGTGTGTATTGAAAATCTTGGATTTCTTTTTTGTCGTTGGGGTTAGATGGTTTTGGCCATGTTATGAACTGTGGTTTTTGCTATGATCACGAGGGTTAAAAGCTTAACTAAATTAGCATCCAACAGTTCTAGGGCTTTTGGATCAATGGTTGAGTCTTTAACAATCAAAGCCAGGTTACCACATCACGAGTTTAAGTTACGGAGGAGGCGACCTATAGGCTGGATTAAAATGCCTTGGTACTATGTATGGGCATGGTGTTAAGTCATTAAATACTGATAGATGAGTGAAGCCATCAAAAGCGAAAGGGCTATCACCAGGTCAGTGTCGATAGAGTAGGTTGTCGTGGACGTCGGATTTGGAAGCGTGGTGGAATGTTATGATCATGAGGGTTAAAAGCTGAACTAAATTAGTATCCAACAATTCTAGGGCTTTTGGATCAATGGTTGAGTCTTTAACAGTTTTATACACGAATAACTAGTTTCTAGTTACTTGTAATTTTAATTATTCATTGGCATTGATATGGGTTCCTCTATTATATTTTTTTTTTATCGGTGTTCCTCTATTATATTGGAAACCGTTTACTTTGATTAAAGGCTCTAGCTGGGGGTCCGTTGGCACAAGCTCGCAACTTTGCTGTGATAACAGGTGTCAATGCTGGCATATCCTGTCTCATGAAGCGACTGCGAGGAAAGGAGGATGTCCAGTCTAGGTGAGCTTTAGTTACTGCTTCCTTCTTCTCCTGTTTCTTTCTGCTGTATTTTCGGGAGATGCTAATTGCAATTGCGTGGGATTTGGGCTTTTGAGGACGTGTTAACATGCTCAATCTGGAACGCTGCATTGAAGTAATTAAGGATTCCTTAAGCAGCCAATGTGGAATAGTTCATTGTATTTTCCTGGGAAAATTTATAATTGTTGGTATTCCTTTTGCTGCAGAAATGTCCTGATCTCATTATGCTTTGCAGATCTAAATATCCCATATTTTGGCCATCGGGGCATGAGGGAAAGATGTTACATTTGAGCTTTGCGGGGGAATGAAGGGGAAGAGCCCCCCATTGTCTCCCAGTTATTTAGTGTAGATCCCAATGTCCTACAAAAATTTGCTTTAAAAACTCCAAAGAAAAGTCTGTACATCCATCCTTGGTTATGATGATTGAATTGCTTATTTTATTCATGTAAAATATTTATAAAATGAGTTCTTGTATCAGATAAATCAATAAATATATTAGAATATCTCAACAAATAGAAGTACAATGAAACTTATTAATAGGAAAAAAGAATAGAAGTACAATGAAGAAAATAACGACCTTCAGATCAGAAGCTGTTCAAAGGGGCTAATATGAGGCATTACTATCCTCCTTTAATATAACTCTTCTGTGGATATCTTTTTTCTGATGATTTTAGTGGTCTTGTTAATGGCAGCAGCTACGTGTTTTTTTTTTCAAAAAGTTGTTATATTGAAAAGAAAATTGAGCCTTTGCACTATTTGATATTACCTGTTACCAGAATTCATTATTCTAGACAGGAGTAGATTGCTTTAGGAGATTTTGGAAATGGCAACGAGCTTCAAACTCTCTCTCTCTCTCTCTCTCTCTCTCTCAAAACTGTTGGCTACATACACCATCCTAGTATGCAATATGGTGTTGGCAAGCCCTTCATTTAGCATGCAATTCCATGAGGCATGCATTTTCCAAATAGAATTTTCTCTCTCCTTTTAATTTTGATGAGGATGCAATCATGGAAACCAATATTTTTAAAAACTACATTCCAATATATTTTAGAATTAATGCAATGGGATACTCTCACTAGTTTTAATGTATATCTGGCAGCAAATCTGAATGTGGGTCTCTATTAATAACTTTTAGGGACATCAATACACATGTACTATAACATTATATTTTTATTTTGAAAAAATAAAGATGTGGTCATCTTGTTTTATGAGTTCCGAGGGAGATTGAGGAGTCTGTTTATTTGAAATTGATGTGAGAATATCTTAGATGTATATTGGAAGGCAAGCTGGGATAGTGATAAGGATCATTCTTGCTATTACACTGTGGTGTGTATCAGAAAGAGGAAGTAGGAATGGCTCTTTTTTTCATGGAGATTGCTTTGGGGTCATAGACTTGACCTGGTTTTTATTTCTTGTTAATATGGGGGTCATCGGTCAACATAGTATTTTAGTTATGTGCTATCCTCCTTTTTGCTTCATGCACTTCCTTACAAATAGAGTTTTTCTTTGCAGCATGGTGGCAGCGTTTGGTTCTGGAGCCATGTTTTCATTAGTGAGTGGTATGGGTGCCCCAAATCAGCCAGCAAATGCAATTACTTCTGGCCTCTTTTTTGCTCTTGTTCAAGGAGGGCTTTTCAAGGTGCGCATTAAGGATTGAATTTATCATTTCAAAAGACGTTCAAGCTCCACATGATGCTTATATTCTGGTCTTTAACTCTCAATAACTGCTATGAAAGTCATAAATACACGGGCTTCGCCTATTTCATTCGTATCAATAAAATTTACATCTTATCTATAAAAAAAAATGAAAGTTATAAATATTGTGCACTCTACGTACACAACACAGCAACGAGTTTTACATGTCATTCACCGATTAAAACAAAACAAGTTCTACATGTCATTCATCAATGAATTTCCTCAGGCTCCCTGATTTCAATCTATTTTGTTGACATGACAATGATTTGCAAAACTTAAAGAATATTTAATTCTCAATATGGATGGATGTGAATGGTTTGAATCAAAACATGGTCTCACGAGTTGATGTATAGAATAATGGTTGACAATGGGGCAACTCCACAGCTTTGATTTTCCATCTTTATATATGTAAAATCCTAATATGTTACTGTTTTCTATTGGTGCTTACTTATATAGGCTGAGCACTTACCTTTCGGTTATGCAGTTAGGGGAAAAGTTCTCTAAACCACCAGCTGAAGATGTTTTCTATGATAAAACAAGATCCATGTTGTATAAGCTTGGCCTCCAGGATTACGAGAAGAATTTCAGAAAAGGCTTGTTGACAGACAGTACATTGCCTCTGCTCACTGACAGGCAAGTAGCTTCATATATCCTAACACACTTTGTACGCTTCTTCTGGATGATGATACCTTAGCCTTGTATTTAAGTTGTAATCGCCCTCACTTGCCATGACATATTTCAGTGCGCTCAGAGACGTGCGAATCCCTCCTGGACCAAGGCTTCTTATTCTCGATCACGTTCAGAGGTCTGGCTCAGGATACATGTATCTTAATAGTTCCCCTTGAATTTATGAATTCATCTCACCTTTAATTATATATTCAACTTCAGGGACCTGGAGATCAAAGATAGACAAGGAAATGTTCGTTGACGTCTGTTGTCAATCTAGTTTGCTGCCAACTATTGTTTAACATTTATAACATTTATACATTGCAAAAGGTAGGAAGGAGTCTTATCCTTATGTGAGAGAAGATGACAATTTTTGTGGTCTAACATATTAAATTTGCTTTGAGTAGTTTTTTGTGCTTTGAATTGGATAAAAAAAAAAATACTGTTTATTAGCTTGAATGTGGTATTCTGGGTAATATATACTGATTAGTATTTTTTATAACTAAGCATGATTACCATCTAAGCCAGATTGCTTTTGGATGTAAGAAGTTTTCATGAATATTCCCTACATAATTAGGGCTTTTCTATCTTTGTAATTTACAGTTGGTGGTTTAATAAATTCTTATTTTACTATAAAAAAAAAAAGAAGAAGTTTTCATGAATATTGTAAAAGTGCTTGTGAATAGTTGTAAGATCTTTTTTAGAGGATGTTTTGATAAGAGTTTTTAAAAAATGGACACCCATTAAAAGTATGTTTAGATGTGGCCGAAGACTCTGGCCACCACCACGGGGGGCCCAGATCAGGCAGCCATTGGTGATCTGAAAACTCTAGCCTGGCACAATCTGAGCCACTTGTGGTGGGAGTGGCCTGATCTGATTTTTTTGAGCAATATTTAAGTTTTTTTTTTTTTAAATATTATTTGCTTTTGAAAATTTTCAGGGGTTTTAGATTGTACATGTCTGTATGGGAATAAAAATATCTTTGAGTCGAAAACCATCTGTGAGTTTAGAGACATGGCTTTAATGTAGTTGTCAGACATGCCAATATTTGAGTCTGCTAAGAGTATTAACAGGAAAATGGGGGAGAGAGTTGAATAGAAGAATGATAATGATATGGAATTGGTTTAGGCTGCCTTGTTCAGATGAAGTCTGTATCAAGTGGATGTTAGTTTGTACCAATATTGGTGGGGTTTCGAAGGGCTTAAGGCGAGGGAGCAGATTGGTGGTTTGAAGTGCAAGTTGGGAACTAGAATTAAGTTGAGGTGGAAGATAAACATTCTGGGTTATGAGTTGGTGCCTACATCACCTGAGAATTAAGCATGCTTCTTCTGAGGCTGGCTTTCTAATGTCCTTAAATAGTAGCTATAAAATCCATTTAGGTCAGATGGTCTCTGTTGAACATTGTGCAGAATGATTTAGGTTTTTTTTTTTTTTTTTTTTTGTTCTTTTATAAAGTTCAGCTTTCATGCTTTCATTAATAAAGATCCAAGTATAAGATCAAGTGGCATAAAGAGGGATACAAATTTAAAAACTGCTTTAGGTAACATTCTTCTGTATACAAAAGTAATCCGTTGAACTGAGTGAATCTGTTCTGCCTTTATGAATACTTTTTATAAGCAAAGCATCGAAGTAATTCAATGCTATAGTCTAGGGTAAGAACTCACAAGAGTTAGACGAAAAATGATAATATTAAAACTATTTTACGATTATATTTCACGTAAATGGTAGTTTTGAAATTTTGAAATTATTTTTAATAAATTTACACACTTAGATTAGTTCTTGGCATTTGCATTCGGACCGCTTTATTCAAAATTTAGAAAATCGGGTTCATCTAGGCAGGTATTTAGATTGAGTAGTGTTAGAGAGCATCCACTGTAGCGGTGCACACAATGCACACACTACGTGGATGCTTCTCATCCTCTTGTTTTTTTTTTTTTTCAAATCCAGACGGCTTCTCTCATCAGCGTCTCTCTCTCCTCCCAGACGGCTTCTCTCATCTCTCTCTTTCATCAACGTCTCTCTCTCCTCGACTCTCTCATCAGCGTCTCTCGCTCATCGTTTCTCTCTCTCATCCCTCATCGTCTCTCTCTCATCTCGGTTCTCTCTCTCACCGACTCTCTCTCTCCTCGACTCTCTCTCTCATCATCTCTCTCTCTCTCTCTCTCTCATCGTCTCTCTCTCTCCTCGACTCTCTCTCTCATCGTCTCTCTCATCTCAGTCTCTCTCATTTCTGCTGTCTCTCATCAGCTATCTCTCATCCCTCTCTAATTTTAAATTTAAGAGATGTGTGGTGTAGATTATGCCACATAATGTGTGCAAAGATGGCTGCTCTTAACAGTACTTTCTCCCAATAATATTTCATCTAGATTTCGTACCTACTCTTATCCAAAAGCGGATACGATTATATAATGCGGATTGCGGATTTTTAAAAAAAAAAATAAATTATAGATACTAAGTTTTCTTTGGTTTTTTTTCTTATCTTTTTTTTCTCTCTCTTGTACTTACCAATATCATATTTTGAGAAAGAGAGAGAATGGTTCATAGGCGTGAATCTTTATCAATTCGAAAAATATTTTAATCACAAAAATATTCACAAAAGAAAAATACTTTTTTTTTATAAGTAAAATAAGTATATATTCATCCACAACTGTCAATTACAAAAAAGAAGTTCTAATGCTCCCATCCTAATTAGGTGGGAACATTAGAAACTAAAAACTCATGAAATTCCATGCCATTACAGTCCACGGCAATAGCCCAAGTACAAAGGGTCCTAAAGAAAAACATTTTTAGCTCCGCCATTGATCTCTCTTTGTCTTTAAAAATCCTCTCATTGCGCTCCTGCCACAAGCACCACATAATACAGATAGGAATCATTTTCCAAACCGCTTTGATCTGACGCACTCCTCTAATTGAGGTCCAACAAGCCAAAGCATCCAACACAGTTTTCGGCATAACCCACGCTAAATCCATTCTGTTAAACACCGCATCCCAAATAGTCCTGGCTACCTCGCAATGTAAAAGTAAATGATTCACCGATTCACCCCCTCTTTTACACATACAACACCAGTCTGCTATAATTATGCTTCTTTTTATTAGATTATCCGTAGTAAGAATCTTCCCCAAAGATGCTGTCCACACAAAGAAAGAAGCTTTTGGAGGAGCCTTATTCCGCCAAAGCTTTCTCCAGGGAAATTGTATGTCAGGAACTTGTGTGAGTACCTTGTAAAATGAGCTAACAGTGAAGACCCATTTCCTTGTTGGACTCCACCACAAATCATCTGCATGCTGGATATTTGGGAGACAAGAATACAAAAGACTATAAAAATCTACAAAACTCCCCATCTCCCAGTCTTGTGCTGCCCAATTGAAGTTGATATTCCAGTGAATGTTTCTACCTGTGACTTCCATTACCTCCGCCACCATGGTATCTTTATCATTTGCAATCACGAAAAGTGTAGAAAACAAGTCTTATAGAGTACTATTGGTACACCAAACATCTTTCCAAAATCTGATCTTTGAACCTGAACCCAATTGCAATCTTATATGATGATGGAAAACCACCCATCCTCTTCTAATGTGTTTCCATAGCCCCCTTCCAGCGGCCCCTCGAACTTCTCTAGTACACCAACCCCCCTCTAAACCACCGTATTTGTTTTCAATCACAGTCTTCCATAAGGCAGCCGGTTCCTTAATATAACGCCACAACCATTTGCGAAGTAGTGCCCAATTGAACATCCTCAAATTTCTAATACCCAACCCACCATTGGAGATAGGACGATACACAATTTCCCACTTGACTAAATGGAATTTAAACTCCTCACCTAGACCCCCCCACAGAAAGTCTCTATGTAGCTTCTCAAGACGACTAGCCACACTTGCCGGTATAGGGAATAAGGATAAGAAGTAAGTGGGTAGATTAGAATGCATACTTTTAATAAGCGTAATCCGGCCCCCTTTTGACAAATACATTCTCTTCCAACCTGCCAATCTTCTCTCTACTTTCTCAATCACAGTATCCCAAATAGAAGGCGCCCTCGAGGCTATACCCAATGGTAATCCCAAATAGCTCATAGGGAGAGACGCTATCTTACAACCCAGTGTACTAGCCAACACCCTCAAATTTTGTATTTCTCCAATAGGCACCAACTCAGATTTATTATAATTCACTTTTAAACCAGACACCGCTTCAAAACAAAGCAACAATGCCTTCACAGTCCTCAACTGATCTGAATCGGCCTCGCACATAATAAGCGTATCATCTGCAAACAGTAAATGTGAAATGGTAGTGATACCCCTATTCGGCGATCCAATCTGAAAACCACTAATATAACCATTAATCACTAAGGCTGAAATCATCCTGCTTAGTGCCTCCATAACAAAAACAAAAAGTAATGGAGATAATGGATCCCCTTGTCTCAAATCACGAAAGCTCGAGAAGAAGCCTTCTGGACTGCCGTTGATTAACACATATAATCTTGCCGTGGAGATACACCATCTGATCCACGACCTCCATCTTTCTCCAAATCCACACATACCCAGTAGATATAGAAGAAAATCCTAGTTAACATGATCATATGCCTTCTTCATATTTAGCTTACACATAAGCCCTGAGCTTCCAGCCTTCAATCTACTGTCCAGACACTCATTAGCAATTAAAGCCGCATCAAGTATCTGTCTACCCTTCACAAAGGCATTTTGAGGCTTAGTAACGATCTGTCCCAAGACCCCACTCAAACGGTTAGCGAGTACTTTAGCAATGATCTTGTATGTACCATTCACTAGACTAATAGGCCGGAAATCAAAAATCTCAAAGGCCCCTACCTTTTTAGGGATTAAAGCAAGGAAAGTGGTATTGAGGTTTTTCTCAAATTTACCTACCAAGAAAAGCTCCTGAAACACCTTCATAAGATCCAAGTTCTCAAATCAAATTTACCTACCTTTTTTTTTCTTTTTGATTCGAGAGTGAGACAAGTTCTTGAAGCCAAATAAAACAGTACTACTCTCTCCTAAAACACTTTTCTCTCCGTACACATGCAAAATACTACGTCTTTGGTTTTTCTTCGTTGGTGTTTTGTTAATGGCGTAAGAATATTGCAGTGATTACTGTAAGGTCCAAGATTATGAGGGGTCAATTTATAGAAGTGGTGATTGAATCCAAATGTTTTATTTTGTCAAAACTTGGAGATGGTGGTATGCGAGTAACAGAGAAAAGATGGAAAACAGAATTCGGTGGTGCTGGGTTTCTCTTCAATCCAGTGGCTTGTGAAGGTACTTGATGAGTGTTTAAGCAAGGGGAAAAAGGAGGTTTATTCGGCAACAAGGAATGGATATTGCAATATTATAGCACAACGCTGTGTTAATAGGAGAGGGAGATTTATTGAAGTATCAGAGTATAATCAGGGGGGAGGAGGAATGTTATTTGCATTCCTGAGGGTGAGAATGGATGGGGATGGAGGAAGATGAGGGAGAGGCTGAGAGAGAAAGGGAAGGATGGCTTGAAAGTGGGTGGTTTGAATGGAGGAGGGTTTCGGAGTCTCGGGTCTGGGGCATTGAGACATCAAGAACGGTCGTATAAGGAGGCTTTGTCCATGAATGCTAACCTACGTGATGGTGGTGCGAACTTGTGCGATGGCGGTGCGAACATGCGTGATGGTGGTAAGAGAGTTGCAGGTAGAGGACAAGGGCCATGGCATCAGGAAGGAATGTTGAATCAAAGTGGTGTGTCGAGCCATTTTGTGTGTCGGGAGTCGTGGGAAGTCAGAAGGAGATTGATGGAAATGCAGGGGCAACTGAGTTCTCTGCAGAGGGACGTGGCTGTAATAGTGGAGTTTGCTGGTTCATTTAAGGCAATGGAGGACACGGGAGTTCATAAAGGGAAATCCAAAGTTATGGATCATGGGCCGGGAAACACACAGAATAAGGCCCGGGAGAAATTAAAAACAGATAAGGGTTGGGTTGTGTGGAGAAAGAAGAGTGGGCAGTCGCGGCCCAAGTTCAATTTACTATGGGCTGATGGGGCAGGGCCTTCTAGGCCTATTGGGTCTTCTGGGCCGTCTCAGCCCAGGTCATAATCCAGACTCGGGTTAGCCCAACTCGATACGTCGGATGCGAGCCAAAACAAATTTCCACCCAAGTTGCACAGCCTCGGGTTTGTGCCGGATAGCCAACCAACGGCGTTGGGTTAGCCGACGGTAGCATAGATGGTAGCACAGACGGCACCGACGGTGGCAGAGGATGCCGCCGATGAGGTGTCGCCGGCGTTCAGTGCGCTATAGGCGTTGGTGGGTTTCGAGGCTCGTTTTTCTCCGCCAAACGAGGGACAGAAACTGCCGATGAAGGGAGGTGGGTTGTTTCCAACTCCGGTGGACCTATCTGTGAATCACTTGAAGGAGTTTGAGGTGGCTGAGGAGGAGAATGATTCGGATGACTTGATGCACTCCGTGGAGGATGAACTTTTCATCCCTGAGGCTTGCGGGTTGGAGGAGCTTTCGGTGGGGGGAGGTTTTCAGGATAATAAATTGGGGAATCCAACCCCATTGAACTACTATTTTCCTGATCAAGTCTCAGATTGGGTTATACACAAAGCAAAGGAAATCCAAAATATGGTAGGGATTGTTTGTGATGGGTATGAGAAGCAGTTCATAGCTTTGTTAACTGCTATGGAAGCTGGACATAACCAAAATAAGAAGGGGGAATTGAAGAAAAGCCGAGAATTAAAAAGATTGATGTGGTCGATGAATTCGGAAAGTAGTTCTAGCAGGAATAGGGCAAAAGGGAAGGGGCTGACGGTTTCCCAATGAAGCCCAAGATTGTTTCTTGAAATGTCCGGGGTCTCAACGTGGTAGAGAAACGTATTCGGATTAGGCATTTAATTCGTGGGTGGAAAGCGGACATTGTGTGCTTACAGGAGACGAAACTGAAAATGATTAGTAGGAAGATTGTGCGGAGTTTATGGAGCAATATGTATGTAGACTGGGTATACTTGGCCTCTTCAGGGGCATCGGGAGGAATTGTGGTGATGTGGGATAAGAGAATGGTGGAGAAAGTGGAGGAATATATAGGGAGATATTTGATAGCATGCTCTTTTAAATGTGTTTCAGATGGTTTTTCGTGGGCATTTGCAGGAGTGTATGGGCCTAATCAAGATATAGACAGAAGAATGTTGTGGGATGAGCTTGTAGGGGGGTATTGTTGGTGGGAGCTCCCTTGGTGCATTAGAGGGGATTTCAATGTGGTTCGTTTCCAAAGTGAATGTTCTGGAAGTAGAAGATTGAGACCAGCAAGTTTGGAATTCTCGGAGTGTATTTTCGACTTGAATTTGATCGACTTTCCACTTGTTGGGGGTGTAGCAACATGGTCCAATAATTAGACTTGGTCCCGTTTGGATCGATTCTTAATTTCACCTGAGTTGGAAGGTCATTTTCCTGATATCTGGCAAACAGGTTTGGTACGCCTAGCTTCAGATCATTTGCCAATTTTGCTTGATTGTGGAGGTATTCGCAGCGGTAAAAGGTATTTTAAGTTTGAGAATATGTGGTTGAAGTCTGAAGGTTTTGTGGAATGGGTCAAACAATGGTGGAATTCGAATCATTTCAATGGTACACCCAGCTACATTTTTGCTAATAAATTGAAAGCATTAAAAAGAGACTTAAAGATGTGGAACCAACAAACTTTTGGCAATGTAGAAGATAATAAAAATACTAAGTGGGAGGAAATACAGGAGTTAGAAAGACTACAAGAAGGGAGACCACTTACTGAGGAGGAACAAGCACATAAAACTATGCTGGTTGCAGATCTTGAGAGAATAATTCTATAAGAAGAGATGTCGTGGTGCCAGAAATCAAGAGCTCTCTGGCTAAAGGAATGGGACCGGAGCACAAAGTTTTTCCATAAAATTGTAAATTCTCATAGAAGAAATAATACCATTGAGATGCTGAAAATTGAGGGGGTCAAGTGTAGAGAAGAAGAGGTAATAAAAGATCACGTGGTAAGTTTCTTTGGAGAGCTTCTCACTGAACATGTGGGGTGGAGGCCTAACTTGAATGGATTGGTTTTTGATACTATTGAATCGGAGGAAGTCACAAGGATGGAAAGGGCATTTGAAGAGGAAGACGTCTATGATGTAGTGAAGAAAATGACAAAAGATAAGGCCCCCGGCCCTTTCATTTCAAAGAAAAGTGAGAGACATATATATATATAACTTATTTAACCCCAAAAAGGTATAATACTTTTCCTCCAAACTAAATTACCAGTTTATTAAATTCTCATGTATAAATTAATATCGTTAATTTAATAAACTTTGAGAAATTTCCTCCCATGCTAATTAGAGTAAATTCGTACTTTAAAAAAAAAACAAAGAAATTGATGCAAATTAAGGTGGGGGTTTGGATAAAAAATTGAGATGATATGAGTTGAGATGATTTGTTAATAGTAGTGAGATTGTTGAGTTGAAATGAGATGAGATGATTTTATGTGTGTCTGGATTAGAGGTTAGATGAGATGGTTTTAACTTTTTTGGGATTTGAGAGTTGTGGGTCCCACCAATGATTGCATAGTATTTTTAATAATTTAAATATTATTTTTAAATAAAATTTAATGGATAATTGGTAAATAATAAAAATATATAACCAAAATATGGTAACACCACATAATTAATATAAAATAATTTTCAAATTTATTATAATTAATTTTTCTTTGCATATTTGTATTGTAAAATGGGGGCAGCCTTATGTAATTTGTTACTATTTTTCTTTGCATTAATAAATTATTCTTGGCATTAAAATTATATTCCTTACAATAATACATTTTTCTTTGCATTAATAAATTTTTGTTTACATTAAAATTTTATCAATCCAATGAAGCCATAATTATAAAATATCGAAAATTCCTATTATAAGAAATAGACATAATCATTATGTATTATAATTAAATAACTTTGTTCGTTATTGGCTTTCCAATCCCATTAAAATAAATACGTCAATATTAACAATTAATATGATTGCTTAGGAAAAAATGGATCGTCTGATCTTTGCATTACATCAACACAAATATAATTGCCAAATTGTTATAATTTAATTTTATAAAGAACACCCTTACACCGAGAATAAAAATATATACCAAGCGATAGAACGGAAATAATATTCAATGATCATGTGCTGGCCACATAACAATGACAATCTCATCCCTAATTGTAGCCATAGCTTGGGCTGATTTGGTGCTCATGTCAGGATGATGTGGTTCTGCAGCATCAGCAACCGCACGACCATTTGGATCAAGCTTTTTGGTTGTCCATTCCTTGAACAACCAGTCATCTGGAGTCGCGGTTCGAATAAAATTATGTAATGTGCAATAGGCTTTTATCAGGTTCCCCTACTGCCCAACTGAATATGCAGGAATGTATCTTAATATTTTAAAACGAGATTTCAATACGCCAAACGTGCATTCGATTATATTCTGAACGCATGAATGACGATGATTGAAATAATCCTTATTACCTTGAAATCTCCATTCACTATGCCAGTCACTTATATGATATCGTTCCCTTAGATATAGGGGTAGAAATCCCCTAGAGCAGGAATGTCGAATCAACAACATAATAACAACATATTAACCCATTTCAATCAAGAGATTTGTTACTTATTAACGAAAACAGTTGAAATATAAAAAGTAAAATAGGAAGCGAAAAAAAATATATATTATCCAACGTTTACCATTAGGCAGCATTGGAAATTGGTTTTTTGGTTGACTTAATACACTGATGAACATGCGAGCATCATGTGTTGTGCCCTCTCACCCAGTGTAGACAAATGTGAACCTCATGTCGAAGTCGCATACACACAAGATGTTTTGGGTTGTGCGCCCATGCCGGTTGCGAAATGCCTCCCGTACATTAGCAGGTACGATGGCTTCCATTATGGTGTCATCAATCGCACCAATGCATCGCTGCATACGAATAACCAAAGTGTTCATATAATGAAAATATTTTCAAAATTATAGTATAAATAATTTTCAAGAAATGGTATAATTGAACTGCATGCACGAGGGGTTAGGTTAGGTAGTTACCGCAAACCATGGATAATTTCGAGAGTTGCCTGATATGTAAGGATGCACCTCACCAGTGTGTTGGTGCGATAATGTGTGTCCCAAGCGCACATAGTGTATCACTTTCCTTGCATGTCGATTAATGGTTTCTGATGAATGCTGAAAGTGTTGGCTGACAATGTGTTGTGGTTCTCCATGCGCCACTAAATAACAAAACATGCCAACTTGTTCCTCGACAGTCACTCCTCGTCTAAAATCTCTAAGAAAACCATTGTTCCGTAATATTGAGCAAAACACGAGGAATGTGTTAACTTCCATTCGGAATACTTCCTTACAATTTCAAGGATGTCCATGCAAAAGTGCCAGAATATATTCATGTCCGCGCAGGCCAATATTATGTTGCAGCATCCTAAGATTCTATCCCTTTGACGATGTGCATTAAGAATATTCATGAGGTTAATAGTCTCCTCCTCCTCACTAGAACTCAAACCCCATCAAACAAGATGTTGAAAGTAGTTGCGTTCGCGCCCATCGATCGAGTTCCTCCTGACGAATGCTCATCATCCATACTCTACCTCGTTCTACTAGACTGTTGTCGAAAAAACGTTAGAAGTATAAAATGGTCTAATTCATCAATTAAATATGCCAACTAAATACATAACTAAATTGGTCAAAATGTTATCATCAACCATTAATCATATACCATTGATTGAAAAAATTCTAATAATATTTAGTCTCTCTTTAATTAGAAACGCATATCGTGGAAAAAGTTTAACACAACTCAAGCTGCATAACATAAACTCATAAATAAGTCATAGATAATCGTTAGGCTTAACATAGAAAGTAGCAATGTCAAATAACTAATCGCAATGACTCAGCGGATCGTAACCCCCATCGCTGCCATCAGTAGTTGCTGATCCTTTGTTGCACTTCGTTGACCCCACACATTCTTGTAGCTCATACCGCTTGCGTCGAGTGATCATAGTTTTTCTCACCTCGAGGCACGCAAAGATGTCTAGATCGACCTGGCTCACTTTTTCTTGTTTACCTCTATGTGATGAATGCACCAATACACCACGTGAAGCTGACCCCATCCCCATCAACATATCCAGGTCATAGTCAATATCAATGTGCGATCGCTCTTGATTACCCAATGCATAGCCCTGGCTGCGCATCTCCTGGTCAAGTCATCGCTCCTCGTCACTATCTGGGGGTAGTTGTGTTGACGCATGTTGCATTATACCGTATGCAACAGAGGAGTCGAATATGATACATAACATCTCGTAGTTCCGGCAGCCTATAGTACGAAACTTTGCCCATTTGTTTTTTACCTAACATTTTCATAATAAACACGTTAATAAGAATTTATTGTAATTGTAAAGAGTACTTTGATAATGCACTAGGGAAAATATGATTGTACGTTTCATTATAAATCATAGTTCCACTTACCCTGATAGCATTTTCCCAACTCTCGTCGCTCACGACTACCGTCTTCATGTTGGGGTCTCAACCCATACCAGTTTGGTTGATTAGATCGGTGAACAGGCACTGGCTTTGCTTCAACCTTGACAATTTGCCTCAAATCTGGTTCGCATTAAACCCTTTTACTCCAAGAGCAGTAAGCCGCTCAGCATACATTGTCTGGTCTCTATTCGTGATCTTTTCACCCCTTAATCTATCATGGAGGGCATCCTGGTACAACATGTCAACAAAGACATCCTCCAGTCCCTTGCTCCAATGTTCACGATCACGCATCATGTTTTTCAGATCATCCATGTTGAATAACTAAGAAATTGATAATATGGCAGAATATGTATTTGTTAGTAACATACGCAAACAAAGCAGTCACATTCAAGTAAATAATAATAGTTCATACATGAAAAACAACAATACAAGACTAGCAAAGCAAAAACTATTTATTATTGCACATCATCATAATTCGGTACTAAGGAAAATGTTACGATGGACGATGTGTACGTTTATAAGTACCGCTATCAAAACAGAATAGACAAAGTGTGTTAAGCTTAATATATTAAAACAATAAAGAATGAAAAACAAAGGACTGGAAGACTGTTTGGCTGTGAAGAACTGAAAGTTTAGAGAAAAGAAAGAAAAATTCTAGACATAAGCCCCACACTCTGCACATCCACTTAAAAATATGTGATTTAACATTTTTATCCACATAATGAAAATGATTCCAGACATGTTTGTAAGTAAAATAGGATAAAACGGTAAAATGAAATGTTTTTAAATGGGTGTATAGGGTGTGGGGCTTATGGGTAGCACTGCTCTTATAAAAATGACTTGGCAGCGCCTGACTTGGTAATAGATTTGTCATCTAGTTTGATGGATTATGTTCATGGTTTTCTCTATGGAGGTTTTCAAGGTATTCACGGTCCCCTAATGTTCTATTTGATGGAAATTCCTGTCCCTGTATGCTATGTGGCAGCATCCATCATTTATCTAATGATCCTATTTACTGATTTTTTTTCGGTTAGCATGTGGGATTGTTATCATAATGAAGTTAGTTGCCCTAAAACCTTCTAAAAAGATAAATATATCTAATACAATCATTCCAAAAAAAAAACCACTTCAAAATGAAATGTATGATAATATATGGTGGGAATTTGTGTACTGATTTGCATGATAGCATGACAGCAGAAATTATGAATGACATGATATGTATGCTAATAATATTCAGGGATGGAACCAATATTAATATGTTTTGTGTTTGGGATGGGGATGGGAGCCACCTACCTAAATACACAGTACATTAGGGGTGCATAACATTCGGAAAACTTTGAAAAGGCAGAAGAATTATCTAGGGGTGCACAACAGCTATAAAACTTTGAAAGGCAGAATTTATATTTCCATTTTATGCGTATAAATATTTAGAGAAATGATAGTTACAGTCATGGGTGTGCAAGCGCCGTGCAATTACTTTAAAAAAAGTATATAAATACGGGATCCACTTGAAAAAATAATAATTTTTTAATTGTAGACCACACTCTTTTTCAAAGTGACTGCACGACACTTACGCACTTCACAACTGCATGTAGCATTACTCAAATATTTAAGTCAATATTAAATAGTATAAGATAAAATATTTTACACACATATATATATTTATGCCATAGAAACCTATGGTACCAGTATAATGTAGAAATGATTCAGGAAGCGTGAGGGGTAGATTTTACATTATTTAGCAAGTTTCGATTCTTTTTAATATTAAATTGCACTTCGGATGATATTTGCTGATATGGTTTTTGACGGAAGTTTGTTATCTCTGGTTTGTGATGAATGAGAAGGCATAAAGTGTTAGAGCTACTTGAGGTTGAAATTCCCTATCCCTTTACTGAACAACACTTTAACTGCTTGAGCGAAAGCAAATGGTCTTGGTGAAAACCATGTGTACTTGAAGGAACTTCGATAAAGTGTACTTGATGTAGTTCTGAAGATAGTGAGGTTTAGTTTTTCATTGACTACTGATTAGTTGCATAGTAGCAATAAGGACAAACATGTATATGTGTTAAATTCATCACAATTAAGTAGCATTCCTAGGTAGAGAATATGAGAAAGATCAGAAGGGTTAGAAAAAGCTGGGTTGAAAATAAAAGGCTCTTTCAAGATGCGTGGAAAAGGTAATAAATGAAAGCTAAGGCCATCGAAAGCAGAGGCCACTAACAGTCTGTTTGACAATGTGCCTGGATGGAGTATCTTCTTTGTTTATAACCCTCACTTTAGCAGCAGATTATAACAACCTGTGCAACAGAAAAGTAGACCCACGTAGCTAGCAAGCTGACCAACATGATCCCTCATTTCTCAGTTTCATTACAGGACATTTACCTTTTCCATGGTAATTAAATGGAAAATCATAAGCACTGATCATCCTTTAGGAAGATAACATATTTTACAACCACCACTGCTATTATATTATAATAATGATTGAAACTGTCATCGTTCTCTATGTTTATCTATTTTCAGATTCTCTTCAGAGGTGCTTGAGGGAAATAACGTACAGGCACCTCAATATTCCGCCCATGGTTTTGGTATATGATCTATAAAGAGTACAAGCTAAGTGTCCTACATTTCAAATAATAGTAATTTAATCCGTAAACAAAACTTTTAGGAACATATGTAGCTTGCTTTCTTGCAGATCACACGTTTAGTTAATACATGTGAAGAGTACAATATAGTGACCTAAAAGAGAACGAATCCAAGTGCTAAAACTGAGAAAATCTCCAATTTGCCTAATGGTAATACCAGCATCCATCATTTATCAATTGCCAATCTCATCCATGATAAAATAACTTTAACAAAAACCTGAAATACAGATTCTACAAAAACCACTTTCATAAATTCTATTTGAAGATACATTTTACAAACTTCGTAAATTCAAAATACTATCCATAGGGACCTATCTGTCTACAATACACAGAGTTGTGGCTCATATCAAACTATATCAAGATCAAAGCATATCCAACATCAAAGCAGCACGAACTGATGGACCATAATAGCGCTGTCCTACAAGTTAGGATTGGATTTCAAAGAAAGTCCACTCTTACTACATCTCTTTACCAAATTCCGAGCCTCTTCAAAGTGGCCTAGCTGAACCAGAGTTTCCAAAATTAATTTACATGTATAAGAATCGGGAACACAACCATTTACATCCATCGAGTGAAACATCTCCATAGCTTCAATTAGTCTCCCACATTGGCAGAGTGCCTTGATCAAAGCACTGTATGTATAATTGTCAGGATGCAAACCTAGTTTTAACATGGTAATGAAAAGGTTCTCCGCTTTCTCAACCTTATTCAGCCTGCAAAAACTTTGAATAAGAGCATTGAATGAGAAAGTATCGGGGCTTATTCCGTTGGCTTGCATCTTTTTCAAAAGATTCATTGATCTACCAACATCCCCAATGACACATAAAGAGTGGATCAATATATTATATGTGACAGCATTTGGGGTGACACCCCACTCAACCATTTCAATGAAACACTCAAAAGCATCACCAATCTGGTGTACTCGACAAAGGCCATCTATTATTGAACTAAATGTGAAGATATCAGGCTTAAATCCATGTTCTAAAAGCATCACCAGCAGTTCCCGCACCTTATCTAGCTCTCCATCCTTGCAATGTCCGCTAATAAGGGTATTGTAAGTGACAAGGTTAGGAGCACTTCCCATATGCTGCATGTCTCTGAAAGTCTCAGATGCCCTGTCCATCTTATTGGCTTTACACAAGCAATCAATCACCATATTATAGCAAAAAACATCAGATACAAGTCCATCCTTGAACATTTGATCCAAAAAAATATTCCCTTCCTTGCTTCTTCCTGTCCTGTATGCAGCTTCAATTAATGCAAGATATGTACTAAACCCTGGCTTCATGCCTCGCCCTATGAAACTACTAAATAGCTCACATGTCTCATTCAAATCTAATCCCTTTATCAGACAAGTCATTACAATATTAAAGATTGAACTGTCAGGAAAATAACCTTTTGCTCCACAATTTCTTAAAAAAATAGCAGCCTCTCTCGCCATAGATTTATTCGAGAGGCAATGCAGTATAGTATTATAAGCTGATTTAGACAAGACAGGCTCCCTCTCCACAAATCTTGATAGCAACTCAAAAGCCTTACTAGGAGCTACACAACGAAAAACCCCATGAACGAGTGACCTAATAGTAGCCACACTTGGATACACATTCCTCCCTATCATCATCTCTAAAAGTCTAAAGGCTCCATCAACTCTATTTGCATTACAAAATCCGTCAATCAATATTGTATACGTGAACACATTCGGTGAATATCCCAAGGCCTCCATCTGCTTGACCAAACGAAGCGCCTCATCCAACACTCCAATCTTGCAAACTCCATGAATTAGGATATTATAAGTGAACCTATCAGGATTGCAATTATCAGCAGTCATTTGTTGGAATTTCAGATATGCCAAGTCAAGCGAATTGGCTTTCACCAATGCATCTATAACCGCATTATACAACCTCGTGGTTGGACTAAGACCCAAAAACGATATTTGGGCAAAAACTTCCGCACAATATTTTGCCAACCCCAATCTCCCCCAACTGCCGATCAGTACACAAAGCAGGTCTTCTGTAACCCGGCAACCAGAATTCCTAATGTCCTGAAGCAACTCAACAGACAAAACAACTGGACCTTTCCGAGAAAGGGTGTTAGATAAGACACCTCGAATCGATTGATTCTTCGCAAATAATGGGTCGATATTCGAAACCCAGATATAAAATTTCAAAGGGTGTAATGGGTTTTCTTGATTTTGTAAGACACTCGCTACAAACTGAGCAGTCAAAATGATTCTCGTCGCCTTGACCTCGTGGTTTAGCAATACAAACCAGTCCTTCCGCGACAGAATTTGAGAGATGTACTGGTGGTCAATTTTTCTAACAGTATCTTGGCGTTTCTTAGCTGGAATGGGGTTCTTTGAGATGGAAACTGATTTGGGATTTCTGAACTGAGAGTTTAGAGGAGAAGGGTTACCTGTTGAAAGAGCTTCAAAGTTGTTCGAGCGTCCTTGATCAGTAAATTCCTTGGATTCGGCCTTTGATGGGGTATCCCTCGGAAGCTTCTTCTTATTGCAAGCTTCTTCAGGTAGGTTTCTGAGTGCAGGTGAAGCCCTGGAAGCTAAGGAAGACGACCCTCTCAGTCTCATGTCACTCGCATGATAAGCCGCCAAATGCAGGCTAGTTAGCTTATAAATTCGAGAAGTGCTACAGAGAAGCCCACTTAAGTGCCGCACACCGCACTCCGACTGACGTGTATAAAAAAACCAAAACACAAAAAACAGAGAGAGTTCTCTTGGGGTCAGCAGTTTTCCTCCCTCAATAGCACACTTCGCATTTTGCCCACAAACCCAGCACTGAACTTCGTGGAAGGTAATCGCCTAATCACCTCTCTCTCTCTCACCCGACCTGCGCAACACCAAATCACAGACCAAAAAAAATCGTCATCACAGACAAAAAATTTCATGATCTCATCACTGTTTCGAAGCTACAACGATCTCAATAATATTCTCATTTCACTATTCTTCATCGCGATCTCATCACAGACCAAAAATCGAAGCTACAAAAAATCACAAATACGATTTCATCAATGGGCAAAAAAATCGCAGACCCATTATCATCCTAACTGTCCACAAATGTTGAAGGGGAAAAGGGGAGGAGGGCAAAAACCGTAACCTCTTGCCAAGGAAAAATTGAAGGAAAAAAGTGTAACCTGCGATTCCTGCGTCGAACGGCTGCTGGAGATGGGAGAAAGGATCTGAAACCGTCGTGGGCACTTCTACTGGAAAAAGAAGATGGGAGAAAGGGAAAATGTAATCCGTCGTGGGTGAGCAGCAAAGCAGAGGAAGGTTATGATTTAAATGGGGGTAAAATAGATATTTCACAATGCTGATTTGGAGGGTGATCTTATTTTTTTGAAAAAAATGTGGGCATCTGCCCCACACGGGGCACACTCCGTATAAAAAAAAAAAAAATGATATTCAGTGTGTGCTGGTGTGAGGCAGATGCCCAGAATTACTCTATTTTTTTTTTGAGTAATATTTCACAATTCACAATTTTTTAAGATTGTAGATGTCTGTCTGTATGGGAATAAAAATATCTTTTGAGTCGAAAACCATCTCTGAATTAAAGGATTCCTTAAGCAGCCAATGTGGAATAATAGTTCATTGTATTTTCCTGGGAAAATTTATAATTGTTGGTATTCCTTTTGCTGCAGAAATGTCGTGATCTGATCATTATGCTTTGCATATCTAAATATCCCATATTTTAGCCATCAGGGCGTGAGGGAAAGATGTTACATTTGAGCTTTGCGGGGGAATGAAGGGGAAGAGCCCCCCCATGCATTGTCCCCCATATCTTGTTTTATGAGTTCCGGGGGAGATTGAGGAGTCTGCTTATTTGAAATTGATATGAGAATATCTTAAATGTATATTGGAAGGCAAGCTGGGATAGTGATAAGTATCAGAAAGAGGAAGTAGGAATGGCTCTTTTTTTCATGGAGATTGCTTTTGGGGTCATAGACTTGACCTTGTTTTTTATTTCTTGTTAATTTGGGGGGTCATCGGTCAACATAGTATTTTAGTTATGTGCTATCCTCCTTTTTGCTTCGTGTACTTCCTTACAAATAGAGTTTTTCTTTGCAGCATGGTGGCAGCGTTTGGTTCTGAAGGGGTAGGCCCTTCGCGGCACACAAACAAGATTTTCTTTTTTCACTGGCACATTCGGTAGCCCCTGCGCGTACTAAGACTAAGGCTACAGCTCACTTCTTCCTTACTAGACCGATTGCCATGGAGCCATGTTTTCATTAGTGAGTGGTATGGGTTCCCCAAATCAGCCAGCAAATGCAATTACTTCTGGCCTCTTTTTTGCTCTTGTTCAAGGAGGGCTTTTCAAGGTGCGCATTAAGGATTGAATTTATCATTTCAAAAGACGTTCAAGCTCCACAGGATGCTTATATTCTGGTCCTTAACTCTCAATAACTGCTATGAAAGTCATAAATACACAGGCTTCGCCTATTTCATTCGTATCAATAAAATTTACATCTTATCTATAAAAAAAAAAATGAAAGTTAGAAATATTGTGCACTCTACGTACACAACACAGCAACGAGTTTTACATGTCATTCACCGATTAAAACAAAACAAGTTCTACATGTCATTCATCAATGAATTTCCTCAGGCTCCCTGATTTCAATCTATTTTGTTGACTTGACAATGATTTGCAAAACTTAAGAATATTTAATTCTCAATATGGATGGATGTGAATGGTTTGAATCAAAACATGGTCTCACGAGTTGATGTATAGAATAATGGTTGACAATGGAGCAACTCCACAGCTTTGATTTTCCATCTTTATATATGTAAAATCCTAATATGTTACTGTTTTCTATTGGTGCTTACTTATATATGCTGAGCACTTACCTTTCGGTTTTGCAGTTAGGGGAAAAGTTCTCTAAACCACCAGCTGAAGATGTTTTCTATGATAAAACAAGATCCATGTTGTATAAGCTTGGCCTCCACGATTACGAGAAGAATTTCAGAAAAGGTTTGTTGACAGACAGCACATTGCCTCTGCTCACTGACAGGCAAGTAGCTTCATATATCCTAACACATTTGTACGCTTCTTCTGGATGATGATATCTTAGCCTTGCATTTAAGTTGTAATCCCCCTCACTTGCCATGACATGTTTCAGTGCGCTCAGAGACGTGCGAATCCCTCCTGGACCAAGGCTTCTTATTCTCGATCACGTTCAGAGGTCTGGCTCAGGATACATGTATCTTAATAGTTCCCCTTGAATTTATGAATTCATCTCACCTTTAATTATATATTCAACTTCAGGGACCCGGAGATCAAAGATAGACAAGGAAATGTTCGTTGACGTCTGTTTACAATCTAGTTTGCTGCCAACTATTGTTTAACATTTATACATTGCAAAAGGTAGGAAGGAGTCTTATCCTTATGTGAGAGAAGATGACAATTTTTTGTGGTCTAACATATTAAATTTGCTTTGAGTAGTTTTTTGTGCTTTGAATTGGATAAAAAAAAATACTGTTTATTAGCTTGAATGTGGTATTCTGGGTAATATATACTGATTAGTATTTTTTATAACTAAGCATGATTACCATCTAAGCTAGATTGCTTAGGTGATGTTTGGATGTAAGAAGTTTTCATGAATAGTGTAAAAGTTCTTGTGAATAGTTGTAAGATCTTTTTTAGAGGATGTTTTGATAGAGTTTTTAAAAAATGGGAGACCCATTAAAAGTATGTTTAGATGTGGCCAAAGACTCTGGCCACCACCACAGGGGGGCCAGATCAGGCAGCCTGTGGTGATCAATCTGAGCCACTTGTGGTGGGAGTGGCCTGATCTGGTTTTTTTTAGTAATATTTAAGTTTTTTTTTTTTATATTATTTGCTTTTGAAAATTTTGAGGGGTTTTAGATTGTAGATGTATGTATGGGAATAAAAATATCTTCGAGTCGAAAACCATCTGAGCTTAGAGACATGGCTTTAATGTAGTTGTCAGACATGCCAATATTTGAGTCTGCTAAGAGTATTAACAGGAAAATGGGGAAGAGAGTTGAATTGAAGAATAATAATGATATGGAATTGGTTTAGACTGCCTTGTTCAGATTAAGTCTGTATCAAGTGGATGTAGTTTGTACCAATATCGGTGGGGTTTCGAAGGGCTTAAGGCGAGGGAGCAGATTGGTGGTTTGAAGTGCAAGTTAGGAACTCGAATTGAGTTGAGGTGGAAGATAAACATTCTGGGTTATGAGTTGGTGCCTACATCACCTGAGAACTAAGTATGCTTCTTCTTTCTAATGTCCTTAAACAGTAGCTATAAAATCCATTTAAGTCAAATGGTCTCTGTTGAACATTGTGCAGAATGATTTAGGTTTTTTTTTTTGTTCTTTTATAAAGTTCGGATTTCATTAATAAAGATCCAAGTATAAGATCAAGTGGCATAAACAGGGATACAAATTTAAAAACTGATTTAGGTAGTTTTTGTTGAACATTCTTCTGTATGCAAAAGTTATCTGTTGAACTGATTGAATCTATTCTGTCTGTGAGAATACTTTTTATAACCAAAGCAGCGAAGTAATTCATTGCTATAGTCTAGGGTAAGAACCTACAAGAGTTAGTTCTCCATCGATTCTGATAGAGAATATGAATGCAGATACGCAAGCCTCAGGTCACATTTATAGGACGAGTTCTTTTATTACTCACAAATCATACACCACAGACATGTTGATGTTAGTCTTTATTTTTTTTTCTCAACAAATGTGTAATATAGAGTTGGTGAGTAGAATTTTTCTTACACCATTAGTAACTCAACAATCTGCTTAAAAACTAAATAGACCGAGGCTTTCATTAGTCAAATGTCACGGCCACTCTAGGAGACAACTCCTATAACCCTATTTGATTCATTCACTGCACTTTTAAAAAAATAATAATAATAAAATGAAAAATATAAATATATGTATTTAAATAGAATGATAGGCAGGAAATAATAAATAACATTTCTCTAAATAAATAAATAAATGACTAATGAACCCCCACACAAAATTCATTGACATTAATAAATAAATAAATATCCAGAACCCAGTTTCTAGAATATACCTAATACTATTTATCAAATAGCTACAAGTTAATTACTTAAAAGCATTGGCATTGGATTGGATTATGCAAATCCAAAAAAAAAAATGAAGAGTTTAGATAATAGAGTCTAAAAATACACTGCATTGGATTATGCAAATACCAAAAAAAAAAAAATGACTTTTAGCTACAGTGAATTAGTATTGTGGGTCATATTTGGATTTAACTGTAACTAGACCTAATGGAATAAAAAAATACTTTCTCTCTCCCGATTCTCCCTCCTTCACTACTCTCTTGCAAAGTGGTGGATAAGGGGAAGGCAGCACTCCCTTCAATAGCATACATGATAGTGTGGTGGTCCAACCATCACAAGCTGAAGGTGAACGAAGACCACCTATTAAAAAATCTCAACGAGGTGTGTCTTTCACCACTGAGGAGGATAATCTCTTTATTTCAACTTGGCTAAACATTAGTATTGATGCTATTCGAGGGACTAACCAAAAATCCATACAAATGTGAGAAAGAATTTATGAATACCATCATGAGTATATAAAACTAAACAATCCTGAACGTTCGATTAAGTCATTGACCAATCGATGGCAATCAATCCAAAAATGCACAAATAAATTTTGTGCTGCTGTAACACAAGTAGAGTCCTTGCATCCAAGTGGTATCACAGAGGTCGATAAGGAATTAATTTTATTTTTCCTTTAGTTTTTTTTTATATGCTTGGTTTTATTTACATACTAACTTTATCACTTTGTTCATTTAAGATTGAGAAAGCAAAAATAATGTACAAAGAAATTGAGAAGGTAAACTTTAACATGGAGCATTGTTGGTGTCTATTGAGACACCAATCAAAATGGCAGCAACATCAATCAACAAGAAGGAAACCACATGGAAGACGTCCGGCTAGTGCTAGCTTAACTCCAGACGGAGACGATATTTTGGATGATAACGTGGAGGTCATCCTTGAGAGACCTCCAGGCAAGAAGGCTGAGAAAGACAAGGAAAGAAAGAGGAAGCGTAGAGATGATGTAGATGATAAATTTACCCATGCCTTAACTCGCATGACTGCTGAAAGAAATACATTCAGAATGGAGAGAAGAGAATTTAACAGTAAGCAAGAGCGGGATAGAAATGAACATCTTGCACTTCAGAAGAAGAAGTTCGAAACTGAAATAATGAAATTAGATCTTGATGGAATGAAACCAAAGCAGCAACTTTATTTCCAACATCTTCAGGATGAAATTTTCGATGGTTTAATGAGTAAATATGCAATCACATCACCGTTTGAGGACCCATCCACACCTTTTGGAGGTGTGTAAGTATTTGTTTAGCCCATTTCGAAATTATAATTAACAGTAGTATATGTTTAATATATATTTTGTTTGATTTTAGTGGCCATCAAGCCATATGTGATGGAAATACATGTGGCTGGGCAGCCAACTTTGTGATTGGACATTGTCTTTATTTTTTGTGATGGATAATAACATTAGTGATGGGCTGACTTTTGAATGTGTATATATTTTTGTTTTGGGCTAAAATGTGTTGAACATTAGTGATGACTTGTGTTTTTCTCAATGATTTTTTTTTAAATGAAAATGTAATAGACATGTGTTTTTTTCAATGGTGTTGTATGAAATATTTAGAATGTATTTGTTGCACTCCAGGACCCATCCACATATTTATCCAAGTCTCATATTGTATAATATTAATATTTCCATATAACTTTTAATCTATGAAAAAGATTAATAGAACAAAAAAAAATGAAAAAAAATATTATTTATTTATAATATTTTATTATTATTTTGACTAATATATGGATAATTTAATATGAAAATAAGTTTTAAGTAGAATAGTTAAATGTAAAATCATGTCATATTATACAAATTTTATATTTACATTTTCATAATCCAATCTAAATGCTCCAAGCATTCCAAGGTAAAAAAAAAAAAGCATTCCAAGGATAATAATTAATATAAATTAATATAATTCATGAGAATTTCCATAAAAAAAAGGTCAACCAGCAAATAATTATCTCTCCATTTCATTAAATCTTTAATGAAATTTTAGGTAAGATTTAGATAATAAAATGAGATGAAAGTTAAAAGTTAAATAAAATATTATTTTTATTTTAAGATTTGAAAAAATTAAATTATTTATTATATTTTATATAAAACTTTGTAAAATCTATAATAATGAGGTGAATTGAAATTAAATTAATTCAAACCGATCTTATTGAAAATAATAAAAAATAATAATCAAGCTTTGTCGTATTCTACTTTTGGTGTGAATGTGACATGCTTGATACGTCGATTGACACGATCTGTCGATAGTTTGGGCCCTGGGGTTTTTTTTTTTATAATTTTTTTGACTTATAACAATTTTATAATATGAATCTCAAATATTATATATAATAAGTTTTGCATATTTTATCTATTTATTTTAAAATAGTTAATAATAAGCTTACTATTTTTTACTACTTATTTATTAAATTTTTTTATTTTTTATTTTACTTAATAATTAAAGAAATTATTATTAATAAAATTCTATATTTTTTAAAAAAATTTTAATAATTAAGAATGTTAAAAAATATTTAAAAATAATAAAAAAAAATTTAAACATACTAAAAATAGATGATAAGATAAAAGTAAGCCTATTATTATTGGTTTGGAAACCAACTTTTCTAGTATCACTCAAATTGACACAAACCAAACCATCTTCTTTTAGGATGTGACAGACACACACTACAGCTCAATTTTCTGCCTTAAATTGATAATAGTTACGTTTAATTGACTTATAACATTAAATGTAATTGAGATCATCTATATACTTTATAATTTAAGGATAAAATATATTATATATTTTATTTAATCCTTTGAATTATAAAAAATTAAATTATTACAAAATTGTACGAAAATATTCGTTTGCAGTTAGCCTACTTTTCTAAAAATGATAATTATAGTCGTAAGTGTGTAAGTTTCGTACAGTCGCTTTGAAAAAAGTGAATAAATATGAGATCTACATGAAAAGAAATTAATTTTTTAACAGTAAATCCTACTCTTTTTCAAAGCGACTGTACGATATTTGTACATTCCATAACTGTACGTATAATTACTCTTTCTCTAAAATAGCATAAGCCTTACAAATCCCTCTTCTTTTATGATGTGACAGACACTACCTCCCAGAAACTTGAAAGTCCAAATTAATCCTCAAGAAGAAAATAATACAAAATATAATAATATTAACAGAGATGATATGTTGTATAAATATAAAGAGATTATAAAAAATAATTTCATAGATATGATTTTATATATATTATAAAATTATTTTTATTATAAAATAAATCTAATAAATTTTAAGAAATTCTATTAATTTATAAATTTGTTTTATAATATCATATTAATTTATAAATATTTTTTTTATAATCCCGTTTTCGTTAAGATCATTATCCACAGACACAAGCTTATCCCCATTCTTAAACGAAACAAAGGAACATCCGAAATTAAGGTTAAAGAAAACCAACACTACAAGAAATTACAGAAAAAACATATATAATTGAGGAATCAGGAGGATGTCCTTCCTGTATGGTACAAGAATTTTTTCAAATATGGATCTAATTTTCCGAGCACAACGAAGAAATACAGAAAGATGGAAAAGGATGGCCGATGCTAACAAGCGGAGGCGGACTGGTGGGTGGCACGGGAGAGCTGATTGACGAGGGAGAGTAGACGAGCGTTGTACTCACGGGCCTGGTGGACGGACTCCGCCTCGAGATCACCGAGCTGCGAGCAAAGCCTCTCCTCCGCCTCCTCGGCGACTCTGAGCCTCTCCCAAGCCTTTTGTAACTCCTTCCTCATCTGCTCCTCCCTCTCCTGGCTCTTCCTCAGCTCCCTCTCCAGCTCCTCGTTCCTCTTCCTCAGCTTCGCCTCCTCCTCTTCGCTCTTCATCCGACCCGTAATGCCCACCATTTCTCTTTCTCTTTCTCTTGCCGGAAATTCTATTCGAAGGAAAGAATGAACGAACACTCCTCATTTTGGGGTCGACGGAGCGCCTACATATATAGGCCGAAACAGGCGTGTCCAGGTTCAATGTATCTGGTCGTTTTCTTCGATTTTAATTGTTATCTGTTGCTGCTTGCGTGTCATTTCATTACTCATATTTTTTTTTTCTTTATTTTTTTAATGCATTGTGCTTTTTGGTCAAAATTTTACGACTAATGTTTAAGCGCAGCATCTTTATAACGTAAATATCACGCAAAAATAAATAAATAAATAAATAAATATGTAACACGCGATCAAACCAATTATTTTTGTATGATTGATATACAAATTATCATACTTTATTACCATTTGTAGACAAATGATTTTATTATAATATTTAAGTAATATTATATTCAATTATGTATCGTATAAACGTCAATCACACTTTTTTTTATTAAGAATGAGATTTATTATTAAAAAATTAATTTTTTTTATATAAATTTTATATTTACTCCATTTTTAAAAAAAAATTGTACAAAAAATTATAGAGAGTGGTAAGCATAAAGTTGTCCAAAATGTAAATCCAAGTTACTTTAAAGCCTCTTTTGTTTTCAAACTTCTCACAACTCATCTAATCATTACAATTTTTTTAAATTTTCATATAAAATAAAATAAACAATTCAATTTTTTATAAAAAAAATATACAATAAATAATTATTTAATGATGATAAATATACCATATCATACTTAATTAGATGAAAATTAAATGATAGTATAGTTTATAAAATTTTCATTTTAACTTTGTACACGATCGAGTGCGCTTCGACTTTTTCTTGATGGGTCAACTTCTTTCATTTAAAATGTTCCACTATTGTTTGAGACGTTTATGCAAGATCCCACTACCAGACTCTCTCCGTATTTCTTTTACCTTTTTTCTTTCTTTTTCTTTGGGTTTTCCTCCCATCTTAATTAGAGTAAATTCTTACTTTAAAATAAAATAAAATAAAAAAGATGATTGTTGATGCAAATTAGGAATTTCAAATGTTTGAGATACTGACACAATATGACTCATGTCAGTCCCACAAACGAAACTTGGCTGTTATAAAGAAACTTCCTCAACTTGTATTTGTGTTTTCTTGTGCAGAGGAAAACTGTAAATGAGTCTCATCTTGATCCCACTTGACTTGGGATGCCTCAAGAGGTGAGCTTTTCTTTTTTCTGTCAACTTCAAATCTACACCTATTTTCAAAAAGGAAAATGCTGTTATTTCAGTGAGATTTTTTATTTATTTTTTACTTAGTGATTAAAGAAATATTTTTTAATGATATTGTAAATTTTTTATTTTTTTAAAAAATATTTAAAAATGTTAAAAAATACATATTAAAAAAAAACACCCAAAAAACACCTCCCGAGCTCCCAGCTGTGACGGTAGAGCCACCCTTCGACAAAATAATTTCTTTGCTCATATGTGAGGTATAATTAGATCTACAAAATTCATTATTTAAGAAAAAATACATTTGAGATATTCTAATGAATTTTTTTTTTTTTTTGGTTTAGTTGAGGAGTTATAATTACTTTATAAAGAGTTAAAAAAAATTGAAGAATTTTTCAATATACTCAAAACGCATTTACTTGAGAGAATATTATAATTTACAATTTAAGATTTAGGCTACGTTTAGATGCTTTTTGTGTTGGATTTGAAATTGGAGTCATCGATCGAATGATGGCCAATTGGCCATATATTTCTTGATTCTTCTTTATATCTTGACATGGGAAACGTGGACCCCCAATAGTGAGTGCAATTCCAAGCCAAGTCCCAATTACATTACTTAATTGATGTAATGTATTACAAAATTAAAAGAAAAGAAAGATCCAAATGTCTTCACCTATTTGTCATCTACAAATTGAGAGGTCCCTCCTAAGGGAATATCCGAATATATTCCATCGAAGCTTGAAAAGACATTAAAAGTGAATAGTTGAAGATGACCCACCCCATACATAAACCTTAAGGAAAATATTAAATATATTTAAGAAAAATTTATAAAAAAATTTATTTTTTCACGTATCAGCTATTGATATCTTAAAAATCATGAAATTTAAAATTTTATTTTTAAAAAAAAATTAATAAAATGAATCTTATAAATAAAAATATAAGTAAAACTGTAAAAAGGAGTATGCTCAGACTACACAATTTATAAATACAAATATTATTTATCTTTTAAAACGTAAGCAATGCTTCTGCTTCTTTAAATATATAGATGTATATTAGTTTAACACTGAAAAGTCATAAATTTATTCATTTAGTTATGAGATGAGATGAAAGTTTAAAATTAAATAAAATATTATTAAAATATAATTTATTAATATAATTTATATTTTAAAATTTGAAAAAATTAAATTATTTATTATATTTTATATAAGAATTTCAAAAAATTATAATGATTAAATCAAATAATTTATGTAATTTAACGAGGTCTAAATAACGTAGGACGATCGAACGGCTAAATAACATGGGACGATAGAGCACCCGCACCGTGGAGAATTTATTTTTACTTTTTATTTTTCTCAAAAGGGAGAAAGGAGATCCTCAAACGTGCGGCTTGCAAAATTTTGACAAAAAAAGTAGCCCTCGGCGTCGTGTCTGCGTGCTTGCCTCACGCCTTACTAAAACGCTACAGAAACTTCCTGTGCGTTTAAGAGCTGCTGAGGCGCATCCCTTCGAAGCAAGACCTGTTCACGTTGAATTCTAAGAAAAATATATTTATAATCGTTTTAAAAAAAATGAAAAAAATATAAAATTTATAAGAAAAAAATTAATTTTTTAATAATAGACTTTACTATTTTTCAAAACGATTACGCGACGTTTACGCATTTCACGGTTATAAGTAGAATTATTCATAAAATAATCTATATACGCCGACAACAGTTAATTTAACCCTGGTCTAGATAAATAAATATTTTGATCTCATCAGATTAAGATATCATTCATGAGTTAAAATGAGATGGAGTTGAGATGAAATTTGAAAATTAAATAAAATATTATTATAATAATATTATTATTTTAAAATTTAAAAAAATTGAATTGTTTATTATATTTTGTGTGAGAATTTGATAAAGTTGTGATGATGAGATGAGATGAAACACTTTCACTATTCAAACAGAGATAAATCTTATTTCAATATCCAAATACTACAAATATAAATATTTCTTAATTTCAAATTTTTAATTTTTTAATTTGATTATTATTTAATTATTACAATATTTCCAAACTTCTAAACAAAATATAAAAGCAATTTAAAATTTTTAAGCCTCGAAATAAAAATTATATTAAAAAATTATATTCTAACAATATTTTAACTTTATAATATTTTTATTCAACTTTTTTTCTCTCATTTTTATAATATTCTTATAAAAGTGAGGGCAACCGCAAGCTATCAGACGGACCTGTCTTGTCGACTATACGACTCCCTTTTTTTGATAGTGGTTTTGCCCCTAGGTGGGCTTGGTGGCCTTTGAGCCGGGTATCGGGCCGAGGCCCAATGGGTTTTATGAAGTGGAAAAAATCCCCTTACAAGATTATATCTAAATTCAATATAATAATAAAATATTAGTTATTTTTTACTTTTTATTAATATTTTTTATTTAATTTCTTTTCATCATATTTTACTGATCTACTACTTATATTACAATTTATAATCAAATAAAATATATTTTTCTTTTCATTATCATAATTTACAAGGTACATTTTTCTGATGTTTTATATTTAAGAAGATAATGATTATTTCATTCATTTAAAAAAAAATTCTTATATTTGTGATGATATTATTTTTTCTGAATATAGTGGTAATACCTAAAACTCTATGATTGCACTCATTTATAATTTTATTTTATTAATGTCTTGACTTGCCAACCTTTATTGCATCAAACTGAATATCTATATTTTCCATCTATCTGTTTTGTCAACTTTTTTCAATCATAAGAATAAGAATGAAATATTAAAATGACATTGATAGGTTAAATAAAGTGATGGAAATGGTTTTGTTGTACCGTTTGATTGAGGTTAAATAACATAATCTGATGACTTTACTACATTTGAGATCAAATTTGTTGAACCATTTGAAGTTACTATAGCCAAACATGATGATAGATAGAATCCGTTTCGATTGCAAGATAATCTCATCTCATTTTAATTTTTATCACATCTTATCTTAACATCAAAACATCACAAATATAAATATTTTTCAATTTCAAATTTTTAATTTTTTAATTTAATAATTATCTAATTATTACAACTTTTCCAAATTTCTTAACAAAAAAAAAAAAAAAAATCAATTTTTTCAAATCCAAATAAAAAAATATTATAATAATATTTTTATTTAACTTTTCTCTTTTATTTCCTAAAACCTCATAAAAAAATCTTAATTCAAACAATTTTATTACTATTCACAAACTATTTTATTATTATTTTATAAATTTCTCATCTTATCTCATTTCAACATCCAAGCGAGACGTTATTTAGACATACTACAAACATATTGGTATGATATAAAAATTCAGAGGACCTAGAGAGGGGTGAGTTGGTGCTTTCCAACTATTTTCAAATTTTCATTTAATAATTCAAATTATCAAAACATGAAATCAAGTAATGCAGTAAGATTTACTGATTTACTGTAGAATCTAAATCTGACTTGCAACGTTGCAATGACTCACTTGATTTTTGCAATCGATCTCTGCAACTTGATAGCTCAGGACCTCCAAGGCTCCAACCTCTTCTAAAGTGTCTCAAGAAGTATGAACTCGTCCATGCTAATGAACTTACAAGTAATCCAACATGAACATGAAATGATGAAGAACTGTTGTAAAAAAGGAGAGAGAGCATGTCTTAAAGGTGCAATGGATCTCCCTAGAGTTTCCTCTTACTAACATAATATAAATAAACTATTTTGACCTCTCAATTAATCCTAAGAATTTTTCCATTTTAAACTTTATATGCCTAGGGCTTGTGTAAAGCACTTAGAGACTTCAAATTCGAGTTAACTTGTTGACCCGAGCCAACATCATTCTCTCGCATCGAGCGAACTATCAGTGTAAAACTCGCTTGAGCTAATGCCGAGCATACATCGAGTGAACTTATTTATTGCACAGGCATATTTTTCATTCTCTCTCCAACCAAACTATCTTCTGAGTTTGATCAATTAAATTACAACCCAAGTCAACTTGGTTTTGTTGCAAGAATATGCCAATAAATTTTTTTTATATTAACACCATGATATGAGTTTGTAGCTGTTGAATTCAACTAAACTATATTTAGTTATTAATAGCGTGGACGTTTAAGTTTTACTGTTTTAGTAAAGAAAGTAAATAAACAAATGCAGTAATAAATAGAACTTTATTCGACTTGGAAAGCAGTTTTCCAGTCCTAAACCAACATGCTCATGAAGCAGAGTCCATGATGGTTACTGGCATGGTCTAGGGCCCAACCATTCTGGGGCCGGTGGTTCGTTCGTCTTGTTACAGGATTTTGTCGTCATCTTCTGTAGCACTAAACTTATATTATAAATATAATAATTTATTTATTTTTGTCTATTAAAATTTTTAATATAATCAATAATATCAGAGCATTATTTGCGCGCTAACCCGATGGCATCCAACCGGGTCTGGGCCCGGTCCAACCTGACCCGACTTTTTTTTTTTTTTTTTTTTTTTTTTTTTTTTTTAATGTCTTTGGCCGGACACAACCCAAAATACGGTACCAAATCTATGCAACCATTTATTATGCTTTCAAGGTGAAGAAATATATACAAGAAGGAAGAGAGAGCTTTCACAGCTTACATGTCAATCAGGCCAGGCATGACAACAACCTCTCCGTAATCAACTACATGTCCCTCCTTGGAATTCTAAAAGAACTAGAATATTTATTCTTCCAAGCCATCTATTACAAAAACTAATAAAAAAAATATACATAAGCCATCTATTACAAAAACTATCTAAATTACAAAAATATGAACATTAACTGATAAAGGATTGAGGAGCATCCAACAATCAAATAATAGCAGCTTCCCATCTCTTCCTCTATATCTGCCATTATAAAAAAGTCTAACACTAAATCAATAATAGCATATCAAATAATCCAAGTCAACACAAAGTGGTTTAGTTTTTCTATCAAAAGAGTGAAAATGAGAAACATATCATCATGCAAACCATAAGCCTTGAGTTACTCCTCATCAACGTAAGTAAAACTTGATTTTGGATCAAACTCTAAAAAAACACATGATAACTATTAAATGATATAAAAATAAATATTATAAAAAAGTTTAATAAATATGTAAATAAGAAATAAGTTTATTACCCAATTCCGTCTCAAAACTTTCAATATTATCCAAGGAGGCACGAAGATCAATGGGTATTGGATCCCTCAACCAATTTTGTGTACAAACGAGTGCCTCGGCTGTTCTTGGAGATAGTGAACTACAAAATGGGTCAAGCACCCGACCCCCTGTACTGAAAGCTGACTCAGAAGAAACAGTAGAAACGGGAATGACCATCACATCCTGTGCAACTCTTGCCAAAATAGGATATTTTACTTCATTGATCTTCCACCAATCTAAAATATCAAGATTTGGAGATCGTGTCTCACAACCATGTTCCAAGTACTGATCGATCTCTGATTTGTTCATCAAATTAGATTAAATTATTTCTTACTCATACTCAACCCAAAAACTCTGTTGAGAATAAGAATCAATCATATTAGAATCAACTGAGGAAGGAGGCTCAGAATAGGAAACTCCACTTGAACTCCCATACACAACACTATATTCTCCATAAATGTCAATCATCAATTGTTTCATTTTTGCCATCAAGTTAGTCTTCTCGATTGATCTCCAATATTTATCATACTTAATTTTCATATTCGCTGCCATACATTTCAACACTGCATCATTACTTTGATACATTTTTGACAAATGTGATTGAATGCCACAAAACTCTTGGAAATATGCATTAGATGTGACATATAAAGAGCCAGAAAGTCTCACAGTAACATCATAAAAAATCTTCAAAAACTTTATCAATACTCTAACTCTAGCCCAATCACTAGAGTTTGGAGGGCTCAAGTTCACACTACGACAATAATAAAAAAAAGAATCATCATCCTTCTCCAATCGCAGAAATGATTATTTAAATGCTTCTGCAACTTCTAGCATTAGATAAGTCGAATTCCATCTTGTGGAAACATCAAGGCATACCAATTTCGTACAACCAATTTTCTCATTCTCTATACACTTTTTGAATTTATCCATTCTTGCGGGAGATGATCTAACATACCTAACCGCATTGCACACCCTTGTGTTAGTGATGAGCCCATCATTCACAATGGGGTTCATAATATGGGCACAACACCTAATGTGAATATACTTCCCTTCCAACAAATGACCTCCTACGAACTTCCTCAAATACTCAATGGCAACATTATTTGAGGAATCATTGTCAACTGTAACAGTAAAGATCTTGTCAATACCCCAATCTTGTAGACATGAATCTACATACTTTCCAATAGTTTCTCCTTTGTGATTAGGGATTATGCAAAAGTTTAGAATTCTTTTGTGTAGTTTCCATTCACAGTTATTAAAATGTGTAGTAAGACATATATAATTTAAGTTTTGAATCGACGTCCATATATCAGTGGTTTAACTAACCCGCCCAACCGTCTTAAATATTTTCCTTAACTTCTCATTCTCCATTTTAAATAGTTTAATACAGTCTCTTGCCGCAGTAGTTCGAGATGACACTTGGAACCTTGGTTCAAGTGATCTACATACTTTCCTAAATCTCTGGGCTTCTACTATCCTAAATGGAAGCTCATCACAAATTATTATTTCAGCAATTGTCATTCGTACATTTTCTGAATCAAACTTATGTGCATTTGCCGAGTTATTGACATCACTATCTCCATTTCCCTCAAGAGCCCCCTCACGACTCATAGTCTGTTGATTCGTAAGTTTGATTCTATGAGGATGTTGCTTACAAGTACCAAGATACTGTAGCATACTTGATGTACCATGCCTTTTGGGATGACAAGAGTAAATCTTGTGACAATAGTTACACTCTGCTTTTGGATAATTTAAAGGGCATCCATCTATTTTAGTGAAATGGTCCCACACTGCTGAGGGGTCTTTATTTGCCCTCCTTTTACGAGGAGGGACTGGGAGACTTGTGTCACTAGAAAAGTTAATATTTGAAGCCATTTGTAATCGATTTTCCAAAGGAGTAGCAATCTTATTATCTCTTAAATTTGTATGAGTGTCACTTTCAAAGCAACCCATATATAAGCTGAATATAATATAACATATAAAAATCAAGATATTAGGATATGAACTGAAAATTACTCTATTTTTATGATTTAAATTACTCTATTTTCATGTTTTCAAGTTTGGTAAAATATATAGCATTGGTTATAACATTACAACTTAATATTTTGCACAATGTATATAACAAATCAACATCCCATTAGTTCACAGAGACAAACAAGGGAAAGAACAAAAACATAAAACCATTCACTGTTATCTTTGGGGTTTCACAACTATATTGAGTGTGTAGGCTTCTTTCTCAAGTAGTGGGAAAGAAATTTGCTCTGTATATTGTTTGGAAACATTAAATGCAAGCCTTCACTTTATTGTATGAACTCTTAAAAAACTTATACTATGTTGTTAACTCTAAAAAACTTATCCTATGCTGTATTATCTGATTTTAGAGTTGATTGGTGTCATTTTTTGTGTGTAGGTAGAACCTGTGGAATTGGAGAGGGTCTTGTTGGAAGGGACGTACATGCTCCTTTATGCTAGGTATATTACCTTGTAACTCAACTTGGATGTTGTGAATTTTAACCTTTCTATAGGAATATGCTTTTCTTAATGTTACCACCTTTTATTACTAGGCACTCTCCAAGAGCCCCAACATTTATAAGGAACAATGTGGTGTCTCATGGGGGACGGTTAAAGAAAAGGAACTTGGAAGCTGTTCCTTCCAGCCTGAATTGGAGCAATATGGCTTAGCTAACCCTTTTGTTGTAAATTCTGGTGTAACATTAAGAAGAGTAAGCGGTGATAGATCAACTCAAACATTTTCTTGAGGTTTGAGTTGAAAGAAAGAAATCATTGTAATTTATGCTATAAGAAAAAAGAAAAAAAAAATCAATCATCGATTCTTTTCTCCATCGATCTGTGTTCTGGGTCTTAATCTTTAGAACACAATTTGAAGGTATGATGTAATTCAGTTTAATTCCTATACAATTTTGGGCAACCATGATTATAGGGGCAATGCAGAAGCACAATTGAGCCCTTTCCTCAAGAAAATTGATAGTAGATGGCTCTGCTTGAGATCTTTTATTGTGAATTCTGGTAAATTGGTCTTACATTCAAGCATTTCACATGTCAACATAACCTGAAATGTCCAACATTCACCATATTTTAGACTAAATTGTCCATTTCAAATGGAGAGGATCCTTTTCTAGCTTGGCATTGTAACAAACAATGTTACCATGTTGGAAAGACAGCACTCATACTCAGTGTGTAACAAACAATGTTACCATGTTGGAGAATCAAAACCAAAAACTCGAGCAATTGTTTCTAGAGGCCAACTAACAACATAAACCCATTTCAAGCTCCACAAAATAGAGGATGGAATGAATCAGTTCAACATTTCAACAGAAATTACCGCATATTAGAGCAAACCCATAAAAGAAATTATGGATAAACAAAGACAACGACAATCACCGCATAAATACATGCAGATCCAAAGAAAAAAAAAAGAAAGAAGAAAGAAACACCCTGCATTTACAGCTCTCAAACCCATGAGAAATAGAAACTAATGTATAAAAGGGGTCCTCCATTTCGGTGCAATTTATGTTGCTCTACCCAACAGAAAATTCACAAAACAGTTCAACCTTTCAATAGCCTCTACAACCCAGATAACGACGACCAAACAGAGAACACACAGAGCACTAAACAACGTTCCAAAACTTAAATCTTACCGCGAGAGAGAGAGAGAGAGAGAGAGAGAGAGAGAGAGAGAGAGAGAGAGAGAGAGAGAGAGAACACACCTCTGCGATGACCGCTGCGACCGGAGACGGCGAAAGGAGACGGAGAACGGCGACAGTGACTAGGGTTTCCGTAGTGGAGAGGAGAGTGTCTTCATCTTCGTCTTCATCTTCAGAAGTGATTTCGTCTTCAGATGCAGAGTCGGTTTGGACGGATTCGACGAGTTATTTTTATTAAAACCCGACATCATGCATATGACCCGATGAACCCGTCTCTCACGGGTTGGAGAAGTCGATTCTGGCGGACGGGTAGGGCTTAGGCCCAATTATGCACAGCCCTAAACATATATATTGAGTTTAAACTATCACTCTATACTACACATCAATTAAAACATTTCATGTGTCAACTGTAGACTAGGGAGAGTCTTACCAGTATTAGAAATTTAGAACAGAAATCCCGAATTCAAACCTTAATTTTAAAATTCACATCTGTTGGGGCCATTTTAAGAAAGATTCAACAATGACAAATTATAAAATTTTTGTGTACACTAGGAATAGGAATCTGACTATGTTTGGATGTTAAAATTATCTCAACCTATCTCAAACAAATCATTGATGGAATCTATTATTTTTTTTAACTTCTCAATATATTTTATACATTTAAATACATATCTTAATATATTTCATACATTCAAATACATTTAAATGAGGTTCACAAAATACTACTATTTACAAATCAATTAATCTAAGATAACATTCTATGAATCTGTAAGTAGATTCGAAAAATTCTATAGATGTTCAGGAATATAAGATTTTGAGGTTGGTATATGAGTCATAGGCATTATTTATGTAAGAATTATTTATCTTTTTTTTTTTTAATAAATATTTTATATTTTTCTCTTACAGTTCATAAGACTGTATGATACTAAATATTCAAAAATTAAATAACAAATGGAAGGAATAAAAGTTATAAAAAAAAAAAAACTCTGGTTATTCTTTTATGAAAAACTATATTCTGGAGCCGGTATGTAGACTGTAGAGCACATTGGATAAAGTATTTATATGTTATAATTTGATTTGTAAAATAAATTTTAAAATTTAAATCTTACAAATCAAATATTACTATTTAAGTAACGTAAATGGTGTGCTTTACAACTGACTTAAAAATAGAATATCTATTATTTTATAAAAAATTATACTTAGCAGCTTTACATCACATATTTTTTTATTTTATAAGTGTGTTGTATAAGACTGTTGAATAAAATAACTCTTCTTTTATTTCTCAAAGATTACATTCTCAGAGATTATAAAGGAATCTAAATTTTTACATGCATATTGATTCTCTTTATTCGAATACATCCAATTATCTAAATGCCCTATCCACATTTATGAATAGAAAAATACTATTTATCGTTTTTTTTAATTATCATTATTTCTTGACATGAATTATATATATATATATATATATTTTACTTATCTGTTAATCATTTTATAACAATTTTGATAATAGCACGGCTACGCATCAGCTGTAATGTACACTGTCATTGTTTTTATTTTAATTTTTTTAAACTCAACAACACTTAGTGTGTTGAGGATTACATCTAGACTGATGTAAGTAATTTCTCGTTTTATAATTGTTATGATCACGCTAAGTTGGGATGAACTTTTTATCTTCTCAAGAAAACAAAAAACGATACATTTAACAATAGAAAAATGTAAATCCAAGATGGGATTTTCTAAAATCAAAGGCCTAAAAAAAAAAAAAATCACAAAGATGTTGAGATCTTCTACATTAATTAACAAATTGCGATATCTATTAACAATATTTTTTTGGTGACCTCTTTCCATCTGATCCTGAAGAAGTAGACGACACCACCTTCATTTTCGTGCTGAGTTCTTTTACCCCCGATCCCAAAAACAAAATAACTCAATTAAAGAAATCCTTGGTAAAGAAATACATACGGCTTCATCAACCACGGCTCTGGTGCTCTACGCAATCCTCAATTTAGTGCTGCATTAAGCCATGTAATTGGGTTGGAAAAGTTTCATCTTTTTCTTTGTTCCCTTTGGCTTTGAGTAAGTTTCTTATATATATATCTCTCTCTCTTCTTTGATGGGTGTTTATTTAATCAATGTGTTTTAGCTTGTTTATTTTCTTCCCTGCGTTTTTGTTTTTTTTGGGTGCCAAAAATCTTTATCTTCTCGATTTGTAGGAAACCCCATTCCTTGATCTGTTGCTCTTTTCAGTTTGCCTGGATTATTATTTGTTTGATTTGTTGTCTTTACCCAAATTAGTGGGTTTTCGTTGCTGGATGCTTTTTTCCCTTTTCGAAAATTTGGTCTTGTTCACGTGTTAATCTGGATACAGGTGATTTTTGAGCATTGATTTCTTGCTTGTCTACGTACGTAGGTTGGTAGGGCTGACTAGATGGCTTGCTATTGCATCGCAAGGGACAATTTCTGAATTTCCGCGTCATTTCAGGATATTTTTTTTTTTTTTTTTCAGTCATCGGCGCTTTGGAATCTGAGGTACACTAACATTGGATTGGTGTCTTTTGCATTCGTTTCTTATGATCCGTGAATCTGTTAGAACATATAATTGTTTTTTCATGCGAAATAATTCGAGAACTCAAGTTGCTGTCTGTGACGAAGTATGGTAAGTTTGGCAAACAGTGGCTTTATTCTGGCTATGGATTGTTTGCGATGAAAATGCATTGCGAGACGGATTGGGGAATGGGGTTGTAGTTAGATATGTTTTGGCCGAGAGATATGGATTTGCAAAGTAATCCTCAGCCCGAGTTGGGAAAACTGGAACAAATCGTTTACAAATTCCTATTAAAGAGTTTACACATCATTCTGGACTCGAGGGTTCCTTCTCTTCATCGACATGATCGTAGTGGGGACCTGTCATCGGCTTCTCGGGTGAGAAAAAGTGACAAATGGTTCAACTTAGTTCTAGGTGACCGCCCTGCAGCTCTGGATAACTTGAGTTTCTGGCACAGAAATCTGATGGATCCAATGATAATTGATGTGATACTTGTTCGTGAAGGGTCTAATTTAGTGGGAGTATCTGCTGAGACTGTTATTGAGAGGTGGGTTGTTCAGTATGAATATCCACGAGTTGTGGCTGCTCAAACTGGTGAAAATTCTGCCTTGTACAAGAAAACATACAAGAGGTCGATAATACTTTTACGGGCTCTTTATACACATATGAGGCTTCTCCCAGCATATAAGATATTTCGGCAGCTGAGTACATCAAGCCAGACTTATAATTTTGATATCATTTACAAGGTGTCTTCATTTAGTGATCCCTTCTCAAGGGCGGATGAGGAAATGATGGAGGAATACAGTTTCACTCCTGTAGAGGCCTTCCCTGGCCGCCTTTGCATATCTGTGACTTACCGTTCTACACTGACTGAGTTCAAACTTGAGCCTTCAACCTTATTGCCACCGAGGATTATTACAGATTATGTTGGTAGCCCCGACACTGACCCTCTGAGGTCTTTTCCCTCTTCAGAGAAGGGTGTTCACGGTATTTCTTTTCCATTGAGACCAGTACGAGCTCCATCTTCGGTGCCACTTCAACGCCCACACAGCTGGACAAGTGGCTTCCACAGAGCAACTTTTTCTGCACATAATCAACCTATTGTTGGATCTCCACCTGCATATCGCCCATCTGCTGTGCCATATGATTATTCATCTCCACCTGCGGATATGTATGGTAACAGAGCCCAACACTATAGAATGCCAATCCATCAGAGGGCCATCAGCTATGATGATTATCAGCTTTCACCCCCATTCTCTCCATCTCCATCCCCATCTTCTCCATCATACATCTCCAGTGGTAATCCTATGCACACACTTATGCGCCCAGAAACTGCTCCTGTAAGTATACCATTTCCAATGACAGGCAGAAGTTCTAGATTCCTTTCTCCCAATTCTTTTGATCCAAATAGAAGTTCCCTTCCACCTTTATCTCCAAGAAGCAGAAAGACTGAGCCTTCATCACAGGAGTCTCCATGTGGAACTGCATCTTTTAGGAAAATAGAGGCTTTAAGGTCTGGAGAGATGCAGAGTCATTATGCTGGCCAGAAGGTAATCCTGTATTTTTTATTCAGATACTTCTTAGTCCTTCCTGATTCTTGATTTTTTTTCGATGAATTGTTATGTGCTTGGTGTTTCATAGATGATCAGAGATAGCAGAGATGATTCAGGGCGGTTCTCAGGGTTACTATCTTCCAGTGGCTCACCCCGTATTGGATTTTCTAGAAGCTCAAGCAGATTATCTTTCCAGGATGACTTGGATGATAATGACTTTTCATGTCCTTTTGATGTTGATGATGTTGACACATTGGATTTTGAAGCCAGGTACCTCAATTTAACTTGTAATCATAGTTATCAACGAAGTCATAATTTATCTTGAGGCTCATTATCAATTTTGATGCCAGGAGTCTTACTTATTCGGAGCTTTACCTGTAGATTATCCCAGTTATTTTTTTATGTAAATGTTACATTATCCCAGCTACTTGCTTGTACCAAACTTTATAGTTTTCCAACTGTTGGCAACTAGGCTTCCAGTTTTTCGAACTGCTTGATCACTAGATATTGAGAAGTTTTCTGGAGAGAGTTTTGATTTTTGATTTTTTTTGCAAAGGTCTAAATAATATTATAAGAAACAAATTATCCAACAATTTGATGTGCATCTTATGATAGAAACTAAATGACTCATCTGGGTTGGGTACAATGATCAGTCACTAAGAGGAATAATGCTCTGGGAGTGGGATCTGTCTTTCTTTTCTGTTTTGGTGTGCATGCCCATGTGCCTAAGTTGAGGGTTCCATTTGGACTAGGGAAGCATGTAATATCTAAAGAACCGTTTAGAGTATAAGGAGGAAGCAAGAGCCAGAAGGAAAAAGATTGATGAGTCTATAGAGCATAGTGTAGGCAAGCTTAAAGCTTGCCCGATGTATTCAAGGGTGCTCTTTGTGAAGATTTTTGGCTTCAATAGCATGAATCCACAGCTTTTCTTATCTAGTCATAAATTTACCATCATGCTTATGTGAAAGCAACTGCCGAATGCTATTTATTGTTTTATAAAAACAACTGTCCTGGATCTTCAGATTACCTTACCAAATTCCAGATTACCTAGAGATACAAATGAGGCGAAAGTTATTGCTGGGAGGTCATGAATCATAATGATAGTGTAATTTAAATCTCAACCTCCAATGTTGAAGTTAAAAAAGATTAAATCGGGGTTTAAAATAGATATATCATGATTTGCTACTATTTTTCTTTTCAATATCATCATTGGCTACAATTTACCAACAAATAAAAATCATGTGGGAAATTCTGCACCATTTGCTTCTTATACCTAGGGGTGTAAATTCAAACCGGAAAACCGGACCGGTTTTACCGGTTTTGAACCGGTCCGGTCCGGAACCGGTTTTTAAAACGTAAAAACCGGCCGGTTCCGGTCCGGTTCCGGTTCCCGAATTTTTTGGACCGGACAGAACCGGATCGGACCGGTTGATTAAAAAAATAAAAAATAATATTTTTATATATAAGTTTTATACAAAATATTTTTTATATATTAAATATTAATATATATAAGTTTTATATATAATGTATAATTATAAATTTTTATGTGAAATTTTATATATAACATATATATTCATATATGAAATAATTTCTTATTATAATTTATAAATTATTACATAAAATGTTAATACTAAATCACTAAAAGTTTTTAACTAATACTAATATATAACTTATAACTATACCAATAATCTAATATTAATACTATTATATAGTCTAATATATTAATAAAAGTATAAAACAATTTTTTTTTAAATCAATTTTTTTTTTTATAAACAAATTTTTAATGACAAATTATGAAATTTATATTTTTAAAAAACCGGAAAACCGGACTGGACCGGACCGGAAACCGGTAAAACCGGAAGTACCGGTTTAGGAGGGTAACCGGTGCGTAATCGGTTTTGAAAAATACAAAACCGGTACATACCGGTTCGGTCCTAGATTTTATCAAAAACCGGACTGGACCGGACCGGTTACACCCCTACTTATACCAATCATGCATGGATTGTTCAATTTACCAATCATGCACGGATTGTTCAATTTATGGCATCAAAATCAAGTGGTATATGATACAGAGCTGTGTATGTTATCTTAGTTCAGACATGGCTTTTATCTGGAATGTGAAAATATAGAAGCATTATAATTGTTATGGTAGAAATAACTAAGTATAGTACAAGTAACTGGGTTTATTCTATTTATTTTTAACTATCATGTTAGATTTCTTCATGAATCTTTACTTATAAAAAAAAAAGATTTCTTTGCGAATCTTTGGAACTTAATTTGTGTCCATGACACAGTAGCATGCAAGTACCTTGGGCTAGTTACTAGGGCTGTACAACAAATTGAAGAACCGGCCGAGACCGACTCAGACCGGCCGAGCTTGGAACCGGCCGAAACCGGTGGAGAACCGGTCAGCGTGTGGTACAAAATTGAGAAAACCGATATCGGCCGGTTCGGTGTCGGTTCGAACTTGGTTCAAACTACTGAACCGGCCGACTAAAGAAATTAATTTTTTTTTTAATATATTCTATACTCAAAACGATGCCGTTCTACTTAAGTTTAAGTGGAACGGCGTCGTTTTAATCCTAGGGTTGTGTTTTAAACACAACTGAAACGATGCTGTTTGGTATTAAACCAAATGGTGTCGTTTTATTCATAACGTATTACAAAAAAATAAGTAGAACGACGCCATTTGGTTTAATTTGTCTTCTTCCTCGCGTCTTCTTCCTCACATTTTAGTTCTCATCCTCTCTCTCTCTCTCTCTCTCTCTCTCTCTCTCTCTCTCGCTCTCTCTCTCTCTCTCCTCTGCAACTCTCTCTCTCTCTAGTCTCTACTCTCTTAGACGAAGTTCGGTTTGAGAATCGACCGTGAACCGCCACAGAAATGAAGCATCGGCCGGCGTCGGCGTTTCTCCTCCCCATCGACCGGTTTCGGCCGGTTTTCTCCCCCAAAACTTAGGGGTCGGTTGGCGTAGGTTTTGCCCAAAAACCGCGCTGAAGGGGTCGGTTTTCACCCCTACTACTTACATGAGATTGACTTGTTAACTCAACTATGCTCTAACTTTAGACTACCTTTCATTGGTCAAACAACATCCAAACCCTCTCTTCTTAATCTATCGTTTCCCTGGGGACACTCTTATACCTGTGTTGCTTGTACACCCCATAACTAGCAAACGCCAAAATCATTTTGGATTCCAATAAAAAAACAGACACAGTCATACCTATTTCTAGTCAAACTTGATTTGTGGAGTAGGTCCTATATGTCAGATTGGGTTTTTGAATGAATCTGGCCTATAAAACTTCTCACTCTTGTATGCATGCACCAAGTATACACAGAGTCTATAAAGCCCAATGGTTCCTGGTTTCCATAACTCCAGTTGTACATCCTGCACCTTCTGGGTGCATAGGTGTTCAGCTTCTGCTTTGTATGTGGGATTCACTGTGGTCCCTAGCTGTATGGATGCAGCCGTAACTCAGAATTCTGACTTGTGGGACTCTATTTCTCTTTCACTTGCCAAGTGCTGGCAACAATGTCATATTAGAATTTTTTTGGATAAGTATGTCATATTAGAATTTACCATCAAGCATCTCTCAATTGCCTATGTATTCTGGTCTTGGTGTTCATGGGAATGGCAGTGGACTGGCAATGCTCATGGCCTTTTTCGAAATATCAAGCAAATATTATCCTAACTAAGGATCTTTCTAGATAATTTCCTAGTCCTTATTTGGTATTGTAGATCTGAGGATATACAATATAGTTTATGAACTTGAGTTACATATAGTTTATGAACTTGAGGATGCTTCAAGACTAGAATTGATTGGAAGTAATAGTTGTCCTTTTTTTTTTTTTTTTTTTAACTTTAAATTTATCCATTTCAGGCATTTTGTTCATGCTTGAGTTTGTGATCATGCATCTTATTGCTTTGTCTTAATAGCCTGCCTTTTCCCAAATATGCATGATTTAAAGTGTAGTATCATGTCGTTTTTACCTTGTTTAAAAAATGTGAAACAGTCAAACTCTTGATGGGAAAAAAGCTTCCGAGTTTACTTCACAGTCATTGCCAATTGGTAGAAAATCACAAGATGCTGCTGTTGGCGTTCTGGTTCACACGCTGAGAACAGCACCTCCTCTTCGCCAAGATCCAAGTTGTTACTCATCCCACTCAATGAAGATTGAACTTGAGGGAGGAGTTACTTCAGCTTCTGGATTCTTTATGCCTCGAAAGACAGCTGATGCCCTTGAAGAGCTCAGGAGTTACAGAGAAATGAAAGACCTACTTCTGTCTAAGAGTGGAACTATGGTGTTTAGCAAAGATGAAACTTGAGCTTGCTGCTTTGATGGGTTCGTCCTTGTTTATACACAGAAATATAGCTACTAAGAGGAAAGAGATGACAGAGTTGCTGGCAATGATTATGAATGGAAGGACAACCACCAGTCCAATGTAACAGAAACTTCAGGAGCAGAAGATTGTGTACATATCATGACTGAAAATAGTCGCTGGATTCATGAACATGTTGAATAATTTCAGGACCGTTACCATGTTTGAAATGTTTATAGCTAAAAGCTCCAGATCTAGTTTGCTGCAGCCAGCAAATTATGTAAACTTTTCAAGACTTGAGAGAAGGATAAAAACCGAGGGAATATCACTAAACGAATCGCACACGGATTCAACAACTGCACAAACTGCTGAAAATTCTTTGGAACCACTGTTCTTAATAGTTCAGAAATGAGTAGTATCGGAGAGTTCTCTCTTTAAATTCTATCCAAAAACTCTGAAAAGCCTCTCCAAAAGTCACTCACCAGAGAAGAAGGTTCCCTCTCACCTCTGTCCCCTCTCCTTGCCTTTCTTCCCCCAACAGGCAATGTCTATATACGCTAAATACAAACTAACTCACGATCCATCTCCTTCTGGTTTCTAAAAATCGAACCATCTCTCCCGCCTGTGAAATGGAGGAAAAGACTCGTCCATTACCCTTGCAGATAAACAGATCCTGATGTATAATCAGCTCGCTGAGCATCTCTACCCAAGCCTTGAGACGACCTTTAACATGTATAAATACATATATAATAAGAAAGTGTGTAAAAAACTACATATAAACAAACATTCATACGTATGGATGCAGGAGCTTAACGACAGCTCTTGTCAAATTGTAATGGATCTTTGTTTCATTTTATCAAGTCCGGGTGTAGCTTTTTTAATACGGATGGAAAAACAAACAACAATTTTCACTAGAAATTAGAGTGTCAAAAATTTTAAATATCAAAACTTTCTGCTTGATTGTTCTCATGAGGTAGGGTTTTTTTTTTTTTTAAACTCTTCTGCGTTTGGATGTTAAGCTGATTTAAATTCTTTATGAATAGTAGTTATTTGAGATGATAGAGTGAGTTTTGTGGAACCCACCTAAGATAAGTTTAGATGCATTTAGATGTTTAGATGAATTTAGATGTATTTATAGGAAGTTAAAAAAGATTGTGGATCCTACGTATAAAAATGTATTGAGTTGAAAAAGATCGTGAATCCCACGTATAAAGAGGTTTTGAGTTAAGATGAGTTTAATGACATGCGAGTTAGGTGTTTAGATATTAGAAAAGGTCTAAATTTGAATTGAACTCAACTAAGCTGAATACATTCAAGGAGCCAAACGAGACCTTAATATAAGGGTTTGAGATCTAGTAGTAGATGGCAGATAACCAAAAGCGTTTTACTTTGCCTGCTTTGTTGATCTTGTATGGAAAAGCAGTTAAAAGTCTCATATTCACCCTTCCATATTCCTCTGTTTTCTACTTACTTTCTAAAATGGTAGAACTCATCTTTTTCATTCCTTTCAGTGGGCTAAAGACTACTTTGTTCTAAAGCGTTTTATTGCACATCTTTGACGCTTAAGCTGACACAAGACAAATCCATGGTTCCTCTCTACACAAAACCAACCGGAATTATATGGAAAAATATCTTTGAAACACTTTGGTAGTGCCCCTTTATTTAGATTGGAATCCAAGAACTAGTAAAACAAGACATGAAGGGGCACTTCTAAGGTTTCCAAGTCAAAGTCCCATAAAACTCTCCCCAGAAACAATCTTTAGTAATTGATTAACTTCAAAGATGCACAGGATTTTAAAACAATAACAAAATCAAAAAGGTTAAAAAAAAATACCAAAAACAAAACTGGGGGTGAATCTCCAGTCACCACCCCCATTCTGGGAGACTCACAATTACCATAGCAACGAGTCCTGTCAAATGCAAGCTGTTCAGATAAATGGAGTTCAGATGAAGCCAGTGACTGCAACAGGGAGCTGAGGCAGAGAGTTTTATTATAAGTCCAAAACCGGGAAATCCATTAAAGAGAATCTGGCCTCAGACTAAGCTTTTCTTAAGGCTTCATTACTTTTCAGCAGCTGCTTCAGTGGGGGTTCGGGTAGTCATTTGGTCAACTGCATGCACTGTGCTCTGAAGCTCCTCCCAAATGGCTTTGTACACCATCCTCTGTCTGTTAACAGCTGATTGTCCCTCAAAGGCTGAAGAGACAACATCAATGCTGCAAGTACATGGCAAATTAAATCAGTCTCGTAACAAAATTGAAAATGTCACCTTTCAAGCCACCCCTATAATCATTAAAGTGGCCTACATTCACATGACTTCAGACATAATAGGGGCAACCACAGGAACCTCTTTTACTTGCTCAAAGAACATGAAATATTAGCATCACAACATTATTTTGTGAATGTGTGATGGAAAAAAAAAATAATGCTTCACCATAAAAAATAGATAAGTAAAGAAACAAATAAACATTAACATGTGGGGGGGGGGGGGGGGGGGGGGGGAAATAGTGCAGTCAATTACATATTTTGCAAGAATGGTCATTCAAATCTGTCATATTCAAAACTTAAATATTTCCATCACAAACAACTTACTAAGTAATACGTTATAATTTTCTGAAGTGCATTAATGGACATTACAAAGTAAACAGAGAAATGCGAGTGTTGATCATTTTCAAGAGTTTACATTCACTGGAAACACAAGGTTTCTATCCGAAATAAGAACACATGTTCTGGAGTGGAAAGCCTCCCTGAGGTCTGTCACGTGTAGTGCTCTTAAAGCATTTTTTGGGTACATTAAGAAAGCTCTGAGAGCATTTATAATATACATCCTCAAGATTTATTTTCAAACGCACAAAGGCCTTGTGGAAATTCTATCATTTTTTTTTGGGGGCCGGGGCGGGGGGGGGTTGTTGATGCTGTGATGGCCCGTACATCAATTTATTCAAACTCTTTTATAGGAGAGAAGCATTATTATACTATGCAGAGAACTCTGGGGCACTAATAAAAGCAAGGTATCACAAGAAAACCTTGAAAGTTCATTAAAAACTGATTTACTGGGATAATACTGTGATATACACACAGACAACAATAAATATTGGGAACGGCCATCAATCATACTACCCAGAAATTCCCATCCATTTATTTAAGTGATATATCAATCGATTGGTACAAGAATTAGAAAAACAGAGAACGAAAGTATTTGAGCTTGCCTGACATGCCGACCATCTCCATAAGCATCTTTTACCGTGACTGACTCTGCGCTGAGATCTTCCTTGATCTGTTGAAGCATATTGCAACTATAATTTGAAAAAGGGCAGGTAATTTAATGTGGTAATTGAAAAAAAAAAATAATGAAAATACACTTTGTTCACCAATTTTTTGTCCATCTCAACTGTTATTGCTTTATTGATGGTGCAAATTTGAAACTTGTGTTGGGGTGCATGTGGAGACTGGTTTTGGAGCTGAAAATCGAGAAACAGGTATTTGCTCGACGTGTGCTCGACAGTGGGCTCAAGTGAAGCTCAACCCGTGAGTTCCTCGAGTCCGGCACGACAGTGAGCTCGAGCGAGACACAAACCCTAGTGTTCGCTCGACCCCCACTCGAGAAAATATTGTTCGCTCGATGCACGCTCGACACTCCGGTCGAGCGAAGAATGCAAATTTTGCCAGATTAGGGTTTCCAGCACCCTTTGATATATATATGTCATATTTGACTTGTTTTGTATGATTTTCAACATATTTTTCAGAGAGAACAATTGTCAAGTGAGTGCATATTGTGTGAGAGCAAAAAAGCTCTAGAGAGTGTGAGTTGAGATTGAATGATTGTAATCTCCTCTGGTTAATAAGATTTATGCAGCTCTGTGGATGTAGGCAATTTGCCGAACCACGTATATTGTGTGTCGTGTGCTTGATCATGCTTGCTTTTACTTTATTTGTCATCGTTAGTGTGTGTGTTTTGCACAACATTACACAACAACTTCTTGGTAGTTCAGAATTCGTACCAGGATATTGAGACCACAGATCCAAAAAATGCAAAATAAGGCGACAATTAGAAAACCCAAGATGTTAATTCCTTGAAATAACCATATCAGAATAACCCAATTTTTTGTCCGCCCAACTGTTATGTTTCTTCTTGAATCCCATAGACAATTTCTTCTCTTCTAGCATAATTGCCTCGTTTTCAACTTCACCCCCCCCTTCATCAACATATCATTACTAATTTCTCACCACAAACCATTCTAAAAACGTGTCTTTACACATTTCAAGACTCGAAAGTCCTGTTTTGATTAAATATCGTAGTTCCATACTATCGAGACTCAGCCGCTCAAGACCAAGTAATTAATCTATCAAAGCAAAAAGTATTTTCGGAAACAAAAACGGTAGAAACACAGTGCTTATATTTCGTACCTTTTTCTCCATCGACTGCCTGAGTGGGGAGTCTATGGACCCAACATCGTTCACATGCGTGGCTCTTGTGCTGAACCTCCGACCATCCACCGGCACGAACCTGAACCCAGATGATCTTCCATGAGCATAACCTTCTCCAATACAATTTCTAGGAGCGTGGAGTTTGGTACACCCGGCGTGCATACTTCTATTCAATAAAACCGTGGACACAAAGGATTTCGGTGGCTGAGCTTGTCGGAGGAAGAGCCCGCTTGACGAGGATGTAACAACGTACGGACGCACCATCAGTGTCTTGGCCATTGTTCTACGTTTGATTCCCCTCAACTTTGGAGTTTCGCTGTTTTGTTCTGTGGCTGCCGAAATGGTAATAGATGTTAAGGAGGCTGAAAAACAGTATTTTTGTTTTTTTTTATAACATCGGTTGTCAATTTATTCGTTAAAGAAGGACATACAAAATTAACTTAAAACAACAAGTCAATTATAAACATTAGTAATTTTTCAGTATACTTTCATGATTGATATGGTCTAATCTAGATTGTAAATCTCTACAGATCGAAGTCAAAGAGATAGTACAACTCTGTCGTGGACAGAATTTACAGTAATCAAGTAACAAAACTCCATACCTGACTAATCGGAGTATGGAGAAACCAACCCCATCATCACCGCCGGAGTGGAGGGGGGACAACACCCTTCGGACCTAAGTTTGAAAGCACAACGTTTTTGGATTTTTTGTTTTCTTGAAAATAAAGACAAGACATAAAATAAATTACATTGTGAAAACATTGTAAAAAGGAAAAAATAATGTACAAAAAGGCTGCAGGAGGGAAAACCAACGGTCGATCTTGGAAGATCCAAAGTCGCTAGTTTGGGAGTAGCCGTGTGTTGCAACGGCAGAGAGCTCCTTGGTGGCGTGTGAGGGCCACACGCTGACGAGCTCCGAATTTTTCGTCCCGTGCATGCAGGCTACGCTTCATTCCTGTTGGGGCCACATTTGGTGGTCGTGTAGATCGGCGGCTAGGCAACCTCCTGGTGGGGCGCGTGTTGGCTATTGGGTGTCGAAAAGTCACGATCGGCGATTCTCCTTTTATTTGGCTTTAAAAAAATAAAAAACAAAACCTAAACACTATACAAGAAGAAAGCAGAGAGGGGGATGGAGGAGCCTAAGCTCCCACCTCTCTAGTCAAAACGACTGTACGGCGCTTACACACTTACAACTGCAAGTATTATTTCTATGTGAGAATTTGACTGACCGTTGAAGAATTGTCAGCTGAAAAATAGTATTGATAGAGACACAAGTCGTCAGAATATTTTTTATTTTTTTGGTAGTGCTGTTTGAGAATTATTCTTTATTTTATCATAAATTATCACGTTTCCAAAACTATTTACATAAATATTATATTTTAATTATATCATATCCTCTATTTTAAAATGAGAGTATTACATCGTCGAGGATATAGAGATAATTTCATATGTGAAGATAATATAATCATGTTAGAATGTTAATTAAATTTTAAATTAAGAAAAATGCTAGGGAGTCCGATTTGGGCTCCCCTTTTTTTTCCCGATTGGCATTTTAGTTTCTATTTTAGTAAATGCTTAAAAAAAAATAAAAAAATTCACAATATTATTAAATAATATTTTCTTAAACACTAAGTAAAAAAAAACTAAAAAAAAAAAATGTCCATCGATCTCTCTCTCTCTGAAACATGACGTGGACACACTCATGAACGAATTATTGATGTAATTTCTAAAAAAGCAATCCTAATGTACTGTATTTTTATTTTACTTTCGTCCCAATTTATAAATTTGATAATTTTTTTTTATCACCTTTGGATTGTCTCTCATGTTCTTTAGAAGAAAAGCTAGAGTCGATGAGCAATGACATCTCATCACAGTGGTATAAGAGTGGGATGAAAATGCGATAAATAATATTTTTTATTTTTGAGTAATACTATATAGCACATTATTATTCTAATAATTTCATTAAATTTTATAAATGCAACATTTTCTATCACCTTTAAATCATCTATTTTAAAAAAAATATTAAATGCAAAGGTTGATAGACAATGTCATTTCATAACGAAGAAATGTGGGCACCAGCCGGAAACCTCAACACACTCAACACATTGAGTGAAAAAAAAAAAAAAAAATCTGTGAGGTGTGTTGCGGCTTCCGGCTGGTGCCCAGCAAACCTCTTTCATAATAGTAGAATAAGTGTGAGATGATGATGTTATGTTGATGCAATTTCCAAGTATGCCTGTGGTGTGTCCTAACGACTTCCAAGTATGCCTGTGGTGTGTCATAACGATGCAATTTATGAATCGATAGTAGGTAACTTGTAGGTTATTTATAAGGGTTGAGGTAGTCTACTATAGCGAAACCTCTCCTTGAGCATGAGTCTCACTACCTAGTTTGGTATGTTACCTTTTGAAGCACAATTCAGATGTTGATGGCACCCATCCGACGAGGATATCTCGCTTGTACTTATCTTGATAGATCCATATCTCATCGGAATACGGTTAGCTGGATTTCCATACAGGTGACGCCTTTCTAGGATTTATTTCTATGAACTAATCATGATATTAGAGGGATATAGATGCTTGACTTTATCCATATGGTGCATTTGATATAGTTTAATCCTTTAATCACCCCTATCTCACATGAATGCCGCATGACCGAAGCCTTTCCTCGCCATGGCTCTTTAGTCTTTCCTCACCCAAATGGCTCTTTCTTCACCCATAAAGCACATTCATAACCAACATAGTAAGTAGAAATTTTCCTAAATTAAAAGATTAATTATACAAAACAAGTACAGAATAAGATCAGACGTGTAGCTCAAGGTAGTCAAGGAAACATCCAGTATATGAGATGTGCTTCACATATGAAATTTTCTCTTTAAATACAAGAAATTTTCCGCTACCAACTTATCAGTTATAATCGGTGTTTTCTATCTCTTGTTACAGAAAGTTAGGGTGAAAAACCCTGGCATAATAATCTTCTATAACCTTCTTTTTTTTTCTGATTGGAAGAACAAATTGAAGAAGATACAGTACTTTTTCTTTTCTATACCTATACATGAGTATCTTAACTTGTGGCATGCATCTTTGCTGAAACACGTACAGAAAACTAATGTTTCACCAGCATAGCCTCCATCTTACTCTTCCTGGCAGCATGCTTTAGTTTTTCAAGTGCAACAAGTCCGACTTGCCTAACTCTTTCTCTGGACAAACCTATGCTGAAAGAGTAGTGAACACAATACAATCGTCAAAACAACTGGCTATTAAACAATTGTTAATGCAGTTATTTTGCATATGCAAGGACCCCAAAAGCATAAAATCAACCAACACAAGCAATTCATGAACATGATCTAACCTCTAATGTTTAGAGTCAGGCAAAACACTTGCACACTCTTGGAGATGTAACCCAATATAGCATACATTTAACCCAATATAGCATACATTCAGTTCAAGTGCAATCATGGGCAGAACTTACTGGCTAAACATGTTCACTTTAATTTGAAAAAGCAACCAGATTTAACTGAAGAGTTTGGAAGACTGGGTGGCCGAAGAATAACATACAGGTTTTAGTTATGCTTTATTACTTGGAAATAAGTAGTACTATATTGTCTATCTACTTTTGCACTTACCGTTTACTGATATCCTCCCATGTAAGACATTCATTATCCAGACCATGGTAAAGTCGTATAATGTCTCTCTCCCGTTCCCCAAGTGTCATATTAATGAGCTTGTTTACTTCATCCTGAAAATGTATTTATTACAAGTAATATCATTAGCTTTTTTTCTTCACTAGCATAGAACACAAATACAGTGTCGAGAGTTGTCAGAAAATCCACCTGGCCTTCAGTAAACAAGTAAACAGCGCGCGCACACACAAAAAGAGGTCATGCAATACTCACAAATAAGATCCTCTATTTGCTAAAGGTCGATATTAGAATAAATACCGGATATTGGGAAATAATTATCATGAATTTTATTGGATACATCTAAAATTGGATAGTACTCCAAAAGAAAATTTAAACAATTCAGATGACTTAAGAGAATTTTGAACATTAGACAGAAACTTGAGGCAGCATTTAATTTTTTGGAATTTAAGGAATGATTTGATCTCTTAAGTGCTTTTAGTGGCCTAGCCTTCATTCACAATTCAAGAAGTAATAATTAAAGACCGAAAATTCTGTGAGCTATCAAGGAGATTAAAAGCAATGTGGAGTAATCTTGAGAACTACAATAATTAGGAATGGAATGTTCCAAATGCCACAGGAAGGTATATATGGAGCATACCTTTGATAAGATCGAACCAATGTTTTGAGGTAGCCCCAAAGACTCAAACCAAAACGACTATACATATATATAGAGAGAGAGCTTACAATAATCATTATGAACTGATTCATTTTGACTTGGAACACTTCCAAGTGAATCATTATAATGTGTTTGAATTACCACCTGCTTACAGACATTTCACTAATGCATTTTCAACTTTAAATTTAATTACCTTCAGCGCCAACTCATCCACTCCATGCCATGGGTTGTTCTCAAGGCGATTATCTGCAATGTACTGAAATAGTAAAAAGAACATAAAAAGTCAACCAATGGCATAAGGAAGAAGTTTACAATATTTAGGAAAAACTTCTTCCACAAATATTGGGATTTCAGAAATAAGTTTCATCAAGAATACTTACACTATGATGTGTTTCTCCCGGAAGACCATTCAGAGAGGGAAATGCTACCCTATCAAGAGAGAAGACCTTACTGATTGCCTACATAAAATGATACCATACAATAAGCACTGTTGTGCAATTTAACCAAGTACAATGGCCTAGACACAGTCAATTTCAAACATATTGGTACCTCCGTAGCATTCTTGACTTTCTTTTTTGACATCTTCAGGCATTCTGCAATTCTCTGAAAAAAGGGGAAACAATCAGATAATTTGCAAGAAGAAATTAATGGCAGTGTAAAACATCTTAGTACGTGCCTCCTTTATGACAGGTGGGGTCAGGCTGTTATGCATGCTCACTGATATTTTTGTATGTAAAGGATAAACATAGTAAATGTAAATATTGCTAATCAACTTACATCAATTGATGGAGTTATTCCTTTCTCTTCCAGTCTAACTTTTGCATTCCGGATTAAACCTAATCTTTCATGCATATGAGCAGGTAATCTCAAAGTCCGGGAATTTTCAACCAATGTTCTTGAAACACCCTGGTAAAAAAGTCAGTGTTACCCTAGAAATCAAATTTACTGCTTTGAAAATCCCATGTAATAGATATCCTACAGACTTGCTAGAAAAAGATGTATAAAAATCCCAAGAAAAAATAGAAAAGAAGAAATTTAATTCTTTACTTCTTACAAAAATTTATGTGAGCATATTTTTCTCTGTACTGGCTCTTACAATAGTATCAAACATGATGATCAGAAATAAATAACTAGGACACATAATTGAGAGAATATCTCAGTGTGGACTTAGAAAATGGATGCAAGGATAATATCAAAACTTTGCTTGTGTTTACAGCTATGAAATGATGCTGTTCCACAATCTTGAGACAGATAATTATTATCATATGCTATTAGTTTAGGAATATGAATGCACCTTGTTTTTTAATGCAGATAATTAAAAATACCATCTCGACCATCTTATTGTTTCATGCATGATGAAGTGGAACCAAACACGAAAACTTGGTAGAGATGTAGTGGTAAGCATGTTAAATATGCTTTCCACACATGATTGCTATGAGCATCTCATTGCATTATTTACAATGTGAACCAGGAAATATTAGCCTTACTTGGCGTATCCACCAATAAACATATGTTGAAATTCTGCACCCTTTCGAAGAGTCAAATTTCTCAATTCCGCGCAGTAGTCCAATTAACCCACCCTACATGAGAGAAAATAACATTCTTTTCTTATAGCAGAAACTCACATTGCATACTATATTTAAGTTTATGACACATTGACATATATTTTAAGTTATGCAAGGAGCAGAAAATTACCTGAACAAGGTCAGCCATTTCAGCACCCATGTTTTCATATCTTTGAGCAATAGACATGACCAGACGAACATTACTCATTGCCAGCTTCTCTCTTGCTAAAGAACACTCAATCAGTTTTGATTGTAGTTCAGCTCGAGGAATCCTCAATGAAGTTGCAAGTTGGTCATCAGATGGCTCACATCCTAGCCTCTCCTTCAACCTGTATGTCCCAATGCAAAAATAAAAAGACATACAATAAGAGATTTTCTCCTGAAGGAACTGTCATTCAAGTGTAAACTAATTTTTAAATGACATCCAGCAATTAAACCAGATAAATCCAGGAAGGGATACTCTCTCTCTCTCTCTCTCTCATCTCATTCTCTCTCTTCCACAGACCCGTACTCTTACAGCCTTATATTTGTAAGTAGGAATTCCATACCACAACAGTTTTGAGGGCCTTCCGTGAAACAAGTTCACAAGTGCCTTGAATTTGATCACATAATATTAAATGAATAGAATAGGAACAATGTATTGCTATGCATAAAATTAGAAATGGAAAGGGAATCAATCAATGACACGATATTGCTATCCAAATGATACGAAATAAATTGGAATTATGCAAGTACGTTGCAGTCATCAGCATCTATATATATCCAACTATTGGGAAAGCTAAACCAACAGGATTAGCTTTCTTCAATTTATGAGTCAGCAAGTAAAGAATAAAATTGATCTTTTTGTCATTCATTTTACTTATTTATTATGTCTGCATTTGTAAATGAGTACACTTTTAAATATGTATAAACAGTTCACCAAATCAGAATCAATCATCATACTGTGAGAGCACGCAACTACCTCAATTTGTGCTCCTCTAAGGAAAGACCCGCACCAATTTTCTTTGATAGGCGTACCACGTCTGCATGAGTAAGCAACTCTTCGCTTACTACACCATTGACATAACCCCTTGAATGATTCTGAAGCAGCTCTGGACTGATCAACGATCTCAACTGCTTACCAGTATAAGGTGGAACCACATAACCAGTTTTGTTCAGAACTTTCTTCCTAGCTTTCATTCTCCTTTGCCGAGCAGATACTCCAGAACAAGTGACACGTATCTTCCTGTGATTTTTTCCTCTTGCTGAATCAGTTAGTACCTTCTGCTCAAAAGAAAGATTCCATTGCTTTTCCAGCATAGACTTTTGCAGCAAAAGAAGTGCCTCCACCAAATAATCAGGATCAGAACTTTCCTCTTCAAGGTTGTTGGGTGGCTCTGCAGTTGAAGGAGAAGAGATAATATCTACATCTTCTTTGACAGCCTTGATAGACTGTGCTTGTCGACTAGCTGATGGAAAACTGGGGCCAAAATTAGATGACTTTTTGGAACTTATCACTTTCTTGGTTGAAGTGATTTGATACTGTGCTAGTGCATTATCATTGACAAATGGGAGCTTTTCTGTGAGATCTGAGTAATGGTAGGAGGAACTCAAGAGCCTCTTCCCTGCACTAAGCCCGATCACTGCAGTTGTGGCCATCATATGGCTTCTTCTGATGCATGTACAATTAACTTCACACGTCCGTTAACAATTTTGTCAAATCATATACATGTAATATCTTTCTTCTTACGTGCTTCCTTCAACAGCTCCAATGAATTGCTTAAGCTGTTCCCCTTATAACTTTGTCAGTCTTCTGCTAAAGCCAATAAAATACGAATTATACACCAAGTACTTTTTTCCAAAGAACTTGTTCACAAGATTGGTTTGAAACCTTAAATAAGGAGTGTATACAAATCAAGCAGACACCTATGACTTTGAACTACGCGTTGTATAACCAGGATTGGATTTTTTTTGCCTTTTAATTTTACTTGGTAAGTTAAGGCAAAATCTTACGCACTAAACAAGCTGAACAAGATTATATTTCCTATTTCCTTGTTAAAAAAAACAAAAAATACATGTATATTATCTCTCTTTGTCAAGGAACTTTCTTTCTTCATTTTCCCAATAAGAACTACACCAATTGATGATATGAGCATTTATGTCAAATTGACAAGCTTAAATTTCTTAAGAAGTTAAACTGAAAACTATAATAGAGCTCAAATATGCAACACGTCTCATGAATTGCAGAATTACAGGTCCCCAAACCTATGCAAATGATGAACTAAATTATTCACAGAAACCAAGATTTACTACTTAGATTCAGTGAATGAAACAGTTTTGGTATTATAATTATATAGTTATAATTATAAACTGATGGAAATTCCATACTATAATTATAAAGTTTCTCTGTCTGGGGATTCACATTCTTTTTAACTCCCCACTCGGTCATGAATACAAGGAAGAAGATCCAACGAGTCATTAAGTCAAGGAAGAAGATGAATTAAGATTGCGACAGCCTCAACATTTAGGATTGTAAATTTTAAAGGCAGAGCAGCAAAGTAGTTCCAACTGAATTAAGTTTAAGTACATAAGTAAAATGAGTTAGAAAACTAGATATTAAAGAGGAAAAGAAAAAGCTTTGTGCGTTCAAGTACCTGGATCCACTTTAGAGAAAGACACAAACCAAGATGAAAACTTTTCAGTTGGTTGAGAAGGAAGAGGAGGAAGAGACAGTGAACACGAAGTGAGTAGTTAGTGGGTGTGGTAGGCGAAGAGCTAGTTGAGCTCCCTCCAACCGCCTCAGTTTTTTATTTTATTTTTTACTAATGAAACTTTTTTAAAATTTTGGTTTTTGTTTAACAACTCATCTCATGTTAACTGATTATTTAAATGGAAAATTACTTAAAAATAAAATAATCAAAGAAAAGAAAATAATAGGATGGGCAGTAGAAGAAAGTTAAGAGATATGGGTGGTAGAGATGCTATTGGATGGAAGAGATATTAGGTCCAGGTTCATGTGGTGCAGAGTGTGCCATTTTGTGCTCTTTCTGCCCTTTCTCGCTTTCTCTTCCAATCCTTTTCCATTTTGGTAGATCTTTTGGATGGGTCATGTCCTCCTTTTGTTCAAACTCTCTCTCTCTCTCTCTCTCTCTCTCTCTCTCTCATTTGCATTGGCATTTACTTTATAGGTAAGAAAAATGATAGTATGAATCTGAAATGGAAAATAATTTACACACAACATTTTTTACAACACTTTACACAATTATGTTTTAAATGAGGGATATTTTTATAAAATTTCTTATAAAAGTAACATCATTTTATAAAAATATCCTCATTTTATAACATTCTTGTACAATATGTTGTGTGTCATTACTCATCTGAAATATGCTTATCAAATATATCTACTCATATATTATTATTTTTTTATTTTTTGTTTATTTTTTCTTAATGGTTAAGGAAGTGACTATAAGTAAATTTCTATTTTTTGTTTACTTTTTCTTAATTGTTAAGAATGTTTAAAAAATACTTAAATAATAAAAAAAAAACTCACATATTTGGGGTGCATATTTTGTTTGCACACTAGCCTTGTCCTTTGGGTGAAGGCGCATACCATCAAACAAATTCTTAAAAGAGAAATGGTAAACCCACAAATGGGGCTCTCAAAAGTGTTTTTTTTTTTTTTTACTTAATAATTAAGGAAGTATTTTTTAATGATGTTGTGATTTTTTTTAAATATTTAAAAGTGTTAAAAAAATATATGAAAAAAAGAAAAACACTGTCGGGACTCGGGAGCCCCCATGTGTGGCTGTAGAGCCACTCTTCTTAAAATTATGCTGAAGAGGATACGTCCAAAGAGCTATGCCCAGATTTTTTTCTTTTGGCTTGGGAGGGAGGAAGGGAGGGAGGGATTGACTCAGATGATGATGCTCAGTTGATTTTATTTTATTTCTTTTCCTGTTTAATGGCATTGTTTATTCATTCATAAATTAACTAAACATGAAGGTAGCTTGATATCCAAATATTCAAGGATCAAATGCAAGATCAAGATCAATTCAAAAAATAAAACTCTTCTTAATTTATTTTATTCAGACTTCACAAAATTTGCAATTAATTACAATTCATTCATCTCCTTCTAGTTTTTCTGATGGATGGCACAATACGAGCAAATCAATCAGAAGCTCGCGTCCATATTCAACAACACAACAAAAGTAAACTAAAACAACTAGATAATTCAATGAAATTAAATTCAAAAAAAGTTGAGAAAAACACAGCTCGGAAAGAAATGATTTTGAATTTATCCCAATATTTAAATTGCAAGGACCGTCTTTAAAGCTTCAGCAAGATAGAACCTTATTTACGATAATGTGCCTTTAAGAACTACAAAATCATTGTGCTCAGAGCCGAAGGACTGAGGTGCCTCTGATTTCATACTCTGTTACATATTTGTGTAAATAAAGTTATGTTCAAAAGAGATTTATGGTAAAATCAATGCAACACCAAGATAACATTAGAAAGTGCAGGTCTTGCAATAAATGTGCAGGAATTCTGCACTTTCTCTCTCTTGAGTAACATGAAGCCAGCACTTGCAATGCTCTTTACAATGACTCCCCCCTGGTAACCAAAACAGATGGGGTAGAGAGAATAAGGGGGCTCTGAAAAGCTTCAAAACCTAAGATAATGATGGGCACAGAAATTATGTACAGGATCATTTGTTAAAGATATTACAAACAGATACAACACCAGTAACTGGTCAGTTCTCTATATAATCATCATCATATATAGCATACAACACAACTCTTTTTTCTTTTTTTGGGTGGGGGGGTTCCAGTCAAGTTCTGAAATTATTGTTCATTTACATAAAAATCATCAGCATCATCTTATATTCAAGGGATTGAAAAGCTTGTGTAGTTTACAAGAAGCTTGGCATGCAAAGATTTAGCCGGTGGCTCCAAATATTTGGAACCATTTGGCTTGTCAACAAAATATAATTAAATACGACAAATAACTTTTTTAGCAAGATGTCTCTTTACAATTCCACCCTCTCTAAACAAAGAGAAAACACGAGACCCACTGGCTATTCCTAGATCAACTTACACCTGTTGGAATTCTTCTTCAGCAGCTGCAATGTAAATACTTCAATAATAAGGTTAGATTCCTTCAAACAGGGGGGAGAAAAAAAAAAAAAATCACTTAGTACAATATTTAAACTTAAAAAATCAGGCACTCAAGAAACAGGCTCAAAAATGCATTGAAAGTTCATGACTAAAAGAATATTGATTGCTTAGATTAGTAAGAAGACACAATAACCCATAATCATAAATTATATCTATGCAAGCACAACGAATGAGCATGGTCTGGATGAGGATTTTTCTAACAGCCCACTGGGCAGCTAACTATTGAGAATGACTTTCTTGCCTATCTCACAAGCCAGATCTCTCATCGTAAAAAGAATAAGCTGATTCAACATTAGGCTATTCTTCCATAGTCTTTTCTCCCACGGGATGTCGGTGGCATGTTTGTGATAGGATGATTGCCTCTACGACCTACAACAGAATGCAAATGTTATCAGAGTTCATCCCATTGCTTCTATTCACCCTCACACATAATATAGCCGACTTGTGTAGCCTTTTCCATTTTGATACAGATATTTGTAATTATAATTTACTAAGTAGAAAGAAAAATAGTGAATGTTGATGTGGCTTGACATGGTCAAGACAGGAAGTACCCCATGGCATGCCATTGTTGAATGAGCTATTTCCAGGAGAACGCACGCCCCCAGAATTAAAGCTGGAGAAGGGGGGCTGAACCACCACATGATTGGAATCACCAACCCGACTACTGGGTGGTCGTCCATAACTGAACCGCTGAACAGGTTGCTGTCCCAAACGACTAGGAGAATTTTGTGAGATATTAGGCACAAAGTGGGAAGGATTTGACATGGGGCGGACATATCCGTGAAGTGGATCATGAGCTGAAGGAGGGCTACCCACCTCCATATGTGAAAATGCTTGACCAGGTCCATTTTGCCTGAAGCACATCATGTGAAACCGTAAACAAAATGAAGAAATGCAAAGAAAGCATTGGAAAGAAAAATCACTCGTCTACTCATCAAAAGAAAATAAAAAATACTCATTCCTCCCTAAAACAAGCATAGGAAACAAACAGAATTCAATACTCACAATTGAGAACACCAAATGCAGTCGGGAATCTTTTAGATTTAACAATCAAATGGAATAATAATATAAACATATAAGATGAGTGAACAGTTAAAACAGAGCACGGCCTACCTCTGTACAGAGAAATTTGAAATTGTACTCGAGACATGGTTGAATCTTCCAACCCCGAGCAATGGTTCTGCAGGTCCAAGATGCACATTTTTGGTGAAGTTGGTTGTCACGGCACTTATATCCAAACCGTCCTCTTGTAGAAGAAGTTCATCACTAAAATAAAAATCGACAAAAGTCAAAACAGTATTTAAAACTTAAGTTTGTCAAGGGACTTCAGAAAATCCAAATAAACCAACTTCAAATTCAACTCGATGATGATGTGAAAATCAATTAGCTTGTACTCTGCACGCATATCATTTATTTGTTTTGTACAGATTAAACAATGATGGTCTAAATGAAGATAATGAGAAAGAAAGGTGTGGCTTATGGGAGAAGTGGTGTAGCTGGATAGTTCATTGCATATCCAGTGTGTGCTTCTCGGTCATGGTAAATGAGAATTTCTCGGTCATGGTAAATGATTCTCCCATGGAACTCTTCGAAACCCTGGCTGAGACATTATGAAGGCCCTTAACAGAATAATGTCGGTATTAGTGAATGAAGGTTTATTATTAGGCTTTATGTGTGGATCCAAACATTAACACTTGTTCTTCATAAGTGAGAAATTATTTTCCTTTTTAAGGCAGAATCAAGGTCAAAGACAAACTTCCCCAAGTCGTGGTTACTTGCAACAGGAACGGGGATGATGTAGACAGCCTAGCTCAAATCTTTGGATACAATGTGTCTTCATTAGCTATGGCATATCTTGGCCTCCCTCTAGGTGAACATTTAAAAACCAAGTCAATTTGGAAAGGCATCCTTGAAAAGGTAGCAAGTAGGTTGGCAAGTTCTTGACTTAGTACTTATTGCCAACAAATGTTTTAATAGCAGACTCAAGTCGGGAGAGCCGGGACTTTTGTGCAAACTAGACATGGAAAAGGCTTATGACCGTGTCAATTGGACCTTTGTGTTTTACATGAGATGTGGCTTTGGTTTGAAATGGATTCTTTAAAAGCTCACGGGGCTTAAAACAAGGTGATCCTCTTTCTCCACTACTATTTGTTTTTGTAATGGAAGCCTTTAGCAAGATGATTTCAAGAGTTGTGGAGGGCGGTTTCCTTTGTGGATTTTCAGCGGGGGAAGGTATATCTCACCTATTATTTGCTGATGGCACACTAATATTTTGTGGAGCCAGACATGATCATATTCAAGCTTTGAGGGCTCTTCTTCTTTGCTTTAAAGCTGCTTCAGGATTGAAGGTGAACTTGACAAAATCCGAAGTAGTTCTGATGGGAGATGTCACTAATATGGAGAGCATGGCTTCCATCTTGGGATGCAAAATATCTCCTGTGCTGATGAAATATCTTGGCCTCCCACCCCTTGGGTGCCCCATTCAAATCGAAATCAATTTGGAATGATATACTAGAGAAAATGGAGCGGAAATTGGCTAGTTGGAAGAGGATATACCTATCCAAAGGTGGTAGGGTTAGGGTCACATTAATTAAAAGTACCCTATCCAACTTGCTGACTTATTTCTTATCATTATTCCCACTTCATACCAAGGGTCGGTAACACATGGAGAGATTTCTTGTTTTTTTTTTTTTGGGGGCAAGGAGGGGGGGGGGGGGGGGGGGGGGGGGGGGGGATGAATGATGAGTTTAAGTTTCACTTGGTAAAATGGGCCACAGTATGTTCCCTTGTCTTAGAAGGAAGCTTGGGTATCATGAATTTGCACGTTTTTAACAAGACCTTGTTGGGAAAATGGTTGTGGAGATACCATAAAAACGGGGGACCTTGTGGAGAAATATCATAGAATCAAAGTACGGTAAAACATGAGGAGGTTGGTGTTCAAATGAGGTAAGTGTGCCATATGCGGTGGGGCTTTGGAAGCACATAAGAAGAGAATGGGATACATGCTTTAGAAATACCTGCTTTGAGGTGGGTGATGGATTCAAAATCAAATTTTGGCATGACCTATGGTGTGGCGATAGGGCACTCAAGGAAGCTTATCTAGAAGTCTATGATATAGCAAGAATGAAAGAAGCCTCGATTGCGGACCTTTTGGTTACATCAAATGGTGCTCCTCAATGGAATGGAATGTCACTTTCTTTAAAAATGCACATGATTGGGGGAAGTCGACACAATATCAGAGTTTTATAATCACATATACTCGACTCACATGAGAGGGAAAGTTGATGACAAGATTTTCTGGCACCATTCCAAGAAAGGGAAGTTCCCATCCGCTCCTTCTATCAAGTCATGAACACACATACAACAAACCCATTCCCATGGAAGAGTATTTGGAAGACAAAGACACCCTTAAACACACTTTTTTGTATGGACAGCTTCCTTGGGAAAGATACTCACACTTGATAATTTAAGGAAACGTCAATCTATTGTCATGGAGTGGTGTTGCAAGTGCAAAAAGAATGGGGGAGTCAGTTGATCATTTATTACTTCATTCAAGATTGCCACGACCCTATGGAATGATTTCTTCACTCGGGTGGGACTAACTTGGGTGATGCTGAGAAGGGTGATTGATCTCCTAGCTTCTTGGAGAGGCCTTTAGGGTAACTCTCATATTGCAGCAATATGGAAGATGATCCCAATATGTTTATGATGGTGCATTTGGATGGAAAGGAACGACAAAAGCATCCAAGATCGAGAATGATCAATGGAAGAGCTTATGAAATTGTTTTTCAATACTATACTTTGTTGGTCGGTTGTAATTGATTTCAATGGAATGAGTTTTCATGAATTTCTTGTATCACTAAACTAGCACGCAATGCTTTTGTATGTCCTATATACTTGTACTTGGGCTTGTGCCTATTCTTATGGTCAATAAAATTTTGTTTAATTTTGTTAACTGACAAAAAAAAACTTATCTAAAGGAGGGTCTCTTTAAATTACTCTGATAAGAGTTAGAATTTATCGATCTACTTTATGCGTATTTCCCCATCATGCAAGTGTAGCCAATTGTCTCAATAAGCTTTAGAGAGATTTTTATGGGGCGGTATAAGAGAGGAGCTGAAGTTCCATCTTGTAAATTGGCCCAAGGTGTGCTCTTCAACCTCCAATGGCGGGATAGGAATCAAGAAATCGATTACATTCAAAAGTGCCCTCATGGGGTGGCTATGGCAGTATGCAAGTGAAAGAGATAGCCTATGGAGACATGATTAATATGAAGTATGGTTGTGCTTGCGATGGTTGGAGCTTTAATGAGGTAATGAGGTGAATAGTCTTATGGGGTTGGATTATGGAAGAATGTTGGAACGGATTGGGGGAGTTCTCACAACATAATTATGAGGCAGGCGATAGATCTAGGATAAAATTCTGGCATGATGTGTGGTGTGGGGGTTGACTTCTTAAAGTGGTCTTTCTGGATCATTTACAATTTTCAAATGGATCACCTCAATAGGCAGTAGACTTCATCAGAGCAGCACAGGATTGGGAGATCGATCTTTCTGACTTTTCTATGATTGGTTGTATTCTGCTAGGGTGAGACAATATGGGGAAGATAAGATGTGATAGACCATGTCCAAGAGAGGGGTGTTTGAACTATGTTATACTATAAGACATTGATCCTTCACAAGAGCACTAACTTTCCATGGAAGTCCATCTAGGAAGAGTAAGGACTCACCAAGAGCGACTCTCTTTGTTTCGATAGCAGTGCTAGGAAAGATCCTTAATTATAAAAACCTAGAGAGTAGACATGTCCTGGTATTGAAGTCGTTTTGCATGTGTAGGAGGGATGGGGAAACAGTGGATCACCTTTTACTCCATTGTGAGATCACTAATACAATGTGGCATGCTGGATCGGCAGATTTGAGAATGATTACAACAGGCTCTTGTGGAGAATGAATTCAGTTTTCTAATATGATGTATATGACAATAAAGAAATGCTCAGAATTTCAAAGGCAGTGCAAACTCAAATTTTCCTTTTTTTAAAAATATACTCCATTGGATGGCTACCCTATTATGTTTCTCTAGTGTTAGCCTTCAGAATTCTGTTTAGTTCTTTACTCTCTCTAGTTAGGTGTATCTGAAAAACTGTGTACTTAATGGTACTCTTTTCATCATTTATAAGTAATCTCACAAATCAAAAAAATTATGATAATGACACAATTTCGCAATTGTCTTTCTGCTAGTTGTTTTCTATTTTCAAATTCCCGGACACAGCTTCACTTTTGCCTAATTGATTTCCAGCTATCATTCAATATCTGCCTACAATTCAAAACATTTCTAGCCAAAAGGTTGTGGACGTCATTGCTCTAGCTACTCAAATTAGAGAGTGCCCCCGTAGTAAAAAATTAAAAAAAAAGAAAAGAAAAGAATAAAAGCAGTAGCAAAAAATCAGTCTTGAGTAATACATCATAATAGTATAATACCATAAATCGCTATCAACTATATCTAAATAACAAAATATTGAATAATCATGACCATTGAAAAAGCAACCAAAAAAAAAAAAAAAAAAAAAAAAAACGTCAACACAATCTGTAACAAGCAGCAGCAGCAGCAGACAATGATGTTTACCCGTTGGGTGATTAGCTGTTTGAGTCTTGACTTATTGGGATGCTTGAAGTTTTCTAGGTTCACTATAATTTAGATTTGAAACTATTATGGTAAGTTGTATACCACCATCAGTTCTGGCCTCAATTAAAAAGTTATAAATACAACTAGGCCATGTGAATTTACACTATGCACTGTTTTAATTGGAAAATATTGTAATACAAATAAAGCATGCATATATACATGGGCAAGATGCAGCAAATGTATCTCTTGGATTTATTTATGTATAGATACACCAATATCTGGTCTGCTTACCTATAGTTGGGATCCCAATCTCCAGGATCAGGCAGTGAGAGGCCAACCTCAGGCTTTTCAGAAGCTGATCCTGCAGTTTGTGCCAATTGCATATTAGAACCAAGTGTAGAGGAACCCGGCATGCTCTGAGAGGGAGAGTAACCAGCAGAGATTCTGGTGCCTCCACGATGCTGCTTCCAGCTTGCAGCATTAGAACTTGATTGCAGATGCGATGGAGAACCATGAAGTACCTGAGAATTTCCTTCAGTTTGTGAAGAACTAGAGCCATCAGTAAATTGCCCTTGCCAATGAGAACATGACAGGCTCTCTTGAGATTGAGAATTTCCGGAATATCCCCAACTTTTTCTTCTATTAAACTGGCTAACTGCAGTCATCTTTCCTAAAGGTGATCCATGACTGCCTCTTGCTGGAGAGGTTGGACCATAATGTCCAGGAGAGCCAGCAGAAACTTGACTATAGGAACTTGGTGGAGTAAATTGTGAGGGGCTAGTGCCAAGAGGCAGTGATGTAAAATTTCCAGCCGAGGGACTTATACCAAGTCCACTTCCATGTGGGTATTGCATAACCCTTCTTCTCGTATCAGGACTACTTCCCAGCATTGAGACATTGCCCTGTGGATGCATGTTCATCCCAGATGAACTGACAGGCGAATAATATGCAAACACATTACTACTGTCTCCATAGCTTCCATAGCTGCTTCCAAGCCCTGTACTATCATTATAGCTACCATAACTTCCAACACTGCCATAACTGTTGGCATGTTGAAATGGCACTATCGGGAAGTGTGGGCTGTTATGAAGAGCAACTCTATTCCTTCCTGGAATCTACATGACGTACATATACTTCAGTGACAGCATAATGTGATAAATGGTGATAAAACAAAAGAATTAGCAATGATAGTCCAACAATTAAAAATGGAAGCATAATTGAAGGGACAGCAAGCTCACATTAGGAGAGAGACCAGCAGCAAACCAATGTCCTCCACCTGGGTGGTGGTCCACCATGATATTTTGAGCTACAGGCTAAACACACCATGGCCAAGAAAAATAATAGTTAGATGTATATTATCTGCTACAACACTTGTAATTGAGTAAAGAAATAAGTAACAGCGAACGTTGCATATTTTGATAAGATAATTTTATAATGAGCACTAAGGCACAATAGGCACACGGTGTGTATACAATTGATACACCTTAGAAAGGGCAATAAGCTTAAAAAAGTCCAGAAATCCAAGAAGAACATATGTATGGGGGCATCTAATGATAAAGTTTACAAAAATAGAAATTATTTAGCTCCTCGTCAGTCTTCTCACAATCCTCGAAGTTTCTATTATTCCTCTCCCTCCATATAACCCTGGCAACATCTCGGTGTAGTAACAAGTGATCGACAATTTCCACATCCCTTCTACAAATGCAGCACCAATTTATCACTCGTTGGCTCCTCAAATCGTCCAACATTAGAACTTTCCCAATGTTGCTACCCAAACAAAGAAAGCCGCCATTGGGGGAGCTTTATTCCATATTTTCTTCTATGGGAACCACACGGTAAAGCGATTTTACTTGAAATAGCCCAATCTTGATGGGGACCCAACACATCTGATCTTCTTGCCAGCGGTCTTACTGGGCATAAAATGAGGAACGGAGATCCAGCTCCCCATCACATCCAACTCTAATAAAATCCACTTCCAATTGAGTGGGAGCCGTCCACATTTTGTACATTGTCCACCACTGAGGCATCCATAACAAGTGCAATAGAGAACCAGAAAGACCCCTTAAGATGTTGATCACTGCACCACAAGTTGTGCCAAAACTTTATTTTAGAGTCATCCCCATGGAGGATGGCAACCAAATCACATTGATTTCCCCAAAGACACCCAGTCAAGGCCACCATTGCTTCACTCAATTGACGAATACCACTGAAGTTCCTTCCCCTACCTGAAACTCAAACACCTTGGACTCAGTGATAATTGGATTCAAATGACCCATACGTGATAACTGGCACCCAACCCATAATTCTAGAGCAAAGAAACACAGAATGATAGGTTTCACCAGCAAAAGTCACCATAGAGAGAGAGAGAGAGAGAGAGAGAGAGAGACCATCATAGTGAACCTTTTTATAACAACAATAAGCCTTTATAATGTTGAAGAATGAGTACCAAGTTCTGGTTTGCTGTGTGAGCAGGAGTGCCAAATTCTAGAGAGTCAATGTTAAAAAGGGATTAGGATAGCATTGGAGTTTTAAAAATCTTAACTGACTCAACTTAGCAAGGCTTTTTCTTTATACAAGTCAATTATATGAAAAGGATAGCCACTCAAATACATAGGGAATGTACAAAAGTCTTCCTAAAATACCCACAATCTAAACTTAATACATCTGATCTTTGTCAATTAAATGAGGTTGGTTCCATATATCCAATTTTGCCACTCTATCTTATCCTTAGTTGTATTATGTATTACTCTTCCCTATCTTTTCTTTTTTATAATTAGTAAACAAGAATTTTATTGACAAGAAAATGGGCATAGCCGAAGTACACACAGCATCTACAAGAGCGACACCTATAGGCATGATTGACTAGGGATGCAAGGAAGTCATGGACATTCAAACCATTGAAATCAATTTTTTAAATACAAGTAAACAAATTTTATTGATCAATGAATAGGCATAGCCATGTACAGAACTCTAATAGAAAACAAAAGTATGCCCTAAACTAAGTAGGTGCATTAGAGACAAGAAAATCATGTAGGTCCATGCCATTGAAGTCAATAGCAATGGCCCAAGTACACAGAGTTCTAAAAAATAAAACTTTGAGCTCCTCCATCGATCTCTCCTAGTCTTCAAACGTCAGATCATTGCGCTCCTGCCACAAGCACCACATGATGCATATAGGGATCATCTTCCAAACATTTTTTAATCTGTTGCATGCCTCTTAGATTTGTCCAACTGGCCAGCACTGCCACCACTGTCTCCGGCATAAACCAAGCCAAGTCTAATCTACTGAACACCTCATTCCATAATACCCTACCTATCTTGCAATGTAGTAGGAGATGGTTCACAGACTCATCCCCTTCTCTACATATGCAACACCAATCTACAATGATTACCCTTCGTTTCCTCAAGTTGTCGGTTGTAAGAATCTTACCCAACGAAATTGTCCACCCGAAGAATGCGGCTTTGGGGGGCGCCTTATGTCTCCAAAGCCTTCTCCACGGAAACTGAATATTGGGCTCGTGTGAGAGCCTTATAAAAAGAGTGAATCGAGAAAACACCTTTACCTGTGGGAATCCACCACAACACATCTTCTTGTTGATTGCTCAATTTTATAGAGTACAAAAGGCTGTAAAAATCTGCAAAGCTGCTCATTTCCTAGTCTTGTGCTGCCTGACTAAAATTGACGTTCCATTGGATTTGCCCCCCGGATATCCCCATGGCTTCCGCCACTGAAACATCTTTAGCACTAGCAATTTGGAAAAGAGAAGGAAATACCTCTTGTAGAGTACTATTACCGCCTCTCTAGACTTTAGTTTTGGAACCCTCACCCAAATGAAGTCTAGTGTGTCGAGAAAAGACCTCTCATCCTCTTTTAATGTGTTTCCACAATCCCACTCCATAAGCCTCTCTTACTTCTTTAGTGCACCACCCCCTCCCATAAACCTCCATATTTGCTCTCAATCACCAACTTCCACAGGTTTTTGGTTCCTTATTATATCTCCACAACTATTTTCCAAGTAATGTCCGGTTAAAGATCCTCATATTTCTAATGCCCCCCCCAAGAGATGGGGCAGCATACCGTCTCCCACTTGACTGAGTGAAACTTGAACTCCTCCCCCACTCCACTCCACAATAAATCACGTTGGAGTTTCTCAAGTCGGAACGCCACACTTGCAGGTATAGGGAGTAAGTATAAAGAATAACTTGGTAAATTAGATAAAGTACTCTTTAATCAAGGTAATCCTACCACCTTTCGAAAAATACATCATTTTCTATCCCGCAAGTCTCCACTCAACTTTCTCAATCACTGAGTCTCATAAAGAGGACGCTCTCGAATGAGCCCCCAACGGAAGGCCCAGGTAAGTCATAGGAAGAGAGGCTATCTTACATCCCAGCGTGTTGGCTAGCTGTCATATACTGCGAACACCTCCAATTTGTTATGGAGATATGATTTGGGCATTATTATTATATTTATAGTAATACTTTCCTTTATAGCTAGATACTTTCCTTTATAGATTATACATAACTGCCAACATTTACCTTGTATAGCAGATTAGGCGCTGGAAATCTGGCAACAATTGTGTAAACTCTCTTATATATATTGAAAGCACACCCTCTAGAAAGGGTATTCAGACCAATTTGATATGGTACCAGAGCCTCTCCTCTGATTTCCGTCGGTTTGGTCTTAATCACTGGGTGTATTTTTTATCGCTATTCTTGGGAGGAATTTTTTTTTCCTATTTCCACAAGTTCTTTCTTGCTCTTCGTGGGAGTTGCTGCTTTCTGTAGTGTCAAACTTTGTGGGTTGAGTTTTGGTGGCTGTCGGACCTGCTTTTTAGAGTTGCAAACTCTGTTCTGTGTTGCACGCTACTTCTCTCGGTGGTTTTTTGTGGTGGTTGTGCATCTCTGAGTCTGTCGGTAGTATTTGGTGTTGACTGTGTGGTGGCCGACCACTTTTGGGGTGGTTGTTGACAGTGCTAGGTTCAACGTCTTCTCTGTGTGATATCAGCATTTTGGTTTGCCGATTGGTTTTTTGGGCAAGTATCACCACTTGGGCCCTTCTGTTGTTACTTGGGCTTCTTCATTGTGGGCTGTTTATTTTGGCATTAATTGAGCTTATTCATTGCGTTACCTGGGCTTATTATTGCTGTTTAAACTTGGGCCATCTGTTTGTTTTCTTTGCCGTGCCTGCCTTGGTTTATTTGGTTGGATTTGCTACTATTTTCTACATGCCTTTCATCATGTCTATTAAGAATAATATTGTTCGCTTTACTGGGAATAATTTTTCCTACTTGGGAATTTCAATTTAAGATTTTTGAAAGGAAAATAATTATCAAATCATATTGATAGTTCTGCTAAAGTTCCCACTGATGAAAAGGAATTCGCACAATGGGAGGTCAAGGATGCTAAGGTGGTCTCTTGGCTGTTGGGGATGATTGAGCCTCATCTTGTGACCAATCTTCGCTGCTTTACTACGCCTCAGGCTATGTGAGACTATCTCCACCGTATTTACCACCAAGATCACAGTGCTCAGAAGTTCCAATTGGAGTTCAAATTTAGTAATTATAGTCAAGGTAATTTGACCATTGAACAATTTTATTCTGGTTTTATTAATCTCTGGAGCGAGTATTCTGCAATTGTTCATGCTAAGGTTCCCCCGGCGGCACTAGCGGCTCTTCAAGTGGTTCATGCTGAGAGTCAACGTGACCAATTCCTGATGAAGCTTCGGCCTGAATTTGAACCTGTCCAGGCTGGCTTATTGAACTATAATCCAGTTCCTTCTTTGGATACTTGTTTGGGAGACTTATTGCGTGAAGAACAATGGTTATCCACTCAGTTGCAGTGTTTCAGTTGCAAGGAGTTTGGCCATATTGCCTGCAATTTCCCTAAGAAAGTTTGTAACTACTGTAAGAAAGAAGGCCATATCATCAAGGACTGTCGAGTGCAACCTCAGAATCGCCAATCCCAAGCTTTTTAGGCTTTTGTTCAGTCCTCTTCTTCTGCACCCCCTACCATAAGCTCTGCTTCATTTGTTTTCACACCAGCAATGGTACAATAAATGATTGTCTGTTTTTATGGCTTTAGGCCTGCAAGGTACGGGTACTAATTCAACTTCTTCTTGGATTGTTGATTTGGGTGCCTCTCATATGACTGGTAGCACAATGGGTCTCCAGGGTGTTCGTAAGTATGAAGGCATGCAAAATATTCAAATTGCTAGTGACAATACTCTTCCTATTACTGCTGTTGATAATTTAAGCTCTTTGTTTCACAATATTTTTCTCTCCTGGATTATCTACCAATTTGATTTATGTTGGCCAATTGGTAGATAATAACTATGATGTTCATTTCTCTCGTGGTGGTTGTCTTATGACGTTATTTTGTGCTAGTCCTTCGTGCTAGTTCTTCTTGTGTAAGAGACCGAGTCTCTTGTAGCCTCTCTAACTCCTAGATTTCCATCACCTTGCTTTTCTTGCACTCCCCTATATCACCAAAAGGCTGCGTATTCCAAATCTTCAGATCTTCTTTTAGTGCTTTCAGTTTACCCGCAAAGACGAAGCTAGGGGTACCCTGAATTTGATACGAGGACCACCATTGTCTCACTCTGTCCACAAAACCTTCGGATTTTAGCCACATGTTTTCAAATTTGAAATACTATTGACTTCTTCAGAGACCACCACAATCAAGCATGATAAGGCAATGATTCGAACAAAGATGAGGTATTCACTTTTGCCAAACATCCGGAAAGTGACTTGCCCATTTTGGTAATATTAAGAAAAGATCTAATCGAGACCATGTCTGATTATTAGACCACGTGGCAGAACCCCTTGCTAATGGCAAATCCACCAAGTTCAAATCAAAGATGCACCCCGAAAACTCTGTCATTGCTGGCCACACTCTTCTATCCCCCGAACACTCACTTGGAAATTTTATAACATTAAAGTCTCCCCCAATACACTGAGGGAGGTCCCACCAGCTATGCACTCCAACTAATTCTTCCCACAAATATCTTCTATTGTTGTCTAAGTTTGGACCATACAAACCTGCAAAAGTCCACAAAAAGTTATCTGATACACTCTTGAAGGATCATGCCATCGAGTATAGCCCTATAAATTCCACCCTTTTCTCCACCACCTTGTCTATCCCACATCACCAAGACATCTCCTGACGCCCCAATAAAGGCCATATACACCCAATCCATGTGTACACAACTCCATACACTTCGCACAATTTTCCTATCAATCATTTTCATCTTAGTCTTCAGTAGACTAACAATATCTGCCTTCCACTCACGAAGCAAGTTTCTTACTTGAAGACGCTTATTGGCCTCATTGAGCCCGCGGACATTCCACGACACTATTTTTGGTTTCATTGGGGGAAGGTAAGCCCCTTCCCTTTCGACCTGCCTCTGCTGGAGCTGCCCTCAGAGTTCATAGACCAAGTCAACCTTTTTAGCTCACGCTGTTTTTTTGATCCAGCTTTTCTGTGACTTTGGTGCCCCACTTCAATGGTGGTAAGCAAAGCCATAAACTGTTCCTCAAAACCTTCACACTCCATCCCCACACATTTTTGTATTTTTTTTACTTTATGAAATACCCAATCTGAGAGATTACAATGCACTTGGCAGCATGAAGCTCAGGGGGATTGGATCACCCCTTCTGCAGTCCATCTGCAAGCCTTGGGTCTCTTCTACCAAAGAAATATCCTCCAAACCAAAATGCCCACTTAGTACCTGAGTAAAACTCTTAGAATTTTCTTCATCAGAAATCAGTAGTTGTTCACTATCGGGATGCGAATAGCCATCAGAAGACACCCCATCCTCTTTGTCCATCTCAGAATCCTCAAGAAGCTGTGCTAGTGGGTTCGCTGGAGTGAGACCATCACCCATGTTGCATATCGGCACTTTCTATCCCTCCTTCGATGGTGAAACACCACCCCGTGGTGTTGAGGAGGCCATTTTGAGGTTCTGCGCACTCAACATGTGCGGGCCTTCATCGGAGACCACCACCGTTGGTGCCAACATCTTCTGTGATGCTGCCGGTTGTTCCTCCACCGTCGGCGTGCGTCACGGCGTGATGTTTGGTGGAGGCACACTATTCCCGCTGCTAGAAGGAGCCCTAAGGCCTTCCTTCCATCTGGGTTGGGTTCTGGGTTGAGGTCTGTGCTCTTTGGGTTTGCCCATGGGATGAGACCTAGCCCATCGGCCCATGTTTCCTTCCTGATTCCTCCTGTGAGGCCCAACCCTTTTACTTATACTTGGCCTAGCTTGTGAACCCACCCCCTTAGCCTTATGAGAAGAACCTATATGGGCTGCAATGGGCCTTCTAGATACCTCCGGGCCCTTCGTGAATCCTCCCTCTATTTTTTCCTTTTTACTCCCAACACACTTTAGAATCTCCTCCATCGTCTTCTGCAGATGCCACAACTATCCTTGCATTTCCATCAAAGCACGTCGCACATCCCCATCCTCCTAGCTGACAAACTCCCTGCCAAAGCCCACATTTCGTACCACAAGAGGGGCTCAACGCAAGTATCTATCCTTGTAACTCTCCCCACCGTCACCACCACCTTGTTGACGGAGTGGCGCCACCTGATCCAGTGCATCCTTATAGGACAAAGTGTTCGTTCGATCTCCTCCTCTGGGCTCCTCCGAGCAACCCACCCCTGTTTCTTCCTTCCAGAGAATAATCCCATAGAACCTCCCTCAGTCTCCTCCATCCCTTCCCCCCCTCCCCTTCAGGTACGAATAGAAAGCTTCGTCTTCCTCCCTCCTAGTACTCTGCTATCACCATATAACAACCTCGACTATTCGAGCACCTCTATGCTATAAAGCTTTGATAACCCTCTCTATTAGCCGTATAAAAATCCTTCTTTTCCCCACTCAAGCATTCCTCCACCGCTCCCCCAAGCCATTTCACTATGATTGGTCCTAGCAGTAATGTATTCTCTCTTTTCCACCCTCTCTGTGGAATACGCAACAATCCACCTTCCTTCACAAGTAAAATGAGTTTTGATTCTATTACAAGCTCTCTTGGGAATCCCATCTTTACACCATCGCAATACTCTTGCGCCATTAACGTAACACCATCAACGATGGAGTCTACGTGATTTTTCGCATGTGTACAGAGAGAGAAGTGTTTTGGGTGAGAGAAAAGTGTTTTGTTTTATGATGAATATTGAAATCAATTACAATTGACCAATGGAGTAAACTGTTAACAAAGAAGGTTCTAAGCTCTTCCATTGATCACTCGTGATCTTTAAAGCTTCTTGAATTCATCTCTCTCCAAAGACACCGCCATAGACAAACGGGGATTATCTTCCCCATTGATGCAATTTGTGAATTACCACGTAAGCATCCCCAATTTGATAAGAAAACATAACTACCCTTCATGGCATCACCCAAGCTAGTCCTACTCTAGCAAAGAATTCATACCATAGGTCGCGGCAACCTCGCAATAAAGGATTAAATGATCAACCGACTATTCATATTATGCATCACCTCTCCCTATCCATCACATTTTCCTCCACTATGCCAATTGGGGGTGGGCGGTGGGTCACCCAGAAGCACCTCGGTGGGCAAGTTGTATAAAAATTTTAAGTTGTATAAAAATTTTGACAAAGTGGACAACTAGCGGGTGGGTATCCCACTTACCTGCTTGCTTTACCTATATGTATATTAAATAAACCCTAAACCTAATCACTCATTTCTCTCCCTCCCCTTCTCTTTCTTATCCTCCTCCTCAGCCACGCCACCCTGTCCTCAGCCACGCCACCCCGTCCTTCTTTCTTCTTCTCCTCAACCATGCCATCGTCACCTTAGCCATCAGCCACCACGGTACATTGTCATTGTCACCATGTGCAATGTCTTGAAGGCACAAACCAATGACCACAACCATGGGTGTCGATCTGAAGGCCACTGCAAAATAGGTTTGGTTTTATTTGTCTGATTTGGTCTGATGGTCTGATTACATAGGATCCGGACGGTGGCCTCGGAAATCCACCTGCTAGTTCAATGGCTACAAGCGAGCAAGGGTGACGGCAGGGGTAAGGTGGAAAATGGCCACCCCCTAATGTCAACCCATATCACTTAAGCCTCTTGCTAATCCTTATTTCTCCAATTTTATTCATCTCTTTTCGTTTGACCAAGCATCAGTCTTCATCAGGTAAACCACTTTGATGGCTCTAAATTGGATCCACCTCCCACTTCACCAATAAATAGATATTTTCAATGAAAATGCAAAATATTTAATGATATTGATTATCTAAGGCTGCGTTTGGATGTTGAACTGAGTTGAGTTCTCTATGAATAGTAGTGAGTTGAGATGATAGAATGAGTCTTGTGGGGCCCACCTAAGATGAGTTTAGATGTATTTATAGGAAGTTGAAAAAGGTTATAGGTCCCACGTGTAAAGAGGTGTTGAGTTGAAAAAGGTTGTGGGTTCCACCTGCAAAGAGGTTTTGAGTTGAGATGGGTTTAGTGATTTGAGATTTGGGTGTTTGGATATTAGAAGAAATCTAAATCTGAACCGAACTCAGCTGAGCTAAGTGCAGTCAAGGAATCAAACAAGCCCTAAATCTATTATCTGTTGAAACTTTAATGAAAGTAGTTATCTGATTAAACTTAATACTTTTTTCTATAAGTAAAAAGAATTTATTAATCCACAGAATTAGACAAAACCCAATTACACAGGAGGTATACAAGAGATGAACCTAATTACAAGCTAAGAGCTGTGAAAAACAGCATAAACATAATATACTATTACTAGAACATAAACATGTTTATAATATATTAATAATCACTAATTTGAAGTATTATCCTTAAGAGAGGAGGAAAGCAGCTCAAAAACATACTAACACATACCAAACTCTAACAGAAATAATGATTCAGGATGTCGAAAATGAAGGGTGTGTTTTGTTAATGAAAATTTAAGTTTTGAAAGGTGTTTTTGTTGGGTTTTGTGCAAGTAGATAGGAAAATTTGAATAGTTTTTTTGAAAGATGTTTTGTATTGGAGCTTGTGAAAGTCGCTGGGAAGAACTGAAAAATGCTCAATGGACTAACTATGAGAGCATGAGTATGCAAGTAAGCAAAATGTTTGGGCGAAATATGCTTACCTTATCCAGCAAAAGTTGTTTGAATGTAATGATTGGATGAAAAGTTGTAATAGAATTGTTCTTTTGAAATTCAAAGATATTTGGACTGAAGTTGAAAATTTAAAAAAAAAAGAAAAGAAAAAGTTCGAGATTGACTTACAAACAAGGCTGAAGATTTTTTTATAGGTAAATGAAATTTTATTAATATAAAAGGAAATAGACGTAGCCTATGTACAAGACGTATATAAGAGAAGACACCTATTCAAGAACTAGGAATAAATACAAGAAACAAGGCTGAAGATTTTACATTCTGTTTCATACTCTTCTTTATATTTTGTTGGTAAATCACGTGTCATGAACTAGTAGCAGAAAAGAAGGTACATAAAGGGAAACTGAAACACAAGGGAAACTTGGATTAAAGTGTCATAAATCAATGCAGAAAGTCAATAAACAGATCAACTTACCAGACGGGGAGTCTCTTGGGGAGGCTTGTATGGGGATGTGAAAGGTTCCCCTGTGACAAAAGGGTGTTTTGAAGCCTGCATGCACATAGATTTCAATTTCTAATTTCATAGCTTGGACTCTACACTCTATGTCAGCAGACATCAAGAATAGTAAACGACTGAAGGGCAACAGTTGAAGCAAATTTCTATAACCTGAAAAGGCGACCACCGTTTTGCAGGATCAAACTCAACAAGTCCTCTCAAGAAATCAATCAAAGCTAGTCGTATTTGCCCTTCTGTTACAAGTTCATGACCAGACAACCATCAGTGACATCTTCAAGAGCTTGTAGAAACATTTCACTAAAATGGACTCTGCCAATTCAAACAGAGAACGGAAAACCAAACCTTTTATAATATCTTCCTGAGGCAAGTTCTTCCTATAAGGGTAGTTTCGGACAATAGCTTCAAGATTCATATGTTTGAAATACTCTTTTCCAATCACTGGCTTTTTCTTCTCTCTCTGAACAGAAACCAGCAACAAAACAATCAAAACACAACAGAATAATAACATAAGCAGAGTATCGTTCCAAGAGGAAAGAAAAGAAAGATTACACCATTGATGGATAAGTTTGGTATATTTCCACTTCTATTTAAATATCCTCTTACCAAAAATACTACAATAAGAACACTTACAGCTTCATATTCTTCTTCTGTTAATACTTTGTAAGCACTTCTGCCATTTGTCGAAACTTCACCATTCTCTATATTGTGGACACTTCCAATGCGCTTAAAAAACTTACTTGTGTTTTTTGCCTCCTTTAATACATAATCTGGGGGTTGACCTCTACAAAATGTTGACTATATATCAAGGCTGTTTGACAATAATAACAACATGCAATAAACTAGCGGGTAATGATTAGTAAGACTTTTCAGTTCACAAATATGAACCTAACAATAAATTTTCCTGAAACAAAACAGAAGAAAATTCCAAAACTTATGAGAAAAACCAGTTTATGTAATGACGGTACCCTAAGTACCCAAGTAAAAGGAAAAAAATTGCGAATATTGAATCTAAGAAGAGAGTGCCAAGAGCAAGAAGCAATCAGATCAACACCTTTCATATCTATCTTATTACACAATTATATACCTCGAGGAATGGAGAAAACCTTAACAGTATTTATCCAACTAAGTCTAAACAGTTTACACCACTGAAGTAACCACTAGTCTGCCGAAAGATAAATATAAATAGATTCAAATTCCATTTTAAATTAATGATAAAGCATGAACAGATAAAACTCCCACATATGAATCAAATCATATGAATCAAATATTGGAAAAATGTACAGATAGTTCAAATGATATAAAACTAGATACCAACTAAGGGGCATCATTACCCTAACGCAGTCAAATTCTTTTTAATCAAAGATAGGATTTTCTCCCCAGCTATTTTAATTGACCGCAGTGCCATCAAGGCCAAACTAGAATCAAGATTAGTTAAACAGACATAAAAAGATGCTTCACAGTTCACAAACCAACTATAGCATAAATGACATCAAAGAAGCTTGGCTGGCTGACTAACACCCACAAATGGAAAATTTGGGACTTCGGAAGATATCTCAGACCAATCTACTTTCATGGGGAACATCATTTTATAATAATTCAAAAAGGAAGATATTTTGATGAAGGGATGAAAGAACATTACAAAGCAATAGATTTTTTTCCTGATAAGTAATAGTACAAAGGATGGTGTTGTCTTCTTGGAGCTTACAAACACACTGCTAACAGTTTAAGCTTAATTACCAAGAGAGAAAATGGATCACATTCAGTTTGACATGTCTGAGTGAATGAGGATCATTTTTCCTCTTTTTTTATGAATGGAGTGAGGATTTAAATTATCGGATGACGTATGCATGGGATTGAAGAAGCTAAGATAAACAATCCCTAACAATTCTTGACATCAAAATTCCTCTAAATTGACTTTGAATGAGAACCACGCAACTCCACTCCATCCCAGATTAATGCACGCAGACCAAAAGCATCCTCAAATGTCCTCTTATATGCTTTTCTTTTTCTATATGAGGAAAATAACTCACTATAAAATAATTAACCTTCATCACGGGAGGAGACGTCATCTGGTCCAAAGACCATTGGCATCCCCCTATACTGAATTAGATAAAAACTATCATAAGCAATTTCCAGAACATCTTCCCTTTAGAAAACAGGGAAGGAAGCGCACTTCAAGCTTCTAAGAAACTTGAAGAACCCAATACATATCAGTATGGTCGTACAATAAAGACTTTAAACAGTGGTGGCCAAAATTGCCAAATTCAGTGTCACTGTGCTTAGAAATAGTTTTTCTCCATCTCCACTTTGACAGCTTAAAGTCAATGTGGAACCTATGCACTTATGGCATCTATTCAACTATAATCTCCCACCTGAATCATCCACTCAAATGTGGTCAACCCTACAACTGGGCCGTTCTTTTTTCTTTTTCTTTTTCTTTTTCTGGTTCCATATTTGCATAAAAATCTACTAAGGTACAAACAAGAAGATAAATTAAGCTTAGCCTCATTGCCTTTGCAATCAAGTCTACATGTAATTATGACATGTGCATCTAAAAACCATTTGTTTATTTATCCCAGATCAAGTGAAGCAGAATAAGGCAAAGGTGAATTAAAACCGCCAAGGAAAATGAAGGGCATACCCAAGTATTTCAATCATTCGATTAAGGAGATCGAATTCTGAAGCTCCTGGAAATAATGGCAAGCCTAGAAACAATTCAGCAACAATGCAGCCAAACGACCACATATCGATAGTCGTAGTATATCTGAACACAGGGCTAAGGACCAAACAGAAAACTTGTGATAATAGATGAAAGATGACAGATCAAAAAAGAAACAAGATTTTGATTTCTAATGCACCAAATACAAAACTAACCTATCTCAGAAATTATTGTGAGCAAAAGAATCATTCAATAATTAACTTTAAAGAAAAAAAAATCTCCCAATGAATGGGTAAACAGATCTCAATTCAGACTACATAATATACAATAGCATTCCAGTTGACCAAGGGTCAGGGAGTCAATATATATATATATATAGAGGTAATCAAGAAGCTATATTCATAAGATAATAGGTATAGCCCAAGTAGCCAAATATATGTGGCTCCAATTGGATAAACTTTGGTCAACGTTTGAAAATAATTTAGTATGTATGTCTAGAATAAGTAAAATGATGGTTAATAGGATAACAAAACTTGCTAAAAAAAAAGAAGTAAAACTCCTAACGAATAAGATATCATCGAAGAACTTGCCTCACACCGCAACTGAACTTGTCCTTAACTGTAGGGGATCTATCTTTGACCCATTCCCATCCTAGACTCTGAGGTTTTAGCTTAAACTTAGACGATCAGTATGATTCCAATTAAGTTGTAGCCCAGGAAGAAAGCAAGCAGGGAGAGAAGGCCAAAAGAAACGTGGCAGAAATTGAATTTGAACGTGAGAGACAAAACTATACATAAGCATGGCAATAAATCGATTGACAAGGATACTGATACCCAAGAAGAACTTCAGGAGATCTGTAGTAACGACTCTGCAGAATGGATGGAAAAAAAAAATAGCAAATTATAAAATCATCCACTACATACTAGGAATGGGGAAAATTGCCTGGTGGTTAGCATAACTGCAAACCTGAATGTAGGAGTAAACGGTGTGATCTTCCATGCATGCTGATCCAAAGTCAATAATTTTAATTTCTGCTGGCTTCACACTGTAGTTTAAGACAGACAAAGCAATGTCATCAGAAATACATTTCATAGTTTGAAGTCCTAAACCATAATCAAAATTCCCACCTTGTGCACAAAAGGATGTTTTCTGGCTTCAGATCACAATGAATTATCCCAGCCTCCTTTAACAGAGCCAGTCCACATAAAATCTATTTTGAGGGAGAGAGAGAGAGAGAGAGAGATGAACAAACATCCAAAGATGATACATTACAAGACAAGGTCAAATCCATACAAAACTATTCCATAGATGATACATTACAAGACTAGATTCAATCCCAAGTTAGAGCTGCTATACCTGTTTAGAGAACATTTGGACAATGCTCAAGGATAATCCCCTAAAGTGATTTATTTTTATAAGCTCATACCTGAAAAATAATGACATATCATAGCCATGATCCATGCACACTTAAAACCAAATTATATGCGTAGTTGAATAGATTACAAAGTATTGTAGTCCTTGTAACTTACAGATTGGTTTCGAGCAGTTCAAAGCAGATGCACAAATGACGTTGATGTACGAAGGAATCAAAAATACGAACAATATGATGCTTGTCCTCAGGATCATACTTCTTATTCAACTGCAAAAGGATGCAGACTTTCACTACTAACTATCTTTTCATAGTAATGCCGAAATTTCACCAGCAAGATCACTACTATGGAAAACATCTTGTTAAGGGAGAAAATAATTACCGTTGTCAATATTATCTTGTTAAGGGGGAGAAAATAATTACCGTTGTCAATATTATCTTGTTAAGGGAGAAAATAATTACCGTTGTCAATATGGATACTTCAACCCATGCCTGCTGATAGTAAGCAGGTTTATTTTTTATGATCTTCACAGCAACAAAACTGTCAGTCTCTGCAACCCAGCATTTAGCAACCTGCCCAAATGTCCCATGGCCAAGAACATCTTTGACAATATATCTACAAATTATCAAAGGAATTTAATTGAACAGTTAATTCAGGAAGGATAAACCAAACAATTAAAAGGCTCCAATTAAAACTCTTCCATACTAGGCAAGAGGGATAGCATGCTGCAAATTATAATATCCAAAGTTCAAGACCTCCAATTCAAATTTGACTATCGACTAGTCACATGATCAAAAAAGTATTCATAAAGATGAAGTTTAAACTTATTTATTATTATCATTTTTTTAAATGATAAGGATGCACTTGATTTGGGCCTGAGCATTGGCAATGGGCCATTGCCAAGTCCAAAATTTGACTAAAAGTTGAAGTTTTGACTAAAGCCAAAACCATTGGAGAGGTTAATCCACATTGGACTATCTATCCAAAAGTCAAAATAATAATATAATATTAGATATTTTAATAATAATTTTTTTTATATATATTTTGCAAATATACTCCATATATTAATTAATAATTTAATTTTTACTTGTTTCCCAACTATTTTCTTCCTCAACCTAATTATCCAATAGTAGCCACTGTGAATATTTTTAGAGTAAAATATTGTTTTGGAGATGAATAGTGGCTGGCCAAATTTGGAGAAATGGATGGATTTACTGTAGTGCAAAAGTGGAGCCTTGGAGTTTTGACTACTCCAATGCAGACCACTTTTGAGCTACTTAGCCAAAATTTGGCCAATGCCAATGCTCTTAGGCCATCAATATCAAAGGAAGAATCGACATCTTGGCAGAACTGCATGACGAATTCAAAGAATGTGCAACCTGAACAAATGCATGATGACTTGCCTATAAAAAAAAAAAAAAAAATGCATGATGACTTTTTATTTGATGACAAGAATTTTATCAACCAAAAAACAGGTATAGCCCGAGTAAAAAGGATGCATAAAGGAGACAAATATAATAAGGCAACTAGAAAAGAGCTAAAAAGTCTTAAAAACTAGAGATGGTGCAACCAAAATGAGCTCAAGACCAGTACTAAGGAGTTAAGAAAACAATCCTTAACATTCAACTAAGAACCGTTCGAAAGCAGCTATCCAAATGAGCATGTCAGATTATCTGAATAGTTTCAATTTGAACCCAGATTAATGTCTTTCTTTAAATAGAATAAAGAAAATCTAATGAAAGTTCTTCCTGAATTTATTTATTCATCCATTTGCTCTGCTAACTCCCTGTCCAAAGATTATTTAAAAGATAATCTGACATAGTTCTCTTATCGGTGTTGCAAAGGACTCAAACCAAAAAAAAGGTAAAATAAAACGACCAAACAGAAAATTAATAGGGGTGATCTATCAGCTACCACTAGTTTAAATCAGTAATTTCAGGTGTTAAAGGTTCACAAAGCAGACACTCTGCGGACACTTGTAATACTTATAGGAGACTAATTATTATATAGACCAGCAATAGTATGTCAACAGGGGTAACTCGTCCTGCTTACAATTGATGTTGAGATGTTGCTTGCCTAGATTGAACCTACAATAAGTTGTAATTAACAAAGTTGAATAACTATTCCGAGGCAAGAAGACAATCTCAATTTTTTTCACTTCTAACCAAAAATCTCAAACGCCCTCTGTAGCAATGAAGATGGCAAAAAGAAAAAAATGTTTCAAAAAAAAGTAAGAATAACAAACCTTCGCTGTGTTTCTGAATTGACCAAGACAAAGTTCACAGTCAGGATAAGATCCGAGTTCACATTATCAAAGCCATCGTTTTGGACTCCAATGGATGGGCTGGTCAAATATCTCTTAGGATTTAGTTCCTCTGAATACTTAAACTGAGGATTGCATATTTGGTACGTCTCAACTATTTCCTTGGTTAGTCTTGCCGCCAGCTGCACAATAAAAAGCTAAATGTCATTACATATATCTGCTTCAAAAAACTCAGATCTAGACATTCTTTCAACCGCAAAATGTCAAATGATGCTAAGCTATTAGAATTATATATGTTTTGCTGTTTGCATTGATACAGCTTCTATATATAAAAGTGGCAACTGGTTTTTTCTCCCAAATCAAACATCCAACCAGGCGAGGCACATAGCCACAAGACTTTGAGATAAGTTCCAGATTCTTTTAATATCATCACAGCAAAAAGTAGGGACCATTAAGAGCATAATAATTTATTTTCATTACATAGTGTTGCAGAGTTTATAAACGAAGGGGATCCAACGGAAATGACAAATTAAGCAAAAGAAATGGAACAAAAAGTAAAGGGATGTTTCCTACCCCTTGATTGGATGTTTCAAACATAAAACAATGGAATGAAAAGGCAAAAAAAGATATATCCGGGTATTAAGGGTTTTATGTAAACTAGATTTGGAAGCCATAAACCAATGTGTACAGGGAATTCTTGCTATAATTTTTTTTAAGTAAATGATTTTATTAAATAATAGGCATAGCCCAAGTACACAAGAAGATATACAAATGTATGCCCTATCTATGTGGAAGCAATAGAGACATGCAAGTCATGTAAATCGAGGCCATTAAAGTCTACAGCTATGGCCCATGTACATAGAGTTCTAATACAAAAAGCTCTTAGGTCCTCTATTGAGCGCTCCTTGTCTTCGAACGTCTGGTCATTGCACTCCTGCCACAAACACCATAGAATACAGATAGGGACCATCTTCCACACAGCTTTGATTTGTTGAATGCCTCTTAAATTTATCCAACTTGCCAAAAGTGCAACCACTATAGCAGGCATGACCCAAGCTAACTCTAATCTGTTGAAAACTTCATTCCATAACACTCTAGCTGTCTCACAGGTAGTAAGAGATGATCCACTGCCTCACCACATTTCTTTCAACCAATCTACTATGATCACCCTGCGTTTCCTCAAGTTATATGTTGTCAATATCTTACCCAAAGAAGCAGTCCACGTGAAAAATGATGCTTTGAGAGGCGCCTTATGTCGCCAAATCCTTCTCCATGGAAACTAAGTATACAGCAAGTGTGTGAGAGATTTATAGAAAGAGCGAACCGAGAATGTATCTTTGTCTGCGGGTATCCACCACACCATATCAGCTCGTTGGTTGCTCGGTTTTGTGGAATACAATAAACTAAGGCCTTGTTTGTTTTCAGAAAACATCTCATCTTATCTCATTTCATCTAATCATTATAACTTTCACAACTTCCAATACAAAATAAAATAAACAATTCAACTTTTTCAAATCCCAAAACAAAAATAATATTAAAAAATATATTCTAACAATATTTTATTCAACTTTTTAACTTTAATCTCAACTCATCTCATCTCATCTGCGAAAACAAACGGGCCCTAAATAAGTCTTCAAAGCTGCCCACTTCCCAATCTTGGGCCGCCCTACTAAAATTGATGTTCCATTGGACTTGCTCCCCCGATATCACCATAAAATCAGCCACTGAAGCTTCTTTTTCACAAGCAACCCAGAAAACAGAAGGGAGTGAGTCCTTTAGAGCACTATTGCCACACCATATGTCGCTCCAGAATTTAATCCTAGAGCCCTCACCCAGAACGAATCTTGTATGTCGAGTAAACCCCACCCCACCCCCCCCCCCCCATCCTCGTCTTATGTGCTTCCAAACTCCCACTCCATGAGCCCCACTCACCTCTTTAGTACACTAGCCCCACCCCCCCACGCCCCCTACCACAAACCTCCATATTTGCTCTCAATCACCAACTTCCATAGGGCTTCCGATTCCATATTATATCTCCACAATCATTTTCCTAGTAACGCCCGATTAAAAATTCTCATATTTCAAATACCCAACCCACCAGAGGAGATTGGGAAACATACCATGTCCCAACTGACTAGGTGGAATTTGAATTCATCTCCCACTCCACTCCACAAGAAATCACGCTAATGTTTCTCAATCCAGGATGCCACACTTGCTGGAATAGGGAATAGAGACAAAAAGTAAGTTGGTAAATTAGACAGCGTACTCTTAATTAAGGTAATCCTACCACCTTTCGACAAATATAGTCTCTTCCAGCCTGCCAATCTTCTCTCTATCTTCTCGATCACCGTGTCCCATATTGGAATAGCTCTTGAGGCAGCCCCCAACAGAAGGCCAAGGTAGTTCATGGGAAGAGAAGCAAACTTACAACCCAGTGTGCTAGCCAACTGCCTTACATTGTTAACACTTCCAATTGGCACAATTTATGATTTGTCAAAGTTCACTTTCAAACCAGACGCTGCTTCCAAACAAAGTAGAAAGGCCTTCAGTGCCCAAACCTAGTTTTGGTCTACCTCACAAAAGATTAATGTATCATCTACGAACAACAAATGAGAAATATTAATAGTTCCCCTATTTGGCTATTTGGGTCACCAATTGAGAAACCAGCCATAAAACCATTATTAACCAATGCTGATATCATTCTGTTAAGCGCCTCCATTACAATGACAAAGAGAAGTGGGGACAACGGGTCCCCTTGTCTTAAGCCTCGGGTGCTGTTGAAAAACCCAACTGGACTTCCGTTTATCAAAACGGAAAAATTTCGCCGTTGATATACACCATCTGATCCACGACCGCTATCTCTCCCCAAATCCACACCTCCCAAGTAGGTAAAGTAAGAAGTCCCAATTGACGTGGTCATGGGCCTTCTCCATATCTAACTTGCAAAGGATCCCTGTAGTGCCAGGTTTTAGTCTATTATCCAGATGTTCATAAGCGATGAGAATTGCGTCTAAGATTTGTCTACCCCTTACAAATGCATTTTGGAGTTTTGTAATAATCTTCCCCAATACCTCCCCCAGGCAATTTGCAAGCACCTTGGAAATGATCTTGTATACCCCATTTACTAGGCTAATGGGCCGAAACATCCTTACCTTTGATGCCCCAAACTTTTTAAGTATCAATGCAATAAAAGTGGCATTAAGGCTTTTCTCAAATTTTCCAGTCAAGAATAGATCCTGGAACACCTTCATTAGATCCTCCTTCACTACTTCCTAGCATGTTAAAAAGAAGCTCATAGAAAAGCCGTCAAGATCCAGTGCCTTGTCTTTTACCATTTTCCTCACCACATCATGAACCTCTGCCTCCTTAAAAGGCCTCTCCAACCAAAAGACATCATGCGGCTCAATAGACTCAAAACCGAGGCCATCAAGCGTTGGCCACCACCCCTCTTGTTCTGTAAGCAAATGTTCAAAAAAGTCAACAACATGATCGCGAATCACCTAATCCTCCTTACAATCCACACCATCGATTTTCAGCATCTCAATGGTATCGATTCTCCTATGAGAGAGAGCAATTCTGTGGAAGAACTTCGTGCTTCGATTCAACCACAATCCTCTTGCTTTTTGATGCCAAGAGATCTCATCTAATAAGATAACCCTCTCTAACTCTGATACCAACTCTGTCTTTCGAGAAAGCTCTTCCTGGGAGAGAACCCGATCCTCTTGTATCCTCTCTAACTCCTGGATCTCCTCCAACTTGATTTTCTTGCATTCCCCTATGTCACCAAAAGATTGAGTGTTCCAAAGCTTTTAAGTATTTTTTTAGAGCTTTCAGTTTAGAGCTTTAAGTCTTTAAGTCTTTCTTGCTATAATTATTCAAGGAATGTCAGGGAGAGATGGTGCAAGTGGATAGAGCGCTATATTCTTCAGTGCATTTCTCAATTTTGATAAACGTCATCCCAGTAGGTTTCTTCAGCAACAGGGGAATCCTTTATCCCCATTATATGTAAACTATCGGCTGTTGTAAATGGGACTTTTATCAAGTTTCTCAATGGGGATTAGAAATAACGAAGAGTGCCCCTATATCAGGTTTCTTTTTCTTACTAGTTGGGGCATTTCCTTCTGTATGCCTTCTGTGTACTAGAGTTATGCCACTCTACGCTTGTATTGATGAAGGGTTCAAACAAGATTCTGCACAATAGCTTTTTCCTGACAAGTCAGTTAAGTCTTTTTCTTTTATCGGCAACAAGTCAATCAAATCCTGTTAATAAGTAAACGTCCTATAAAGTATGGGGAATCCAATATCTACCCACTTTTAGGTAGAATGATGCCAAGGGAGTCAACGCACATTAAACACCACAACCAAACAGGGGAATGTACCCCAAGTTTTGGTCACCCCTTTTTTTTCCACATATCCAAACAGTCTGTAAGACTAGAGTTCAGACTTACATATTACTGGTTGCACTTGGCTTAGTTTGGATGACTGCACTTGGAAAGATTCTTACCATGGATGACCTTAGGAAGAGATACGTAATAGTGTTGTAGGTATAAGAAGAACAGGGAATCTATGGATCATCTCCTACTCTATTGCAAGGTGGTTAGCACATTATGGCAAGCAGTGTTTATTTTATGGGTTAAGTTGGATGGAGCCTAGTCGAATGGTAGAACTATTAGCATGCTAGAATGAGCGAATTGGTAGCCACCACAATGAGCCCTTGTGGAGAATGTGATTTCGATTTGTGTGATGTCGTGCATATGGAAGAAAAAATGAAGATCTTCAAGCTTTCAATATTTAATGCACTTTAAGATTATATGAGAGCCAAATTATGTCTCTTCAACTTTAGTTTCCAAGGCTTTCTTGCTCTTTTCTTTCTCTACCTAGGTACATGTGTTGTATACTCCCAGTGTACTTTGACTGTGCCTGTTTGAACCTTTTTTTTAATCATAAATAATTCTTATCTCACTTGTAAAAAAACATAATAGTATTCATCAGATTAAAGGATCAGACTTTTGAGCAAATTAATTTGTTATGTTCCATATCCAAGCTTAGCTGCTAAGGTAAGTGAAAGTCCCAAGTCATTGAAAAGATTGACAAGGCTAGTTGGGGTCCATGATTCCCTTTCCCCAACCCATGCATTCCCAGTTTGAAAATCCCTTTGGATTTCTACAATGCAAAGGGTTACACATGTTAATCGCGAGTTCACTCTCCTTCCCAAAGTATGCTTTACATAACAGTCATATCAAACCCTAAAACTATAAGTTTAGAGATTCATATGGAAAGACTCAAAACCAATATAGGAACTCGTCGTTTTACGAAAATAAATCATGTCATTATTATGCCATCAGAATGAAAGAGATCAACCGCACATCTATATTGATTGAGAACTTTGGTGTGAAATGATTTAAAAGCTAAAGAATACAGTTATTCTCATAGAAATCCACCTTGTATTGAGCTTCTTAAATATAAGGATACATTATACAAATCCTGGGAACAATAGAAGACTTTTGGGGTAACTGAATCACTCAACTACCATTTGACCTTTCTCGTTTGTGTTGTACGCACAATTGTATGCATGGTGAGTCAATTCATGCAAACCCCAAGACGCAAACTTTGGGATGATGTGAGTCGAATGTTGAGATATTTGAATAATACTCTTAAGGAAAATTCAATATACTACATCATCATCTTGCTCTTATCCCACTATTATGAGGTGGCTTTGCCCACCAACCTTTGAATTATTTTTTAAAAAAATTTAAGAGATGGTCCAATGGTGATAGAAAGGGCCACATTTACAAAGTGTGATAAAAATACGAGAGGAGAGTAGTATATACAATTACTCTACTCTTAAAAGGGTTTTCTATTAAAACCTCTTATAATCTTGATATCATTTGCTTTCTAGATGTAGATAACACAAGTGATTGTCTTGATAGGAGGTCTAAGGTTGGTATGGAGGTAACATTGCTGGTTGGAAGCATAATTTCAAATAAAATAAAATAACATCGTGACATTAACGAGAAGGTAGAGAGCAGGGCCATTGCACACACAACTTGTGGGAATTTAATCCTATATTTAATGTGGACAAAGTATATTGAGGTTGACTATCACTTCGAGCAAGATACGGTTATGAAGAAGGTTTTGGCATATAAGTTAAATTAAACTGTTAGCTAGGAGATGTTTTCATCTAAACCTCTTAGATACCTATAACAAAATATGCATGATGGACATCTAACTCAAGCTTGAAGAGGAGAGTTTAGAGTGTTATTGGCATTTCCATTTCATACTTGAGAGGTTCAATGAAGAACCCTTTGCATCCTTTAATAATTACAGAGCTAGAGGAGACGGCCATGACATGTGCACAATCTCTCATCCAATCATCTCAAAACCTTCTTTTATCCCCATATTCCAACCATGTTGTGTAGCCCTTGAGAGCATTGAAGGTGCCAAAATATTTTGACTTACAAAAGCCACAACTAGATAAAATTTGATATAATTTTCTCCGAGGAAGAACATTTTGTTTTTTTATTGGCACCAGGGGTCCATAACAAAGTCCCGACTAATCCTAGAGTGCAAAGGCCCTCGGCAAGGAGTTTTTCACAAATGCATCTCAGATAATTCAAGGGGAAATTCCCCCTGTTCAAGGAAGAACATTTGATGGAAGATGAGGTAACATGTGATATAAAGATGAAGTAAGAAGAAAGTTATAATTTTGGACAATGTGTGACATCCACATAGTGTGAGGCATCCTTGGACATAGGAGTAAATTATGATTTTGCAATCAATATGGAAAATCTACAATCAATCCATTAAATCTAACTCAGAATGGGATTAAAATATGAGGAATCAGACATCAAAATTGGAAGTAGGATAGTAAGTAGCATCCTTCAAAGGTTTTTATTCTTTCCCCAAATCAAATACCAAATTTGAGATTTTCCAAATGGCCATATAGCTTCCCAAGAGTACATGGAGCCTAATACTTCCTTCTCATTTAATCCAAACAGACCTTTGACCAATTACAAGAAAATGACATGCCATAAGGATTCCTACTAAGCTAGAGCACACCGATACTGAGAAATATCAAAAACCACCATTAGTCTCATTATTTTCAAATAAATAACTTCAGTAACAATACCAAGGAGACGCAAACCAATGTCAGTAGCACAACAGAGAAGGCAAGCCACTAAAAGAGAACAAAGGGTCGATATAATCTGGCAATCTGCATAGGAAGATATAGCAAGAAAAAATCAAGTATTATCACTTCCACAATCCATACGTATATAGACAGCAACAACTGTCTTCTAACTCGCCATAAACATCATGCCAACTTTCACTAGTCTTGAAGATATACATACGTTTCAAAGGGACTTCTTTAGGGAAGGGAGGCTGAGGAAGGAAATTTAACATTATTCCTAGTGAACATATTTCTATGAAAGTTAGTGTTATGGTTACCCTACTACAACTCATACATCGAGCTATATTATTGAAAATGTTTACCCAAAATGACCATACTTACCAAAAAAGAAAGTGTGTGTGTGTGTGTCTGAGAGAGAGAGAGAGAGAGAGAGAGAGATCTTGTAGTTGATACATGATCTTAAGGAAGTTCGATCCTAGAATATATTCAGGAACCAGATAATTAAAAATGGAGTTGAAGGCTCTTTGTAAGGAACTGCATAAAGCAAACTTTTTTGAGCAATACTATTTTTGTTTTGATAAGTAAGAATGAAATTTTATTAAATCAAGTAAATAGGTGTAGCCCAAGTATGCAGGAAGTCAGTGTAGATACTTCTGTTTATTGGCTTTTCTGTGGAAACCCTTGATTGAATGGCAGTAGAACTAGATAAAAATCACCCCGTTAAACATATGGTTCCTCTAAACCCAAGTTGCCTAACTATCTTAAACATTCTGTCCCTTCCTATCTTCTGAAATACCTCTATTTAATGAAAACGCTTGACATCATCTTTCTCTAAGCATTCTTTAACATTGAGGGATTAATGTTAGAGGCCTTCAGGCCAAATGGCATTTCCAATCCCCCCTTCCTTCCCCCCCACCCCACCAAAACCAGAAGGAAATGATGGTGAGGTCATAGGTTCAAATATCACGTGGTTCGTAGGCTAGTTACCAATTAGAAAAGGAAAAAAAAAACGTCTCGTTACTTAACAACTTCGATGTTAAAAAACAAAAAATGAAAAACCCCTCTCCAACTTGCACACTGAGAATCAGGACATTCTAAGCCCCCCACATTAGACCTACTCCTCCAAAATTGACCCAAGGTTCACTTGTGAAGGCAGCTGCTCTATCATAGTATGTGCCAATGGAGGTCTCAATTTATAAACAACAGGCAGGATACACAAAACCATATTTTAACATGCACAATGAAAATGAAGCTGAAGAGACTTGCAAGAGAAACTAAAAGCCAATACACTTACAGGTTTTCGTACAACAACGCGCAAAGTTCGTGCCTTGTTCACAGTTTCATAAGGACTAAACACGAGCTGACTCGGCTTCCAAACAAAGCCCCCAGCCACCGCCGCCGATGACGATGGTAATTCCTCGGTACCACAGCCTCCAGATTCTTTTGTGTCATTGACACGGCCGACCTCATCCATGGCACAGACCCAGAAGTCCCAAAATCAAGCACCGACCCAGAAACTGACCTCACCCAATGCCTCCAACATTGATTCCACTATAACCTTCTTCGCACACAACAAAGACAAAGCGACAAAAAAACGATTCAATCAACCAATTACCGATCGGACCAACCCGCCAACCCGATTGTCGAATTGGGCGTCGAGCTTCTCCACCAATTCAACGAACCCAAACCCCAACCGATTCCAATCCCATCCTTCTTCATTAACAGGAATCGCTTTCACAACAATCCAGCTCCCAAAAGAACCATCAAACGTAATCAATCAGATTAATGATAAATTTTCAAACTTTACAATCACAGAAAGCTCTCAACAACAACAAATCAACAGGAAGAAGAGAAGAAGAATTGGATATCGACGACAATATATAAATGAATAAACTTGCGACCCAACAAGCTTGATAGGTGAAGGAATTCTGGGGGAGATGAAAGAGACAGAGAGGGATGCGTGTGTGAGAATTTGGTTGTTAGAGGCGACAGACACCGACTTTCTTCCTCTAAAAAATAGTTTTTAGATTTGTTATTTTATGGTAACAAAACCGCCGTTGATCACAGATTACACGACACCAAGCACTATCTATTCTAGGTTGAAAATTTTTAAACATAAGAAACACACTTTACACACGACTTCTACATTATTTTCGTTTGTTTCAATTATTTTCCTTTTTGATTAGATTGTCTTCGATCGTGTGATTCAATTGAATGGTTTAAATTGAGAGAGATAAACACAACATTTAGAACAGAAATCATATCTACAGTTTTACGGATTATGTATTTAAATTTCACATATTCTATTTTAAAAAAATGAGTAATTCATATAATGAAATTATTGTTTCATAATAAAATCTATTTTTTTTAAAAAGAAAATGTAAAACTTGGATACTTTAAAAATTATATATAATATTATTTTTTTAGAATATTTAACGATTTCAAAATATTTTTTTAAAAAATAAAAAATAAAAATAAAGTTCAATTGCAACTGCAAGTCATTCTTACTATCTTTGAGGTATAAACCCCGACGATAATGGTAATGAGCATTGCTATTCATAAGCCCATATACCACACACTAAAAAAATTTTATTTTTTTTAAATTTTATTAAAGTTTTTTTTAGTTTTATTATTTTTAAAATAATTGAATTATTCTACTTATAATCCATATATCACATATTTGGTAAGAGAATAAAATTAAAAAAATTATAAAAATGATGGTGTATGGTGTATGAAGCTTAGGAATAGAATTTTTCAATGGTAATACCGTCATGTGTGATCTTATTAAGGTCTCAATCGTAACTCCGTAGTTCACCAGTTGGGCAAAATCTATAAACTATAGCTTTAGGCAGTTCCCATTTTAGCCAAGTCAAGGAATATGGACAAGCACCAATTAATTCAGTTCCATATTCCTTGTCATTTTCATTTTGCGTCTTTGAATGTAATCTTTGTTGGGATTCTTTACGTGTCGTTTATATAACCATTTCAATTCATCTCATCTTATATCATTTTATTTTATTTCTAAATATCACTCAAATATAAATATTTTTCAATTTCAAATATTTAATTTTTTTATCTGATTATTACTTAATCTTTACAATTTTTTCAAATTTTCAAACAAAACATAAAAAATAATTCAATTTTTTCAAATCTCATAACAAAAAATATATTATAACAATATTTTAAATTCACAATATTTTTATTCAACATTTTCTTTATTATTTCTTAAAACTCAATAAATCATCTTACTTCAAATCATTTTACGACTATTTACAAATAATTTTATTACTATTTATAGATTTTTTTATCTCATCCCAACATCTAAACGAGATCTAATCATTTCCTCGTCTCCTCTTATATTCTTGATTTATTTCAAAGGTAAATTACTTACAAGTCATTGAAGTTAGAAATATTTTCAAACTAGTACTTATGGTCTAAAAGTTTCAAAATAGGCCATTGTATTGACATTTCAAACTGATTTCTCCTTCAAAACTCCGTTAGTCTAGTAAATGAAAAATGCTAGCATAACATACAACTACCACTTAAAAAAAAAAAAAAAAAACCAGAAAAGGACGTGTATCAAAAAATGGTAAAATAATAATAATAATAATAATAATAATAATAAAAAAGAAGAAGTTTGAAACCACTTTAAAAATTAACTAAACTAAAGATAAAAACACATAGAAAATTAAACATTAAAATATGAAGAAAAATAAAATTCAAAAAGTTAACTTCAAAATACTAAATACTTAAAATTATAAATTAAAAGTATAAAATATATTAAAAAAACATATTAAAACATCAAAAGAATGTGTATATATATATATAATCACCCACAACCAATATTTAAAGAGTAATATTAGATACATTTCTAGATTGTGCAAACACCTCTTTTTGAAAAATAGTGGGATCCACTATTAATAAATTATTTTTTCATATAGGTCTCATATTCACTCAATTTTTTCAATCTAAGTGTGCGGCGCTTACGCACTCTATGACTACAAATATCATTTCTCTTAAAAAATTAATTTTTTCATGTAGGTCCCATACATAATATTTTCAAAAGGAGTGTGTGGTGCTTGCACACTTTATAACTGTAAATATCATTTCTCATGTTTTAAATTTCCATTCCGATGATCATTCCAATTTAAGCGTTGGAACAGAATATTTCGATATCAGTGCATTTCGGTGTACCATTTCGGAATTAACGGAATACACATACATATGCATACATGATACATGATATAAATTGATAATTAATAAAACAAATACATGTATATGTAAATGCAGTGGCGGAACCTGTAATTTTTCTTAGGGGCCAACTTTTCTACCGCACAAGATGTTTATGTAAAATGAAAAAATATTACAAAATCATAAAACATAACTGTATATAAAATTAAATCTCAATAATTTGCCAAATAACGTAAAAATAAAATTTTAAAAACACAACTTAATTAATGTTTGTTTCGGATTTTTTTACGACAATATTTCATATAATAATATTGATCCATTATTATTTTTGTAAATATGAAATATTTAGGAATTGTTTTCTTCTTAGAAACTATCAAGTGATGTTTTAGAATCTCATCTTTCATTCTAATATTTAATCTAGTTTATCAAATTTCAAAATCTATCTATTTTGGTGTCACATTAAGCACCATAGAATACTACAATCGAGACCTTAAATAAATTTTTCTTTACTCAATGAAATTTAGAGGATAAATCATCTCCACTATTTTTTATATAAATGATCAATCTTAAATGGTTTTTCTTGTATTTTCACTTTAGATTCTATATTAAGAAACTTAATATAGTATAATAAAAAACTTTGAGGTCAATGTCAATAGTTTATTATTTCTCCTAATCTTAGTTTTAATTTAATTTTAGTGGGACCACATCTTTGAAAATAGAAAATATATAGAAATTATACAAAATCTAGGAGTTGAAAAAATTAGAGAAAGACATTTCTATGTATATTAAAATTTTACAAAATCTTAGAAAGCATATGAGAATAAAAAAAAGGGGGGGGCTAATTTCTATATTCATGGAATTATGAATAAAAAATAAAATTTAGGGGCTATTTGGAATTTTGAAAAACATGGCCCCCCTCAAGCTATATGTAGATCCGCCACTGTGTAAATCATGTATGTATTTATGCGTGTATACATATATATATATATATATTGAAAATGTTAACGTCTAAAAGTAGCGCAACAGGTCGGAAGGGGAGAAATAGTCATTTTCGACTTGGTGAAACTATTCGGGCCTTGATCGGTGTAGTGTAGAGCCTCCAGCAGTGGTTCGGTGCGGTTGTACGGCGTCGGTGAGTACATACATGGCGGTGAATAGTAAGCAAATGCATAAAAAATAAAAGCCGGGGATACACAGATTTACGTCGTTCGGCGTTAAGCCTACGTCCACGAGAGTTTTTGAGAGAGAAGGATCCACTATAAAGTGATTATTTTAGACTCTCTTATAGTCTCTTATCCTCCTTATACAATGGAGATATGAGCTCTGTCTTCTAGTTTAGATCCTATTGCTGGAGTCTCTCTTGTGATGTTGAAAAAATTGAAGAAGTTGAAGTTGAAGAAGCCAATTTACTATTCGATCATAAATAATATCTATTCAAACATTGTTTAACCTTAGAGTTCGAACGTTTTTGTATGTTATTCGAACGTTAAGTCAATGTCCCTCTAAATGTTTCACTAAACGGGCCAAATTATCGTTCGAATGTTTATTTTATTCTGTTCGAACATTTTTTTCTAAATGTTCTAACGGTTATCTTATTAGTGACAAAAATTTTCGTCCCAAAATATACTGTTCAAGTGTGTTCAAACGGTAAACACCTTCCGTCATTTTTTAAGAACGAAATTTAAAATTCGTCCCTACATCTCATTTTTTGGAACGATTTTCATTTCGTTCCAAAAAAAATTGTCCCGATAGCTCTTTTTTATTGTAGTGCCCCTAGTTATATGACAGAATCCCCTTTTATCCTCTGTTCCTCCCTTATTTTATGTCACATCTCCACTTTTTTTCCAGACACTCTTTTCATTCGGGCTCTTTGTCCCTTCCTTCATTCTCTTTTTATGTAACCACCAGGACCAATAATTCTAAGGTCAAAATATTGATAATTTTTATTGGACCTAAATTATATTTAATGACCCACATTGGATAAGCCTACGAATGATAAATTATTGAGAATGATTAGAAGTTTTAATTAAGGTCAATATACTAGGTTAAAACTCATTTATGATTTATTACAAGAGTTAGACTCCTTTTAAAATTTAAAGATCGATCATTAAAAATTTATTTTAATTTAAAATACCACTGATTGAAGTTCCCTACACAATCTTAATCACTCTCAATCCTACATTAAATGAGCTAATAGAGTATGTCTTTAATTTCAAACATATTAGGATTACAATTCTAGAATCCTCTTCACCTTAAAATTCATAAATCCATACCGTTCTATAAATAGAGTCTCATGCACTGTACGTGCACCTATCTCTTCAAGTCTAGACTTTTTATTTTTAGCTCTCTTTTTACCTTCAGCATGGCGTAGCCTCATCTCCCCCACCATGAAACATAGCAAGGCCACCATCGTCTCTTCCTCCCTCCTAATCACAACCACCATTGTCCCTCCATCACACCGTGATCGGTTTTGTGTCGAAAATCTTACAACTCTACAAGGTAAGTTAACTAGTTATATATATTATTATTAAAACTAGTTCTTTAGAAGCCAGTTTTTATGTACCACGCATGTCATGACATTTTCAAGCACGTCATTCATCATATTTCATTCCTCATATTATAGTTATATATATATATATATTATGTATCACATACATCTCACATTGCATAAAATATGTAAGTTTTCATAAGATCAAGTGTAAGATAAGCTGAGATCAGTTTACTCAAATGGTCTTTCAGATGCATTGTACCAATGCAGTTTCATGATGGATGTGCAAACCACAAACTCAAGTGTAATCCACTATAGTTGCTAGAAAACTATCAACAGCTCCCCTTGCAGCCATTGGATGGGAGGCCAGTGCACAACCTCGCCCACAAGGTTAAGTGTGTTGGCCAGTCAGTTAATTCAAATAAATCAGTCAGCCATAACATAAACATTAGTTTGATCAATCATAATTTTAAGCTCATCATAAAATATTTTATGAAAACCTTATGTTAAGATAAGTTTCTTACTGAGTCATCGACTCATGTTAGTTTATTTTTATATTTTTAAATCACCCCAGGTTAGAATATTTATGAAGATAGAGTTTTAGGACGAGACTTAGTCCAAGGAGGCATTGATAGTGGCCTAGGTCATGTACAGAGATTTTAAATAATTTTTATGACACAGATTTTGAAGAATTTTAATATATGTTTCCGTGCACTCCCTTTTATGATCTCAGTATTTTTTTTTATAAAGAACTATTTTAAAGAATATATGTGCCTAGCGCTTTCTTTAGAATAGAAGAAAATATTTTTAAGTCAAGTTCAGTTTAGTAGTGCTCCGGTTTCTCCGATAATTTTTAAAAAGTGATTTTATTATTAACTATGAGGAGCGAGGTGTGACAGTTGGTATCAAAAACAGGTTTGAAGATTCTATAGACTTTAAAAAAAAGGAAAATTTTTCAAAGAACGATATAGGCCAAAGTCTCCCTAAGGCATGTCCTGCTTTGCAGTAGGTATCTTGAACTATTACTGTTTTGTTATTATAATTAAGTTTCAGATATATTTTTAGACGCATGCACCTACTACATAAAAGAGTTGTAGAGCATGAGATATGGAAGTTTGTAAAGGTGAGGTCAGAAAGTTTTGCTTTTAAGATTAACGGTGCATATGCTCATAAGGAAATAGTCTTATATTTTTGTGGAGTTTTATCTGAGAAAATTAAGAATGAATTTAGAAGATTTTTGAAGTTATGACATAAATTTATGTATAGTAAATAGTATTTCATTATGATTGGTGGTACTCTTATGTTCTATAGGTAACACGATTCTATCGCCAAATACGAGTTGTAAAGATTTAGGACCCGAACTTTGGAGAGTCTTAGGTTACGATTTATTGAGGTTATCATTTTAGGTGGGAGATTTTATTATTATTAAGTCATGTGTAGAATTTTATTTATGTGGAGTTAGTTAGTTATTATTGTATGTGGAGTTAAGATAATTGTTGGGTGAATTTACCAATCTCATTGTTAAGGTTGATATTTTTTTAGGCTTCAATTGGATTTGTGGTGTATGATGGTTAACACGTAGCATGCTAACGTGTATGCCTAAAGGATTAGTGAGACATCAGACCAAAATATGATTGCGATTGGAAATTTCTTGAATATTAAGTTCGACTAAATGATTGAGGAGTAGAGAGACATGAAAAGGCGAATAAGTATTGAAAGTTATTTGAGGTCTAGCAAATTTCAAGGATGAAATTTTTATAAGTTGGGGAGTTTGTAACAATTGGTCCAATAATTATAAGGTCAGAATATTGATAATTATTATTGAACCTAAATTATATTTAATGAGCCATATTGGATAAGCCCATGAATGATAAATTATTAAGATTGATTAGAAGTTTTAATTAGGCTCAATAAGTATGTTAAATCTCATTTATTATTTATTGAACGAGTTACTCCTTTTAGAATTTAAAGATCGACCATTATAAATTTATTTCAATTTAAAATCATCACTGATTGAAATTTTCTACACAGTCTCAGTCACTCTCAATCCTACATTACATGAACTCTTGAGTATGTCTTTAATTTCAAACACAGTAGGATTACAATTCTTAAATCCTCTTCACCTTAAAATATCTAAACCTAACTCATACCATCTTATAAATAGAGTCTCATGCACTGTATGTGCACCTACCTCTTCAAGCATAGGCTTTTTGTTTTTGGCTCTCTTTTACCTTCAGCATGTCGTAGTCTCATCTCCCCCACCATGAAACACAGTAAGGCAACCATCATCTCTTCCTCCCTTCTAGTCACAACCACCATCGTCCCTCCATCACACCATGATCGATTTTGTGTCAAAAATTTTGGGAATAAACTCTACAAGATAAGTAGCTTGATAATAAATTAGAATTAACATACGTAAGCTAGTTATATAAATATATATATATATATATATTATTGTTAAAGCTAGTTATTTGGAAGTCAATTTTTATGTACCACGCATGTCCTGACATTTGCATGCACGTCATTTATCATGTTTCATTCCGCATATTATAGTTATATATGTATTATGCATCTCATGCATCTGACATTATATAAAACACGTAAGTTTTGATAAGATCAATTGTAAGATAAGTTCAGATCAATTTAATCAGATGGTTATTCAGATGTATGGTACGAATGCAGTTTCAAGATGGATATGCAAGCCACAGACTCAAGCATAGTCCGCCATAGAATGCCAGAATACTATCAGCGACTCCCCTTGCAGCCGCAGGACATGGGGCTCGTGCACAACCCTGCACACAAGGTTAAGTGTGTAGGCAAGTCAGTTAATTTAGATAAATCATTCAACCATAACATAAGCATCAGTATGATCAGTCATAATTTTAAGCTCATCATAAAATATTTTATGAAAACCTTATATTAAGTATGTTTACGTTATGATAAGTTTCTTACTGAGTCATCGACTCATTTTAATTTTTTAATTTTTTTTTATTTTTAAACCACCCCAGGTAAGAATATTTATGAAGGTAGAGATGCAGGACGAGACTTTGTTCAGGGAGGCGTGACAGTGGCCTAGGTCATGTACAAAGATTTTAAATAATTTTTATAGCATAAATTTTGAGCAGTTTTGATAAATGCTTCTGCGCACTCTCTTTTATGATCTCAATATTTTTTTTCTAAAAAATGATTTTATAAAGTTTTTGTACCTTGCGCTTTCTTTAGAATAAAAGAAAATATTTTTAACTCAAGTTCAGTTTAGTAGCACTCCGGCTTCCCCGAAAATTTTTAAAAGTAACTTTATTATTAACCATGGGAGCAGAGTGTTACACTTTCTTTCTTCATGATGAGTCCCCTCACATTGGGCTTGGCTTGGAAACTCAGTATGAGCCTGAGATATTTTATTCCTTCCAGGAAACAATAAAAAAAAGTTGAGATAATAGTGTTAAAAGATAATATTAAAAAATTAGAAATTGAATTGAGACAAAAAATAAAAAAATAAAAACAAAAACAAAAACAAAGAAAAAAATTTAAAGACTCAAGAATTTATAAAAAATAAAGAGGTTTAAAAAATAAAAGAATGTGGAGATATATTTAAAGTTACAAAAAAAAAAATTAAACTTATATAAATCATTTTCAGATTTTAAAATTATATAAATATCATCTAGATTTGATATTTACAAAATGTAATTCAAACGCAAAAAAAATTGAAAATTTATCATTAAAAAAGTTTGGGATAGAATGTAGTTCAAAATTGACCGAAGCAAGCCAGAATAAAAAACGAAATGGAATGGGGAAGTATCGAATACTATATAGAAACAAAAAAAACTCGACCGTTCCGATTCAAACAAAAAGGAATTCATAACTATAATCACAACAACAGAGGGTGGTCGCCATTGGTGTAACACCCCACTCCCCAATAAAGACATTTTTAGAATTTTCGAGAAACTAATGTGCTACTTAAAGAAATTCATGAGCCTAACTCACCTCATTAAACCGGTTCTACAAGAGAGGATTGCTTATTCCTTATAAACATGCCCAAGACCTTGTCCACAGGTAATGTGAGATTATTTCTTAACACCCTCCCTCACATATAGGCCAGTATTTTTTTTTTGTCCTTGTCACAGGGTAAGTAGTGTGGGCCCCCATTCGTCATGTGACAGACTCTGATACCATGAAAAAATTTATGGGCCTAACTCATCTCACAAAACCGGTTCTAATAGAGAGAATTGTTCATTCCATATAAACATGCCTAAGACCTTGTCCACTGGCAATGTGAGATTATTTCTCAACACTACTAAACTTGAACTTAAAAATTTTTTCTTCTTAACAAAGCGCCAGATGCGAAAGATTCCATAAATAAAACAAATTTTATTAAATATTTAAAATTCAAAATAGAGTCTGCGGAAACACTTATTTTAAAAAAAATACTAAAGTCTCATGTGCTTATTAAAACAATTTATTTAAACCTTAAATCATAAACTAAACATGACATAAACTATCTAGGCCTCTGCCTTGCCTCCCTGGGTCAAGTCTTGTCCTGCAATTTCATTCTCATAAATGTCATCACCTGGGTGGTTTAAAAACATAAAAAAAAAATATACAAAAATGAGTCGAATACTCAATAAGCAACACATCATACAGTAAACATAATAAACATTGAATTTTCTTGAAAAAACGTGCATACTCATAAATATGTATGTAAATAACATGAACATGAACTTATCTTTCACTTATCTTTCACTTATCATAGGTCGATACTCACTGTTGAGCCCCGTGAGTTAGGGTTAGCGAATCTAAGTAGATTCCGATTCTGCCCGTGGCCGCGGGTTGTGGAATCCATATATAAGGAAGACATACTGGGTGCACTAACAACATGTACGACCTGACAATGCAACATACCCATAACAAAAGTACTATCCTCATATCATAACATAGGCCGTTACATATCGTATTATTCATATTTTATCATAATAATACTTGCATACTTGTCATATAATAGATTTTCAAAAGAAATCACATTCCTTCATTACATGTCGTGATACATGACTCTTCACATAAATTCATGACTTTTCATAAATATTTTAATGCATACTCTCACATAAAATCATAACATTTCATAAATATTTTAATACATAAACCTTCACATAAAATCATGAGTTTCAAAAATATTTTAATGCATAAATCTTCACCTAAAATCATGCATGGCTTTTCATAAATTATTTTAATGCATAACTCTCACATAAAATCATAAATTTTATAAATCTTTGATGCATAACTCCTTTTATAAAATCATGAATTTTCATAAATAATTTAATGCACAAATTTTCACATAAAATTATGGATTTTTCATAATTTTATCATGACTTGGGTACGTAAAAATGAGCTTCCAATGGAGGGCGTACATGTATAATATTTTTATAAAAAGCATGTCATTTACCGTACATACGTGTAAGGGTATAATCATGCTACTTACCTCGTAGCGCTAATCCAATATTTTCGGGACGCGACTTATTACCTATAAAATACACGGAACTTGCGTAAATTTCTAACTTAATATGTACTTCGTAATCAAAACTTGAATTTCTAAATTAACCTATATTTCCATAAATATTGATCCTTCATAACTCTAAAATCACATTGACTCCATAATATTGACATCAATTCTGTATATCTAGAGTTCATATGTCCCACTTAAATTTCCCGACGTTTGGTCAATTTTCCTAACCTTTCGTGTATAACTCTCTTAAATCAATATGCATATATAATATATATATATCCCATTAAGCCCAACACATAAATCTTTCCGTCCATTAATAATAAGTTTATATTACCTATACAGTACACTACATAAGTACTATAATTACTCCAACCTATATATTAAAGCCATGGGACTTAATATGTTGATCAGGAGGGGGCATACTACGCTTTATCAGAGAGAGAGAGAGAGAGAGAGAGAGACCACTTACAGAGGAGATCAGAGCTTGGATGTTCGTGGCTTACGATGGGCTCTAGGTGGTTCGTCGGTGGCTCAAGACTGAGGGCTTGGCGCTAGTTAGAGAGACAGAAAGAGACCGAAAGCTTGAGAGAGAGTCTAACGTAAGACTAGTGTTTGACGTTGGGAGGAAGAGAAACTAATAGAGGCAGAGAGATAACATGGAGAGAGAGGCTTACGGGGTAGTTTCGGCTTGGTGGAGGTTTTCGTTACCTGCGGCTGAGGAAGGAGGTGTTGGTATTTTTAACAAATAATATTTATTATTAACATTTTATTTATGAGATCATTACCGTTGCTTTTACGTTTTCATTCTCTCATAATTTGTTGGTAGTTTAATAGCTTTTCCGTTGGAGATCGTATCGTTTTGGGTTTCAAGAAATTTTATTGCTTTAATGCATTTTTGGACGTTGGTTTTAACGGCAAGTAATTAAGTTTCCGTTTCTCTATGGTTTAACTTGGCATTAATGGGTTGTAAACGTTGGTTTCTTTATTTCACTTTATTCCTTTTTCCGCTTACGTCTATCAACTATATATATGTATATATTTGAGTAGTCTTACGGGGTTTATGTGTGTAGAATATTTGACAAAAAGTGTGATAAACAAAAATATACTTAGTGAGTATATATTTTTGAGAGATTTTCCAGATAAAAGAAATGTGTTCTTTGAGAGGAGCTTTGGGCTTAACCGCTTGTGCAGAGTTGGTTCGGGCTATATGACGATTAGTTGGGCTGTTGTATCCTGGAGGAGTCAAGTCAAGAAGATTTCTGCTGCACCGGTTAATTTGAGACTTTGTACACCGCAGAGGACTTGAATCTCCTTAAAGAGAGCGATATTTCCGTATCTCAGTCCAAATTGGCTTCGTTTTAATTTTAATTACATTGTAATTTTTATTATATTATTGTGTATTTCACCAACAGGAGGCGTGGAGGAGCTGTTGGACGTGGTTTGGATGTCAACTGGCGGCGTCCGACGGTGAAAGAGCTTGGTTTGCATGGTCTCCGAGTGCTCTGTTTTTGGTGTGAAGAACATGGCATGTTCACTTATCGATGAGTTGGGTCATGGCTGGGCTTCGTCTTGGTGGTTATCGGTGCAGCTGCGCGGTCACGGTGTGGAGGAGGTGGCTAAAACAGAGGCTCTCGATGGTGAGGATGTGGATGCAGAAACTAGGTGCATGGATCTGGTTTCTGTGGTGGTTCATGACAGAGGGAGGAGCGGCTTGGATGTTTGTTAGTTTGAGGGGAGGAGGTGGCAGCAGCTGAGTGGGGGTCATGAGCTGTGAGGGAGGAAGGGATGGTGGGTGGTTTCCGACGTGCTATAGGGCTGAGGGGAGGTGGTTTGTGAAAGGGGTGTTGTGCGTGAGTGACTTCTTGTGCGTGCGTGAGTGAGGAGTTCAGGGACTTAAAGTGGACTTGAAGAAGAATGAGATGCACGTACTGTGCATGGAGTTCAGTATACATAGGGAATCAGTTTAGGAAATCTAGCGTGAAGAGATTTGCAAAGTTGTAACTCTGTTGGGATAGACTTCTATTGAGGCATGAATTTTAGTAGAAAGTGGAGACTTGCGTGACTTATAATTATAGAGAAACCAGTATTAGCCTAAGGATTCATTTCATTAGTTAAAATTCAGTAATTTCAATTGGATTTCTAAATTATCACTCTCTTAATTTATTCAAATATTCTCAAACTTTAAAATAAAAATTTTCGATCTTTGGGCCTAACTAAATCCCAAGAATTTATCATTTTAATCCAATATGACCCATAAAACAATCCAATGACTTACAAAAAAAAATCTTAATAACCCATGGGCTATTTCAAACTGGCCTATTAAACTTAATTTAGACTCAATAAAATTATTCATAATTTATTTTTAATAATATTGGATCTGGATGTTACAATTGACTAACAATTTATCCTTATTGTAATACAACAATGGCTTAGAGAGGGAAAAAAAGTTGAAAAAAAAAACAATTAAGAGCCCAGATAAGGGAGTACTGTGTAGTCCATAAATTACCCGAACACACGTCACGGACTCACGGGTATAATCCATCGAGTAATGCTACATACAGTCTTGGAATGCGCAAACGGCATGCAGTCGCTTTGAAAAAGAGTGGGGTCTACTATTAAAAAATTAATTTTTTTTCATGTGGGTCCCATATTTATTCACTTTTTTCAAAACGACTGCACGACGCTTGCACACTCACGATTACAAGTATCATTTCTCTAATCCATGGGACCTCACTCGCAAAGATCCATTACGTACAGTTCATTAGACATGGTGGATTATTCATGCCCTTGCCCCCCCCCCCCCCCCCCCCCCCCCCCCCCCCCCCCCCCTCTCGCACGAAAAGAAGAATTTATGTGCCCTCACCCTCTCGCATGGCCTTCTCCAAAGCAAAGCCCCCCCTCTCTTGACGGTGGCAAGAAAAGCACTGGACCTATTCCGCCCACCCTCTCCCAAGTGACACTCTCCCGTGAAATTACTCTCAATCATGCAGATTTTCTTTTGTTTAAGCATGCAGATTCTGTACGGCAGGTATATTTGGATAGTGAGATGAGAATTTTTGATTTTAGATGAAAGTTTAAAATATTATTTTTTTAATATGATTATTTTTTTAAGATTTGAAAAAGTTGAATTGGGATTTGAAAAAACTGATTGTTTATTATATTTTGTGTGAAAATTTAAAAAAATTATAATGATGAGATGAGATGATATAAGAATTTTGTGTCTCATCCCACTTGCCAAACCTGCGAAGTTCCGATCACAATTGGAGTTCTGATCCCCTTGAAGTGATCATCCCTCTATTAATTCTCTTTTTATTTTCACTTATAAAAAAGAAGTACTCCTTTTATTTTCTTAAATTTGGGCACATCGGTTTCTATCGATCATCTTTACCTCTCCGGTCTTCTCTTTCTCTTTGAATCCATTTGGAAAAACAAAAAACGTAAAAAGCCAAAGAGAAGAAGAATAAGGAGAAGGAATGGGAAGTGGTGAACCGCGAGTCACCACCGGTGGTGCCGAGCAATGGGAAGTAGTGTCGTGTTCGGTGTTTTGCCAAAAAAGCCTAGACAGAAACGATTCGAGGTGAGAGAGAGATGAAATACTTTGAGTAAATCTTCTAACTGGTGGGCGACAGACTGGTGACGACGGACTAGTGACGGAACTGGTGTCGACGAACGGGTGATGGTGTCGAGTGGTGGTGGGCGACAGGGAGATGGTGTTTGAAGGACTTCTGAATGGGGGGCTCAAATCGATTTATGAATAGGGCAAAGGGAAGATATGTTCATTATCCAGTGTAATGAGTTTATTGTAATTTATGTGAAATTACTGACGTGGTGGAATATTATTGGAGGCTGTTAATACCTCACTTTCGGATGGACCACTGCAAAGCGGTTTTGTTAATAAAAATTATATTTCTCTGGCTAGAATTCCTCCAAAGTCCAGCTAGAAAAACAGACCAAGTCATTCTTCTCTTTATTTCCGTAGATGATATAAGCAATATTGACCAAATCAAGGTAATATTGAAGAGCAAAAATATTCTTCCCAAGGTTACATTTGGGTAAAAGAATATTAGGCAGCAACTATGCAGAAGACTAAGAATTTTGTAAATTATAGTGAAATAATTTGTTAATAATAATGAAATAGTTTATAATAATAAAGAAATAATTTAAGTTAAGATATTTTATTAGTTTTTAGAAAATGAGAGAAAAAATAAAGAAAAATATTGTAAAGTTACAAAATTAACGTTACTTTTGTTTTGAGAATTTGAAAAGTTATATTATTTTTTGTGTTTTATTTAAAAGTTTGAACAATTATTTAAGATTTTATCTTGTATTTGAGTTATTTTTTAAAAGAGACTTATAAAAAAAATTTTGATACGACAAGGAATCTCGTCAACCTTATCTAAAAAAATTAAAAAACAAATTATAAATGGTAAAGTTATTAAAATCTTGCTTCTTGGTTTGAACTTCAACAAGGACATATGTCATTGAATCCTTTTCAACCTGTTCTGCACGCAGTTAAACGAGAAATGCTTGGCTTCCCATTTTGGGTCCCGAGTATTTCTATTGATATTTTTTTTAATTAGTAATTAAGTAAGTATGTTTTAATAATGTTGTTTTTAGTTAGTAATTAAGTAAGTATTTTTTAATAATATTATAATTTTTTTAATATTTAAAGATATAAAAAAATGTATGAAAAAAAGACATTAGCCTTATCGAGATATTTTCTCGGGCTACACCCATTGCCCTCAATCGGTGTAGCATGACTCTAATTCTTATTCGAGTTGTGTACTTGTTTTCTGTAGCCTAATCATTAAAACTTACTTCATGAAACTTAGCCCTATCCCCAAAAGTCCTCGTCTCAAAATCAAGCAAAGGGATAGGTATATGCTGCGAAAAATCATACCAATACAATACATTTAATGTTATATTTTATAATTATATTTTTAAAGATTAAGATATTTTTATAAAACAATCTTATCTTTATAAGTTACTTTATGAAAATATTCTTAATTTAAAACATATTTATGTAAAATATTATAAAAAATAAATCATTTTTCATATGCTACATGGCATAATTCTGGTACGGCAAAATCTCCTTCTCAAGAATAAAAGAAAAAATATAGAAAAACATTGTCAATCATTGTTCGGTGCCAAATTTTACTAAACGGGGATTAAGGTTGTGTTTGGATAGATCATTCCATCATTATTCAATATTCTGTCGTTATGTTTCATCTATTTTTCACTATTTTTATACTACTATTTAATATTTTATAATTATTTTTTATAACTTTTTCACCATTATTTACAGATCATCTGAGATCACATCACTACCCAAATGTACCTATTAACGCAAAAAATTGACACAACAGGCTGAAATGGGAATATAAGTCATTCCCGGCCCGCTATGTCGATTTGGGTCTCGATCGATGTGGTCTGAAGCCCTCAGCATGGTCCGATGCACCTATATAGTGTCTGTGCGTACATCCATGGCAGTGAATAAGAAATAAATACAGGGAAAGTAAAGAGAGGGAGATATACAAATTTACGTGGTTTGGCAGATTGCCTACATCCACAGGTCGTTTATGAGGGGAGAATCCACTATAATATACTTGTTTTATAGTTTCTCACGATCTCTCATCCTCACTATACAATGGAGATTAAAGCTCTGTTTTCTGGTAGATCACTCGTCTCTGGAGTCTCTCTCGTGAGGTTGAAGAAGCCAATCCCCCCAAGCCGAAGTCTGGTCCCTTTCCTTTATCCTCTACCCCTTACCTACTTTACATCTATTCACCCCTCCTTTATGTCATATTACATCTCCTTTATGTCCACGCCCCTCTTTTCCTCCTGACACCATTCTCATCTTTTTGTCTTTTCCCTCTTCTTATTCTTCTCTCCTAATGAGTCCTCCCACTTTGGGCTGGGCCTAGAAAACACCATGGGCCTGTTATATTTTATCCCTTCCAATTACCTGCAATTCTTAAGGGCAATTTGTTCCAACAATGACCTTGAGAATCTTTAAAGATAAAATATGCAATCAAACTGATCTGTCTAAGTCCGTAGAGAAATAAATTCTAGGAGCTGGTCCTTAGTTATCCCGTTTCACTTCGTTAAGTGATAAAGATCTTCGAGCGCAAGATTAGGTGGAAGATGGGCTCGATCATGTTAAGTGAGAGCGTGAGCCTCGACTTAGAGAGATAAGCGGGAGATAGGCTCGACCGCACAGAGTACAAGTGCGGGGCTCGGCTTGGCGAGATAAGTGGGAGGCTGAGCGGGAGATAGATTCGACCGCGTAAGGTGCAAGTGTGGAACTCATCATTTGGCAGGAGATGTACTCGACCGTGTAAGGTCCAAGCGCGAAGCTCGGCTTAGCGAGATAAGCGGGAGATAGGCTCGACCATGTTAAGTGTGAGCACGAGGCTCGACTTAAAGAGAAAAGTAGGAGAGGCACGATCGCGTAGAGTGCAAGCATGGGCTTGGCCTGTCGAGATAAGTGAGAGATAGGCTTGATCGCATTAAGTGCGAGCGCGGGGCTCAACTTGGCGAGATAAGCGAGAGATAGGCTCGACCACGTAGGGTGTGAGCGTAGAGCTCTACTTTTGGCGGGAGATACACTCGACCGTGTAAGATGCGAGCGCAGAGTTAGTATTGGAGAGAGGAGCGGGAGGTTAGCTCGACCTGCCCACCTATTGGGTGTTTGGGGAGCCGAACGGTCCTTGGCCTTTCCTATTTGTTGAGTGTAAACACTAGGCGTTTGCTGAAGAAGATTCCGTCTCATGAGTAATGTCAAGCAGCTGAAAGACTGGACACACACTTCGCTGTGAGGCAGGCCAGGCCGCCATATGGCTAGACCCACTTGTTGACCCTCAATGGGAAGGTAAGCAGGAGATGTTTGACTGTGCTACAAAAGCCAAATCAGTTAGCGTAAATAATCCTCAATCATGAGTGTGAAATGTGCAAACCTGAATCGTCGTCTTGGAGTGTGGCAAAGGCCTATGGCTCGGCGTTTGTTGGAGGAGATGCGATCCTCGGAGTAATCATCGAGTAGTCAAAATATTGAACCCACACTCTGCCGTAAGAAAGGTCGGACAGCTTGGAGACTAAACCCGACTCTTCGAGTCTCATGGGGAGGTAAGTAGAAGATGTTTGAAACTACTATAGAAGTCAAATTGGTTAGTGTAAATAATTTCCAATCAGAAGTGTGAAATTTGTAAACCTGACTCATCTTGCTGGAGTGTGGTGAAGGTCTGAGGCGGCAGTTATGGTGCGATTGTAGGTGCTCGGTGTTCGCTGAAGGAGATATTGTCCCAAGAGTAATGTCGGACAGTCTGTTGTGGGAGAGGTCGAGGTGCCTTAGGGTATGCTCACCTTTTTGGTCCCCACGGGGAGGTAAGTTTTTGGACAGCTAATAAGTTAAGTTCGCTCTTCGCCATGATGGGGGTTAGGGACTCAGGATAAGTTGTTGGGTAGCCGAAAGGCTAAACCCACTCTCCTCCACGGGGGAGGTTGAGTTGCTAAGGATTGAACTCGCCCTCAGGATCCCATGGGGAGGTAAGTCAGGCAATTTGAGATTGGACCTGCTCTCACCCATTGACATCACAAGGAATGTAAGTGTCGAGCAGGTTGGTATTGATTTCGCTCTTTGCTATGGCGGGAGTCTGGGTAAGTTGCCAGGTAGCCTAGAGCCGAGAGGCTGGACCTGCTCTCCTCTGTGAAAGGGGTCAAGCTGCTTAAGGCTAGACTCGCCCATTTTTTCCTTACAGGGAGGTAAGTGTCGGGCAGTTTGGGTTTGGACACTCTCTCGCTTGTTGATATCATAGTGATAGTAAGTGTGGGGCAAGGTTGAGCTGGTCCCGCACTTCACCGTAATGGAGGTCGGGCCACGGGGGGCTAGACCCGCCTATTGATGCCTACAAGGAAATTAAGTTGTCGAGTAGCCAAGGGCCTCTCTGTGAGGGAGGTCGGGCCGACGAGGGGGCTGGACCCACCAATTGACTCTCACGAGGAGGGTAAGTAGGAGATGTGCTTGTCCGTGTGCATGTGAATGCTAAGTAGTTTATTCCAATGGAGACATATTGAGACGTCCGAACGGTGTCCGAGTGTGGCTGTGTAGCCGATGTTTCACGCTATAGGAATCAATTATGTTAGTAAAAAAAAATCTGCATAAGTTTTGAGGGAGACAAATCGGGGTGTTTATCCACTATAGCCGATTTTGTTTGATCGAAATTTCCTGCTACTAGTTGTTATTTTTTTTTTATAGTCCATTTCGAGGTGGGAACCTCGTCATTGGGTTGGCCGAGGTCCCAGTTGCAGCAGTTGACGAGTCAGTGGCCGAGGGTGTTGGTCGATGAGTCGCTGGATAGATTGGGCAAGGAGGAGCATACCACAGGTGAGGAGTTTGATCGACGAGTTGATGGGCCGCTTGGGCAAGGAGTTCTGTTGAGCCATGGGTGAGGAGTTTGGCTGACAAAGGTGAATCCGTGGGCGAGGGGGCCAGTAGTCGAGTCGAGGTTTGGCAGAGGAGGAGTGTCGCTGGGAGTGGGCGAGGAGTCAAGGGTTGAGGGGAGACCTCGGTCGCGGTGCATGGCCGAGAAGTGGCATGATTGAGGAGGGGAGGTCCTCCAATGGTCAGCCGTGGACCCACAACATTCTTTGCTGTGAGTCGCTTTGTATAGATGCGAGGTTGTGGGCTATTGCGAGTTTGTCATGGCGTTCGGGGACCGCCATCTATCCGGTAGAAGACGCCGACAGTCCAAGTGGTGACTGTCGGTAGGAGTAGGGGGCTCACTGCGGTCTGTTGTGGCCTTAGAGTGAACCAGCAAATGCAGGGCCAGTGGCCACGTTTGCCCACCATGGGTCTGGGCACTCCGACGAGACCCTGGCAGGGATAGATGACACCGGCGATCTAAGGGGTGGGCAGAGGGGTCCATGACCATGGGTAGTCCGTGCACTTGGCTGGCGCGGTGGGATCTTTGCCGGAGGGAGGTGGTCGGGGACCATTGTAGGGACTTCAGATGACATTGGCGGTCAGCTTGGTTGCAGCCGGCAAGTCCACGTAGCTCGTGGCGTGCTCCCGCGAGTACATCCCGTGCCTCGTTGTGGGGTCGAGGTGGTTGGCAAGCACTTTTGCATCGGCAGAGTATGCCGGCGAGCCAAGGGGTGGCCAATAGGCGAGGGGAGCCTAGGGTGCATGGTAACGTGCACCCCTCCCCCCCTCGGGGCCCCACCTTGCATGGCATGAACAGTGCCATGCACGGTACGTGCATCCTGTGCAGAGTACACTTGTTTGTTCCTGCTTGTGTACTCTAAGTGTACTGTATCCTCTCTCCCATACTCCCCATTTTTGCACAGTACCCTCCATTTGCAATTCAAGTGGCGTGTAACTTGAGATTCCCACTTGAGCGAGAAAAGGTTTACCTGCCCAGTTTTTGCAATAGTGTTGCCTTTAAAAATAAAAGTAAAAATATTGAGAATACTTATGTGGGAGACTTTCATTTACCATTTCCGGAATTTTTTGACGCGTTGGAAAATTGTCCTTTTCCTACTTCCAGTGTAGAAAGTAAATTGATCCCATATACATTATCAACTATTAACGCAAAAAATGGGCACAAAAGGCTGTAAGGGAAGAAATAGTCATTCTCGGCCCGCTATGGTGATCTAGGCCTTGATCGGTGTGGTGTGGAGCCCCCGGCGATGGTCCGATGCGGCTGTATGGTGTTCGTGCATTCATCCATGGCAGTGAATAGGAAATAAATACAGGTAAAGTGAGGGGAGAGAGAGAGAGAGAGAGAGAGAGAGAGAGAGAGAGAGATTTATATGGTTCGGCATATTGCCTACGTCCACGGGTCATTTGGGATGAGAGAATCTACTATAATATGCTTGTTCTATAGTCTCTCATGGTCTCTCATCCTCACTATACAATAGAGTAGTGGGTTTGGATACACAAACCCAATTATTTCATCTCTTCTCATCATTACAACTTTATCAAATTTTCATACAAAAATATAATAAACAATTGAACTTTTTCAAATCTTAAAATAAAAATAATACTAAAAAATTATATTTAACAATATTTTTATTCAACTACTATTCAAAACATCTCATCTCATCTAAACTGTTTATCCAAAAACAACCTATATCTTTATTTTCCAGTGGAGCACTCGTTCCTGGAGTCCCTCTCGTGAGGTTAAAGAAGTCGTTCCGCCCCAAAGCCGAAGTCTGGTCCATTTCCTCTATCCTCTGCCCTTTGCCTACTTTACGTTCCTTCACCCACTCCTTTATGTCACATTATCTCTCCTTTATGTCCACTCTCATATTTTTCTTCTGATACCCTTATCAGCCTTTTGTCCATACTCTCTCTCTTCTTATTGCAGCGTATTAGGCATACTATATATCTAAAAGATAAATATTTAGTCCCAACAAAATTTTATAAGTTTATTCTTATAATATTTTGTTTAAATCAAGCATTTTCTCTTTTAAAAAAAAATTGATCTGTAGAATTCTAAAGCAATAAAGAGGTTTAGACTCATTCCCTCCCCCTTCTCTCTGTAAAATAATTTGTAGAACTCCAAAGTAAGAAATATGTCCTTTTAATTATCGTTTCTCAACATATTTTGATGTGGTATTAAATGATAGATCTACAAATAAAACATAATAAATAATTTCTAATCATATAATACCATATATATTATAGAATGAAGAAAAGATGATGGTAAAAGAGATTATGATGAACATTTCTCTTCTCCTCGGATAAATCTACTTATCCTTCTTTTTATCATCATCTTCTCAATATCCCTTAATGTGATATTAAATGATAAATTTACAAGTAAAATATAATAAATAGATTCTATTCATATAATATCATGAAATGAAATGAAGATATGATAATAGTAAAATATATAAATGATAATTAACATTACTCTTTCTCCTCATTCTTTCTAGCAACCCAAAACTTCTCTCTCTTGTCTGGAGAGCTGCTCCTCCCTTCTCCCCTTTCCATCTTTCCTTCTTCTCTATATGTTTATAAAGTTATTTTTTCTCTACTAGGTCTGAAAATGCCTTGTTTATTGCATTTTCAGCTACCAAATCTGTATACGCGCGCGCACTGCATCACCCCACTCATTTAGCGTTGGTCTACGGGATGGGCAAGGAATTGCCGTTGTCTGATCAACGGGTGTGGTTCGTGCGCTGATCTTGGTCAACATGTGAGCCCTATGTACCATGCGAATTCACGCCTCCAAAGTCCACACACAACACTGGTGGATTCCTTAGCCTTTCAAAATACAATTGACCTCACTTCATACTCACCAACGCATGAGCCCTATGCACCGATACAGTGGTACGTTGACCGATACAGTGGTACGTTGGTGCTCATTTGATGCATTTGGTGATCGTGTTTTCTATATCTAGTTATTCAACTATGTTCATGCTTTCTCCGAAAGAGAACATTAGAGGCAGTGGAAGTGAATTTTTTCTACAAAATGCACCAAAACAGTCAATTGCAGCGTTTTTCTACTGGTGTAGTCTGAAGCTATAATTGATCAGTCCATTAATAATATATAAGATCAACATGACAAACCATCTTTGATAGTCTCATTTAAGCAAATTAAAATGGGCACGAACCTACAATTCATTGTAAGGGTAGAAAATCATGTTAATGAGTAGTGTTCGTGTTGTGTCAAATTATGTACATTATACCATATGGGTCAATACAAACACAACCCGTTAGACTTTCAAATCCTAACACGACCCATTAAAATAACGAATTGACACGACACGACCCGTTTTGACTTGTTATTAATTACTTATAACTGGGTCGACGCGATCTCATCCGTTTCAACCATTTTTTATGTAAATGGATTGAACTAACCTGAATAATCAATTTGACTTGATTAACATAATTTCACATAAAAGCTAAAATCACAATATCTTCCAAAAATATAAAACTAAATAATAATGAAAAATATCAATATTTTTCAGATTTTAAAATATAATAAAATCAGTATTACAATCAAAACAATAAAAACACAAAGTCAAATTAAAATCCAACATTACAGTTAGGGTTAGGTGATTTTGGTTTTTAGGTTTTAAAGATGATATAAATGTAATTCTTAGAAAAAATAATGGGTTAAGCGGATTGGTCTGTTAGTAACCCATTTATAAAACGTGCCTTATAATAGGTCAGTTCGTTTTGACCCGAATCCATTACATCAAACTCAACTCGTTAATTCTGTATTGTGTTTGTCTTGAATTAACGAGTCGTGTCACATATTATAACACATGAGGATCTATTTAAATTAAGGAAAAAACAGACATGTGTATCTTGTGTTTCGTATGAAAGATAATTCGCATGATGACCACCGAGTAACTCGTTAGACGTTCATGAACACCAGCGACGAAAGAGCAAACACGTGTATCTTTCCTTTAATCTGCATGACCGCCACCGGCGCACCCCTGAGCACCTGACTTCATTAGACATTCAATCGCCAACCATTTTCAGAAAAGGAACAATTAACAGAAAATGAAAAATTAACGTGGTATATATATATATATATATATATATATATATATATATATATATATATATACATACATATATTTCGTGTTACGTGTACATGAAAAAGACACGGTTTTTTAAGTTTTTTTTTTGTTACGTGAATCTCATAATTTTTTTTATTTTGTTTTTAAAAGCGCAAGTTTTACCTACTTTTATACTATATAACATTACTCTGACCAGAAAGCTTGCATGTAGCGAAAGTTTTGTTCCGAAATTTAATTTATAATTGAAATATTCTTATTATCATTCTTACACAATACACCATACATAACTTTTTAATTTTTTTTTATTAAATGTGTAGTGTATGAACGATGAGTAAAAGAATTTTTTTAATTTAATAAATATAAAACAAAAAAATAAAAAATAAATATAATGTAAAAATGATGAATAAAAAACTATTTCCTTTAATCCCTTTACCGTATCCTGCTATTTTGCTCTACAAAATAATATGATGAGCTTGGAAGCCTTTAATGTATCTTGCCACCATAGCAAAATTCTCCTATCTTATGAGATTCTTCTTGAGAATCAAACTCGGCATCATAGAACTATGGAGCAGCATAATTTTGCTATGGTAGCAGCCTCTAAAAATCAATTTAAGAATGGTTCAAGGAAGCCTAAAAATAACAGCAACTTCTCTCTTAACCGGAATCAATTTCCACCCAGGACCTCACAGCCAAAGCCTAACAGCTTTGGGCCCTTAATGCAGCAGCCGAACCTTAATGGCACTTCCAGTCAGCAATCTCCTCAGCACAACTACTCTCCTCCTGCACGTGTCCCTTGTCAGATCTGTGGAAGATCTAACCATAATGCCTTGGACTGCTATCACAGGGTGGATTACAGCTATCAAGGGAGATATCCTCCCTCTCAACTTGTTGCTATGGTGGCACATAAGAATGCATACCATGAAGACAACACATGGTTTGCCGACAGTGGAACCAATCAACATATCACGAATGACTTAGCAAATCTCACTCTTCAGGAGACTTATGGTGGCACTGAAATGGTAGCTGTGGGTAATGATAATGGTCTTACAATCCAAAACACAGGTTCCTTTTTCTCTAAACACTCCACAAACAAATTTACTCTTTAGCCGTGTTTTACATTGTCCTGATGCCATGACCAACCTTCTTTCCATAAACCAACTTTGTGTTGATAATGATTGATTTTTTATTCTAATGAATTCCTATTTCTTTGTCAAGGACAACAAAACAGGAACCACCTTGCTGGAGGGTTCGAGTCGAGATGACCTCTATCATGTACATCTCAACAAAAATACCATAAAAAAGTGTCGTGTACAAGTAGCTCTTTTTTAGTTTAAAACGTCCTTAGACGTCTGGCATGCAAGACTAGGACATACTTTAGCTCAAATTACTCAACGTGTCATAGATTCCTTCAAGCTTCCTCTTCAAGAGTCGGCCTCTCAAGAATATCTTTGTTCCGCTTGCCAGTTGGGAAAAGTAAAAAAAAACTTCCTTTCAATGATTCTAATAGGGTGTCTCTAGTTCCTTTGGAAATTATTCATTCCGATGTATGGGTATCACCTATTAAATCTCAAGGTGATTGTCTTTATTATGTAATTTTTATTGACGACTACTCTCGATTTACATGATTGTATCCTATTTCTCATAAATGAGATTTTTTTTTTTTACTTTGTTAAATTCAAGCTTTTAGTTGAAAATTTCTTCTTGCGCAAGATTAAACAATCTCAATCTAACAATGGTGGTGAATTCACATCCAATCAATTTATCACTTTTCTAAATTCAAATGGGATTCACCATTGGTTGACTTGTCCCTATACATCACAACAAAATGGGATTGATGAGCGTAAACACAAACATATCATGGAGATTGGCCTCTCTCTTCTAGCTCAGTCTAATCTCCCTTTCTCTTTTTGGGTTGATTCTTTCTCCACTGCTATTCATCTCATCAACCTTCTTCCTACCCCCACTCTAAATTTTGAGTCACCCTAAAGTAAGTTGTTTCAAAAACCGTCTGATTATTCCTAACTTAGGACGTACGTCTAGGTGTACATGCTATCCTTTGTTAAGACCCTATGGCGCCAATAAACTTGCCTTTAGAAGCAAACAATGTATCTTTTTAGGTTATTCATCTAACCATAAGGGATATCGTTGTCTTGATCCAATATAAAAAAAAGTTTATTTGTCACGGCATGTGGTATTTGATGAGCATTTATTTCCTGCATAGAGAAAAGTGGACGTCTCTCAACCCTGCAGCTCATCCCTACATGATTCTCTTTATTTTCCCACAAGTCAAACTCTGCTTCTACCATCCTCAAATTCGGCTGGTACAATTCCATCTCCAATTCTGGTAATCCCTCCCTCCATATCTCAATTGCACCTTTCTCTTTCAAGCCAACATCTCACCGAAAATCACTCACCCATACATCCCTCCACCGAAAATCACTCACATGTAACTCACCTCACCGAAAATCACTCACCCCTACACCACTCACCCATAAATCCCTCCATCGAAAGTCACTCACCCATAAATCCCTCCACTGAAAATCACTCCACCAATTCCATTCTACCTATTCCTTCGGATAATAACTCCTCCCAATCTCTATTAATTCAACAATCTTTTATAATCTCTCCCCTCACCGAAACATCATCTCCCATCCTTCCTTCTTCGGATACAATCTCCCCTCAGTCAAACTCTTCCCTCAATCTCTAGATTCCCTATCCTTCCACACTTTCCATACCTGAAATTCCTCCCTCTAAATGCATGACCACTCGTTCCCAAACCGGCTCTCTATGCCCAAAATCTTTCCCTGATTACACTTCCTTTTACTCAACAAAACATCCACTCATTGCTCTTAATACAACCACTTCCTTACCTGACCCCAAAACCTTTTCTCAAGTCGTAGCTTCTGATGAGTGGAAAAATGCCATGGACCAAGAATATGCTGCATTGGTGAAAAATAATACTTGGACCCTTTGTCCACGTCCCACTGACCATAATATTATTGATACTAAATGGGTGTACAAAATTGAACAAAATGAGTATGGGTCTCTTGATTGGCGCAAGGCTCGATTGGTAGCCAAGGCTTTTAAACAAATTCCCAACATTGATTTCTCGGAGACTTTTAGCCTTGTTATCAAACCTGCTATTGTCCAGCTAGTCTTGGCTATCGCCGTTCACTTTGGTTGGAACATTTGTCAATTGGATGTTTCAATGCATTCTTACATGTGACCATTGATGAGGAGGTGTATATTGAATAACCACGTGGTTATGTTGATCCCCACTTTCTCTGATACCAAGAAAGTTTTGAAGAAGGGTCTGACTTAATTATTTAGCTAGAGCCGAGAAGATGACTATTTATATATTGAAGTGTATACAAAATTAATCAGCCAAGTAATGGCCAAATATTTACAAAAAGAAAGAAAGAAATTTCAGAATATTTGCAACTAGAAAGGAAAGAAATAAAATGCTGTCAACTGTCCTATATGGCAATTTCTTTTGTCGTCATAACAAAATTTTAAATATGTATTTGCGACGAATTTGAAAATCGCCGCTTAAGGTACTTTTTGCAGTGAATATTGTTGTCGTAAAATTCGTATTTGGTCATTGACGCTTATTAGCGGCGAATCAAAAGCACCGAAAAAAGACGTGAAATTTAAAATCGCACGTTTTCCCCCTCATTCCTTTAATTCCCTCCAGCCGTCTCCTCCCCCATTTCCGTCTCTCTCCAATCCCTCTTCTCCCCCAATCCCCACTCTTCATGCCTCCACGCACATCGTCGTCGACCCACCGTCACCGTCTACCTCCATTGTCGCCGGCCAACCCAACCAAGCCCCTCCCTCGCTGCTTCTCTCTCTCCCGCATATCTCCCTCTTTCTTCTCCCTCGAATTCATTTCTCCCTTAGATTCCCAGTTCCGCCGCATCCGCAGCTGCCGCACCACATCCAGCTTCTGGCGTAGCTACCCCCCAATGGTCCCCAGCCCCTCCACCGAAGCTATCCCTCTCTCTCTCACCGTCGATCTGCTCCTTCTCGGATGGGAAGCGCCAAGGATGAAGAAAACTTCCTCTCACATAGGAGCAACACTAGCGTATACGAAGAAAACATTTCACTCGCTTGGAGTGTTTTTACGACTGTATTGGATTGGGTCTCGCATATTTCTGGCCTCTCTTCCTGGTATGTTTTAGATTTTAGAGTAAAATAGATTATTTGTGTTGTGTTCCTCTATTTATGTTGTTGTTAGTGGTCGTGTCGTTAATTTTGTGGTGGTCATTTGTTTAGCAGAAATTACAAAAAATTGGAGTTATCTATTTTTTTTTAGAATCGGTATGTTAGGATTGGACAAATAATCTGGGTATTGGTTACGGGTTGGAATTTAATGTTGTTGGAAATCTCACAGATATGGGGAATTTCTCTCAACCTTAGAGAGAGGGAAAGAGAGGGACAAATAGAGAGACAGAGGGATTGTTGTGGAAGATCAAATTCTCTTCGATTGATCGTGTTCTCCTTCAATCTCTAATGATCTTATTTATTTTTATTTTTATTTAGTGCTTCTTTGTTGTTGTTGCTGGAAATGGAAGATTATTGTGGTTATCAGTGATGGCCATGGCATCCTGGAAATGGAAAGCCAGGCTTAAGGGGCAAGTGTGTGCAAATTTGAGGAATGATTAGCGGGCTTTTGGTCTTTGGGTAGTGTTGGACTTGGTAAATATGGTTGTAGTGGAGGTTAAAAATTCGTGGGGTGGTGGGTTTAGTTTGAATACTTTCCTGGCTCAACTACATAATACAATTATATGCCTTTGTCATGTACATAATACAATTATATGCATTACTCTTTAAATTTTAAGTTATTTTAGCTGTAACATTACCTTACACATCACTTTCTTATGAGCAGTGTCTGGCATTTTTTCTGCTGTATTTGGTTTCAATTAAGTTTGGTCACATCCTTGTAATGTTGGTTTCATTTCCCTCATAACTTGTTATGCTCAAGCCTTGAAAATTTGAATTGAACGGGATGAATTGGGTGGTTGCCAAGGCATTTCCCTGATATTCATGTTTGGTCACATTCTTCTATCAATCTTATAATTCATGGGTCTTCTCCCATTTCATGTTCACCATTTTTTTAAGTTGTGTTTGAAGTTTATATCTTGGTTTTCTGATTGGAATTTTATTGTCTTGTACAGTTTGGATATTTCTAGTTTGGTGGAAGCACGATTATTTGCATTTTCCATAAGGTTGGTAAAAAAATGCTTGAGTTTTAATTTTAAAGTTTTGTAAGTAGTATAAGTTCTTCTATTTACTTTCATTTTTATTTCTTTAGGAACCAACCAACTTTTTGAGACATTTGACATATTAGTCATTGATATTGAGTTTTTCATTTTTATAACCATACTCAAATTAGTACATGAATGGGAAAAAAAAAAGAAGAGAGAGAGAGAGAGAAAAAATACACGTGCTGAAGTATTAGTCGTTTGTATACATGAAGTCTCTCTCTCTCTCTCTCTCTCTATATATATATATGTAAGATTGTTCTAGTAATTAAGAAGAACAACTAGCTTTCTATATCAATTATATATGTTGGTTTTGATTTCCTTTGACTTCTTTGTGACCTCTCTTTCTTCTCGGTTTGGTTTTGCCTTGCAGCTTTATTTTCAAATTGAGCATGATGTTGGGATAGACTCGATCAAATTGAAAGCTTTGATAGACCTTTTTGATGAAATTGTGGAAGAACCACTTTTCAATCAGCTGAGGTTATTTTATGTGATGCTGAAAGTAGAAGTATTTTTTTTCTTTTCTGGTTTTGAGGGATGAAGCTTTATGTATTTGGTTTTTGAATTCTAGCTCCAAAAACTGAGCTGAACAGCAGGCAGTAGCCAAAATATTGCTACTTTTTACCCTCTTCTTTTTTGGGGGCAGTGAAGGATATTTGGCATTTATGAAGGTCCATATTTTTTTTTGTGTGTACACGGGCTTTGCCTATTTCCTTTATAAATAGGAATTTAATCACTTGCAAAAAAAAAAAAAAAAAAAAAGGCCAACATTTTTTTGTTCCTGATGGTCGTGTTTGTCCATAGATATCTCTACTCGTCTAAAGAATCTCTTTGATTGGGTCATGGTATATACTGGTATACAACAATGTGTTAAGGTGCTGCTAGTGTGAATGATGTACGTATATGATTGACATTCCTCCCTTTTCCATGCTATGGACTTACCTGTTACGGGAAGACAGTTTTAAACAAATGGAAATGAGTTTCTTCATGGATTTATATTGGTTTTTGTATACATTCTTAAAATTCTTTAACTGTACTTGAATATAGGACAAAGGAGCAGCTTGGGTATGTTGTTCAATGTAGCCCACGAGTGACGTATCTGTGTGTTTGGGTTTTGTTTCGTTGTTCAATCTTCCAAGTACAACCCTGTCTATTTGTAAGGGAGAATTGACAACTTCATAAACAACTTGGAAGAATTACTGGTAAGCAATTCAAGTTCATTCCTTGTACATGCTCCTTAGCATATTTACTACTTATATGTTCCAACATGCATGTCTGCTGAGAAGTTGCGTCATAAATCTGGCTATCCGCAGCGTTTTGGTGGCCTCTAGTGACAGATAGTGGCATTTCATTTAGCAGTACCTAGTTTTGTTCATACAATTTGGAAATCTCAGTAATGTCCGAGTTGTTAAGATACTCGTTCTTCATCCTACAAACTTCTCTTTCCAGGAATCTCTCATTTGCTTTGAATATTGAGCTGGATCCCACTCTGGTGTTAAATCCCACTGCAAGGAAAGGAGAAAAACATATAAAAGAAGAACATACTAATGAAGAAAAAAATAAATAATATACTAAAAAAAAGGGCAGTAGTAGAGAGAGAGAGAGCTAGCTATTCATTGCATTTTGCTTGTTATATATTCTACATGACTTAAAATTCTTGCGTGTATGGCTTTCCTTTTTCTCCTTCTTTCAGTCTCCTTTAATGGAATAAAGACATGAATTCTTACCTGCCATTTGCTTCCCATGAAAGATAACGTACTGGGGTTTTTAACCTGATGAAGGATTGCAAGTAGGATGACCTTATCTCCAGGTTTCGGAGATAACCTATGCGGTGCCCACCCGATTACGCTTGTATAACTTTTGTTGATGCATCATGGATCACCACCACCCTCTGAGCTTCCATGGAAATGATTTAATCTTTTTTTAAACACTCACTACTTAAGGAAAAAGGGTCATGCCCCTACTGATATCCTTTTTACTTCAAATAACCCAACTCTTTAACTCATAAACCGAAGTGTCAATTGATTTTTACCATTCAGGTCACAAGAGTTATAATGTATTGAAGTAGCGAGTCACCTTTTTACTTGTTTTGTTCACTTCCATCATGCTTTGTGTTTATGGGGGTGTATTACTGTTTTTACCTTGGCCTTCTCAATCGATATTCATACTTCTTAATTTTGATTCTCTGGTTGCTAGTGCTGTTTTCCAGTGATGGTTTTGTCATGCAATTTATTGCACTTGATGAATATGTATAGGGGTGGGATTTGCTTCATTATCTTGCATGAACACAGCTTGTGATTTTCTTGGATCTTATATCTATTACTTCTCTTAACTTCTTCATTTTCATTATGTTCTGCATGTAGTTTTTACTAGACGACATTATTTAAGAATCCAGGGTCATAAGTGATAAGTTATATGATAAAATATTTTATAAAATCCATTTTTTCATAAATTAAAAAATGATCCACCCTCTACTTTTGTCATAATTATTTTTTCTTAACACATCTTCAAGTGAATATGCATTGTGTGCACCCTGAGCCACATGGAGTTATTAAGTTGGTTCTTATACCATTTGTCATGAGCTGAGGATGTGTGACACCATATATATTTGTGAAATCTCTCAAAAGAATTAGTTGCAATGGGAGCTTTTTGTGCTAGCTTCATATTGGGAGAATGACTTATAGATATATTTTCAATGTTTTTAATATGATAATTGATGTCTTGCAGACTAGGCAAGAAATAGACTTCGTTCTAGTCTCATGCACATGATTAGGAATAGAACCTACCAGAAGTGAGCAAGTTCGTAAAGCTAAGAGGGTTAGTTCATTTTTTTCTTTTGTTTCTTTTGCTACCTTAACATATTCTTTTAATTTTTATCTTTGTTCACATGATTTCCCTAGGTTAGAGAATAGTCATTGGTTTTTAGATTATTTGCAAGTATGGTTTTGTGCTTCTCACTTGTGCAATTGTTTTTTTGAGCTAGAACATATAATTTATGTGTATAATATTTTTTTGTATTCTGTTTTGTGCATTATTATTTTATTTTTTGAAACACCTTTTTCGGCGAGTAAAATTCGCCGAAAATAATTTTTCGTCGCAGAAAGATATTTGCGGCGATATTAGATAGCTGCAAAAAGTATATTTAGGCGAAACTTACTCGCTGGAAATATATAATGGCAACGATAATTCAAAATCGCTGAAAATACATAATGGCGACGATATATATCAACATAATTAACTTTTCTCAGTGATTTTAATGGTAAACAGATTGGCCATTTCTGTCGATTTTTGAGACATTTGTGACGAACTAAAATCACTAGTAATAGTAGTTTTTTGTGACATTTTTGCCTATTGTTGAATTGATCAAAAGTGGCGCTTTGATTTCGTCGAACATGTAATGATTTTAAAATCGTGAAAAATGATCAAACACAACGATTATTGGGGGTATTTGTGACAATTTTGAGTGATGGAAAATGCACGATTTCTTATAAAGCAACAGTATCAATTCTAAATCATTTTTTAATTTAATAATATTTGTTTATTTAAACTAAAAACCATATCATAAAAATCAAATTTTCTTATTTTTATTAATTTGAGGCAGATTATATTTGTATATTTTAAAATAATATTAAATAAATTCATTTTTATTAAACATTATAACTAATTTTTATTAACAAGCACACATTTCTACTTTGTACCATTTCAATTTCTAAATAATTATATAATTATATTTTTTTATTTCGAAGTTAATTATATATTAATTGCTTACTAATTTTTAAAATTTAATCATTACATCATATTATCGTTGGAAAAAAGTAAAATTTGACAAAAATTTATATTATTCTTAAAAATATAATAATTTTAAAAATATTATTGTACCTGCAAAAAAATTATTTTAAATATTCACTAGAAATTAATGGTTCGAAAAAAGAGAAAAAATATAAATATTGAAAAATTAAGATTATAAAGAGATGTGAGAGAAAAAAATAATAAAGAAAATAAAGAAAAATGATTTGAATAGAATATAGAGAGAAAAATAGTGAGGTGTAGGAAGTTTTGTTTTTATAGGTGAGATGAGATATGTTGAGATGAAAGTTGAAAGTTGAATAAAATATTTTTAAACTATATTTTTTTAATATTATTTTTATTTTGAGATTTGAAAAAGTTGAATTGTTTATTTTATTTTGTATAAAAATTTGAGAAAGTTGTAATGATTAAATAGAGTGAGATGAGATGAGTTGTAATGAATTGTAAAACCAACGAGATAGAAAGAACAAAGTTTTAGAAAAAAATTAAGAAAGAAAAATGTTTTTCCCAAGGTGGTTCACCGATTGAATTTTTTTATTTTTATTTTTTTTACTTAATTGTTAAGTAATGATTTTAAAATAAATTTCTGATTTTTATTTTCTTTTAAATTTTTTTTAATGAATTTAAAAAAATGTTTAAAAAAATAAAAGAAAAAAAAAGATAATTTTTCTTCGGTGGCTGTTTCTGTTCCTCCGTGGCACCCTTTAAGAAAATATGATTTTTAGCTCAAATGAATACTTGCTCATTCGGTAGATGGTCTACGGCAATGTCGACAAGTTGTACGGTCCTTCACCTCCTCTATATAAGAGTAATGCTACATACAGTCGTGAAATGCGCAAACGCCGTGCAGTCACTTTGAAAAAGAGTGGGGTCTACTATTAAAAAATTAATTTCTTTTCATGTGGGTCTCATATTTATTCACTTTCTTCAAAGCGACTGCACAACACTTGCACACTCAGGACTGCAAATATCATTTCTCTCTATATAAATAGCGAAGAATGAATTATGGCGCATAGTGCACACACATGGGTAGTGAGAATACTTGACTGAGAATATTGGTGAATAGTTATGAGTAGAGATTTAAGTAAGTTTGTGGGTCCCATTGAGAATATTTTGAATTGTTTGGATGTATGAAGTATGTTGAGTTGTTGACTTTTGGATAGGTAGTTGAAAAATATGTGGGTCCCATAAATATTATAGTGATTTTATTATAGTGATTTTATAATAGTGATAAATATTATGGTAATTTTATTTTATTTTTATATATAATAGTGATAAATATTTTAATGATTTTATTTTTAATTTATATATAATAGTGATAAATATTATAATAATTTTATTTATATATATATAATAATGATAAATATTATAATGATTTTTTTTTCTTTCCTCACTTTCTCTCTCTCTCCTCTGGCCCGATTCACCCCACGCCCGAAATGGGTTTTGAGCTCAGCCCGGCGTTGCCCTTTCTCACCACCACCACTGGCGACTCCCTTTCACGCCGGCGACTCCCCCAGCCACCACCGATCTCCCCCACGCGCAGTGTTACGTCCCCTGCGGTAACCCAACCGAAATGGGTGAAACTCATTTCTCTCCACTTACGCCGCCGTACGCGGCCACCTAAACCACTGCACCTCCACTACCTCACACCGGCGACCACCTCTCGCAAACCCAGCCACCACAAACCTTCATCTCCCTCTCCGTCGCACACACGTAAACCACCCTCTCCCTCTCTGTTGACCAATTATGGTTGTTTTTAGAGAAGAATGTGTGCAAAGGGTGCGAAGAGAGAGAGAGAAGGGTGTGAAGAGAGAGAGAGGGAGAGAGAAGTCTGTTCGCCATACGAAGAGAGAGGGAGGGAGAGAGAAGTCTGTGCGAAGAGAGAGGGAGGGAGGGAGAAGTCTCTGGGTAGAAGTGTGCGAAGGGCATTTGGATGTTCAACACTTTTCATCCGTACAAAGTCATCTGAGAAGTGTTGAGAGTATCTGACCATCCAAACTCAGCCTTAACCAAACTTTCCACAACTTTATTAGTCTGCTAAGAACCATTTTCTTGCCATGGCAGCACCGACTCAATCTCTAGTATTCATAGTACGAAGGTGCAAGCTCGAGTTAATTGCTCCAACTAAGCCCACACCCCACGAGTTCAAACAACTTTATGATATCGACGATCAAGAGGCTTTCTGATTTCAAATCCCGGTGATACAATTTTATAGACACGATCCCTCGATGCAAGGGAGAGACCCTGTGAAAGTCATCAGAGAGGCACTTGCTCAAACACTTCTGTTTTACTACCCATTTGCAGGTAGGCTTAGAGAAGGGCCTGGAAGGAAACTTGTAGTAGAATGCACAAGTGAGGGTGTCATATTCATCGAGGCAGATGCCGATGCTACACTTGAGTAGTTTGGTGATGTTTTTCGACCTCCATTCCCGTGCTTGGAGGAGCTTCTTTTTGACCTTCCAGGCTCTGGAGGGGTTCTTCATTGCCCATTACTGCTTATTCAGGTATAAATTCTGCTAAGGAACTCGTTAATTTTTTTAGTTTTCTCCCCTTAAACTGATCATGTCTTGGCATCTTCATGACTTGCATGCCGGTGACGCGGCTCAAATGCGGCGGGTTCATCTTCGCACTACGCCTCAACCACAAGATGAGTGATGCTGCTGGTCTGGTCCAGTTCATGACAGTCGTGGGCGAGGTGGCGCGGGTGTAAGGCCCAGTCCGTGAGTCTGGACCAGTGTGTGAAAAGCCCAGCCTTTTCTTGGATGTATTTCGGAATGGCGTCGTTTTGGGTAAGCATTTCCTTCTTCCTCAGCTCCCTGATTCCTTCTCCCTCTTTTTTTTTGGTTTCCCTTGTGTCTCTCTCTCTCACGTTACTCACTTCCCTTCCTGTTTCCATCTCTTATTTTCATTGGGTTAGTGCTTGAGTCCGAAGGTAATGCCTAGCATTTTCTCCTTTTTGTTCTCCTCCCATTCGGTTTCTCCCTCTTAATCAGTTTCTCTCTCTCGCGCCCCCTCCATTTTTCTGCAGATTGGGTGTTTCTCTCTCGCGTTCCTCCACTTTTTGCAAATTGGGTGCTTTTCCCTCATGCGTCCCTCCATTTTGCAGAGTTTGTGCGTCTCTCTCTTTCTTGCGTTCCTCTATTTCTCAGTAGTTGCGGAACTGCAATTTGGGTAAAAACAAAGATTCCAGTCTTGGTTGCCAAGAGCTTCTCTTGTGGGCAAATCTCTTTCTTCCTCTCTTTTATTCTACATTTATGACCTTGAACTACCATCCTCTCAGCCGACCCTCTCTTTCTCATCACTGCAGATTTTGTTGTTGCCTTGTGGTTTTGGGTATTGCGTTTTTGTGGGTCCTCGGATTTGTTTTTCGTGTAACCATTGAAGCCATTACTAGAGAATTTAGCTTCCACGGGTAGGCCATTCTCGTTCTCAGATTCTTACGCACGGGCACACACTTTCACTTCAAGTCACTTCAATGAATTTTTTTTTTTTTAATATGTAGTCTGTGAGTTCTCGGGCTTTGTTGGTGTGCAAGCAAACACCTTGTGTTGGAATGGTCTTGGAGTTTTGAATTATTTGGGTTGGATGTGCAGTAAACCAAATGGATACTCGGAGTTGAGTAGGTGCTGTTTTTGTACTGTTTAGGTTTTTATACGACCGTTGGAGTGGAATTTAAATTAGTTGGAGTTATATTGTTGTTATTTTGGTTGAGTTGTGATGATTGCTTAGAGTTAGGGGCCATTGAAGTGGGGTTGATATTTTGATTATTTGTGTTTGACGTTAACTTTGGTGGGTGTATAGGTCAATATTAAGATTAGTATATGGTATTTTGGGTTGAAATGCGGGCTGTCCAGATTTCTATATAGTTGTCTTAGTGAGTTGTTTTTGCTATAATATGGTTTGGGATTATGGGTTTGAATTATTAGATGGAAGTTATGCCAATTGTCGTTTAATACTCGGTGTATATATTTTGTTTCTATCAATAGGTGATGAGATTTTTAGAGGTCGAATTCAAGACATAGATAATACGCTGCAGGAGTCAGGTAAGCGGGGTTCCTATGCTAGGCTTTATACGAGTTATTAAGACTGAGGTTGACTTTCCGAAAACTTTACATATTTTGTGATGAAATGAGAATTTGGGAAAACAAAACCAATCTCAGTCGTTTATTTGCATACTCATGAAATATGTGGAAAAAGAAAAATATTTTTTGACATGCATTGTGTAGACATGAGCAAAATTTTGTTATGATGTCTCTGAAATATGAAAAGAGCGATATTTGAGAATTCTGAAAAATTGTGCATTTATTTAGAAAGATGCTCCGACTTTTATTTTCAGTGTGTAAGAATGATCTGGTTATGTTTTGGTACTATGTTCTGTTTTGATATGGCATCTGAAAACCTTTGGCATGGTGTACTAATTTTGTATCTGACTCTGTCTCTGCTCTGCTCTTCTCTACTCTGTTATGCTCTGCTCTATTTGGGTTGGTACCAACTTCTCTGTCTCTGAGTGCACCCATTTTGGAAACAAAGTGGTTTTATTGTGGTCTTTCCTGTGTGCACACTCGGAGCTCCGAGAAGAATAAGGGAAAGATTTCACCTCTGTCTCTGCCCGGTTTGGCCATTGGGGTTAGCACAACCCTACAATGGGGGTGAAACATGGTCTCTGCTTTGTGAGATGCTCTGTTTTGATGTGATAATGATGCTCAGTTTATGTTATGCCAAAGTATTACGAGTTTTACTTGTCTGAAAATCATCGCTCTGTTACTTTTAAAAACATTTTTTGTTCTGCATGATAACTCTAGAAAATATTTTGTTATGCATGCTATACTTTGTAAATGTTCATGTTTGCACGTTAGCATATGTCCTCTACTTACTGAGTTGATAACTCACCCCCTTTTTTCATAATATTTTCAGATGATGTGGATAGTCCAACTGAGGACCTGGATTAGATTGATGAGCATGATTAAGCTGAGGAGAAGATGTTAGAAGAAGGAATTTTGATGTCCTTTAGTTTTAATGTCTCTTAGACTTAATTATATCTTGGGTTTAGTAAGACTTATGAAATTATTAGTTTGATTTGTTATGACTACCGAGAGATTGTGGACTCCTTAGTTTATTTTTGCTACGGTAATGACTTTGTGGAGTTTTCAAGGTGGTTATTTAGAATACATGAGATTAAGTTTTGCTAATAAAGTTTTTCGAGATTTATTTTAGTTGTGTTGGGAAACATGTTTTTAAGTGACATGTAGTAATTCTCCAAGCCACCCGGGTTTGGGGCATTATAGTGGGGGGCGCGCGCCCCTTCCGTCTTACCCGTATGGCAGAGACATCTCTTAAATGCGAGGGACCCAACATGCTTGACATGCACACACCAAGAGTACGATGAGGTGATCGACACCAAGGGTACTGGCACCATCACCCCACTCGAAGACATTGCTTGCCGCTCCTTTTTCGGCCGTACCGAGGTGTCTGCCATCCGTAGGTTTGTGCCGCATCACCTGAGCCAGTCCACCACCTTTGAGGTGATCATCGCATGCCTTTTGGCGATGCCGCACCATCGCATTCCAGTTCGACCGCAACAAGGAGGTGTGCATGATGTCCCTCATCAGCGCGCGTGGCAAGTTCAATCCTCCGTTACCGAGTGGTTACTACAGCAACGTTTTTGTGTACCCAGGAGCAGTCATGACTACCAGAAAGCTCTACAAGAATAATAATTTGGGTTATGCTTTGGAATTGGTGAGGAAGGCAAAAAAAGAAGTGAACGAGAAGTATATGCGGTCGGTGGCAGATCTAATGGTGATTAGAGGCAAGCCAGTCCTAACGGTGGTGGGGTCATTCCTTGTGTCGGATGTGACACGTGTCAGGTTTGGAAAGGTGGACTTTGGGTGGGGCAAGCCAGCTTATGGTGGGCCAGCTGAATGTGTTGTGAGAAGTATTCCTAGAACGGGGAGCTTCTATATTCCTTATAAGAACAGTAAGGGAGAGGATGGGATAGCCGTGGGAGTTTTCTTACCAGCCCCAGCAATGGAAATGTTCGTTAAGGGGTTGGATTTCTTTTTGAAAAACATGCCGGAGAGCAGCAAGAAATCCACTTTTAATGCATCTAAACTGTAAACCCAACTCATGATCAACGTACGGCCTTCGGAAGTGTAAATACAAGATTTTGGTGGGTGACTAAAATATAAAGTTTATCCTATCATTAAGTTTGTAATTTTGGATGAATGTAAATTATATATTGACTTTATCTATGACAATATTAAATTTATGTAGGAGGTATTAGGGATTGTTTATATAAGTCATAAGTGTGAAAGTTGAGTCCCAATGAATCTGCACTTATCTAGAGAACAGATTGAACTGAAATCTGTTACTACAGAGAAGATTTAACGCAGATGTCAGCATTCCGTCAGGAGATGTCTTCGCGACATATTTGATTCATCAGCAGAGTCCAGTAGAAACTAAAACTGTTTTCAGATTGTTTATTTAAGGGATCCTACTAGTTAGGATCTATAGAGATTCAGATTTGAATATTTTCTAGAGCACTTTCTAATACATATTTTGGTGAGAAAACTCTTTGGAGAATTTTTATATTGTTTCTCTCAAAGAGTGTGATCGTGCTTCATGTTGGAGAATTGATTAGTTGAGTTTCAGCCACTGGAGTTCCAGGAGAAAAGCCAATATTTAAATATCGTCAAAGGTTCTGGCTGCTATTGTGGTAGATGACAAATGGGTCGTTTGTCTAGTCAAGTAAGAGAGTTAATTGGCAAAGGTTTTGTAATTGAGCTTTACTTGTAATTGATTTTCAAATAATACAATTGATTTTTCTGGGTTTCGTCGGCCCGTAGAGTTTTACCTTTAAAGAGTTCTTTAAAGGGTCTTCCTTCGATACCAATCTTGGTATTATGCAATTTATTTAATTTATGTATTTGATTGATTATCAAGTTATTTCATTACTGATCACTAACAAATTTGTTGATTGAATTGGTAGAACGTGGTAATATAATACAAGAGTATTTGGGTAATTTCAATTGGCATTAGAACGTGATTCACTCATTCGAGTGTGATCCATGCCCCTGTAGATCATGACATCATCGTTATATATCCCGCCACACTTTGATGGGGAAAACTATGCTTATTGTAAAGTTCGTATAAGGGCTTTCCTCAAGTCTTTAGATGAACGTGTCTGGTATGCAAGTGAACGAGGATGGACTAAGCCTAAGACATCTCTTGATATTTGGACTAGAGATGAGATCACTAATTGCAATTGGAATAACAAATGACTTAACACTATTTTTATGGCTGTATCTCCCGTAATTTAAAAGAATCTCAATGTGTGAGCTTGCCAAAGAAGCTTGGGATATTTTGGATGTTATACATGAAGGCACAAGAATTGTAAAAAATTCGAAATTGCAAATGTTAACCTCTAAATTTGAGGAGATTAAAATGTTAGAAGATTAGAGTTTTAATGATTTTCATGCTAGACTTAATGATATTATTAATTCTAGGTTAATCTCAGTGAAAAGATGGAGGATTCAAGGGTCGTGAGAAAGATTTTAAAGTCCTTGCCTGAAAGATTTCGCCTAAAGGTTACTGCCATTGAGGAAAGCAAGGATTTTGATGCTATTAAGGTTGAAACACTGGTCGGCTGTTTGCAAACATATGAGTCATCACTTCTTCAAATAAGAAAATGTAAGTCCATTGCTTTAAAAATAGTAAAAGAGGATCAAGATGATTTTTCTGATAAATAAAATTTGAATAATGAGGTTATAGATCTCATTGCAAGGAAATTCATAAAATTCTTGTTTAACAAAAAAGTTAGTAGAAAGCAAAAACAAGGTAAGAAATTTCATGCAAATAAAAAATATTTTGAAAAATGGAATAAAGAAAAATCTGAAAAAATTGATAAAGTAAAGTGCCATGAATGCTTAGGATATTGTCATATAAGAATTGAATGTCCAAATTTTAAGAAAAACAAAGGAAAAGTACTGAATATCACATTTAGTGACAGTTCAGAATCTGAAACTTCATATTCATCATCTGATGATGAAAATTCTTTTATGACTTTTTTCTACTGTTGTTAATGATTTTTCTGATATTGTGCAAATAAAATCTAAAAGTGAATTTGACGATAGTGACTTGGATATAGCTATTGTTGATGCTGAGCATGAGCTGAGTGTATATGAAGCATATAATGATTTATGTGAAGAAGTGGTCAAGTTGAAAAAACTCAATAAGAAGTTATACAATGAACTCACAGTTGTGGAGAATGAAAAGAATAACTTTGCCGAAGCGCTGGAAATTTCTGATATTGAAGTATCAAGGTTAAATGATCAAAATGTTGCACTAGAAAGAGAATTAAAAAAATTTCAGGAGTGTAAACAAAAAGCTACAACACAAAAATTAGAAAAAATGTTGAGCTTTCAGAAGTTGAGTTGTGATAGAATTGGCCAAGGATACACAACTTCCAAAGGCAAAGAACATCAAGCCTCATCATCCGCTGCCACTACTTCTAAAGGTTTTGTTTTTGTCAAAGGAAGTAAAGGTATAAATGCTCAAAATCATGTTGTATCCAAGTCAGTTTATTCAAAATATCTGCATGGAAAATCAACCACAAAAAAACTGAAGAAATGTAAGTATGAATGTATGTTTATCCCTACTTGTCATCATTGTGGTGTTGCTGGCCATATAAGTCCATATTACTTTAACTTGAATAAAGTGAAGAAAAATGGAGGTGAAAGAAAGTTAAAAAGAGACGGAACAACATGAGATGAGTCAACAAATCACCTTCATAAGTATCAAACTTGGTGAACTAGCAGAATTTTATCTTCACAACAGAGAAAAGATCATGCAAAGTGGTGTCGATGAAAAAAATAGGCTAAAATTTAAAGCAAAGTAGGTAATCAAAGAATATGACGTGTCACATTAATAGGACCACTTGCATGTTCTTGCATTCTTTGCATATCATTAGTCTAGGATATGCATTTTTGTTTAGTTCTGTTTTATGTTTTTATTTTTCAGTTTAAAATACATTATTTTTTTTCTATTTTGTTTTTAATTTTTAAAGGAAAGTGCATGCTTGAAGGTTTGAGCACTTGTGTTCTCACATAATAAACTCTAGAACTTATGCATCTCTCTATTTTGTGCAGTCCACTTTGTGTATACTAATCCTATGAGTCATCTTGACAAAATTAATTTACAAGTACTGTGAGGAACTTATATGTATGTTCTTCATATTTAATATTGAGATGCTTACCATAGAGGGAGTTCATGCTTTGAATTGACTAATATTAGTTGAACCTAATACAATAATAAAGGGATCTCCCCTTGCCAAACACAAATAGTTAATCCATATAGAAAAAGTTGATGTTGAATCATTGCGAAAAAAAGACAAACACCCTACACGGATTTGTCCCTTAAGTCCTTATAGAAAGAATCACTGCTTAAATCATTGTGGAAAAATATGAGAAACAAAAATGGACGTACAAGAAAAAGGGTTGTGCAAACTAGTGTTTGGAGGAGATACTCATGTATCTAGTCACTAGTATAAAGTTTGACTTTGGAGGTAAGTGACAATCTCTTGGAAGCATCTATAAGAAGAAAATACATATGAATAATATTATAAAAAATATATTGAAGAGAAAAAGAAATAAAGAGTTACTTTTCTATATAAGTTTGCTCACTCACACACTCTCATGAAATTTGACATTGATGATCTTATGAGGTGTGAACATCCATAGTGATTGTTGCAAAAAAGAGAGTGTACTCTATTGAATTTTGTTTTTGAGTAACACTGTGTTTGAACTAAGATGCATCTAGGCATGTTACTTGTCTCATTGCTTATATATATATATATATATATATATATATATATTTATAAATAAAATTTTTATTAAATTTTCCTTATTTTTATTTTTTTCTTTATTTATTTTGGAGTATATAAAATAAATATGAAGATAGAAAATATATTTTGGTTTGGATCAGTGTTGAGTTGATGTTGCATTTGCTTCATAAGTCTGGCAGAGGTAGAATGGGCATCTGTTTTGTACCTAAGTCCGAATGGGACTCTAATGCACACAACACGTGCACGGTTAGTAAAAACACGCCCAACTCCCCCTGCCGATATTATTTCCCCCTCACTTTTGGGAACTCACCCAAACACAGGGCACTCTCCATTCTCAAGCCCTAGCCGTGTCCCACTTCACAACTTATTGGTTTTGTGCTTCTCGTGATTAAGACATAGAACAAATACTTCTAGTCTATATCTCTTAATCACGGTAAGGTTTCTATCTTAGTCAAATCCTTCTCACTCTCATGTTCTAGGGTTCGGCGCATATATATGGAGATTTAGTTGTTGACTTTTGTTATTTGGAGTTGGGGCTTGGATTGTTGTTGGGTCATATATGCATTTACTCATATGATTACATGAATCTATAGTATGATTGTTTTTTAGGATGATTTGTGGTGGGTTGTAGCATTTTTTATTTCGGTTTTTAACTAATGCCCACTAAATGTTTGTGTTTATTCCTCAATCAAGTCACACTCCTTATTTGTGTCCATTTGCTGTAGACTGTGTGGAAGGTTGAATTAATATCGAGGGATTGATAATGTCTTGTTCTTTAGTGTTCTTGGACTCCTTCAATTATGATCTTGGCTATTTTTATTCTGATCTTGTTGACATAATGATTCAGATGAGGTATCAGGAAAGAGCAAAGAGAAAGAAAGTTCCTACATCAGTCTCTTATGAGAATTGCTCAAGTGAGGACGAATCTATGCAGAACCAGTGCAGCTAGGAGAGACATCAGCTCCTCCTCCTCCACTCATAACTACACCATCAGGTGCTACCTTCGAACGCTTCACAACTGTTGAAGCCAAGGCCGCATATAGAATTACGTTTGCCAAATGACCTGTTTTGGGTAAACTCAAGGTAAGCATTAATGATTTTTCTACGAATGACTTTCAGCTCATCTGCCGTATTTTCACTGAACGAGGTTGGAAAAAACTCACTCACTCCTCTCCCACAAGTTGTGTTGAAGTCGTCCGTGAATTTTATTCGAATATTGCACACTTCAACCTTGATGATCATAGCATTATCTCCATTGTTCGGGGAACAAAAATTTAGGTATCCCCAACTATTCTTAGAGAGCTTTTTGATCTTCCTGAGGTAGAAGAACCACTATCCTTACAAAGGCATGTGGGCCCCCACAAAGACTACCATGTGCAATCTTTTTGTTGGCCCTGATGGCCCAAAGTGGACTGCTAAAACACATAGGCTTCCTCTAAATCATATGCTACCTCAATTTAGGCTACTTGCACATATTGTCCTCACTAACTTTTGGCCCATTAGTTGGCACACTGAAATCACACTATAAAGAACTTATTTCATGTACTATGCTTTGGCTACTGGGCTCACAATTGATTTCCCACGTCATGTTATAGACATTATTCATTGCTTTCATGAGGAGAAAGAGCTGAATCCTCCTTAAATTGGCTATGAAGAAGAGAAAGCGCTGAATCTGCCTTTTGGCAGCTTGATCACTAAATTGGCTATGAATGCCAAAGTCCCTCTTAGGGACAATGAGCCTACAATGAAGATGGTTGGTTCTATCTCAACTTTTACAGTGGTCAAGTCTAAGGTAGTGATTACTAAGAAAAAACACCCAAGCACTAAGTTTGCTTCTTCACATCCTGAGCCTTCCATACCTATTGCTCAAGTTCTTGAGCAGATAATTCTTTTGTCCCAAAAGTTTGAGGTATTCACTACTAAATGGGAGATGAGTCAGTCCAAATTAGAGCATCAAATAGTAGTTGTACATTCTGATTGCGTACAAGCCAATGATAGACTAGTTTAGCTATCTTTGGATATGCAACAAGTAGTGGAACATGTAGCTGGTTCGGATGCAGAGCAATAAAACGCCATGGCTAATTGCTGAGAAAAAGGAGGTGAAGAAGTTGAAGGGAAGCAGTAGGAGTAGCAGAAGAAAATCTATCCTTCTTATCTTTTATTTTCAGTTGTTTTTGCGACGTAATTCAGATACAATATGTTTTTTTTCATTGGGTTATGTTTCATTCTGATGATACTTAGAACTTGTTTAACCTTGACAGCGTCGTTGAGCTTCTAAGTCAGTAGTTTTAGTGAATCATGATTGTTTAGAAACTTCTGCTTGTGTTTTCCTTGGTTTGCTGTTAGAAATTGTTACAGGGAATTTACATTCATCATGCTGGTTTCGTCACCAATCTGTCAAAGGGGGAGCTTGTAAATACAAGATTTTGGCTAGGATTAGATGATTAAAATGATAGAATTTATCCTATCATTTCGTTTGTAATTTTGGATGAATGTAAATTATTTATTGACTTTATCCATAACAATATTAAGTTTATCTAGGAGGTTTTAGAGGTTGTTTAAATAAGTCATAAGTGTCAAAATCGAGTCACAAGGAATCTGCTCTTATCCAGAGAAGAGGTTGAACTAAAATCTGTTAAAATCTGTTAGTGCAGAGAAGATTTAGCGAATATGTCAGCATTCCATCAGGAGACGTCTTTGCGATAGATTCAATCCGTCAGCAGAGTCTTACTAAAACTAAAACTGCTTTGAGATTGTTTATTTAAGGGATCCTACTAGTTAGAATCTGTAGAGATTCATATCTGGATATTTTCTAAAACACTTTCCAGTGCATATTTTGGTGAGAAAAATCATTGGAGAATTTTCATATTGTTACTCTCAAAGAAGTTCATGCTCTATGTTGGACAATTGATTGGTCGAGTTTCAGCTACTGGAGTTCCAAGAGAAAAGCCAATATTTGAAGATCGTCAGAGGTTCTGGTAGCTATTACGGTAGAAGACAAACAGATTGTTTGTCTAGTCAAGTAAGACAGTCAATTGACAAAAGTTTTGTAATTGAGCTTTTCTTGTAATTGATTTTGAAATAATAAAATTGACTTTTTTTGGGTTTTGCTGCCCCGTATGGTTTTACTTACTTGGTGTTATGCAATTTATTTACTTTATGTATTTGATTGATTGTTAAATTATTTCATTATTGACCATTAACCAATTTGTAGATTGAATTGGTAGAATGTGGTAATAGAATACATAGGTAATTGGGCAATTTTTGGAAGGCAAGTCGTTCGAATAAAATGTGAAATTTAAAATATCTTGTGTAGCAGTCCCCATTTCATCATGAAAATTAAAAGGTAATTTCTGGAAGGCAAGTCGTTTGAGTAACGTCTATAGTTTAAAAATTAATTTTAATGTAAATTTATCTTTATTTATATTTTCTCAAAAGAATACGCGACACTTATGTATTCTATAATTGTAAATATAATTTCTCTTATTTCTTATATCAATAATTCTATTTTGAGTAATGCTACGTACAATCGTGGAGTCCGAAAGCGTCATGCAGTTGCTTTGAAAAAGAATGAGGTCTACAATTAGAAAATTAATTTTTTTCTTGTGAGTCCCATATTTATTCACTTTTTTAAATAGATTGCGCAGCGCTTGCACGTTCACGACTGCAAGTATCATTTATCTTCTATTTTCATTCACATGAAATCAAATTTAGATAAAAATTACTTTTTAAGATTTTATTTTTTAAAAATTAAATTATGCATATATGTATTTATGGGAGTAATGTTAGATATAATTTTAGAGTGTGATTGTTTCGCATATTTAATTTGAAAAAAAAAGTAGAATCTATTATTAAAAACTAATTTTTTTATATAGGCCTCAAATTTACTTACTTTTTCTTTAAAAGTCTGCCAGACTTACATACGACTACAAATATCATTTCTCTTACAAAATATGTTTTCAACGTAAACTTATCAGTAGAATTTTTCTTTTGAAATTGTGTACTAATGAACTTCAATCAAAAGCAGTAATGCTAAACTCACGAGAATAATATAAGAAAAAAAACTACAAAACATAATTATTGTTCACTGTTTTTGTTAATGAGAAATAAATTATATTCAGCAGTTGGTCTAATTTTTCTATACCATACACTATGACATGGCGAATCCGGTTTGGGCGTCACATCACGATTCGCATTTCCCAACTTTCTTCTAGTTGTGCTCCTCTCTCTATGGAAAAAAACTTCACCCGACTTGAATCTCGAGGAGAGAGAGAGATTAAGAGAGTGGAGAGCTCTCGAGGAGAGAAAGACGTAGATGGGGAAATGAAATTGTCAAGAAATGAGAAAATGACCGAAGAAAATAAAAACTGATAGGAGTGCAGTGCATGGATATTGCATAGCCGTACTCCTGTGTTTATAGTATAAAATGCATAAACAATAACTCTCTATTTCTTATAAATATATATATATATCTATTCTACGATAAAAAGCGTCTATCGCTTATAAAAATGATGAACAATAATTTTTGTTCATCCATTTTTTCTTCTTTATTTTTTTTGTTGTACCGCTTTTATCCGTTTGTTAACTGTCTATCGTGTATTTCATCCTTTTGTTAAGTGATTATTTCTTCTAAATTTTTCAGGTTGTTGCTTTTAAGTTTTGCTGGTTGAAGACATTTGGAGTCTCGTGTTTCTAGGTATTTCTTCTTGGTGGTATGTTTTTTTCTATCAAAAATTGTCTTGTCATTTGTCAAGTCATCATGTAGGTGGTCCTTTGGTATTTTGTCCCTTGTTATAAGCCATACACCTACTTTTCTGAGGTTCCATCAATCAAGGTGTACTGGTTTTGAATCAGCCTACGCATTTGCTTTTCGTTATTACTTTCTTGTTCATCATCCACGCATTTTATATTATACATATTTTTATTAATTTAATTAAAATTTTCTATTCATCATTCCTACACCATATAATTATTAAAAAATAAAAAATTATGTAGAGTATGTGATATATGAATAATAAATAGAATTTTCCTATTTATTTTAGTAACACTAATATAGTTGTGAGTTGTGGAACGTGTATCTTTTTAGAAAAAAGAGTAACGTCTATAGTTAAAAAATTAATTTTAATGTAAATTTTATCTTTATTTATATTTTCTCAAAAGAATATGAGACACTTATGTATTCTATAATTGAAAATATAATTTCTCTTATTCTTTATATCAGTCATACTATTTTCTATCACATGAACTCAAATTCAGATAATAATTGATTTTTAAGATTTCATTTCTTATTTTTTAAAAACTAAATTATGAATATAAGTATTTATGGGAGTAATGTTAGATATAGTTTTAGAGTGTGACAATTTCGCGTACTTATTTTGAAAGAAAAAAAGTAGAATCTATTATTAAAAACTAATTTTTTTATATAGGTCACAAATTTGCTTACTTTTTCTTTAAACGTGTGCCAGACTTACATACCACTACAAATATCATTTCTCTTATTAAATATGTTATCAACGTAAACTTATTAATAGAATTTTTCTTTTGAAAATGGGTACTAATGAACTTCAATCAAGCTATAATGCTAAACTCACGAGAATAGTATAAGAAAAAAAGATACAAAACATAATTATTGTTCACTGTTTGTATTAATGAGAAATAAATTAAATTCAGCTGTTGGTCTAATTTTTCTATTCCATCCACTATGACTTAGTGAATCCGGTTTGGGCGTCACATCATGATTCGCAGCTCCCAACTTTCTTCTATTCGTGGTCCTCTCTATGGGAAAAAACTTCACCCGACTTGAATCTCGAGGAGAGAGAGAGAGAGAGAGAGAGAGAGAGCGATTAAGAGAGTGGAGAGCTTTCGAGGAGAGATAGACGTGGATGGGGAAATTGAATTGTCGAGATATGAGAAAATGACCAAAGAAAATAAAAACTGATAGGAGTGCAGTGTAGGGCTGTTGCATAGCTGTACTGCTGTGTTTATATTATACAGTGAATGAAATGCGTCTATCGCTTATCAACAATGATGAACAGTAATTTTTGTTCATCCTTTTTTTCTTCTTTATTTTTCTTGTTATGCCGCTTTTATCCTTTTGTTAATTGTCTATCGTGTATTTCATCCTTTTGTTAAGTGATTATTTTTTTCTGAAATTTTCAGGTTGTTACTTTTAAGTTTTGCTGGTTGAAGACATTCGGCGTCTCGTGTTTCTAAGTATTCACCTTCTTGGTGGTTTGCGTTTTTCTATCCAAAATTGTCTTGTCATTTGTCAAGTCATTATGTAGGTGGTCCTTTGGTATTTTGTCCTTTGTTATAAGCCATACACCAACTTTTCTGATGTCCCATCAATCATGGTGTAGTGGTTATAAATCAGCCTATGCATTTGCATTTCATTATTACTTTCTTGTTCATCATCCGCGCATTATATATTATACTTATTTTTATTTATTTTTATTATGTTAATTAAAATTTTCTATTCATCATTCATACACCACATAATTATTAAAAAATAAAACATTATGTATAGTATATGATATATGAATAAAAAATAGAATTTTCCTATTTATTTTAGTAACACTAATATAGTTGTGAGTTGTGAAACGTGTATCTTTTGAGAAAAAAGAGTAACGTCTATAGTTAAAAAAATTAATTTTAATGTAAATTTTATCTCGATTTATATTTTCCCAAAAAAATACGCGACACTTATGTATTCTATAAGTGAAAATATAATTTCTCTTATTCTTTATATCAGTCATACTATTTTCTATCACATGAACTCAAATTTAGATAACAATCGATTTTTAAGATTTTATTTTTTATTTTTTAAAAATTAAATTATGAATATAAGTATTTATGGGAGTAATGTTAGATATAGTTTTAGTGTGTGACAATTTCACGTACTTATTTTGAAAAAGACACGTAGAATCTATTATTAAAAACTATTATTTTTTTTCATATAGGTCTTAAATTTACTTACTTTTTCTTTAATAGTCCGTCGGGCTTACATTTCACTGCATATATCATTTCTTCTATTAATTATGTTATCAATGTAAACTTATATATATAATATTTCTTTTGAAATTGAGTACTAATGAACTTCAATCAAAAGTTGTAAGGCTAAACTCACGAGAATGGTATAGGAAAAAAAACTACAAAACATAATTATTGTTCACTATTTGTGTTAATGAGAAATAAAGTATATTCAGCTATTGCTCTAATTTTTCTATACTGTACATTATGACGTGGTGAATCCGGTTTGGGAGTCGCATCCTAATTCGCGGCTCCCAACTTTCTTCTAGTCGTGCTCCTCTGTCTATGGACAAAAACTTCACCCGACTTGAATTTCGAGGAGAGAGAGAGAGATTAAGACAGTGAAGAGCTCTCGAGGAGAGAAAGACGTAGATGGGAAAATGAAATTGTCGTGAAATAGAAAATGACCAAAGAAAATAAAAACTGATAGGAGTGCAGTGTAGGGCTGTTGCATAGCTGTACTGCTGTGTTTATATTATACAGTGAATGAAATGCGTCTATCGCTTATCAACAATGATGAACAGTAATTTTTGTTCATCCGTTTTTTCTTCTTTATTTCTTTGTTATGCCGCTTTTATCCTTTTGTTAACTGTCTATCCTGTATTTCAACCATTTGTTAAGTGATTATTTATTCTGAATTTTTCGGGTTGTTGCTTTTAAGTTTTGCTGTTTGAAGACATTCAACAACTCGTGTTTCTGAGTATTCATCTTCTTGGTGGTATGCTTTTTTCTATCCAAAATTGCCTTGTCATTTCTCAAGTCATCAGGTAAGTGGTCCTTTGGTATTTTGTCCCTTGTTATAAGCCATACACCTACTTTTCTGATGTCCCATCAATCATGGTGTAGTGTTTATGAATCAGCCTACGCATTTGCATTTCGTTATTACTTTCTTGTTCATCATCCACGCATTATATAATATACTTATTTTTATTAATTTAATTAAAATTTTTTATTCATCATTCCTACACCACATAATTATTAAAAAATAAAAAATTATGTAAAATATATGATATATGAATAATAAATAGAATTTTCCTATTTCTTTTACCAACACTTATATAGTTGTGAGTCATGAAACATGTATCTTTTGAGAAAAAAGAGTAATATAGTTAAAAAATAATTTTAACGTAAATTTTATCTTTATTTATATTTTTCCAAAAGAATACGCAACACTTATGTATTCAATAATTGAAAATATAATTTCTCTTATTTTTTATATTAGTGATACTATTTTCTATGACATGAACTCAAATTCAGTTAATAATTGATTTTTAAGATTTTATTTCATATTGTTTAAAAATTAAATTATGAATATAACTATTTATAGGAGTAATGTTAGATATAGTCTTAGAGTGTGACAATTTCGCGTACTTATTTTGAAAGAAAAAAAGTAGAATCTATTATTAAAAACTAATTTTTTTATATAGGTCTCAAATTTACTTACTTTTTACTTAAACGTGTGCCAGACTTACATATCACTACAAATATCATTTCTCTTATTAAATATGTTATCAACGTAAACTTATCAATATAATTTTTCTTTTGAAAATGGGTACTAATGAACTTCAATCAAAAGCTGAACTTCAATCAAAAGCTGTAATTCTAAACTCACGAGAATAGTATAAGAAAAAAAAGATACAAAACATAATTATTGTTCACTGTTTGTGTTAATGAGAAATAAATTATATTCAGCTATTGGTCTAATTTTTCTATAACGTACACTATGACGTGGCGAATCTGGTTTGGCCATTACATCATGATTCGCAGCTCCCAACTTGTTTTTAGTCTTGCCCCTCTCTCCATGGAAAAAAACTTCACCCGACTTGTATCTCGATGAGAGAGAGAGAGATTAAGAGAGTGGAGAGCTCTCAAGGAGAGATAGACGTGGATGGGGAAATGAAATTGTCGAGATATGAGAAAATTACCGAAGAAATTAAAAACTTCTAGGAGTGCAGTGTAGGGCTGTTGCATAGTCGTACTCCTGTGTTTAAAGTATACAATGCAAGAAAAGCGTCTATCGCTTATCAACAATGATGAACAGTAATTTTTGTTCATCCGTTTTTTCTTCTTTATTTGTTTTGTTATGCCGCGTTAATCCTTTTGTTAACATTCTACCGTATATTTCATCCTTTTGTTAAGTGATTATTTTTTCTGAATTTTTCGGATTGTTGCTTTTAGATTTTGCTGGTTGAAGAGATTCGACGTCTCGTGTTTCTGCATTTTCAGCTTCTTGGTGGTAAGCTTTTTTTCTATCCAAAATTGTCTTGTCATTTGTCAAGTCATCATGTAGGTGGTCCTTTGATATTTTGTCCCATGGTATAAGCCATACACCTACTTTTTTGATGTCCCATCAATCATGCTGTAGTGGTAATGAATAAGCCTACGTATTTGCATTTCATTATTACTTTCTTATTAATCATCCACGCATTATATATTATAAATATTTTTAATTTTTTATATTTATTTATTTTTATTAAGTTAATTAAAATTTTATTTTCATCATTCCTACACCACATAATCATTAAAAAATAAAAAATTATGTATAGTATATGATATATAAATAATAAATAGAATTTTCCTATTTCTTTTAGTAAAACTAATATAGTTGTGTGTTGTGAAATGTGTATCTTTTGAGAAGAAAGAGTAACATCTATAGTTAAAAAATTAATTTTAATTTTAATTTTAACTTAATTTATATTTTCTTAAAAGAATACGCAACACTTATGTATTCTATAATTGAAAATATAATTTCTCTTATTTTTTATATCAGTGATACTATTTTCTATCGCATGAACTCAAATTCAGTTAACAATTGATTTTTAAGATTTTATTTTTTATTTTTTAAAATTTAAATTATGAATATATATAAGTATTTATGGGAGTAATGTTAGATATAGTCCTAGAGTGTGATTGTTTCGTGTATTTATTTTGAAAGAAAAAAAGTAGAATCTATTATTAAAAACTAATTGTTTTATATAGGTCATAAATTTGCTTACTTTTTCTATAAACGTGTGCCAGACTTACATACCACTGCAAATATCATTTCTCTTATTAAATATGTTATCAACATAAACTTATCAATAGAATTTTTCTTTTGAAAATGGGTACTAATGAACTTCAATCAAAAGCTATAATGCTAAACTCACGAGAATAATATAAGAAAAAAAGATACAAAACATAATTATTGTTCACTGTTTGTGTTAATGAGAAATATATTATATTCAGCTATTGGTTTAATTTTTCTATACCGTACACTATGACGTGGCGAATCCGGTTTGGCCTTCACATCATGATTCGCTACTCCCAACTTTCTTTTAGTCGTGCTCCTCTCTCCATGGAAAAAAACTTTAGCCGACTTGTATCTCGAGGAAAGAGAGAGAGATTAAGAGAGTGGAGAGCTTTCGAGGAGACATAGACGTGGATGGGGAAATGGAATTGTCGAGATATGAGAAAATGACCAAAGAAATTAAAAACTTCTAGGAATGCAGAGTAGGGCTGTTGCATAGTCGTACTCCTGGGTTTATAGTATACAATGCATGAAAAGTGTCTATCGCTTATCAACAATGATGAACAGTAATTTTGGTTCATCCGTTTTTTCTTCTTTATTTCTTTTGTTATGCCGCGTTAATTCTTTTGTTAACTTTTTATCGTATATTTCATCCTTTTGTTAAGTGATTATTTTTTCTGAATTTTTCGAGTTGTTGCTTTTAAATTTTGCTGGTTGAAGAGATTCGACGTCTCGTGTTTCTGCATTTTCACCTTCTTGGTGGTAAGCTTTTATTCTATCCAAAATTGTCTTGTCATTTGTCCAGTCATCATGTAGGTGGTCCTTTGGTATTTTGTCCCTTGGTATAAGCCATACACCAACTTTTTTGATGTCCCATGAATCATGGTGTAGTAGTAATGAATAAGCCTACGCATTTACATTTCATTATTACTTTCTTATTAATCATCCACGCATTATATATTATACATATTTTTATTTTTTTATATTTATTTATTTTTATTAAGTTAATTAAAATTTTATTTTCATCATTCCTACACCACATAATTATTAAAAAATAAAAGAAATTATGTATAGTATATGATATATGAATAATAAATAGAATTTTCCTATTTATTTTAGTAACACTAATATAGTTATGTGTTGTGAAATGTGTTTCTTTTGAGAAAAAAGAGTAACGTCTATAGTTAAAAAATTAATTTTAATGTAAATTTTATCTTTATTTATATTTTCTCAAAAGAATACGTAACACTTATGTATTCTATAATTGAAAATATAATTTCTCTTATTTTTTATATCAGTGATACTATTTTCTATCGCATGAACTCATATTCAGTTAACAATTGATTTTAAAGATTTTATTTTTTATTTTTTATTTTTTAAAATTTAAATTATGAATATAAGTATTTATGGGAGTAATGTTAGATATAGTCTTAGAGTGTGATTGTTTCGTGTGCTTATTTTGAAAGAAAAAAAGTAGAATCTATTATTAAAAACTAATTTTTTTATATAGGTCTCAAATTTGCTTACTTTTTCTTTAAACGTGTGCCAGACTTACATACCATTGCAAATATCATTTCTCTTATTAAATATGTTATCAACGTAAACTTATAAATAGAATTTTTCTTTTGAAAATGGGTACTAATGAACTTCAATCAAAAGCTATAATGCTAAACTCAAGAGAATAATATAAGAAAAAAAGATACAAAACATAATTATTGTTCACTGTTTGTGTTAATGAGAAATATATTATATTCAGCTATTGGTCTAATTTTTCTATACCGTACACTATGACGTGGCGAATCCGGTTTGGCCTTCACATCATGATTCGCTACTCCCAACTTTCTTTTAGTCGTGCTCCTCTCTCCATGGAAAAAAACTTTAGCCGACTTGTATCTCGAGGAAAGAGAGAGAGATTAAGAGAGGGAAGAGATTTCGAGGAGACATAGACGTGGATGGGGAAATGGAATTGTCGAGATATGAGAAAATGACCAAAGAAATTAAAAACTTCTAGGAGTGCAGTGTAGGGCCGTTGCATAGTCGTACTCATGTGTTTATAGTATACAATGCATGAAAAGCGTCTATAGCTTATCAACAATGATGAACAGTAATTTTTGTTCATCCGTTTTTTCTTCTTTATTTGTTTTGTTATGCCGCGTTAATTCTTTTGTTAACTTTCTATCGTATATTTCATCCTTTTGTTAAGTGATTATTTTTTCTGAATTTTTCGGGTTGTTGCTTTTAAATTTTGCTGGTTGAAGAGATTCGACGTCTCGTGTTTCTACATTTTCATCTTCTTGGTGGTAAGCTTTTTTTTCTATCCAAAATTGTCTTGTCATTTGTCAAGTCATCATGTAGGTGGTCCTTTGGTATTTTGTCCCTTGGTATAAGCCATACACCAACTTTTTTGATGTCCCATGAATCATGGTGTAGTAGTAATGAATAAGCCTACGCATTTACATTTCATTATTACTTTCTTATTAATCATCCACGCATTATATATTATACATATTTTTATTTTTTTATATTTATTTATTTTTATTAAGTTAATTAAAATTTTATTTTCATCATTCCTACACCACATAATTATTAAAAAATAAAAGAAATTATGTATAGTATATGATATATGAATAATAAATAGAATTTTCCTATTTATTTTAGTAACACTAATATAGTTATGTGTTGTGAAATGTGTTTCTTTTGAGAAAAAAGAGTAACGTCTATAGTTAAAAAATTAATTTTAATGTAAATTTTATCTTTATTTATATTTTCTCAAAAGAATACGTAACACTTATGTATTCTATAATTCAAAATATAATTTCTCTTATTTTTTATATTAGTGATACTATTTTCTATCGCATGAACTCAAATTCAGTTAACAATTGATTTTTTAGATTTTATTTTTTATTTTTTAAAATTTAAATTATGAATATAAGTATTTATGAGAGTAATGTTAGATATGGTCTTAGAGTGTGACTGTTTCGGGTACTTATTTTGAAAGAAAAAAAAGTAGAATCTATTATTAAAAACTAATTTTTTTATATAGGTCTTAAATTTGCTTACTTTTTCTTTAAACGTGTGCCAGACTTACATACCACTACAAATATCATTTATCTTATTAAATATGTTATCAACGTAAACTTATCAATAGAATTTTTCTTTTGAAAATTGGTACTAATGAACTTCAATCAAAAGCTATAATGCTAAACTCACGAGAATAATATAAGAAAAAAAGATACAAAACATAATTATTGTTCACTGTTTGTGTTAATGAGAAATATATTATATTCAGCTATTGGTCTAATTTTTCTATACTGTACACTATGATGAGGCGAATCCAGATTGGCCTTCACATCATGATTCGCAGCTCCGAACTTTCTTTTAGTCGTGCTCCTCTCTCCATGGAAAAAAACTTCAGCCGACTTGTAACTCGAGGAGAGAGAGAGAGATTAAGAGAGTGGAGAGCTTTCGAGGAGAGATAGACGTGGTTGGGGAAATGGAATTGTCGAGATATGAGAAAATGACCGAAGAAATTAAAAACTTCTAGGAGTGCAGTGTAGGGCTGTTGCATAGTTGTACTCCTGTGTTTATAGTATACAATGCATGAAAAGCGTCTATCGCTTATCAACAATGATGAACAGTAATTTTGGTTCATCCGTTTTTTCTTCTTTATTTGTTTTGTTATGCCGTGTTAATCCTTTTGTTAACTTTCTATCGTATATTTCATCATTTTGTTAAGTGATTATTTTTTCTGAATTTTTCGGGTTGTTGCTTTTAAATTTTCCTGGTTGAAGAGATTCGACGTCTCGTGATTCTGCATTTTCAGCTTCTTGGTGGTAAGCTTTTTTTCTATCCAAAATTGTCTTGTCATTTGTCAAGTCATCATGTAGGTGGTCCTTTGGTATTTTGCCCCTTGGTATAAGCCATACACCTACTTTTTTCATGTCCCATCAATCATGGTGTAGTGGTAACGAATAAGCCAACACATTTGCATTTCATTATTACTTTCTTATTCATCATCTATGCATTATATGTTATACAGATTTTGATTTCTTTTATATTTATTTATTTTTATTAAGTTAATTAAAATTTTATTTTCATCATTCCTACACTACATAATCAATAAAAAATAAAATATTATGTATAGTATATGATATATGAATAATAAATAGAATTTTCCTATTTATTTTAGTAACACTAATATAGTTGTGTGTTGTGAAATGTGTATCTTTTGAGAAAAAATAGTAACGTCTATAGTTAAGAAATTAATTTTAATGTAAATTTTATCTTTATTTATATTTTCTCAAAAGAATACGCAACACTTATGTATTCTATAATTGAAAATATAATATCTCTTATTTTTTATATCAGTGATACTATTTTCTATCGCATGAACTCAAATTCAGTTAACAATTGATTTTTTAGATTTTATTTTTTATTTTTTAAAATTTAAATTATGAATATAAGTATTTATGGGAGTAATGTTAGATATAGTTTTAGAGTGTGACTGTTTCGTGTACTTATTTTGAAAGAAAAAAAGTAGAATCTATTATTAAAAACTTTTTTTTTTTATATAGGTCTTAAATTTGCTTACTTTTTCTTTAAACGTGTGCCAGACTTACATACCACAACAAATATCATTTCTCTTATTAAATATGTTATCAACGTAAACTTATCAATAGAATTTTTCTTTTGAAAATTGGTACTAATGAACTTCAATCAAAAGCTATAATGCTAAACTCACTAGAATAATATAAGAAAAAAAGATACAAAACATAATTATTGTTCACTGTTTGTGTTAATGAGAAATATATTATATTCTGCTGTTGGTCTAATTTTTCTATACCGTACACTATGACGAGGTGGATCCAGTTTGGCCTTCACATCATGATTCGCTGCTCCCAACTTTCTTTTAGTCGTGCTCCTCTCTCCATGGAAAAAAACTTCAGCCGACTTGTATCTCGAGGAGAGAGAGAGAGATTAAGAGAGTGGAGAGCTTTCGAGGATAGATAGACGTGGATGGGGAAATGGAATTGTCGAGATATGAGAAAATGACAAAAGAAATTAAAAACTTCAAGGAGTGCGGGTAGGGCTGTTGCATAGTCGTACTCCTGTGTTTATAATATACAATGCATGAAAAGTGTCTATCGCTTATCAACAATGATGAACTATAATTTTTGTTCATCCGTTTTTTCTTCTTTATTTGTTTTGTTATGCCGCGTTAATTCTTTTGTTAACTTTTTATCGTATATTTCATCCTTTTGTTAAGTGATTATTTTTTCTGAATTTTTCGGGTTGTTCCTTTTAAATTTTGCTGGTTGAAGAGATTCGACGTCTCGTGATTCTGCATTTTCAGCTTCTTGGTGGTAAGCTTTTTTTTTATCCAAAATTGTCTTGTCATTTGTCAAGTCATAATGTAGGTGGTCCTTTGGTATTTTGTCCCTTGGTATAAGCCATACACCTACTTTTTTGATGTCCCATCAATCATGGTGTAGTGGTAACGAATAAGCAAACGCATTTGCATTTCATTATTACTTTCTTATCCATCATCCATGCATTATATATTATACAGATTTTTTTTTATATTTATTTATTGTTATTAAGTTAATTAAAATTTTATTTTCATCATTCCTACACAACATAATTATTAAAAAATAAAAAATTATGTATAGTATATGTTAGATGAATAATAAATAGAATTTTACTATTTATTTTAGTAACACTAATATAGTTGTGTGTTGTGAAATGTGTATCTTTTGAGAAGAAAGAGTAACGTCTATAGTTAAAAAATTAATTTTAATGTAAATTTTATCTTTATTTATATTTTCTCAAAAGAATACGCAACACTTATGTATTCTATAATTGAAAATATAATTTCTCTTATTTTTTATATCAGTGATACTATTTTCTATTGGATGAACTCAAATTCAGTTAACAATTGATTTTTAAGATTTTATTTTTTATTTTTTAAAATTTAAATTATGAATATAAGTATTTATGGGAGTAATGTTAGATATAGTCTTAGAGTGTGACTGTTTCGCGTACTTATTTTGAAAGAAAAAAAGTACAATCTATTATTAAAAACTAATTTTTTTATATAGGTCTCAAATTTACTTACTTTTTATTTAAACGAGTGCCAGACTTACATATCCATACAAATATCATTTCTCTTATTAAATATGTTAACTACGTAAACTTATCAATATAATTTTTCTATTGAAAATGTGTACTAATGAACTTCAATGAAAAGCTGAACTTCAATCAAAAGCTGTAATGCTAAACTCACGAGAATAGTATAAGAAAAAAAGATACAAAACATAATGAAACCGAAGTTACAGCTGTGACTTATCAATATAGAGAAAAATCCATACTACAAGCCAAACTACACATCTACTTTGATGGACATTGTCTTAACTTCTATAAACTCTCTCTTAACAAACCTTCCGGTTTGTTTGAGATAAGAGCGCTCTATAAAAACAGAACTAAACGACCATTTTCTAAAGGAAGAGACATACTATCACCCTCCGTCCTCCCAAGGAGGATGAATACTATCATCCACCATCCACCGAAAGGAGGAGCGGGACTCTGTTGCTATGGACACCAAGTCCAATAACCTATTTCTTTTCATTTTATTTTTACCTAAAACAAAACAACATAAACCTGCAAATACATAGGAAACACTGAAAAAAAAATCTACTGACAAAAAGGAAAACTGAAAAAAAACTGGGAATGGGGCTGTAGTGGCGCGTGAGGGACACTCGCCACTCTAGGAGAAAGCCCACCTGCCGATCTTGAAAATCCTGGCATCGATGGCCCCAGAAAAGCAGCATGTGGGGTCGACAAAAGACTTTGTGTAGTGGCTCGTGCATGCCACATGCTCACCTTCAACCTGAGCGTGTGTGCATTCGGTAGTCTGGAAGATCGGCAGCTGGGGAACACCATGGTGGGGCGTGTGAGGGCTTTTGGTTGTCAAAAAATCCCTGATCGACGGTTCTCTTTTATTTGACCTGAAAAAAACACACAAAACAAAACAAAATGTAGAAAACAAAGGCTGGGCAAAAATGAAGGGAGGGAGGGAGGGAGGGAGGAGTCGAAGTTCCCACCCCCTCTAGCTGGTTGTTTTTTGGGAGAGTTTTAGAGAGAAGGGAGATGTTCTCTCTCTAACTTTCGTTGAAAGACCCAGATCAGTAACTTTTTGATGTAAAACATAAAATAGATTTTGTATAAAGTACTTGATTGTTATATGTTTGGTTTATCCAAATAATGGGATGAAAAGCTAAAGTAGTAAATTTTTTTAGAAAGAAATATGTGGCGTCTGAAAGTGAAAATCATTTAAAAAATTATTTAAAAAAAAAAAAAACAGAATTTTTGGTGCTTTGAGGTTTATATTTATCTGATCTTTTATTTTTGTTGCATTATTCCATACGGTTTCTTGGTTTGGTTTTTCTTCTCTATTATTGTGATTTTGCATGTGCCGTAATCTGTTAGGTCCTTTTCTTTTTTGGGTACTGTGATGTCAATGATTTGATTTTCAGATTTCTGAAAAAATAGATGGCGTTTTAGTTTTTTTTTTTTTTTTGACAGTGTCTTTTTGTTTCTTGGAACACTTTTTATAGAAAGTACTTGATTGTTATATGTTTGGTTTATAAAAATAGTGGGATTTAAAGCTAAAGTATTAATTTTTTAAGAAAAATAAATGTGACGTGTAAAAGCTAAAGCATTAAGAGAGGAGCACAACTGATGGCGGGGTGGGGTGCGGGTAGCCCCCTCCCCGTACCCCACCCCGCCATCTTGGGGGCGAAGCTGGACTCCCAATTCGCCTCTCCCCCTACCCACTTCAATAATGGATTACAGTCCACTAGGCCCAAAAATTATTTCTGGGTCCAAAAGTGATCAAAAATAAATTTCTAAACTCAAGCTGTAAATCTAGATTTGTAAATATGACTATAATTTAAAAACTATGTAGTTTGTAAATTTGCTAGTGTATATTTGTATAAGTTGTAGTGTAATACGAGAGTCTCACATTGCTTAAGTATTAGACTTGTATTGTTAAGGTAATTTATAAAATGGTCACCCTACTACACTACAACTTAAACAAAGTATTAAGTAAAAGTTCTACTTAATACATTTTAATATATTTATATATAGTAAAAATAATAAATATATTTTACATTTCTGGTTTTTCTGAGAAAAATATTCCAACCAAAGCAAGAACTATTCAAATGAATAGAAAGACTTTGGAATTTTGTAAAAAAAGAGATTCAGGATCTTCTTCGTAAGAAAATTATTAGGCGTAGTAAGTCACCCTGGTCATGTGCTGCTTTTTATGTTCAGAAAAGGCTGAGATTGAGCGTGGGGCACCCCGTTTAGTCATCAACTATAAACCATTGAATGAGGTCTTAGAGTGGATTAGGTACCCTATCCCCAACAAACAAGACTTGATTCAAAGGTTAGAAGGTGTAGTTGTGTATTCAAAGTTTGACCTCAAGTCTGGATTTTGGCAGATCCAAATTAGGAAGTCAGACCAGTACAAAACTGGATTCACCACCCCTCTGGGACACTATGAGTGGAATGTGATGCCATTTGGGCTAAAAAACGCTTCTAGTGAATTCCAAAATATCATGAATGACATATTTTCGCCATTCACCAAATTCACCATCGTCTATATAGATGATGTTCTTGTTTTCTCCAAATCTATTGATGAACACTGGAAACATCTTCACGCATTCCACGACATCATCAAAAGAAATGGACTTGTTCTCTCTGAAAAGAAGACCAAACTATTTCAAACCAAGATCAGATTCCTTGGTTATGATATCTCTGAAGGCAAAATCAGGCCCATTCAAAGAGCCATTGAATTTGCTGACAAATTTCTCGATATAATTCTTGATAAGAATCAACTTCAAAGATTCATTGGTTCTTTAAATTACATCTCAGATTTCTATAAGGATATGAGAAAGCAGTGTCGCCCCTTGTTCGTGAGACTGAAATCTAATCCTTCTCCGTGGACTGAGGTTCACACTAAATTGGTTCAAAAAATCAAGGCACATGTCAAAACTTTTCCGTGTCTTGGTATTCCTATTTTAAATAGCTTCAAGATTGTCGAAACTGACGCCAGTGACATAGGCTATGGCGGCATCTTGAAACAAATTGTTTCGCCAAGTTCTCCTGAACAAATTGTTCGTTTCCATTCGGAACCTGGAATCATGCACATCATAACTATAGTACTATTAAAAAAGAAATACTATCTGTTGTTTTGTGCATTTCAAAGTTTCAATCAGATTTACTTAACCAAAAATTTCTTTTAAGGGTTGATTGTAAATCTGCAAAATATGTTTTAAAGAAAGATGTTGAAAGCATTGCATCAAAACAGATTTTTGCACGATGGCAAGCTGTTTTAAGTGTTTTTGATTTTGACATTAAATATATTAAAGGGTCGGATAACTCCATCCCTGATTTTCTTACTCGTGAATTTCTTGCAGAAAAACAATGAGTAAAAAGAAGAAACCAGGTGGACTTCCCAGTTCCTCCTCTGTTTTAAATTTTCTAGTGCCTTCTGCACCAGCAAAAGTTCCAACCATGGCTTCCTCCCCACTGGAGATCGCCAATAGATTTACCAGTCTTGGGCAGGTTCCTAGATTGGTCACCCCTGCTTCATTTGTTTCAACCTGGGCCACACCCTTTGACCCATTTGCTAATCCTTTAGCACTGGCAGGACCCAGGCCAACAAACAAATTTATCAGTGCCAACAAGGCACAATATTTCAAGAAATCATGGTTTGAAAACCTGTTTTATATTGAGAAATCAATAAAAACAGATCCGTTTCAAATTGCGGTCGATTACTTCCCCCGGGATTTTCACTGGATTCCTGACAATCCAGCAAAAGATCTCAAATTTTATCTTGGAATCTTAGTTAAGACCGGTTCCATTTCCATCAAACCAATTTTCTATAAAGTTGATCCTTCAAAGATCATCTTTCACAGCTGCTATCTTATTTCTGTTTTGACGGAAGAAGAATGGGCAACCCACCCTTCTACTCCCAAAACTTTGGTCCAGGAAACCGGAATTGTGTATAATTATTATGATTATATTCAAGCCTGGTTAAAATTTTCCCTGTATCAAACCCCATATTTCCAGCACTCTTGGTTCATCACCTTCGACCGAAAGTGAAAACACAGTTTCCCTTTATGGTTTCAGAAATGGTGGAATTTCTATGGCCCCATTCCTGAAATATTTCCTGATGACCTTCAGAAGGCCATCAAATATTTTGCAATTTCAAATAAGGTTAAGGGGCAAGATGCCAAACTCCTCTCCCTTATTTTATTCTGTGCCAGATACAAAACCCCTTGGATTTGTAAATGGCATTATGAGAAAAACAATGATTTATTGGTTCGCCAATATTTTGTTAAATGGTGGGACAAATTCGCTCACTCAGACGAAATTGTCTCCAGGATTTCATCAGATTTTCCACTAGCAGTGCCAAATCTGAAAAATAAGGAGGAATTCCCTTCTCCTTCTCCTATCCAAGCCTTAGTACCTTATCCTACCATTACAGGAGGCGAACAGGTTTCAAGTTCACAGAGTTCTTCATCCAAGCAGAAGACAAAAACTTCAGGAAAGAAGAAGAATTCCAATGTTTCAAAAGATTCAGCTTCTTCGAAAGAAAAGTCACCAATTGACCAACTATCGAAGAAAGATTTACTCCTACTGTTAAAGAAATCCATAGAGGATGACAAAAACAGTGAAGATTCAGTTGTAGAAGGATCAGAAGCTTCATCAGACTCAGATCCCTACAACAATATTTTTGGCCATGACTCACAATATTATCCCCCCGACTGGGAGATGATTGAGTACTGACCAACAGATTTCAAAGTGTTGAAGAGACTCCTCATAGAGAATCCAACGCATCGTTCCAGCTATCATCCTGATAGCTTCTACTTTTTAGGGGCGAAAAGGTGATGGGAATACTTTCTTTCAGTTTCACTTTCGGCACATTGAAGACAGAGATGCTTTTGGTGCAGAAAGAATATTTCACTTTCGGCGAAAGAAGACAAAACTACTTTCGGCGACTGACTCCAGCACTACTGAATAGTAACAAAAGTCACTATTCACTTTTTACTTTACTTTCCCGTGATTTATGGGATTGAACTATTTGTAAAAGAGTTTCCTTATTCTATAAAAGGACTCTTCGTTTTATTATATTTATAATAAAAAAATTTGGGTGCGGGATGGGGGATAGGGCGGGGCTCCTCTGGGCCATACCACCCCCCCGCCTTCGCCAATTTCTTACCCTACGGAGCGGGGCGAACATGGTCGGGACATCGAGGTGCGGGGCGCCATTGCCATCCCTACTAAGAATGAAAAATATCAATATTTTCAGATTTTAAAATATAATAAAATCAATATTACAATCCAAACAATAAAAACACAAATTCAAATTAAAATCCAATATTACAATTAAAGAAGATATTTTGCTTTGGTTTTTAAAATGGATATAAATGTAGATTTTAGTTTGGTTAGGGTATTTTGGTTTTTAGGTTTTAAAGAGGATATAAATGTAAAATTTAGTAACTATCTTAACAGGTCATTAACGGGTTAAGCGGGTTGACCCGTTAGTAATCCATTTATAAATTGTGTATTAACGGGTCAGCCCATTTTTAACCGAACCCATTACATCAAACTCAAGCTCATTAATTTCATATCGTGTTCGTATTGGATTAATGAGTTGTGTCACACATTGCAACCTCTATAATGTTAGTTTGCTATCCCTACATTCATGCCGGCCTGTTCATTACTGCATGCTATGTAGAGGCTATAGCAACCACATGAGGATATCTGAAAATCCAACTCCGACTTCGACTCTGCTCTGGCTCCGCTCGGACTCCAACAAGTCAGAGTTGGAGTCGAAGTTTTTTCCCTTGGGAAGTCGGAGTTGGAGGTGTAGGTGGACTAACTCTTACTCTGCTTCGATCCAACTCCGACTCCGACTTTGCCCCCCGACTTCGACTCTGACTCCACCTCTAACTTTGCCTCCGATATTGTACATATTTTTATAAAAATGTGTTTTTCTATATATTAATCATATAAATTTTATATGACTATATTTTATATAGTTAGTTAAACTCAATAATATATAAGTATGAACTAATTATTATCAAATAATATATTTATAGTATAATATAAATAGACTAAATTGACTAATAATAGTTCAGTGTATGTAAACATTATACTATTACAAATTACTACCACGTAACTCTAAATTACTAATTTATAAATATAATAATATGTAATACTAATATATAATAATATGCAATACTAATATATAATAACATGTAATACTAATGGATAAACTTTAATATATAAATTTATAATAGCATGTAATATTAATGTATAATAACATGTAATAGTAGTGTTTAATAACTAAAGTATAATAACATATAATAGTAGTGTATAATAACCAATGATCCAATATATAATAACATGTAATACTAATATATAATAACTAGTGTATAATAACATGTATACTAATGTATAATCACTAGTATAATAACATTAAATATAGAATACTAAGTCTGGTATATAATTAAGTTAGAAACTAATATAATAATATGTAATACTTTAGTAGAACAACATGTAATTAAATACTATGGTATAAGTCTATAATACTAATTGCCTATTAAATACTATAGGAATAACTTATGAGTTAGAAATTAGTAGAAAATATTGTATTGAGTTAATAACATGTAATAGAATGGTATAATAACATTGTAATTTGACACTAGTTAAATAATAATTGTTAATATGAAATACTTTTTTTTTTAATGGAAAGATCAAACTTTATTCAATCAAACACAGTTTACATCATAGAGATTAGACCAAACAATTTGTGAAACACTAACTGGAATAGAGTTCCACCAAACTGTGAGGCTGTCAATACTCCATGCATATCTTGCCAAACTGTGAGCAGCTCCATTGGCCATGTGCCCTGCATGTTGCACTTTGACTTTAGGCATTTTCTTCATCAAGTCCTTCACTTTTGAAATCAGATTCCCCAACAAAGACATTGATTCACCAGGGGCTAAAATCGCATTAACACTTAATAGAGAATCACTCTCAACTATAATTTCCATAATTCCCATGGGATAGCAAAGTTGTAGCCCTCTCAAAATTGCTAGTAGTTCAATTTCCATTGGACAGGTCACTTCATTTTCTTTGTTACTAGTTGACGTAAGGACTCTTCCCTTCTCATCCTTCAAAATGATCCTTACCCCTGATTTGCATTGCTCAGTGGAAACAACTCCATCAGTATTCAACTTCACAGTTCTTGCAGGAGGGGGTTGCCATCCAAAGCCTAATTTTGAGTGCTATTTTGAGGGCCTTTGTGCTTCACTGTGTTCCTTATAGAGGGATAATGCATTCTCAATCACCTGTTCTGGCCATGGTGTAATGCCCTCATAAATGTTTGATTTCTTCTATACCACATGCTCCAAGCTATTAAGAAGAACTTCTCCAATTCACCTTTTATTCCTTTGGCTTGAACTGTCTGTGCTAGACTCACTAAATCTTCTATAAGCTTATCATCTAGGAGATAATTGAATTGTTGTTTCCAGTATGATCTGATTAAATTGTAGAAATAGAGAGTATGGGCCACATCCTCCACCTTATTAAGGCATAACTTACAACAATCATCCAAAATAATATTTATGTGCTTCAAATTCTTCAGAGTTGGCAATCCATTTCTGCGAGCCCTCCAAGCAAAGACTTTCACTTGATTTGGTATGTTTAGCTTCCATAGTTTCCTCCACAACACCTTTATAGTCTATGAATTCAAGCTTTCTACTGCATTTTTATTCTTCTTTAAAGCATAAAAGAGTCGATAGACACTATTTACACTAAAAATCTCATTCTTTTCACATTCCCAAACTAGTTTATCTTCTCTGTTTCCAGGGCCAATTGCGAGCTTTAGAACCTCAGTTGCTTCTCTAGGTGGTAAGACTCTTCTCACTTGTTCCACATTCCACCAATTAGTGTTTTCATCAATAAGGCTAGCCACCTTTTCATACTCCTGAGAACCGGATTGGTTGTGAGGCTGAGGGATAAGTCTGTGATTTGGTAGCCAGAAGTCAGACCAAATGTTAATTGACTTTCCATTACCAACTCTCCATCTGCTCCCATTCAACAAATATTTCTTTGATTCCCAAATTCCCCTCCAAGCATATGAAGGGGCATATCCCAGCTGTGAATCTTTGAAGCTTGAATTGGGAAAATATTTGGCCTTATAAACTTTGTGCAGCAATGATGATTCTTCCTACAATACTCTCCATCCCTGCTTAGCAAGTAGGGCCTGATTAAAGGTTTGTAAATATTTAAAACCCATGCCCCCATTTGACTTTGTTTCACACATTGTTTTCCCAACTTACCCATCTAATTTTGTTCTCCTCTTTCTTTTGTCCCCACCAAAACTTAGCCATCATATTTTCTAACTTTGCACACAAATTGCCAGGGATTTTAAAATAGCTCATTGTATAAGTGGGTATAGACAAGGCCACTACTTTAATCTAAATTCTTTTCCCCCTTAAGATAGCAGCCTTTCCTTCCAACTCTGAAGTTTCTTCCACACGTTATGCTTCAACTCATAAAAGGTTTTATATTTTGCTCTTCCCACCATAGGTGGAAGTCCTAGATACGTTTCATATTGTTGAACCTTATGCACTCCCCAGAAAGCCATGAGCTGCCCCTGCTGGCTAGCTTCCACATTCTTGTTGAATACCATCGAGGTCTTTTCTTTATTCACCTTTTGACCTGAAGCTCTTTCATAAGTCTCTAAGAGATGTTGACTAGTGAGATTTACTTGCATTGTTGCCCTACAAAATAACAAATTGTCATCTGCAAATAACAGGTTATTAGTTTTTGGTGCTCGTTTATAGATTTTTATTCCCTCCACCATCATATGCTGATCAGCTTGCTTAAGTAATGTAATAAGGCCTTCAGTGCATAGTAAGAACAGGTAAGAGGAGAGGAGGTCCCCTTGCCTCAACCCACGAGTTGGTATTATTTGTCCCTTAGGTTTTCCATTAACCAAAACTAAGAAAGACACTATCTTCACGCATACCATAATTAACAACCTCCACTTGCCATTGAAACCCATCTTAGCCGTCACAGAATTTAACTAAACTTTTGTACAATTTAACTAAACTTTGACCAAAATTTAACTAAATTGAATCTACTGTTAGTGTTCAGAAAGGACGTTAAAAATTGTGATGGTGGTTTAGATAGATCTAGCTCGGACCTCCAGGCCAGCTAGTACGTTTGGGTAGTGAGAGTGTTTGAGAATGTTTGTAAATAGGAACGAAAAACTAATAATAGAATATTGAATAGTAGTGAAAAGTAATGAATAGTAGAAAAAAATAGGTGAAAAATAATAATAAAATAAGGAATAGTATTGAGGTATTATGAGAATACACTCTCAGTATCCAAACCTGCTACTTCCACTTTTTCAACACAATGCTCCTTGAAAGTAATTGAGTGTTTGGTCCCATATATGATTATCATACTTTCTATCATTTACTCTAGCTTGCACCATATTTCTCTCTCTTAAGACGGTATTAGCTCATATTTGTATTATTTAATTATATTTGTCCATGTATGTTTTGAAAGTTATTACTGTTTTTAATTGCTAATTTTGGCATTTGTTTTTCAAGTACAACTTGATTGTTGGAATGACATTTAGAATATTTAATTTATTTTCGTTCATTTGTTGGAAACATTTCTTGTTGTTGTTGGGAACTTTTGGTTGGCAAAAAAAAAATTGTTTTGTTGCTGTTGGGTTTCTTTTCTTGTCGAATGAAAACTTAGAAAATGTTTATTTTAATAGTTGGAAGGAAATATTATTATGATGGATGTTGAAGACGGGTGTGGATGATTTTGGATGTGGATGATTTTGGGTGTTAATGAAGGATGATTTGGATGATTTTGGGTGTGGATGATGGATATTATTTATTTTTAGATTGTAATTTTTGAAAAAAATTGAAATTTGAAAGCCAACACAAAAATTCTTTTTTAAAAAGTGAGCCAAATATGAAGTTAAAAAAGCTAAAAAAAGGTTAAAAAAAAGTTTAAAATCCGACTCCGCTTCGACAATTATGAGTCGGAGTAGGAATCAGAGTCGGAGGTAGGCCATACTGACTCCGACTTGGTCAGTGCTCAAGCCTAGGTGCAATGGCGGAACCAGAAATTTATTTTAGGGGGACAAGCAAAGTTAAAACTATAATAAAATATTTTTTGTTCTATTTCTATACACTGCATCAATAGATTCAAAAACAATTATATATATGAAAAAAGAAGAAAATCGAAAAAAGGAAAAAAAATTAGAGAAAAGTGAAACCGTGTATACAGTGGCTGAACTATCACTATGTATGTAGGCAGCTAGGCTATTGCAATGTTACTGTTATTGTAGATTGTAGAAGAGCTGCAGTCTGCACCAAAAATTTGCTTCAAGACAACACGTAATTGGGTCCATGATCAAAAGCTTCCATTTTTGGCCTTTTGGCAGATGGTAAGGACAAGAGAATTTTCTTTTAGCAGTAGAAAGTTAGAAACTGTAGAATTGTAGGCGACAACGAGCAGAGGAGAAGAAAGCCATCAGACTTTCCTTTTTTATTTTTATTGATAATAAAAATGTATCATCGTGTTATTAGATCATTTTATTTTATGTGAGATGTATTTTATTTATTTAAATCGGATTAAATCTTTTTAAATTGAACTTATAAGTAATTAATCTATGATATCAAAATAATTTTGTAGAGAAGGAGCTAAGATAATTTTTTAGAGAAGAAGCCAACAAGCCCAACACAAGATGAGATTAATATCATCATATTAAATTATCAGATTAATATCATCGTATTAAATCATCCTTCAAAGTTCAGCCACTGCGCCTAGGTGGCGGCCATGCCGATAATGACACACGAGATACTAAATTTTTGTTTTTTAGTGGCTGAAAATGGTTGGCGGTTCATTAACGTCCAACGATTTACTTGTGGTCGTCATGCGGCGGATTATCTTTCGAGCTTTGCTACACAACCTCCACCACACTCCACACTCCATATTTTTTTAAATTTTTTAAATTTTATTATTTAAAAAAAAAAAAATTGAGTTTATTCTTTTTAAATTATTTCAAATTTTTTATTCATTATTCATATAATAAATATTTAATAAAAGAAAAAAATAATAAAAATTAAAAATAATGTGGAGTGTGAAGTGTTAGGAGGTTGTGAAGATTTTTTGTTATCTTTCGGACGAAACACATGATAGACAATTTTCGTTGTACGGCCCTTTCACGACTTCTATATAAACAGCAACTTCGAACGAATTATGGCGCAGAGTGCACACACATTACAGTCTTAAAAAACCACACTTTCCCTAATTTTCGAAGAACCATTTTCTTGCCATGGCAGCATCAAGTCAGTCTCTGGTATTCACAGTACGAAGGTGCAAGCCCGAGTTAATTGCTCCAGCTAGGCCCACACCCCACGAGTTCAAACAACTTTCTGATATCGACGATCAAGAGGCTTTACGATTTCAAGTCCCGATGATACAATTTTATGGACATGATCCCTCGATGCAAGGGAGAGACCCTGTGAAAGTCATCAGAGAGGCACTTGCTCAAACACTTGTGTTTTACTACCCATTTGCAGGTAGGCTTAGAGAAGGGCCTGGAAGGAAACTTGTAGTAGAATGCACGAGTGAGGGTGTCGTATTCATCGAGGCAGATGCCGATGTTACGCTTGAGCAGTTTGGTGATGCTCTTCGACCTCCATTCCCGTGCTTGGAGGAGCTTCTTTTTGACCTTCCAGGCTCTGGAGGGGTTCTTCATTGCCCATTACTGCTTATTCAGGTACAAATTCTGCTAAGGAACTCGCGAACTCTTTTAGTTTCCCCCCCCCCTAAAGTTGATCGTGTCTTGGCATCTTCATGACTTGCATGCAGGTGACACGGCTCAAATGTGGCGGGTTCATCTTTGCACTACGCCTCAACCACACGATGAGCGATGCCGCTGGTCTGGTCCAGTTCATGACAGCCGTGGGCGAGATGGCGCAGGGAGCGCGCGCCCCTTCCGTCTCACCCGTATGGCAGAGACATCTCTTAAATGCGAGGGACCCAACATGCTTGACATGCACGCACCGCGAGTACGACGAGGTGATCGATACCAAGGGTACTGGCACCATCACCCCGCTCGAGGACATGGTTTGCCGCTCCTTCTTTTTCGGCCGTACCGAGGTGTCTGCCATCCGTAGGTTTGTGCCGCATCACCTGAGCCAGTCCACCACCTTCGAGGTGATCATCGCATGCCTTTGGCGATGCCGCACCATCGCACTTCAGTTCGACAGCAACGAGGAGGTGCGCATGATGTCCATCGTCAGCGCGCGTGGCATGTTCAATCCTCCGTTACCAAGCGGTTACTACGGCAACGTTTTTGCGTACCCAGCAGCAGTCACGACTGCCGGAAAGCTGTGCGAGAACACTAATTTGGGTTATGCTTTGGAATTGGTGAGGAAGGCAAAAAGGGAAGTGAACGAGGAGTATATGCGGTCGGTGGCAGATCTAATGGTGATCAGAGGCAGGCCATTCCTAACGTTGGTGGGGTCATTCCTTGTGTCGGATGTGACACGTGCCGGGTTTGAAAAGGTGGACTTTGGGTGGGGCAAGCCAGCTTATGGTGGTACAGCCGAATGTGTTGTGAGACATATTCATAGAATGGGGAGCTTCTATATGCCTTGTAAGAACAGTAAGGGAGAAGAAGGGAAAGGCGTGGGAGTTTGTTTGCCAGCCCCAGCAATGGAAATATTTGTCAAGGAGTTGGATTTCTTTTTGAAAAACATGCCGGAGAATGGCAATAAATCTACTTTTAATGCTCTAAACTGTAAACCCAACTCATGATCAACGTACAGCCGTCGGAAGGCAAGTCATTCGAATAAAAGGTGAAATTCAAAATATCTTGTGTAACAATCCCATTTCATGAAAATCCTAATCTTTACCGAGATTGCATACCAAAAGTAGGTATGATATATATTTTTTTAAATCATATAAAATTAAAAATACAAAATAGCGACTATATCGATGGAAAGAAATGAAAATCGAGAAATTGAGAAACCATAAGCAGGAAATCCAAAAGGAAGGAAGAAGGATTGAAACCCAAAATCGTCGAGTCATTAAGTAGGTGGTCCTTTGATATTTTGTCCATTATTACGGTTGCACGGGCCTATTGAAGAAAGCTTTTTCTATCCAAAATCGTGGAGTCATTTGTCAAGTCATTATGTAGGTGATTCTTTGGAATTACTGTCCATTGTTATGGTTGCATGGGCTTGTTGAAGAAAGCTTTTTCTATCCAAAATCTTCGAGTCATTTGTCAAGTCATTATGCAGGTGGTCCTTTGGTATTTTGTCCATTGTTACAGTTAAAAAAAAAGCTTTTTCTAACCAAAATTGTCAGCTCATTTGTCAAGTCATTATGTAGGTGGTCCTTTGGTATTTTTTCCATTGTTACGGTTGCACATGCCTGTTGAAGAAAACTTTTTCTATCCAAAATCGTCGAGTCATTATGTAGGTGGTCCTTTGATATTTTGCCCATTGTTACCTTTGCACAGGCCTATTGAAGAAAGTTTCTTTTATCCAAAGTAATCGAGTCATTTGTCAAGTCATTATGTAAGTGGTCCTTTGGTATTTTGTCCATTATTATAAGTCATATATCTACTTTTCTGATGTCCCATCAATCATGGAATAGTGGCAAGTCGTTCGAATAAAAGGTGAAATTCAATTTAGGGTTTGCTACGTACAATCGACCCTGTGGAACCGTGTGTAACTGGATGAAGTGCCTCAAACAATTTTGTATTTAAAGGAAAGGAAAATCGAGAAGACCATCAAATGAAGCCGGCGAGTGAAAGGAAGAAGGAAAACTTAGAAGGAAGAAAGATAGACCACCACTAAATGCGCCCAATAAATCTCTCCATATCCAACGAAATTGTAGTCAATGGGAAATTAAATTCCCCGGAAACAAGCAAACTCCCCACTCCCCTCCTTCAAACTAAATTCAACCCATATTGTCCACTCCCAAGGATTCAAGCTCTGGCTCTTTCTTCATGTCAATAGTAAGTATAGTAGAGTGAGCAAAACCCACCAAACCAGATAAGTTTCTTTACAATGTGAACATTGATGAGAGAAAGTGCGAAGCACAGCTACTATTCCACATATAAGAAGTGTTCTAGAGAAAGCAGGGGTCTTTTTTTAAACGATATTGTCTATTCATTTAACATAACATATTTTGGTTCAAAGTAGATCAAACTCGATTTGAGAAAGAAAAATGCAGAATATGACTAATAGAAAAATAATGGTGGCTTTGTGTTTTGAGAAATGAAGAAGTTTGTTGAGGAAGGCTGGGTCACGGGGAGAGAAATCCCGCACGCGTGTAGCCACTTTCATCTAATGATGTGGTGACTACCCGACAGTTGAGAAACGGAAGATGAATGAAAGCTTGTGGAAGACGAACGAAAGCTTGTTGCAGAGACCAAGGGGAGAGATGTCGTCGTGCTGAAGGGATTGAAGGCTGGAGTGAAAATAAAGCTTCTTGAAGACGAATGAAGCGATACAAATGGAGTTAAATAGTTGAAGACGAAGGGGATAGGTAGAGACGAAGGGGAAAGGTAGAGACGAAGGGGAGAGAAGCCGTCGTACTAAAGGGATGGAGGCGGGATGGAGGCTGGAGTGAAATCTGTTTCGCATGATGGAGGGTTTCAAAACAGAGGGAAGGGTTCTCACGGGGGCAAGGGAATGATGGAGGGAAATGAAAAAAACGAGGCCAAAACATCCCGTTTCATTTGCCACGGGGGCAAGGGTTCCCCTGTAGTTCCCTAAGGCGTTTGAATATAGCATTTTTCAATTCAAAATATCTTGTGTAGCAGTGACTTTTTATTAATACATACCAAAAGTAGGTATGACTTTTTAAAAAAATCATATAAAATACAAAATACAAAATGGTGACAATATCGTTGGAACGAAGTGAAAATCGAGAAATCGAGAAGGATAGAAGAAAGAAGAACTATGTGACTTTGTACATCGAATTGAAATCTAGAAGGAATGAACAAAGAAGGATAGAAGGAAGAAAGGACTGCATGACTGGTTCATTGGACTGAAATTAGAAGTCTAGAAAACACCAAATCCATTTCAAAAGCGTGACTTGGTTCATCAAACTGAAACAGAATGAAATGAAGCATTTCGAGTGAAGATCATTTGGACTGAATAATTCTAGGTTCTTCAGCATTTGAATTTTTATACTCTCAAACCCATTCTCCAAACCCAATACATCCTACAAAAAGGACAACAAATTCTGTGTGGTAAGGCTTAATTTTTTAGTGGTAGATATCATTTTGGCATTTAACCTTCCTTCTTTGCATTTCTGATTAGTTTATACATCTACATATTTTTGCATTTCTTTTCCTGTACATGAAATTAAGATCGAGAAATACCATTGAGAATGTCAATGAGAAAGTTGAGGAAAAAATTACCGCCATAATTGAACATAGAAAAGTGCACACAATTCTGTGCGGTAAGGCTTAATTTTTGAGTGGTAGATACCAGTGTGTATTTAGGGATCGAGAAGGAAACACAAAAACAAAAAGCTTGGAGAAGAAAAAAAGGAAAAAAACTTAGAAAGAGAAGGAAGAATTTGAAAATAGAGTAAAAACAATATATTTTGACTTTAAATAAAACACAAGATTTCATTAAAGGAGAAGACCATCTTGTCGGCTGCTGCAAGCTTCAATCAAGATTTCGTTTGTTTTGAGATCAGATGGGAGGAGAGGAGATTTATATATATATATATATATATGAATAGTATTAAAATATATTGAATATATATAAGATAAGATGAAGTGTATATTTATTTATAGAGATAGGATGAGATTAATTTAACTTTTTTTTTAAAGTATTTATACTGGTGGATCCACAAATAATTATATTAATTTTTATAGTAAGTAATTGCAGAAAATCGTTGAAGCCCGTGCATGAATAGTAACAACCAATTTCATCAACATTTTGGCATTTTCCAGGGCATATATGTGATACTTGTTAAGAAAAAAAATAAAAAATAAAAATAAGTGTATGATGAGAGATGATGAATATATTTTTTTTAATATTTAATATTGTTCTTGTGAGATTTTAAAATTGTGTTATAAATAAATTAATGTGTTAATACACCAGTTATTGTGAAACTTATTTTAATTTTAAAAATATTATAAATACCAATCAATTTTTAACATAACATCAGCGTGTATTAATCTTTAAATAATATGAAATTAGATAGAATAAAAAAAGATTTCTATCAAGCAAAATATATTTACCAATTATTTTAATATAATAATTAGATCAAAATTCACATTTCTTACACCATTTCTATTTTTTTAATTTAATATATGGGTTGTCTTTCATAATTATCGTACTTATTTTTTTGTGGGTCGTGGCAGAGGAGCTTGTGTCTCTAATAGTGTTCAACTAGATCCGAATCCGGATATCCGGCCATAACCGGATCCGGGTGCTAAAATCTGGACGGATAATCGGATTCAATCTGGATATCCGGATTTAATCCGGATCCGGGTTATAACCGGATTTAATCCGGGTTTAATTTTTTATTTTTTTTAAAAAAGACTTTAAAACTTAAAAAAATGATTTTATAGCACTTAGTTTTTTTTTTAAAAAAAATTCTGATAATAAATTCACAAACAAAATAAATAAAAATACAAAATAAATAATATTGTTGTTACATCACAATGCAAAACATAAATTTAGAAAAAACAAAAAAAATAATAATAATATATCACAACTAATTAACTAAAACATAAATTTACAAAGAACAAAAGAAATAATAATACATCACAACTAATTAAAAAAATAATAATAATACATCACAACTAATTAAACTAAAACATAAATTTATAAAGAACAAAAGAAATAATAATACATCACTCAAAATTTATTAGTCTTCACATCTTGAAACTCCAAACAACATGATCTTGAAACATAAACAACATGATCTTCTACTCTCTCTTTCATCTCCTTGAGAGACTGTTGGAATTCTGGATTTTTGCAATCAATAGAATGACAAGTACTGTAAACCCTCCAATGCAGCTTATGGAACACGACCCAACATAAAATACCCTAAGTTTGAAGAATATAAACTTGCATCTACCAAGATTTAACCTACTAATTTTAAAATAACCACCCAAATCTTTGATAGACACTACATATTGCTTGCTCCCAAACATATAATCAATTTTTTAAAACCTTAGTGACAACTGTAATCAACCGAAAATCATAATCAATGTAGAGATATTGGCAATAATTTTGGAAATAAAAGCATGAGCAATAATAGTTTTTTTTTTATAGGATTCAAAATAATAAAGAGTCCTAACACTTGTCAAGACGGCCGTTTGGCAGAACTACTCGGTCAGCCTCATGGACTAGCCATATAAACTGTACAAAAAATTAAATGCCATCGGAATTAAGTTTTTCAATCACATCCATGATAAATTACACCCGATCCAAAAAGAGAACAATAACTTTTTACATGGACTAGTTCTTGTATTTGAAAAGACTGCTGGCAATTTAGCATAGACCAAAAGAAACAAAAAGTTGGAATCAAAGAAAACAACGTGCAAGTTGGAATAAAATAAAACAGTGTTCAAAACTCCTATTGAATCCACTGGTAAAATGGGATATAGCAATATGATAGCTGACTTGGCGAGTAGATGTTTTCAGCACAACACATTTTCCCTTTCTTTGTGAGTCAAGATCAATATTCGCACCATCTTCCTCAGCTTCATCTTCTGGGTTCATTTCCAAAATCTATAATAAGTAGAAAACTGCAATTAGAGTCCAGCACAAGAAGCAAAATAGCCATAATAGCTTAAGTCCAAACCCCCAAGTCCCCCATAAAGAGCCTAGTTCTGCAGCACCCTCACAGATTAGGCATGAGATAACCAAATAAACTCAGATGCCATGTGCAAAGAATAAATTCTTCACGATCAAAACACAGAGAAACAAACTAAGACCGCAATAAAGAACAGAGAGACAAGAAAAAGACACTCAGTATAGGAATTAATCATGATAGATTAATTTATATTGGGCCCTCTTTTCTTATCCGTTACGCTACCTTGTTCTTTATTAATGAACATTTCCTTTGCAGTTCTTTTTTAAACTAATAATAATAATAGTAAATAGTAATAGTAATAGTAATCAAGCCCTTTGTCCATGAAAATAATTCATGCCAAACAGATGATTTTGCATAAGATTGATTTCCAGGAAGTTACCAAAGACATATTTTATAGAGAATAAGCAAAAATTGAATGTCTAAAGACGAATGGTCTTCTTCTAGAAACGAATGTTTCGGAAACCAATGAAAAAAATAAATCCAAAGTGCATCTAACTTTAAACACAACAAAACATAGATCAAACAAAAATCAAACCCAACAACGCAAAAACGAACCAACAACCCACACAAATCCAAACCCACTTACTCAAATCCAAAGTGCATCTAACTTTAAACACAACATAAAAATATCTATATAAACTGAGCGAGAGAGATGAACATACCGTAGGTTTCAGAGTTGAGAGAGAGAGATGGGGCTTGCAGACTCGGCGCTCACAGTGTCGGCTAGCGGCTAGGGTTTCACTTTTCAGCTCAGTTGAGATAAATGGGTTCTGAACCTTCGAGGACTCGAGTGAAATGAGAGGCAGAGAGGTGCTCGACGGGTGCAAACCAGTGAGATGAGGGCTAGGGTTTCACTGTTTCAGCGACAGACACAAACGAGTATGAGACGAGAAGGAAACTTGGGAAAGTCAAGGACTCGAAGAATTGAAGATGAGAATTAATCTCAGGGTTGCAAACGGTGTGGTTTTCCATTAGAAAAAACGACGCCGTTTTAAATCAATCCCGTTGTTTTTAAAAACAAGCAGCCGGTTACGGAAACCGGGTTAAAAACTGGATCTGTAACCGGATCCGGGCGGGTACGAAATTTTTTTTACCCGCCCAGGTTTAATCCGGGTGGATAACCGCCCGGACCCACCCGGATTTCGGGTTTCGGACCGGACCGGAAAAAAAAATCCGGCCCGGTTGAACACCCCTACTCTTTATTGTGTGTCTTTTGGCCAGTGTGCTCTAGTAGAGGGAGAAGAGAGATGTTTTCAGAGAGTCTCTGAGTGGCTTAGGACTGATTTAGTTACACAAAATCAAATTATCTCATTTCATCTCATCTCATATAATTATTATAATTATTTCAAATTTTCATACAAAATATAATAAACAATTCAACTTTTTCAAATTTTAAAATAAAAATTATATTAAAAAATTATATTAAAAAATTATATTATTACAATATTTTATTCAACTAATTTCAATAAAACATCTCATTTTATCTCATTTGAACTGCATAACTAAACGAGGCCTTAAAAAATGAGATGAACAATTTTGAAATAAGATGAAAAATGAGAGCATCCTCAATGAATTAGCTAAAAGCTAAATTAATTGAGTATTTAACTATTAAAAAATAAAATATGATCACAATGAATTAGCTAAATTCCAAATAATTAGACTTTAGCTATAGTGACTTTCAAAATATTTTCCAAATTTAAAAGTTTATGTAGATAGACCACATATGTATTTTATTAATTTTTTCTCTCTCCATTTCTTTCTCATCACAACTGCCTTCTTCCTTCCCTCTTAACTCATAATTTAATTAGAATATGATTACTAATTAACAAATAATAGGTAAAATAATAAAATATGATAAAACAAAATAAATTAGTTATCTTTCTCTTTTTGTATCAGTTTCTTATAGTAAAATATGATAAAATAAATTATCTTTCTCTTTTAGTATTAGTCTTTTATTGTAAAATATGATAAAATTAATTAAAATATTTTTAATTACTCATTACTATATAATGAATAAATGGATAATTCAATGTAGAGATTTGATGTGAATAACCAAAGTCAAATTCATCTTATATTATTCTATTGTTATATAATAAAAAAATAGTTATTCAAATGTGGAAACTTATATGAATGAAATAGCCAAAAGTTAAATTCATCTTACATTCATCAAATGTGTTCTTTAGCTTTGGTTAATCCATTGAAGATGCTCTGAGATGAAAATATGATGTGTTTGTTTTCAGAAAGAATCTTACCGTATGAAAACTTAGATTAATTTTTAAAATTTTGTGTTTTCTCCAAACGAAGCCTAAAACATACTATTTTAAGTAATGTGGAAATTATCATACGGTTGCACGGGCCTGTTGAAGAAAGCTTTTTCTTTCCAAAATCGTTGAGTCATTACATAGGTGGTCCTTTGATATTTTGTCCATTCTTATAACTTATAAGCCATACACCTACTTTTATGATGTCCCATCAATCATGGTGTTGTGTTTATAAATCGGCCTACGCATTTGCATTTCATTATGGGTAGTGATAGTGGTAGTGATAGTAATAGAGTAGTATCCCTATCATTATTCATTCATCATTACATTCTTTTATTAAAAGTGCGCAGGACTTACATATAACTGCAAATATCATTTCTCTTATTAAATATGTTATTGTAAATCACGTGTTTCACACCACCAATTACTTGAATGACCTGCAACAGATGAGAGGGCGGCACAGATCGCCTAGTGGAGCTTCGATGCCTAAGTTAGAGAAACGTGATTTCAATATCTATGTATAAGCCAAAGTTAGAGTTTAGTGTTACTTTAGGTTTTATTTATAGAGGTGTTGAAAACATAGATAAGGACTAGTCATCCCATAATAAGCGGACAAGATAACTATCCTGACCTATCAGCATTATCATATCACACGGTTAAGCCCGTGGGTCACATGAGCTCTTGGATAGTGCATCCCTCAGTCTCGGGCCCATAGGCTGAACTTGTCCACTAGTTGTGGGCTTATAACCAGGGGATACCTAAATATCCCTTTCAATTACCCCGCTAATTTTCTATGTGCTAGTACAAAAGGAATTAATTGAATTCATATCCTTTTAATTCGCATGAAGGCACCTTACCCCGCTGGCTTGGGTTATGGAGGCACCTTACCCCGTTGGCTTGGGTTAAGTAGATGGCCCATAGGTAGGCGGCCCATCAAACTTCTTTTCCTTCTACTCCGTTGAGGATCCACATTAACTAAGGTGTGGATCCAAACTTGTCGTCGTACCCCAAAAATGTGGCCACATAACTGTTCGCGTGCTTTTATAGTTTTCCATTGAAAAGAATGGTAATCATCGGCATTGTCATCCGTTTGGCTTTCAAGAACCTCCTCATCATTATCCTTTCTTTCATATTCTTGATTCATTTCATCTCCCCCATCCATGCCATATCTCTTCTTACTTTGTCACATTCTCTCTCATTTACCTTCTCACACTCTCTCTCATTTTCCTTCTCACATCCTCTCTCATGGCTAACCGCTGCTCCTCACGTACCCCTAACCAACCTTCGACCCAAACTCTAGTGAAGGCCTCTTCCCACGCTGCCATGAAGTCTTCCGACGGCTGAGCCCCTCCTTTCTTCAAAGGATTCACTTGGTGTTCCTCTCTAATTGAGTGGGACCTAACTTAGTTGAGGCTCACATCCCCCATTATGTACAACTCTCTATTCCAAAGGGAGTCAATACTCACATTGCAAACCAAAAGTTAGCCACCAATTTTAAGTCCATACTCGCGGTGCAAATCAACGGGCGTGGAGGTCACAAGACCCCACGACCCCAACAGTTAGCCACTAGTGTCGAGTCAATATTCGTAGTGCAAATCAACGGGTGCGGAGGTCACAAGACTTCATGACCCCAACAGTTAGCCACTAATGTCGAGTCAATACTCACGATGCAAACCAACAGGCGTGGAGGTCACAAGACCCCATAACCCCAGCAGTTAGCCACTAGTTTTGAGTCCAAGGCCTTGCGGTGTAATGAACCGGCGAGAAGGTCAATAGAGGGCACAAAACCCCCACGACCCCTTCACTTGGCCACGACTTTTGTCGAGTACAAAGAACTTACATAAAAAATGGATACATCAGCATGGCTGCAAGTCGAAATAATCTACAAAAAGAGACATATCAACATTGCATTTACAAAACACATCAAACGATCTATTTACAAAACCAAAGGCTAAAGTTATCATTTATAGAAAGGGCCGAACCAAGGGCCAAAATTATCAAGCTAAATGTAAGTAAGCAGACGTTATTTTTGCGATGGTGGTGTCCCACTTGGCTTGGAAGAAGAGGGCGAGCCAGGAAAGGCATAGGGCATGGTATTGCACCCTAAAGTGTCCACAAATTGGGAGGACGCCACGCCAAGTTGGAAAGCGCTCAGGTCCAGCCTCTCCAGGTTGGCCCGAGCATTTGCCAACAAATGGGCTTGTAAGCGAGCCAACTCAGCCCCGTAGCCAATCCGAAGGCCCGATCTTTGATGGCCTGGCAGTGGCCACCTGAGGATGTAGACAAATAGCTTGCAATTGGCAGAAGCCAATTGAGACTCCAACTCATTTATTTTTGTCTTCTACTGTTTGTTTGTGGAGTCCAATGGCACCATGGTTTTGGTCGTCTTATCCAAGTGGGCATCAGCGTCCTCCCAGCTCTACTTATAGGTGGCAAACCATGACTCAAACCCTGCGTAGTCCCCCTTTGCCTCAGACAGTTGAAGGTTGAGCTGCCTACGCTCCTCTAAATGTGACATTTGAACCTCTAACAGCTCATTGGGGAGATTTTTGTGCTCCTACTGAGAGGAAGACAATGCTTGAGTAGACTACCCGGAGCGCTACTAAGCCTTCGTCTGCGACTTCTGAGAGGAGGCTAGCACTTCACTTAGGCGGGGTACTTGGGCTCTGGCAGACGCCCGTTCCGATTCTGCTAGCTACACAGCAAAACTATCGTAGCCTTGGAGGGACTAGGCACGAAGCAATTCACCCCGTAGCTCACAGGACTCTTCACAGAGAGACTCCAGGTCGGCTTCTAAGGCACGAATGTGCCAATCAGCTTGCTCCAGATAGCACTCAACCTTAGTCTTCTCGGCCAAAAGACGATCCCTCTCCTTTTTAGCGAAGAACACTTGAATTCGCCTCTCCCACACCATGTTTTCCAAGTGGGCATGGTCATTTACAATCCAAGCCGCTAGGTCATCCACCCCCGCACATGTGCAAAGCAAGATGATACCGGGGACAAGAAAGCTTTTAAGCATTGAGACATTTCGACATGGGCTCGGAGGGAGGAGGAGGACAACTAGGCTCCGCCCCCTCGACCCCACTTGCTTCACCCGCCGCTTGAGTTTCCCCTAAGAAGAAATATGCTAAAGGAATGAGAGGGGCAGCTGGAACTTCTGGCTCAGACACAAACGCACCCCGATCTTCACCTTGGTCCCCTTTGCCATAGTCACCAGGGCTCCCACCACCAACTCTATTTGGGCCGACCCCATCTCTCCCGCCTCTTTCCTTTTCCCAGAATGAGTTGCCCCCCTCCCGGGGAGTTGAGGAGTCCCTATCACCGCCAAAAGAAGAGGGGGAAGGGGAGAATAGAAACCCTCTTTTGATCTATGGGAGGGGTCACACCTCCCGAGATGGTTGCTGGTAGGGAACTAGGCATAAAATCTTTCCCACCACGGGTTTCAACATTGTCGTCGCCATCGACATCGGTTTGGACACCCCTAACTTGAGGGGCAATAACTCCAGGCGTGGCCTCCCCAGACACGCCCATAGAAAATGCATCGTAAATATCTGTAGAAATCTCGTCGACACTAGAAATTGAAGTTGAGGAGAGAAGGGAAGGGACCTTGAAAGGGGGAGTACCCGTTGAACTAGACTCATTCGAAGGCAAATCAAAATCGAAGGTCGTCACCAGGTCAACAAGGGCTTGCTCCATGAGCCCATTGAGGTCGTCAAGACTTGGTGATGTAGGAGGCGACACCTTCACAGAAAAGGCTTCGGGCGCCTCACTCCCAACAACGTTAGAACCAGAAGTCACAACCCCTTCTGATTCCACTTCCACCTCCAAGGCTGGCTCTATAGTTTCACCCTTGCCCCTTCACTATGACGAGGGCATTTTTGGGGATGCCCAGTAGACAAAGGAGAATGCCTCTCTGTCGGAAGTGTCACGGCCTTGAGTTAACACCATCTAACCTGGGTGCAATCAGGCACCACGAGGAACCTATCGATGTTCGCAATGGTCAGGAGTTGCTCTATCCCTAGACCACCATAATTTTCTTTAGCCTAGTTGAGGACTATATCAACGTGAGAGCGTTCTTTATCAGTTAGCCAGCAAGAGGCTTTTGTTGTCAGGGACTTTACCCTAATTCGCAAGAACGAGAAAGTCTTAAATGTGCCTTTTGGAGGCAGGAAATTCCCAACCTCCACCAGAAATAAAAAATGATTTTCTTTGTCATTGTTCGGCATTAGAGTGGTGGGGCTCAAACGCCGCCAACGTTGTGAACGAACATGAAAACTACAGATGTTACCTATTAGTCCCTTGATGGAATAAAAAGATAGGAATTCCTTGGCAGTCAAGTCCGAGTATGTCTCCCCCAAGGGCTCCAAGGTCATGCGGAAGACCAAGCACGAACACAGTAGAACACACCATGCATGCGAATGAAGTTGAGCAGGAACCAACCCCAGAATGTCCAAGACATTGCGAATGGGCAGAATAAAGGGGAATTGAAAGCCATGCACTAGGGCACAAACCGGGAGGGCAACATAGCCTGTGTACACTTCCTTATTGACACATCCGTCCTCTGGAATTAAGAGCTCAACAAAATGGTAGATACAATAGGTGGACCTCAACTTTGTTAGGTCCCACTCAGTTAGGATAGAACGCCAAGTGAATGCTTCGAAGAATGGAGGGGCTCGGCCATCAGAAGACTTCGTGGCGGCATGAGAAGTGGCCCTCGCTGGAGTCTGGGTCAAAGGTAGATTAGGGGTACGTGAGAAGCCACGGTTTGCCATAAGAGAGGATGTGAGAAGGAAAATTAGAGAGAATGTGAAAAAGCAAGAAGAGATACGACACAGATGGGGGAGATGAAATGAATCAAGAAAATGAAAGAAACATTAATGATGAGGAGTTACTTGGGAAGCCAAACGGGTGACAATGCTGACGGTTACCATTCTTTTCAATGGGAAAGAATAAAAGCGCGCGAACAGTTACATGGCCACATTTTTCGGGTACGACGACAAGTTTGGACCCACACCTTAGTTAATGTGGATCCTCAACGGGGTAGAAAGAAAGGAAATTTGATGGGCCGCCTACTTAACCCAAGCTAGCGGGGTAAGGTGCTTTCACGCGAGTTAAAAGGATATGAAATAAATTAATTCCCTTTATGCATATAAAATTAGCGGGGTAACTTGAAGGGATATTTAGGTCCCGTGGTTATAAGCCCATGATTAGTGGACAAGTCAGCCTATGGGTCCGAGATTGGAGGACGCACTGTCCAAGAGCCCATGTGACCCACTGTCTGAACCGTGTGATATAAAAACACCGATAGGTCAGTATCGTTGTCTCATCTACTTATACGGGATAACTAGTCCTTATCTATATCTCCAACACTTCTATAAATAACACTTAAAGGTAACACTAAACTCTAACTTTGGCTTATACACGCATATTGAAAACACGTTTCTCTAACTTAAACATCAGAGCTCCCCTGGCCCTGGGCGACCAGTGCCGCCCTCTCATCTGTTGTAGGTAATCCAAGCAGTTGGTGGTGACACGTCATTTACAGTTATCAATGTAAACTTATCAATATAATTTTTCTTTTTAAATTGGGTACTAATGAACTTCAACCCAAAGCTGTAATGCTAAACTCACAGGAATAGTATAAGAAAAAAAAACTACAATACACAATTATTATTCACTATGAGAAATTATATTCAGCAATTGGTCTAATTTTTGTACACCTCACACTATGATGTGGCCAATTCAGTTTGGGTGTCACATTACGATTCGCAGCCCTGAGCTTTCTTCTGCCCGTGCTCCTCTCTCTATGGAAAAAAACTTCACCCGACTTGAATCTTGAGGAGAGAGAGAGAGTGGAGAGCTTTCGAGGAGAGAGAGATGTCAATGGAGAAATGGAATTCTCGAGAGATGTCATTCGGTCCCAGCATCGACTGCCCCCTCCGGTGTTGATTGGTGAGGCGCCCGGGGTTAAGGTTGAGATAGTGTCCTCCTTCAAAGTATTTTCGTGCCTTCCCCTCCTAATGAGGGACAACATTCTTCTTCATGGATCTCTTCTCCTTCTTCTTCTTGTTCGCCCATCAGGAGTCACTCGCTCGAGGCAGCCAGTGAGGGGATGAAGGCTTATTCCGACAACCGTGTGGAGCAGAAGATTACTCAAGAGATAAATCTCCTCTAAACATTGCAGTCCTCGGGAGTCTGATGAATCCCGCTGCAAATTCTCCTGTTCAGGCCAATGATGGTTCGATGAGTCCGTTCATCGACCCAAAGGTGGTGTTTCTATAGGTGACACAATCGACGAGGGTCCGCATGATGAACCGCCCATCCGAGCTTAATATCCATTGGCGAATGACTTTCGTTCGGACGCCGGAATCGGCTCCCTCTGGGGGGTTTAAGTAAGGATCAACTTGCTCCCCTTGAGGTTTCTCGGGGACTTTCTGAATTTGCGGGTCTTGCGGAGGCCCTTCCTTCTTTGTCCCAGCTGGCCATAGAGGGGAGCCGAGAGGAAGCTATTGGCCGTGTTGTTGAATGCCTGTCGAATTTCTTTCACGAGGTTTGAATGTTCCTTTCCCGCTTTTTACTTTTCCTCCTTGCTCCCTTTTTCTTAGTATTTCCTTTATTTAGCCAGGGTACTTCTCAGCTTGCAGCTTTTATCGTGGATGATCAGGAGGTAGCTGCTCAGGAGAACTTGGAGCATGCTTGCAGCGACAGGGAGGATAAGGAACAACTGAAGTTCAAACTCAAGAAGACGAGGCTCGAGCTGTTGGATGAGCGTAAGAGGTTGAAAAAGTTGGAGCGTCGCCAGCGGAAGCATAAGCAAAAGTGGGAAGAGGAGAAGACCCAATTGGAGTAGCTCAACCAAAGTCTTCAGGTCGACCTATCCCGAGAGCGGGAGGAGAGGAAGCAGTTGGAGCTGCTGAACCAAGGTCTTCAAGGCGATTCATCTCGGGTGCGGGAGGAGAAGGACCAGTTGGATAAGTTAAACCAAAATTTTCAAGATGTCAACCTTTCCTTACAAAGACAGCTAAGGTGGTTCCCTAACGTTTCTTGACAAGGCGTGGGGACATGGGGTAGCTGAAGGCCGCAAATCAATGCGGTCATTTCTTCTGGGGAGTTGGAAGCTGCATTTGAGATCTTTCACCAAGTACCTTCAGCTACTTGTGCTTGGCGATATCCCGACCATCAAGGCATCCTTTGAAACCAACTGCGACCTGGGAAGGAAAGAGATACCGAGTGCTTTTCCTAATCCAGCCGTACCTGCGCCGGCATTAGTGGAGTCAGCCAGCCTTATTCCTGCTATAGCTGACTCGACCACCCTTGCTCTTGTTGCTGTTGAGACCGATGCTTCGAGCTCCTACCTACCCCGCTGGCCAGTCATGTTGCGCTTGTTTATGTTTTGTGGATGGTTGTTCTCAGACTGCGGCTGTCGTTTTAATTGTTATTTGGGCAGCCGTGTCCAGCCGCATTTTTGGAGTTTCTTGGCTTACCCCGCTAGTTGTTTAGCCTTTGAAGTTTCTCGGCTTACCCTCTGGCTTCCTTCATTTTTTCTTTTCTCTTTTCTTTTCATTTGCTTTTTCCTACATAGTCATAGTGTTAGTTTCTGTTGGTGAAGATTCCTTCGATGGAGATTTCATTGTGGAAGATTCTGTTGATGGAAGTTCCGCTGATGGAGTTATGTTTTCGGGTGGCTAAGGGCCAACCCTCTCTCGAACCTTTTAGGCCTAACTTTCCCTTTTGCCTCGCGAGGAGGTAGGTTGTTGATGGGGTTCCCGTTAGTGGAGTTGACTTTGCCGATTGGAACTAGTCAATTTTCACATCACAAAAAATAATTGCGTTAGCAAACAGAATTTACACAAGTTTTTAAGTTGAAAAACTGGAGCATTTAGCTGCTACGACTGATTTTGCTCGATGTTGTTTGATTCTTCCTTGCTCTTCGTTTTTACTTCTGCTTCTAGTTTTTTGTGCTTCGTGCAAATTTCTGGATTCTAAAAGACGTCGCGGATTCTTAGGCTGGCCTACCTTGTTGGCCATTCAGCACCCTTGGGCCGAGTAATGGTCAGAAACCCAGCAAGTTCTAAGTAATGGGAATAAATCCCTTATAGTTACCCAGATAATCCTTTCTGGACGTGTCCGGGAAGAATTCCTCTTGTTTCCTCCTTCATTTGTTCCCCGTCAAGTTCCCAACTTACTTGGCCGACTACTGATTGATCGTTTATATTTTACTTACGTGGCAACCCAGTGCCAGTTCATTTCTGCATTAAATGGCACCCCTTCGATTTTCGTGTCATGGCTCTATTCTTTACTGTCATTAACTCTACACGTTGTATCAGCATATATGCTCTGCACCAGTTGAAATAATCAAGGGATTCTAGTTCTCTGGGAGGGAACACGTGGTGACTCACGGTGACTCGTGGAGTTACGACGCCTTGGTGGGCCAAGTGTCTTCGCTGCCTATATAAGGGCCCTTCTCCAAGTGAGAAAATCCATTATATGCATTTATCTTTCTTTCTACAACTCTTGCTTTATCGCTCGAGTCTCCAGTTCCTTTGTTTTCCTTTGCCTTTCTTCTTTCTTTCATGGTTTTAATGCAACCTTTACACCCTAGTGGGCGACAGGTCCTCTGGTGGAGCTCGGGTCGCTATTAGCTGTGGCGGTCTGAGTGTCTGAGGGTGGAGCCACCCATCATTTGTTGTTGGGGTCCTGGAACCCTTGTTCTTGTTCTTGGCCTTTTACTTATTGTGCTTCCTTGTTCTCACCTTTTTGCTTAGGGGGCTCGACTTCGAAGTCATTCTCTTCAACTTGCTGCCTAGTGATCAGCTTATAATTTTCGACTTCCAAGTGCAGAAGCTGTCAAAGTAATACAAGGGTAAATCTCAATATCGAAATCACAGGGACAATGAGAATTAAGCAAACATTTAATAATCGCAAGATAACATATTACCGTTTATGGTGACAAGAAATTTCGGAAGGATAAGAAAGCATTAAACTAAAAGTTCTAGCAATGAACAAAAAAAGTAAGAAATGTGGAATAAATTTCAAAGGTCAACCACTAATTATATTGACACCAAAATGAGGACTATTTATTAAGGAAGTGTGGATTGAGTTAAGAGTAAAATGATTGATTGTTTTGGAAGTTCAAGCACAAGTAAAACTGAAAATAAATGTGAATCTATGTTTCTAAAATTACCAAGAACCAAGAGATTTAGAGGAAATGTATAGAAATTGAATTGAACTTGTAAGAAAATAAGGCTAGTTTGTTTTCGCAGATGAGATGAGATGAGATGAGTTGAGATTAAAGTTAAAAAGTTGAATAAAATATTATTAGAATATATTTTTTAATATTATTTTTGTTTTGAGATTTGAAAAAATTGAATTGTTTATTTTATTTTGTATTGGAAGTTGAAAAAATTGTAATGATTAAATGAGATGAGATGAGATGAGATGTTTTCTGAAAGGAAACGAGGCCTCAAACACTTGGGATGCAATTTTCGCCCATTGATTTGGTGATGGATTTACTTCTCTTTTCATCTTCTCTCAATCATTCTCTCATTCGTAGAAATCATGGTCGGGTAATATAACAATGAACCATAATTTTTTTAGCCTAATAAAACTACTTGACAGATTATATAACAACTGTAAAATGGTGAAAGAAAACCATCAAGTCTTGTTACTTGTTCAAGTATCAATTGTGTCTTCATGTCTACAACTGAGCTAAACCAAGAATAAAGAACTTCAATCCTTTTTAGATGCAAATTGAAATATAATCCAATAAGGTAATCATTAAAAATCACAAAACATTAAAGAAAATCCAACCACAAACAATCATGGGTTACTCCTTGAATCCCAAGGTAAAAGTCTAGCCTATCATCTCTTGATTAGCAAAATGCCCAAAAAGAATAAACCCTAACATCTGAAGTTTTCTCTCTAAAAGAAAACTGCCAAAACAGAGAAAAAGAACTCTGCTCCCAAAACAAAACTGCCTACGAAATAACATTGCCGACCGAAAGAAAAATCGAGGCACCAACCCAAAACAAAGTTGCGGAAAGAAAAAGAAATAAAAACTGCCCCCCGTCTCCCCATGGTGCTCGCACTAAAAGAATTAATCCCCACAACAAAACAAATTGCCGAAAGAAATAAAAACTGGACCCGTCGCATGCCAACTGACCTTCGCACCAGAGAAAACGAGGTCTCTTCCGCGTGATTCTGCTGCTGGTCCCGTGCTCCACGTCTTGCGCACTTCACCTGATTTCTGCAGCTCTAAGAGTTGCTGAGTGGTTCACGTCTGCACGTTCCCTTCCATCAAGTGCCTACCCTCTAATTTCCAGCATGTAGCCCGTGGACATACTCAGCGTTATTTTCCATTCCCTGCCCCCATACATGCGAGAATCCCACTCTGCTCTAACCATGCGTTGGTTTAATTACTATCCATCCTTCATGACTTAGCACACTTTAACTCCAATAATGCCCTCTGCTTTCATTCTTTCCAAAAATGCCCTACACATATAAGTATGATATGAGTGTTTAATTATTTTGGAGGCAAATGTGAAACTTTTGGTTGTAAAATATGGGCATCGATTGATTTGGAGTCCGATATTAAAATTTGATATGTAATTAAGTTGCTTAACTCTTATTTGATTAAACATATAATTCACTTAAACAACTTATATATGCATTTCTAACACTTTATCACACCCCCAACTTGCTCTTTGCTAGCCTCTAGCAAACAATGTGACAAAAAGAAATGAAGGATGAAGCTGCCCTCCAAGTTCAATGAACTCAAAAAATCTCTACAAAAGATCAAATCGTATTGAAGTCTTGGGCATTAGAATGTAGTTAGGTCAGATTATAGCTCAACACAAAGGTTTGTAAAATTCTCAAGAGCTCAAACTAGGGAAATGTATTTAAGCTGCAGAGTTTTGAGTGCATCAAATGTGTGAACAGATTACCATTTGTTGCTTTCAAGATTTCTCACAGTAGTCTCAAACCAGCAACTTTTCAAGAAAAGCCAAAAGGCCTTTCCTCCAATTAAAAACCATTACATTGGTGGCTTTCACGCTATCACACTTTAAAAGACTTTTTCCTTTCTTACAAAAATCCCGGTAATAGGCAGCCTTTCCCTATGTACCTGCAATTTTTTTTTTTTTTTTTTTTGATCTCTGGCCTGCCCCTTTTCTCATTTATTTTACCTCCAGATTCCTTTTTTTTTTGGAGTGGAGTTTCTCATGCACTTTTCCTAGGCCATTAAGATATGGTTCGTTGCAGTTCTTGCTAGTTGTTTGGATAAAAACCACTGATTGACATCGAAAAAAAAACCAAAGTATCTGCTTGTGTCTATTGGGGCCATCAATCAATAGCTTTGGACTACATTGCCTAAGTTTGAGTTGCTAAGACTATTACAAAGTCTTGTGTTGAGCTTAAATCTAAACAAATGGGGATTAGTGTAGCCCAAGGCTGCCATTGTTTGATCTTAGGTAAAGAAGTTTGAAAACTAGCAACTTTGCAAAATTTAGATTCCACAATTCTAATTCATTAGAGACCAAGTGATGGGAGTGGAAGTACCCTAAGGTGAATATTTAGCTAAGAATTTTCATAAAAGTGAACATTTAAGAGAAACACCTAGCATGTGAAAGAAAAATCAAATTCTCCACCCCGCAACTGGAAATGAGCATTGTTCTCAATGATAATATATATGTATATATATATATATATATATATATATATATATCAAAAGAACAATAAGAAAAAATGATAATGAAGGGGAAAGAAAAGGTACCTAGTCTGAGAAGAAAAAGATAACAAGAGAAGAACAATGAAAAACAGAAGAGAGAAAACACACCTCTAGAAACTAAAAAAAAAAACCCAAAGACAGAAAAATACAAGAAAGAATCGAAATGAAATGACAGATAAGTCAAACATCAAGGCTCGGTTGGAGGGTCAGGGTCCAGTAAATGGATAGTGGTATCCTCTAGTGAAAAATGGTCAATGAAAGGTTTGAGCCACTGTCCATTAAGGAAAAAGTCCCATCCAAAACACAAGACGAGAAAATCCCTTTAGTCTCCATGCCATGCACGCCAAAGCACATTTTATTTTCACTTCATGCACGTCTCTCCTTCTTGCTTTCTCTAGGGTTTTATTTTTCTATTTCCCATATATATATATTCCAAAGTTAACTTCATAGTTCATGCTCATTCCTCATGATTTATTGTTCATCTTCAACCCTAGATTAAGTAGCCATCCCGTTGCTGCCGTCTCCCCCGTCTGCCACCATGCACTGCTTTTCGGCCACTCCACATGCAGAAACGATCACAAAACCACTCAGTCGCGGCTCACCCAGCTGCCGCACAAAATCAACCTCCACAAGCCACGACCCACGCCGTCCCAGCATCACTGCAGCCCGGTCCTCACCCACTCAGAAAAAAAACACCATCCCCACATGAAAACTGACGCCACCACCATAGCATGGCCGTGAACCCACGTTGGAAAACGCCACCATGGAAGCCGCTGCTCTGCCAGTGCACCACCCATGGAGACGCTGCTTAACCATCATCGAGAGCCAAGAACAAACTGAAACTACACCGTAGCGTCCCACGTAGTTGCACCCTCACGGCTTCCCTGCAACCCACAGCCTCTGTTACATCCAGCATCCTTGCCACCCCAAAGCCAAGCCAACCCCGTCACAGCTTCTCCCTCAGATCACCACCATGCTCAGCCCACACGAAATCGTAAGTACCTCTGTTTTGGTGTTCAAAAACAGAGTATCTTTGTCTCAAATACCCACTGCCCTTAAGCCACTACCCACGCAGCCGCATAAGACGCCGTTGACAGCAGGAGTCACCGGAGGACAAGCCTCCACCGTTGGACGCTGCCTCGGGTGACCCCAGTCCGCCGCACGTGGCCTCAAGTTCCCCCGTAAGGTCATGCCATTTCTGGTGGATTCCTCTATTTTCTCTCGGTGTCTCCCTCATTCCCTCACCGTGTGTCTCTCTCTCTCGCTCACCTCTCCCTTTCTTTCTCTCGTACTCAACCCAGCTCGACAACACCTCCGTCGCACTCCAGTCGCGCCACCGTAGCTCCTCCAACTAGCCGTCGCGCCTTGCCCCTCCACGCATACTCTCGGTTTAGTCGTAAGTCATTGCCGCTGCACTTCGTTCCTTTTATTTTTCATGTTGCTGAATATATATATATATATATATATATATATATGGGTAAGTCTGTAACCTAATAGAATAGGAGTAATAACTGTTATGCCCTCTGATCAGGTTTTCAAATGATGAAGAATTTCGTAAGCTATTGCATAGTTGATCTAATAAATAAATAAATTTACATTGTTACGTTTGAGATTACAAGTTTCATTATTGTGTTTTAAACCTTTAATAAGTATTTGTAAACTTTAAAATTTTCCAAGTTTACATAAATGATTTTGATAAGTTGGTTTTTTTTAAGAGATTGATATTTTAACGGAATATTTATCTTGTAAATGTTGATGAATTTTTTAAGTGATCGGTAAGTGCAAAATCTTATTTTGAATCCTTTTAAAAGAATATTTTTGATTTAAACAAAAGTACGATTATCTATTTATAACGACTTCGATATAGTTATGTTATTTTAGTTTTATAAATTATAGTAAGATCTCAATCGTAAATAAGTTAGAATTTAATGTTTTAGTCAGAGTTATTATGTTGGATGTTGATGAGTTAGAAAGCGATGTTGGTATTTTAGGAATAATGAGAATTTTGGGTTTGAGGAATTAAAAATGGATTATTTTAGAAGTTTTAGGCTTGAATATTGAAATACGAGATTGATTGGAAATTTATGAAAGTTTATGTGATTATCTTATAGGTGACGATTATTTTTCGTTTGGCATTGTTGAGGAGACTTTTGAAAAGCTCAGAAGTTTAGGTAAGCGGGGTTCCTATGCTAGGCTTTACACGAATTATTGAGACAGAGGTTGATTTTCTGAAAACTTTGCAAACTTTGTGATGAAATGAGAACTTGGGAAAAACAAAACAAACCTCGGTCGTTTATTTGCATACTCATGAAATCTGTGTGGAAGAGGAAAAATATTTTCTGAAATGCATTGTGTAGATATGAGCTAAATTTTGTTATGCTGTCTCGGAAATCTGAAAAAGAGAGATATTTGAGAATTCTGAAAAATTGTGCATTTATTTAGAAAGATGCTCCGACTTTTGTTTTCAGTATGTAAGAATGATCTGATTATGTTTTGGTACTCTGTTTTATTTTGATATGGCATCTGAAAACCTTTGGCATGGTGTACTGATTTTGTATCTGACTCTATCTCTGCTCTGCTCTGTTTGGGTTGGTACCAACTTCTCTGTCTCTGAGTGCACCCACTTTGGAAACAAAGTGGTTTTATTGTAGTCTTTCCTGTGTGCACACTCAGGACTCTGAGAAGAATAAATGAAAGATTTCACCTCTGTCTCTACCCGGTTTGGCCACCGGGGATAGCACAACCCTACCACGGGGGTAAAACATGGTCTCTGCTCTGTGAGATGCTCCGTTTTGATGTGATGATGATGCTTAGGTTATGTTATGCCAAAGTACTCTGGATTTTATGTGTCTTAAAACCATCGCTCTGTTACTTTCGAAAACATGTTTTGTTCTGCATGATAACTCTGGAAAATATTTTATTCTGAATGCTGTACTTTGTAAATGTTCATGTTTGCACGCTAGCATGTCCTCTGCTTACCGAGTTGTTGATAACTCACCCCTTTATCTCCATATATTTTTCAGATAATTTTGATGGTCCAGCTGGAGAACAAGAGTAGGAACTTTTAGCAAGGTGTAATGATCATAGTGGAATAAGTGTCTGATGGTACAAGTGCTTATTGAGAGTCGTAGTTGTAAATTGATTTATTTTAGGTTACTTTGATTTGATGAATTAAGGATATTTTCGAGTTTTTGGAGAGTTTTTAATTTATGTTATTGAGAATTTCTTTATTTTCCTTATGAAGGAACATAAATTTTTGGGTTGAGTAAATGAATTGATATTTTTTGAAAGTTTATGGATTCATAGTTGTATTATCGAAGTTGATTATTAGGTATTAAAAGTTAACTCTCCGGACATCCGGGATCGGGGCGTTACAAAACTCTTCCTCAGAATGTTCTTATCATGGAAAACCTTAGTTTTCTCCTTGTAAAGTTTGGCATTATCGTAGGTATCGTGTCTCAACTCTTCTAATTCATTCAACTCCAATTTCCTCAAAACACCAGAATTGTTAGTAGAAAAGTTAAAGTGTTTGACAGCCCAATAAGCCTTGTGTTCTAGCTCAATAGGGAGATGGACACGCTTTACCATAAACCAAACGATAGGGAGACATGCCTAGGACATTTTTAAAAGTTGTCCTATAAGCCCATAAAGTGTCCGAAAGCCTCAAAGACCAATCTTTCCTATTTGGGTTGATTGTTTTTTCAAGAATGGCTTTGATTTCGCAGTTGGCCAACTCAGCTTGGCCATTGGTTTGAGGATGATAAGGAGTTGAAATTTTATGATGGACTCTATATTTTTTCATTAACGCCGCAAATGGTTTATTGCAAAAGTGGGAACCTACATCACTAATTAAAACCCTTGGTATCCCAAACCAAGTGAAAATGTTGTCTTTCAAAAATTTTAACACCACCTGATGGTCATTGGTCCTACATGGTATTGCCTCGACCCATTTAGAAACATAGTCCACAGCAACAAGAATTTAAAGATAACCAAAAGAAGATGGAAAAGGACCCATAACATCAATCCCCCAACAATAAAAAATTTCTAATGCTAAAATGGATTGTAAGGGCGTCATGTTTCTACGGGTGATTCCACCTAGCTTTTGGCATGGTTCACATGCTTTACAAAAATTATAAGGATCCTTGAACATGTGCATCCAATAATAACCACATTGCAAAATCTAAGCAACTGTTTTATTAGCTAAAAAATGGCTTCCACACGCACTAGCATGACAAAAATTTAATATGTGTGGAATGTCACAATTAGGCACACACCTCAAAATTTGATCAGAACAATATTTGAACAAATAGGGGTCATCATAAAAGAAAGATCTGACCTCCAATTTAAACTTTTTGATGTCTTGAGAGCTCCAATGTGGTGGAGTGTGTCTTGTTACCAAGAAATTTACAATATCAGCAAACCAAGGCAAGGAATCAAAAGCTAGAAGTTGTTCATCAGGAAAGGAATATGAAATAGGAGTGAAAGGTTCAGAATTTTAAACAATGAGTTGAGACAAGTGGTCGGCAACCACGTTTTCCACTCCCTTCTTATCCTTGATGCTGATATTAAATTCCTGCAATAGCAAAATCCACCTAATTAGTCGAGGTTTGTCATCTTTCATTGTGAGCAAATATTTAAGGGTTGCATGGTTAGTGAATATAACGATTGGAGAGCCTAAAATGTAAGCTCGAAACTTATCCAAAGCAAAAACAACTGCTAGCAACTCCTTCTCAGTGGTGGAGTAATTTTTCTGAGCCGCATCAAGTGTTTTGCTTGCATAGTAAATCACAAATGGAAGCTTACCTCTTCGCTGACCAAGGACATCACCTACGGCGAAATCACTGTCATCACACATGAACTCAAATGGCAATGATCAGTCAGGTGGTTGAATTATAGGTGCAGTGACCAGCATCGATTTGAGTTGCTCAAAAGCAACTTAACATGCATCAGTCCAATTAAAAACACAATCCTTAGCTAACAACTCACACAAAGGTCTCGATATGGAGCTAAAAGTTTTTGATGAAACGCCTATAGAACCCGGCATGTCCTAAAAATGATCTAATATCTTTGACTGATTTTGGAATAGGTAACGTCGATATTAGATCAATTTTGGACTTGTCAATTTCAATGCCTCGGGTTGAAATGATGTGACTACGATCAATACCTTGTCGCACCATAAAATGGCATTTTCCCCAATTTAAAAGCAGATTTTTCTCTTCACATCGAGCTAAGACAGCAATGAGGTTAGTAAGGCATGCATCAAACGAATCACCATAGACTAAAAAATCATCCATAAACACCTCCAAGATATGCTCAACCATGTCACTAAAAATACTTAAACATGCATCGCTGAAATGTGGCGGGTGCATTGCAAAGTCCAAAGGGCTTTTTCCTAAATGCAAAAGTTCCAAAAGGGCAAGTGAAAGTAGTTTTTTTTTTGTCTTCAGGGGCTATTTCAATTTGATAACATCCCGAAAAACCATCAAGAAAACAATAAAAACTATGGCTCGCAACGCTTTCCAAAGTTTGGTCTAAAAATGGTAATGGAAAATGGTCATTTCTTGTGACAACATTTAGTTTTCTAAAATCAATGCACATGCGCCATCTAGTGGTGGTCCTAGTGGGAATTAACTCATCTTTTTCATTTTTCACAATGGTAATCCCAGATTTCTTAGGAACTACTTGAGTAGGACTTACCGATTGACTATTCGAGATGAGATAGATGCATAGATTAAAATTGATTTAGGGTTTAGATTAGGCCCTTAGGGTTTGAATTAGGGTTTAGAAAAAAAAAAAAAAAAAAGCCCACCCAGCCCAAAAGGGCCAAAATGTCAGCCCAGCCCGCAATCTACGTAAAATGGCGTTGTTTTTATATTGTAAAACGACACTGTTTTACATCTATCCTAAAGTCCTAAGGCTTTCATATTCACCCCCTTCCCCGAAACATTTCATCACATCTTCTTCAATCTTCAATTCTAACCCTAGGAGCTGCTCCCCCTTGGCATAGCCCCTCTCTCAAAATCCAACCGGTGACTGCACAACCTCTCTCTCTCTTCTGGTAAGGCCCTATGACCCTATCTCTCTCTTCTCCTTTTGTTGTCTATATCTCTTCTCCTGTGACCCCGTCGTGTTCTATCTCTCTTTTCTTTTGAATTTTGATTTGCTCATAAAATTTTACAGGGTCTTGAGGCTCACGATTCAACGAAGCTGTAAGAACTAAGTCTTGGGGTGATAATTCCGTGGAGTGGCATCAGGTATCAGGGTGAGTTTTTTAAAATGTTGTGAATCTTTGTACTGATTTGATTTCAACGTGCAAATGAAATGAGAAATTAATCTATTTCGTGGTGCTTTGTGAATCTGTGTAGATGGGTAGATGCTTGTGAATCTTTGTAGAATCTAGATGGGTATATGCTTTGTGAATCTTGAAAATTGGTAGATTCTTATCATGGTTTTTGTGAATCTGGCTGTGATATATTTTTTGTGATATGGTTGTGATATGTCATACTAAGTAAGTATGATCTGAAAAATCATATGGATTTTCTTTTTATATAGGAAATAGACTTTATTTCATCCATGAAGGAAGTTACAACTGTGACTAGTCAATATAGAGAAAAACTCTAAATACAAGCCAAACTACACATCTGTTGTACACCTCCCAGAACACAAATTTCTTTACGACGGACATTGTCTTAACTTCTAGAAACTCTTATAAGAAAGTATCACTCTCTGTAAAAAATAGAAATTAAAAACCATCCCCCACCTCCAAAGGAGGAGGAGGAGAAAACCACCCCATCCTCCAAAAGAGGAAGGGTTCCCCTGCTATGGACATAAGTCCAATAGCCTATTTCTTTTATTAATAAACATAAACAGAGAAAAAAAATAACAAACACTAAGAAAACATTGCAAAAAATGGAGCTACACTGCACAAAGAGGTTGTAAGGGCACATGCAGGACATGCACCAGTCGAGGAAGAAGTCGGGTAGATGATCGTGGACGTGCCGAAGGCGTTGGATCTAGTAGCATCGCATGTGGCGCGTGGCAGCCACGCACAGACTTCAATCGATGCATGTAGGAGACGCACTGCTCCTTTGGACACCGTGTTCAGTAGGCCAATAGATCGGCATCCTCAAACTCCCCCTGTGGAGCACATGGTGTCCTCCAACTACCAGAAAGTCTCCAACCGGCACTCCTCCTTTATTTGGCCTGAAAAAATGCAAAAAAAAAAAAAAACAGAGAACACATAAAAAGTACTGGGCTGAGAGGAGGAGAAGGGAAGAGGGAGGGGGGAGGAGCCGAAGCTCCCACCCCCCTCAGAGGTGTTTCGGTTTTTTGGTGAGTTTTCTAGAGAGAGGTCAGAGGTTCTCTCTCTAGAAGCTCTATCTTAATCTTAATCTTGGAAAATCATATGGATTATTAGTGGGGATGTTTTTGTATATTAATTACAAGCTGCCTAGCTATTTTAGTTAAAATTAATCTTAGTAGATTTCACCACTTTCTCGGATTTGGCATGTAGGTCTAGTTTCTATTTGAGCTAATATTTATTATTTGAGCTTTTGGAGTTTTTTTTTGTTTGGCATGTATTGAATGATTAAACTATGATTATACTTAGAAGAACTTCTGGGGATTAACTTTTAGGGAGGGGCGATTGGGGAGATTTTTTAGGGAGAGGCGATTGGGGTGATTGTTGCAATTTTTTCCTCCTCTCAAATCTTTCTATTTTGGAAGGTGCTGCATTCTTGGGCTTTCTTTTCTGGGGTGGCTTCTAGTGGACATACTGCTAGGGTTGGCCATTCTTCGGTGGTTCAACCCTCTGATGGCCTTGCCATCGGTGGGGAACGCTGGCTCTGGAGATGTTTTAGCGAGATCGTATGCTTCTGCAGTCTCAAAACCAGCAGATAATCCTTCGTTCAAAATCCCTTTGCAGTTTCTTGTGGAAATAAATGGTGAACTAGGTTTTGTTTTTGTGGAAACAGAGATGACGAAAGCGGCGGAAGAGTACAAGTTTGCGATTGTTATGAAATTCTTGCGAGTTCAGCCTTCTAATGATGTGATCAGACTGAACGTGGTGGAGAAGTGGGGTTTAGTAGAGATTTTGACGATCAGTTTTATGGACGACTATCATGTTTTAATTCAGATGAAGAATGAACGTGATTTTGTGCATGGATGGGCTCGAGAAGGACGAGTGATGGAAGGAAATTCGTTTCGGCTGTTTAGATGGACAAAGGACTTTGATTTACGTAAGGAATCTCCATTGGCCTCTTAATGGATTTTCTTACACGGATTGCCTATGCATCTTTATCATCGTGATTGTCTTCAAATTTTTGCAACACGTTTTGGTTGTTATCTAGGGATGGATAATGCGAATTTGAACCAATCAAGAGCCACGGGTGCTAGAATTTGTGTGTAGATGGATTTGACTATGGAACCAGTGAAAGGTTTTCCTATTGTAGTCTCGCCTACAAAATGTATTTGGCAAGAGGCTAGATATGAAAAATAGGGTTACTATTGTATGAAATGCTATTGACAGGGTCATACGGCTATGGTCTGTAGGGTTAGGGAGAAGGACCCTCTCCATAGTGAAAATGATGGAAATTCTAAAGGATGTTAGCGATGAAGATTGTGAAGAGGTTTGGTGTGATAAAGAGAGTGAAGTGGCTTTGAAGACCATGCAGTTGAAAGGTAACGAGTTTTCTAACGTGCCAAAGACTCTGGTTGATGAGATGAAAAATGTGCTAGCTAAAAATAGAATGCAAGGGGAATTAGCTATGAGATATTTTTTGAACCAGAAAGAAGGAGAATTAACAGGATCAACAGGTAAAGAGAAGGCCTATGATTCTGAGGGAGCTGATCGATCGGATGTAGTATAATTAAAAATTATTTCAGACAAGACAGTGAGGAAGTCCCAGCAGGTTCACACCTAATCACAGAAGCTGAATTTATTATTGTAAACAATTTATATTGGAATGTCAGAGGGTTGGGGAGTTCGAAGAGGAGATTAAAGTCGTTAATTATCAAAAAATACATTAATATTTGTGCGATTGTGGAACCTTTTATTGGTGACAATCGGATGGCTGCTACAGGTTCTTCTTTTACTCTTAATTATTTTTGTTCTAATGTGTCCGCGGGTGGCAAATTGTGGATTTTTTGGATAGAGTCGAATGAGTTTCAGATGGTTTTTGGTACTTCTCAAATGATATCTGGATGGTTGTCTTTGGCGAATCAAAGGTTGTTTATAACCTTTGTTTATGCAAAATGCTCTTATACGGAAAGAAGAGGCTTATGGGAAGAGTTAGAGAATCGTCAGTTGAATAATATGCCTTGGATTGTGATAGGTGATTTCAATGCTATTCACATAGATTCTGAAGGAATTGGTGGTCATCCTCGGCCATTAATTTCTTTGTCAGAGTTTAATGAATGTTTAGATAAATGCTGTTTGTTCGACCTTCATAGTAATGGGCACACTATGTCTTGGTGTAATGACCATTTGGGGGTAAACAGAAGTCGGGTGAATTCATATAGAGTGGTCAATAATTACACCTTCTCTGATTAGTATGCTTCAACTCAGTTCGTTTTTTTGAAGCGGAAAACCTTGGATCATTGTCTTATGGTGGTTCACTTGGAAAGGCCTTTTTCTTTATATGGTCTGGTTCCTTTCCGTTTTCAAAATATGTGGTGCTTACATGAGACCTTTTTAGATTGTGTGAATAAAGCTTGGGGAAGACATGACTCCGGTTCTGGGTTGCAAAAACTGGCTACTAGACTCAGGCATACTAAAATTGCATTACGAGCTTGGAATAAGCATGTTTTTGGTAGGGTTGATGTGAATTTAAAAACTCTTTGAGGAGAGGCAGGAGATGTGGAAACGGACTATCTTGTGACTTGGAGCTTGCTACTTGGGAAAAAAGAAAGGCAGTCCAGTTGGGACAAATTGCTAAACAGAAGTGGTTGGTGGAAAGGGATCAGAACACAAAATGTTTTCACTCTGTGATTAATCAAAGGCGTAAGAAGGCTCAAATTTCTCGTATGGTTTTATCGGATGGCACAACATTGGATAATGCCAAGTCTGTCCACTTGGGCGTTGCACAATATTTCTGGGACTTTCTTTCCACGTCTTATGATGTGGTGCAAGCTGAATTATCCAGCTTGATTGATCCAGTTATTTCGGATGTGGAAAATAATATGTTGTGTGCTGAACCGACAAAGATTGAAGTGAAAGAAGCTGTTTTTTCAATTCCTCAGCAAAACAGTTTGGGGCCAGATGGGTTCAGGTCTGGTTTCTACATAACGTGTTGGGAGATTATTAAACATCACCTTATTGAAGCTGCTAGGAAGTTCTTCAAGGGTGGCCCTTTAACCAGGTTCTTTAAGTCATCCTTTATTGTTTTGACTCCGAAAGTGCCTGATCCGTTCAGTTTTAATAAATTTCGACCTATTAGTTTGTGTTCAATGGCCTATAAAGTTTTTCAAAAATTATTGTGGCTCATTTGAATCGGATTATTCAGAAGTTGGTTTCTCATGAACAAGGTGCTTTTGTTCTGGGATGCATCATTTTTGAAAACATCACGCTTGCCCAAGAGATGGTGCACTCCCTTCATAGGAGAATTTTGGGTGGTAATGTCATGTTAAAGATAGATATGGCTAAGGCTTATGATCGGGTGGATTGGAGCTTTCTCTTGGAGGTCCTTAGTCCTTAGGCTTCTCCAATACTTTCTGTAATTTGATTGGTGAATGTATAAGGTCTCATTTGTTTTCTGTGATGATGAATGAGACCGTTAAAGATTTTTTTCAATCTGCTCGGGGGCTTTGACAAGGGAATCATTTATCCCCTTATCTATTTATTATCATGGAGGAGGTGTTAACAAGGTTGCTTAGAAAAATTTTTGAGAATCGTCGGATTGAGAGATTTTCTCACCCAGTGGGGGCTCCTTTAGTTTCTCATTTGTTGTATGCTGATGATTTGTTAATTTTCTCTAATGAGGGAAAAAATCTATTAAGAGGCTTGTTGAGATTCTTACTATATGAAAGATGGTCCGGTCAAAAGATAAGTCGTGAGAAATCGGTGATTTTTCCCTCTAAATTTATAAATCCATCTCGGAAGCATGATTTGTTGAGAGTGATAGGATTTAAGGAAGGCCATTTTCCTGTGACCTATTTGGGTGCACCGCTTGTTACAGGTAGACTTACTTCTTGCATCATTGAGCCACTAGTTGAGAAAATAAGGAGAAAAGTGGCGGGTTGGAAATTCCAGTTGCTTTCACAAGGTGGTTACTTAATTTTATTGAGACATGTGCTATCTAGTTTACCTATACATATCCTCTCGGTGATTAATGTTCTAAAGGTGACTCTTGATCGGATAAACTCTATATTAGCCAACTTCGTTTGGGGCGATGTGGAGGGAAGGAGGAAATTGCATTGGAGATCATGGTCTAAAATTTGCAAACATACTAACGATGGCGGTTTGGGGCTGAGGGATTTACATGAGGTTCAAAAGTCTCTACACATAAAGTTTGCCTATCGCCTATTGACGTCCGAAGGTTTGTGGGTTGATTTTTTGTAATGCTAAGTATTTAAGGGATGGTCATCCTTTGTCCTGTGCTCTCAAAGCTACGGATTCGAGAATGTGGAGATCAATATTGAAGCATGTTCCAGAAGTTATAGACAACGTCCAAATTCTGTTGCGTAATGGAAATTCATTTTTTTGGTTTGATAGATGGTTAGCTTCAGGCCCTTTATCAACCAGAATTCCAGATATTAATAATAAGCGACTTCATATCAGAGATTGTTGGATGGATCAGGCATGGAATGTTGAACTCTTGAAAGAGCTAGTGGGAGAGGCAATCACAGAAGAAATTGTGCAGATCAAAATTTCTGGGCGCATTGGGTTGGATATTTGTTTGTGGAAACTAACTTCGGATGGAAAATTCACTACTGCTACCGCTTGGGATGCAACTAGGGAAAAAGGGAACCAAATGTTGTGGCATGAGTGGTTTTGGAACAGATGGTTGCCCAAAAAAGTCTCCATCTGCAACTAGAGAGCTTGGTTTCAAAGTCTGGCAACAAATGAGAGGGTTCAAAATAAGGGTATCTCTCTTGCGTCGGTGTGTGATTGTTGTATGCAGCAAGCTAGGGAGAGCATTGATCATGTTTTAGCCACAAGTCAGATAGCCTCTCGGGTTTGGGAATTTGCTTGTAGGCTTTTAAAGGTGCTGTGTTTGATGTTCAATACCTGGAAAGCAAGAATATCGGCTTGGATGATTTGTGTTAAAAAGTCCTATTTGGTGGGTTATTTTATTGGTATGCTACCTTCTATTATCACCTGGTGTTTATGGACTAGAAGACGTAAAGTACGTATGGAGGGGCTGAAAATTAGTGCGATGCAAGTGTGGACTTCAGTTAAAATGTGGCTCAAAAAGATGGCGGCTGAATTGAAAGTGCATAGCCAACTCAACAAGTAGGATCTTGATTTGTTAAATGATTTAAATTTGGAGATGTCGAGACTTGTTACCTAGAAATGTCTGCTTGTTTTATGGTCTAAGCCTCCGTCGGGATGGATCAAGATTAATTGCGTTGGGAGTTGTCGTAATAATCTAGGGTCTTCGGGAGGTGGGGGTATCTTGCAGGACATGGATGGAAATTTTAAAGCAGCCTTCTCGGGTCATTTTGGTCTTGGTACTAATAATAAACCTGAATTGAGAGCTATGCTGGAAGAGATTCGGCTTTGTAAAAGTCTATCTTTTTCCAAGGTAATTATGAAAAGTGATTCAAAGTTGATTGTGGACTGGTTTCGGATAGGGAAATGCACTCTTTGGTATTTATGAGACTATTAGAATGAGCTTAGTCATGAATTGCAAGGAATGGATACCCGTATCACCCATCAATTATGTGAAGGGAATCAAGCGGCTGAAGTTAATCATGTACAGAGACAGTTTTTGTTGATCATTACTTATATACTATGTATGGATGCTGCTGGCTGTGCTTATATATTCATCAAATATTTATCTGTTCATTTGAACCAACTATCAGAAGTGGTTTAATTTGTATTTTATCAAGCATGAAATTAATTCTAAGGTCTCGTTTGGATAATGAGATGAGATGAAATGAAATGAGATGAGATGAAATAAAATCGTTTCTCTATCCAAACAAACCCTAAGAGTTCATTGCTTAGTTAAATACTCTTTATACATTTGGGTATTACCCTTTTTGTTTTTTAATGAATTGCGATTACTCATTACAAATAAAAATTTCTTGTTTGTTTAGGGATCAAGATGAATGAGCATAAAGATCACGTCATGAAATGTGATCATTAATTGACGCTTATCAGGATATATTCTCCTAATTTTCTTCATATTTACCACCTTTAAATTATGATCAACGTGATACTTGCAAGAACCATGCCACAGCATAAAAGGACGTCAATAATTCGTGACGGTGCATGCATGGTTTAGGTAGATCTAGCTAGGACCTCCAGGCCAGCTTTAATTTCCACGTTTTCAACGTGCTGCTCCTCGAAAGTAGCTGAGAGTTGGTCCCACAGATGATAATTATACTTTCTATCATTTAGACTGGCCTGGGCCCTGGCCTATATTTCTCTTTTCTCTTCAAGTACTACTCATATTTCTATCATTTAATCAGATTTATTAAAATTTATTATTATTTTTAATTGGTAATCTTCTGTTTTTTCTTTTTAGGTACAACTTGATTGTTGGAACGGCACTTGAAATATTTAATTTATTTTCGTTCATTTGTCAGAAACATTTGTTGTTGTTTGAAACTTTTAATTTGGTTGGAAAAAACATTTGTTTTGTTGTTGTTGTTGGGGTTTTTTTTTATCTTATCTAATTGGAATTTAGAAAATGTTTATTGTAATAGTTGAAAAGAAATATTATATTGATGCGTCTGGATGATTTTGGATGCGGTTGATTTTGGGCATTAATGATGGATGATTTGGATGTAGATGATGGATATTATTTATTTTTAGATTGTAATTTTTTGACAGCTAGCTAGAATGCATGCAGTATATATTATATATGAATAACTAATTACTGAATTATTTATTTTTTATTGTAATTTTTGAAAAGTTTAAAATTTGAAAGCCAACACAAAAATTTTTTTTAAAAAAGTGGGCCAAATATTAAATTAAAAAAAGTTAAAAATAAAGTCTAAAAAAAAGTCTAAAATCCAACTCCGTTCCGACAAGTCGGATTCAGAAGTTAGATTCGACCTACGACAAAGTCAGAGTTGGAGTCACTCAGCCCTAGGTGGCGGTCATGCGGATTATCTTTCATATGAAATATGAGTTTTGATACTCATTATCCTCATACATCACACGCTACACTTATTTTTATAATTTTTTATAATTTTTTTAGTTTTATTCTTCTAAAACTAATTAAGTTCTTCTATTTATCATTTATGTATTATATATTTGGTAAGAGATAAAAAAAATATACAGTGTGTGATGTGAAATTATGAATAGAATTTATAATGAAACACAAGATCATGCACGTTTGTTTTTTCGTGGTTGAAAATGGTTGGCAGTTCATGAAAGTCTAACGAATTACTTGGTGGTCGACACGCGGATTATCTTTCAGACGAAACACGTGATACACAATTGCGGACAAGTTATACGGCCCTTTCACCCCTTCTGTATAAATAGCAACATCGAAGAACGATTTATGGCGCGGATCAGTGCACATATTACAGAGTCTAAAAAAACCAAACTTTCCCAAACTTTCTAAGAACCATTTTCTTGCCATGGCAGCATTGGCAGCACCAACTCAGTCTCTGGTATTCACAGTACGAAGGTGCAAGCCCGAGTTAATTGCTCCAGCTAAGCCCACACCCCACGAGTTCAAACAGCTTTCTGACATCGACGATCAAGAGTCTTTCCGATTTCAAGTCCCCGTGATACAATTTTATAGACACGATCCCTCGATGCATGGGAGAGACCCTGTGAAAGTCATCAGAGAGGCACTTGCTCAAACACTTGTGTTTTACTACCCATTTGCAGGTAGGCTTAGAGAAGGGCCTGGAAGGAAACTTGTAGTAGAATGCACGAGTGAGGGTGTCGTATTCATCGAGGCAGATGCCGATGTTACACTTGAGCAGTTTGGTGATGCTCTTCGACCTCCATTCCCGTGCTTGGAGGAGCTTCTTTTTGACCTTCCAGGCTCTGGAGGGGTTCTTCATTGCCCATTACTGCTTATTCAGGTACAAATTCTGCTAAGGAACTCGTGAATTTTTTTAGTTTTCTCCCCCTAAAGTTGATCATGTCTTGGCATCTTCATGACTTGTTGCAGGTGACGCGGCTTAAATGCGGCGGGTTCATCTTCGCACTGCGCCTCAACCACACGATGAGTGATGCCGCTGGTCTGGTCCAGTTCATGACAGCCGTGGGCGAGGTGGCGCGGGGGGCGCGCGCCCCTTCCGTCTTACCCGTATGGCAGAGACATCTCTTAAATGCGAGGGACCCAACATGTTTGACATGCACGCACCGCGAGTACGACGAGGTGATCGACACCAAGGGTACTGGCACCATCACCCCGCTCGAGGACATGGCTTGCCGCTCCTTCTTTTTCGGCAGTACCGAGGTGTCTGCCATCCGTAGGTTTGTGCCGCATCACCTGAGCCAGTCCACCACCTTTGAGGTGATCATGGCATGCCTTTGGCGATGCCGCACCATCGCACTCCAGTTCGACCGCAACGAGGAGGTGCGCATGATGTCCCTCGTCAGCGCACGTGGCAAGTTTAATCCTCCGTTACCGAGCGGTTACTACGGCGACGTTATTGCATTCCCAGCAGCAGTCACGACTGCCGGAAAGCTCTGCGAGAACACTAACTTGGGTTATGCTTTGGAATTGGTGAGGAAGGCAAAAAAAGAAGTGAACGAGGAGTATATGCGGTCGGTGGCAGATCTAATGGTGATCAGAGGCAGGCCAGTCCTGACGATGGTGGGGTCATTCGTTGTGTCGGATGTGACACGTGCCGGGTTTGGAAAGGTGGACTTTGGGTGGGGCAAGCCAGCTTATGGTGGAACAGCCGAATGTTTTATAAGAAGTATTCCTAGAATAGGGAGCTTCTATGTTCCTTGTAAGGACAGTAAGGGAGAGGAAGGGATAGCCGTGGGAGTTTGCTTGCCAGCCCCAGCAATGGAAATATTCGTCAAGGAGTTAGATTTCTTTCTGAAAAACATGCCGGAGAGTGGCAAGAAATCGACTTTTAATGCGTCTAAACTGTAAACCCAAGTCATGCCAACGTACGGCTATCGGAAGGCGAGTCGTTCGACTAAAAGGTGAAATTCAAAATATTTGTACGTGTAGCATTCCCATTTCATCGTGAAAATCCTGGTCTTTACCGAGAATACATACCAAAAGTAGGTATGATTTTTTAAAAATCATATAAAATTAAAAGTACAAAATGGCAACAATATCATCTTAATAAAATGAAAATCGAGATATCGAGAAGTCCATCAGACTAGAATATGGAAGGAAGGAAGAAGGACTGCGTGACTTTGTACATCGGAGTGAAATCCAAAAGAAATGAAAAAAGGACTGAAAGCTAGAAAGAAAAAAGGACTGCGTGATTTGGTTCATCGGACTAAAACTAGAAATCTGAAAAGTGCCAAATCCATTTCAAAAGCTTGACTTGGTTCATCGGACTGAAACAGAGTAAAAAGAAGCATTTCGAGTAAAGATCATTTAGATTAAATAACACTAGGTTATGAAGCATTTGAATTTTTGTTCTCCCAAACCCATGTTTTCCAAACCCAATAAATCCTGTGAAAAAGACAACACATTATATGTGATAAGGCTTAATTTTTGAGTGATAGATATCATTTTGGTGTTTTACCTTCAATTCTTTGCATTTCTGATTAGTTTATATTTCCCTACAAAGACATCCACATATTTTTGCATTTCTTAATTAAGATTGAGAAATACCAATGAGAATGGCAATGAGAAATTAGAGGAAAGAATTATGGCCAAAATTCAACATAGAAAAACGCACACAAATTCTGTGTGGTAAGGTTTATTTTTTAGTGGTAGATATCGTTGTGCTTTTTTGGAAGAAGGGGACGCATAGAAAGGAAAAAGTTCGAGAAATGAAGAAAGGAAAAAAACTTAGAAGGAAAATGGAGAAGACCATTGGATGAAAGGAGAATAAAAACAGTGTATTTTAAATTTCTCCTTTGGATTGAAAAACTATTTTAACTCATCTCATCTCATTATTACAATTTTTTCAAATTTTCACACAAAATAAAATAAACAATTCAACTTTTTCAAATCTCAATTCAATTTTCTTAAATTTCAAAATAATAATAATATTAAAAAATAATATTCTAACAATATTTTATTCAACTTTTAACTTTTATCTAAAATCATCGATCTCATCTTATCTCACTATCCAAATGAGACTAATATGAAACATAACGTTTAATTAAAGGAAAAGACCATTGCGTGCCTCATCTCATCACTTGCTGTAAGCTTCAATTAAAACATATTATTTTATTTAAGAGTAATGTTACATGTAGTCGTATAGTGTATAAGTGTTGTGCAGTCGTTTTGAAAAATAGTATGTTCTATTATTAAAAAATTATTATTTTTTCATGTAGATCCCGTATTTATTCATTTTTTTAAATCATTATACGATACTTGCACACTCATGACTGCTTCTATCATTTTTATTTATTTAAATAATATAAAGATTACCTCGTGGTTGCATAGACCAATTGATTCATTGAAGAAAGTTTTTTTTCTATCCAAAATCGTCGAGTCATTTGTCAAGTAATTAGGTAGGTGGTCCTTAGGTATTTTGTCTATTCTTATTAAGCCATACACCTACTTTTCTGATGGGTGTCACATCAATCATGGTGTAATGGTTATGAATCAGCATAAGCATGTGCAATTTATTATTTCTTTCTTGTTCATCATCCACACATTATATATTTTACTTATTTTTATTTTTATTTTATATTTTATTTTTAATTTTCCTAAACTAATTAAATTTTTTATTCGCTATTCCTACACTATATAATTATTAAAAAAATAAAACATTATATTTAGGATTTGATATATGAATAATAAATAAATTTTTTCTATTTCCTTTAGTAATGCTAATGTAGTTGTGGGTTGTGAAAACATGTATCTTTTGAGAAAAAGAGTAACGTCTATAGTTAAAAAATTAATTTTTTAATGTAAATTCTATCTTTATTTATATTTTTTAAAAAGAATACGTGACACTTATGTATTCTATAATTGCAAATATAATTTCTCTTATTTTTTATATCAGTCATTCTATTTTCTATCACATGAACTCAAATTCAGATAACAATTGATTTTTAAGATTTTATTTTTCATTTTTTTAAAATTAAATTATGCATATAAGTTTTTATGGGAGTAATGTTAGATATAGACTTAGAGTATGACAGTTTCGTATACTCTTTTTGAAAAAAATAATGAAATCTATTATTAAAAACTAATTTTTTTATATAAGTCTCAAATTTACTTACTTTTTTTTAAAGTGCGCAGACTTACATACCATTGCAAATATCATCATTTCTCTTATTAAATATGTTATTAGCGTAAACTTATCAATAGAGTTTTTGGTTTGAAATTGGGTACTAATGAACTTTCAATCCAAAGCTGTAATGCTAAACTCACGGAAATAGTATAAGAAACAAAACTACAAAACATAATTAATGTTCACTATTTGTGTTAATGAGAAATTATATTTAGCAATAGGTCTAATTTTTCTACATTGTACACTATGACGTGGCGAATTCAGTTTGGGCATCACATCACGATGCACAACCCCTAGCTTTTTTCTGGTCGTGCTCCTCTCTCTTTGGAAAGAAAACTTCACCTGATCTAAATCTCTTGGGGGGAGGGGGGAGAGAGAGAGTGAGAGTGGAGAGCTTTCGAGGAGAGAGAGAGACATGGATGGAGAAATTGAATTCTTGAGGAATGGGAAAATGATCGAAGAAAAGAAAAACTAATAGGAGTGCAGGGCTATTACATAGCAGTACTCCTGTGTTTATAGTGTACAATACATAAACAATAACTCTCTATTTCTTTTATATATATTGTATAATAACAAGTGTCTATTTCTTATCAACATTGATGAACAATAATTTTTATTCATCTATTTTTTCTTCCTTTTTTTTTGTTATGTCGCTTTTATCATTTTCTTAAGTGCCTTTTGTGTAATTCATCCGTGTATTATAAGTACATAATAATCTTTTTATGTTTGAATCTTGGGAAAAGGAATTGGCTAAAGGATTTATTTGTGTCAGTGCGAGTGTTAGAAAATGGATGGCTTGAGTTTGTGTCAATCTGTCTGGATAAACGTTATCCCTTGGTAAATTTCAGACCACACACACAAATCCTTTGCTTTATTCCCTTGTTCTCTCTCCCAACTCAAATCCTCTCTCTTTTCTCTCTGTCATCTCTCTCTCTCTAGAAGCAGAAAACGGTCCTTCAGTTCCTCCATCAATACTCACGCCCAACCCTGTCGCAGTTCTCATGGCAACGCGTTTCGTGGTTGAAAATGGTTGGCTGTTCATGAACGTCTAACGAATTACTCGGTGGTCGACACGCGGATTATCTTTCAGACGAAACACGTGATACACAATTGCGGACAAGTTATACGGCCCTTTCACCCCTTCTGTATAAATAGCAACATCGAAGAACGATTTATGGCGCGGATCAGTGCACATATTACAGAGTCTTAAAAAACCAAACTTTCCCAAACTTTCTAAGAACCATTTTCTTGCCATGGCAGCACCAACTCAGTCTTTGGTATTCACACATTACAAGAAAACTGCTTATTTGTAACCAGTTAATTCTAGTGAAATGACTATTTACAGTTAAAATAAGTCTGTTTTGATCACAAATAGTCTTTTCACCACAATTAGATGACCACAAAAATCCGTTTTTCTTGTAATGACAGTACGAAGGTGCAAGCCCGAGTTAATTGCTCCAGCTAAGCCCACACCCCACGAGTTCAAACAACTTTCTAATATCGACGATCAAGAGTCTTGCCGATTTCAAGCCCCGGTGATACAATTTTATAGACACGATCCCTCGATGCAAGGGAGAGACCCTGTGAAAGTCATCAGAGAGGCACTTGCTCAAACACTTGTGTTTTACTACCCATTTGCAGGTAGGCTTAGAGAAGGGCCTGGAAGGAAACTTGTAGTAGAATGCACGAGTGAGGGTGTCGTATTCATCGAGGCAGATGCCGATGTTACACTTGAGCAGTTTGGTGATGCTCTTCGACCTCCATTCCCGTGCTTGGAGGAGCTTCTTTTTGACCTTCCAGGCTCTGGAGGGGTTCTTCATTGCCCATTACTGCTTATTCAGGTACAAATTCTGCGAAGGAACTCGAGATTTTTTTTAGTTTTCCCCCCCTAAAGTTGATCATGTCTTGGCATCTTCATGACTTGCTTCCAGGTGACTCGGCTCAAATGCGGCGGGTTCATCTTCGCAACGCCTCAACCACACGATGAGCGATGCCGCTGGTTTGGTCCAGTTCATGACAGCCGTGGGCGAGGTGGCGCGGGGGGAGCGCGCCCCTTCTGTCTTGCCCGTATGGCAGAGACATCTCTTAAATGCGAGGCACCCAACATGTTTGACATGCACGCACCGCGAGTACGACGAGGTGATCGACACCAAGGGTACTGCCACCATCACCCCGCTCGAGGACATGGCTTGCCGCTCCTTCTTTTTCGGCCGTACCGAGGTGTCTGCCATTCGTAGGTTTGTGCCGCATCACCTGAGCCAGTGCACCACCTTCGAGGTGATCATCGCATGCCTTTGGAGATGCCGCACCCTCGCACTCCAGTTCGACCGCAACAACGAGGTGTGCATGATGTCCTTCGTCAGCGCGCGTGGCAAGTTCAATCCTCCGTTACCGAGCGGTTACTACGGCAACGTTTTTGCAATCCCAGCAGCAGTCACGACTGCCGAAAAGCTCTGCGAGAACACTAACTTGGGTTATGCTTTGGAATTGGTGAGGAAGGCAAAAAAGAAGTGAACAAGGAGTATATGCGGTCGGTGGCAGATCTAATGGTGATCAGAGGCAGGCCAGTCCTAAAGGTGGTGGGGTCATTCGTTGTGTCGGATGTGACACGTGCCGAGTTTGGAAAGGTGGACTTTGGGTGGGGCAAGCCAGCTTATGGTGGACCAGCCGAATGTTTTATAAGAAGTATTCCTAGAACAGGATGCTTCTATATTCCTTGTAAGAACAGTAAGGGAGAGGAAGGGATAGCCGTAGGAGTTTGCTTGCCAGCCCCAGCAATGGAAATATTCGCCAAAGAGTTGGATTTCTTTCTGAAAAACATGCCGGAAAGTGGCAAGAAATCCACTTTTAATGCATCTAAACTGTAAACCCAACTCATGATCAACGTACGGTCTTCGGAAGGCAAGTCGTTCGAATAAAAGGTGAAATTCAAAATATCTTGTGTAGCATTTCCCATTTCATCATGAAAATCCTAGTCTTTACCGAGAATACATACCAAAAGTAGGTATGATTTTTTTTAAAATCATATAAAATTAGAAACACAAAATGGCGACAATATCGACAGAGCGAAATTAAAATTGAGAAACCGAGAAAACTATCAGACTGGAATTTAGAAGGAAGGAAGAAAGACTGAAATCCAAAAGAAAGAAAGAAAAAGAAAGATTGTGTGACTTTGTACATCGGTCTGAGACTCAGAAGGAATGAAGAAAGAAAGACTGAAAGCCAGAAAGAAGAAAGGATTGCGTGACTTTGTTCATCAGACTAAAATCAAAAGTCTGAAAAATGCCAAATCCATTTCGAAAGCTTGACTTGATTCATCGGACTGAAACAGAGTGAAAAAAAGCATTTCGCGTGAAAATGATTTAGATTGAATAACACTAGGTTATGAATCATTTGAATTTTTATCCTCCCAAATCCATGTTCTCCAAACCCAATAAAACCTGTAAAAAAGGACAACAAATTCTGTGTGGTGTGGTAAGTCTTAATTTTTGAGTGGTAGATATCATTTTGGAGTTTTATCTTTCTTCTTTGCATTTCTGATTAGTTTATACTTCCCTTCAAAGATATCTACATATTTTTTCATTTCTTAATTAAGATTGAGAAATACCAGTGAGAATGACAATGAGAAAATAGAGAAAAGAATTACGATCAAAATTCAACATAGAAAAACGCACACAAATTCTGTGTGGTAAGGTTTAATTTTTGAGTGGTAGATATTGGTGTATTTTTTAGGGAGAAGTGGATGCATGGAAAGGAAAAATTTTGAAAAAGGAAGAAAGGAAAAAAACTTAGAAGGAAAAGGGAGAAGACCATCGAATGAAAGGAAAGTAGAATAAAAATATTGTATTTTAACTTTAGGCCCCGTTTGGATTAAGAAACCATCTCAACTCATTCATCCTATTTCATCATTATAAATTTTTTAAATTTTCACATAAAATACAATAAACAATTCAATTTTTTCAAATTATAATTCAATGTTTTAAAATCTCAAAACAATAATAATATTAATTTTAATAATATTTTATTTAATTTTTAACTTTTATCTAAAATCATTTAATCTCATCTTATTATCTAAACAAGATTTAAATGAAATACATGTTTGATTAAAGGAAAAGACCATCGCATCCTTCGTCTCATCACCTGCTGTTCAATTAAAACATACCATTTTATTTAAATAATGAGAAGATTTCCCCACGGTTGCACGTACCGTTTGATTCGTTGAAGAAAACTTTTTTTCTATCTAAAATTGTCGAATTATTTGTCAAGTCATCATGTAGGTGGTCCTTTGGTATTTTTTCCAATGTTTTTAAGCCATGCACCTACTTTTCTTATGAATGTCTCATCAATCATTGTGTAGTGGTTATGAATTAGCCTAGGCATTTGCAATTCCTTCATCCAAGTATATATATTATAATTATTTTAATTTATTTTTACTTTTAATTTTACCAAATTAATTAAATTTTCTTATTTATTATTCCAACACAATATAATTATTAAAAAGTAAAAAATTCTATATAGGATATGTTATATGAATAATAAATAAAATTTTTCTTAGTAATACTAGTATAGTTGTGGGTTGTGAAACGTGTATCTTTCCAGAAAAAGAGTAGCTAAAAAATTATTTTTTAATGTAAATCTTATCTTTATTTATATTTTTTAAAAAAATATGCGGCACTTATGTATTTTATAATTGCGAATATAATTTCTCTTATTTGTTATATCAATTGTATTTCATATAACAATTGATTTTTAAGATTTTATTTTTCATTTTTGTAAAATTAAATTATGCATATAAGTATTTATGGAAGTAATTTTAAATATAGTCTTAGAGTGTGACATTTTCGAGTACTATTTTTGAAAAAAAAAATGGAATCTATTATTAAAAATTAATATTTTTCATATAGGTCTCAAATTTATTTACTATTTTTTTTTAAAGTGCCCAAGATCGACTTACCATTGCAAATATCATTTATCTTATTAAATATGTTATCAACCTAAACTTATCAATAGAATTCTTCTTTTGAAATTGGGTACTAATGAACTTCAATCCAAAGTTGTAATGCTAAACTCACAGGAATAGTATAAGAAAAAAAATACTACAAGACATAATTATTGTTCACTATTTGTGATAATGAGAAATTATATTCAGCTGTTGGTCTAATTTTTCTACACTGTACACTCTGACGTGGCGAATCTAGTTTGGATGTCACATCACGACTCGTAGCCCCCAACTTTCTTCTGGTCGTGGTCCTCTCTCTATGGAAAAAAAACTTCACCTAACTTGAATCTTGAGAGAGAGAGAGAGAGAGAGCCCCGTTTGGATTGAGAGATGAGATGAGTTGAGATAGTTTGTAAATAGTAGTGAGATGAACTCATCTTTCAATCCAAACTGGCTAAGAGAGTGGAGAGCTTTTGAGGATAGAGAGACGCGGATGGAGAAATAGGAAAATGACCAAAGAAAAGAAAAACTAATAAGAGTGCAGTGTAGGGCTGCTGCATAGCAGTACTCCTGTGTTTATAGTGTACAATGCATAACCAATAACTCTCTCTCTCTCTATATATATATATATATTCTATGATAAAAAGCGTCTATCGCTTATATGATGAATAGTAATTTTTGTTCATCCAATTTTTTTTTGTTATGCCGCTTTTGTCATTTTCTTAAGTGCCTTTCGTGTATTTCATCTGTATATTATATGGGCATAATGGTCTTTGTTGTTTGAGTCTTGGAAAAAGGAATTGGTTGATGGATTTATTTGTGTCAGTGCATTGAGTGTTGGAAAAGGGATGGTTTGAGTTTGTGTCAGTCCGTTTGGATAAACGTTATCCCTTGGTATAACCAAATCCGTATGAACCCCGAAGACGAAGAGAAAACTTGGTTCATCACGGACTGAGGCCTGTACTGCTATACAACGATGCCCTTCGGTCTTAAGAATGCGGGGGCCACCTACCAGCAGCTGGTCAACTGTATGTTCAAAAACCAAATAGGAAGGAACATGAAGGTGTACGTGGACAACCTGTTGGTCAAAATTAGAACCTTAGATTAACACTTAGACAACTTAAGGGAGGCTTTTGCGATACTACGGTTGTACCAAATGAAGCTGAATTCGGCAAAATGTGCTTTTGGTGTCGAATCGGGGAAGTTCTTGGGATTCATGGTGTCCGAGCTGGGTATCGAGGCCAAATCCGAGAAGGTGGAGGCCATCCTCGACATGGCCCCTAATAAACGAGCAATTATGTTGTTATTAATACTCTCAGTACATTAGTTAAGTTAGATTTATTTGTTAAAAAGAGTATTAATCAAACACGATATGGTACCGAGACCTGGGGCATGTGACATGACTATTTACCCTTATAAGATTGAACATGGGCTCAGGTTATTGGGCTTGAATAAAATCTAAACTAACTAAGGGTATACACTGCAGGAGGCCCACGTAAGTTGACCCAAGAAGAAGAAAAAGAAAAAAAGGAAAGCTTCAAATAGAATCATCGAGAAGAAAGAAAGAAAGGAAAGGGGCGAAACAGTTATGGGAGCATGCTGGAGGATGGAGAATCAGTGGCACATAGAGAGAAAGAGAAGCTGGAAATGGGTATAAAAAGGGGCAGAAATATCAAAGAGGGCGTGTCGATTTGGAGCAAAAGTTTGTTTCTCTGTTTTTACTTTCCGTTACAAATCATCGAAAGATTTTAGGGTTTTTCTCAATGTTTTGAATATTGTACCAGTGACCATTTCGGTCGACACATTGAAACGAGATATTTCGATACCGATATCATTTCAAATACTATTTCGAAATAGTCTATATATAAATCAATTATATATAAAAAAAAATATATAAATTATATTCCAAAAGAATAGTATATATATATATATATAAATTATAGATAATCTGGTCTGAATTGGGAGAGTCAAAAAATGAGCTTGTAGTTTGAAAAAAAAAAAAAAAAAAGAGTAAAGGCCGAAATATCGGCCAGTACGGGCCGCAATTTTAACTAGTACGAAACTATACCCTTCTCTATACCAGCTACGCCATAGTAACGGTATATTTCAGCTGTATCGGCCAGTACGGTACAAAATTCAAAACATTGATTTTTCTTTTGTTGATCTTTCACATTCATAATGGGGAAGATCGGCTAAATCTGAAGCTTGGGTTGCGGTAAAAACTTCATTTTGTCCTCAGTTTTTTTTGGATTTTTGTAAACATTCTATGCTTTTTGTTATTGAGAATCAAATTCTAAAAATTAAGAGTTTGAAAGATTTGCTTGCTTTTGTTTTGTTGTTGACATAAGGCACAATAGAACCTTGAATTAATCAAGGTTTCTTTTAGCCGATTGTTAAAGTTAAATCTGGTTGTAACTACAGTGAGGATTTTTCTAAGTTTTGGTATAAATAACTCTAAACGTGTATTTTCAAATTTTCAAGTTATTAACATCTTGATTCAGTTAGTAATTGATGAGTGGTACCCAGAAATACGTGTGAAATGTTGAATTAGAGGAAGGTGATACCCTGCACCCAAGTGTTTGTTAAATTGTCTCTATATTAATTGTTGTTTTTAAATCCCAAATATTTTTCTGATATGAAGTCGTTAAAATCAAGAATTACAATTGTTTATTTTAATTACTTTACTTTCTTGATCATTGATTTTTACCAGTTCAATTTCCCAACGATTGTGAAGCTTAAATCCTCCATGCTCAACCGTACATTCCATTGATAGTAAATAGTTCATTGTGTAATAAACACTTTCATATAAAAACAAATTCTCCACTTGTCTAATTTTAAACCTTTATTTTTCTATACTTTGATTACTAAATTCTTGAGGCATTGAAGTGTTTGAAACACCCTTGTCCCTGTGGAAATGACCTTGGGATTTTCCTATTATTACAATTCATCCACTTCTACACTTGGGAGTGATAATTTAGAGTCCATCAACCCCACCACGAAGTATAAATGGAGTACAAAGTCTGGCGGGGCGGGTAGCCGCCCTCAACAGATTCGTATCGAGATCAACTGACAAATGCCTACCTTACCACACCAGCCGGGCAGATCAGGGAGCCAAGGCCCAATACCCCCCGTATAGAAAAGTTAGTTTTTACATTAGTGATAACTACGCAAAAGCAGCACCCATACTTTTAAGCTCACCTAGTACGAGTCCTCACAGAGACTCCTCTAAAGAAAATATTACAATGACCAGAGGCCTCAGCCGACTTATGAACTGGGCAGTAGAGCTGAGCGAGTCCGATATTGATTACACACCATGGAACACCATAAAAGGGCAGGTATTAGCAGATTTTGTCATTGAATTCAATGGTTTCCCAACAGAGAACGATGATGCACGTCCTGTAAAGCCCTAGCAAGTATTGATGGCTCGTCTTGCCGGGTTGGTGGAGGAGTGAGAGTGCGTATCGTGGAATTTGAGGGAGAGCAGCACAATTATGCCATTAAGTTGGCATTCAAAACAATGGATAACGAAGCAGAGTACGAAGCGCTGCTTTCAGGATTACCGGTGGTCAGAGCTCTAGAAGCCACCGAAATTGAAGTATGGGCTCCAAGATGGACCTAGTCTTAAAAATCTTTTGCAAGTTCTAGATCGGCCAATTACAAGGTCAAGAGCCAAGAAGATCAAGGAGGCAATGCAAGATTTGGTGCAATCCACTTGGGACGAATCTAGCAAGAGTCCAACATTCAAGATGGGCTTGAAGGATGAAGATCCAGTTTTGATTCATTCGATTCAAGCTATGAAAGAGGGTAACAACATAACTTAAAGGCTTTGGACACTTGAAGGATTTCAACTTGTTTAATTAATTTAAATGACTTATTTTATTAGTTTACAATAATTGGGTTTATTATGAGAATGACTTATGGGGGACCTATTCTAGGGCATGTTCGGAAAATCATTATTTTGTTAAACTAGGGTTTTTGGGATGGCCTTGTATTTTGGCCAAAGGCTTATTTGGAAAGTTACATTTTAGAAACTAGGATTTCAAGAAGTTACCATAGTTGTGTTACTATACATCCAAGGGCATTTTGGGTAAAATGAGCCTTGTTTTGGCCTAGGGTTAATTAGGTTTAGGTATTTCAATACTTGTAGTCGTCCAACACAAGGTTTAGACAATATTGAATTTTCATTGTGAGTTGAGTTTACTGCTCTTGTTCTTAATTGAACTTTTGAACTTATCAAACGTAAATCACAACCTTTGTGACATTCTTCCTTATAATCTAGATTCTTGAGATAGGTTCTTCAACGGGTCTAGATTTAATATAATTTATGTTCTTGAAACGAGTTTTCAGTGGGTATAGATTCTCCATCCATTGACTTGATTTTGACTTTCTTGGGTGAGTTTTCAAATTGATTATGGGTTCAAGGGATTCTATTCCCGCGAGTTCATATCATTTCGTATTTAGAGCAAGGTTTCCAATCAAGTATGATTTTATCTTTTAATTATTGAATCTTTAAATTAATTCTAAGGCTTCATTGTTCTAGGGTTGAAAAAAAAAAGAAACAAAAAGAGTAAGAAAAAAAAAACAAAAAGTAGGCTGCCAGAATTCTTAGGGTTTTTGGTTTAACTAAAATTTGCATCACCTAGGGTTTCAAAATTCTAGAGTTTCTTGCATCTCTAAGTTTTTCAATTACTTGGAGTGTTGTTCCATTGATTCTCTTTTATTTCATTGTCAATGCTTATGTATTTGAATTCAATTGCTTGATTTTTACAATTGAATATTGTTGTTTATGATTGAATTAGAGAAAATAAGAGAAAAGCAAAGAAAATAAAAATTCAAAAAAGATGAAGAAAAAGAAGAAGAAGAAGAAAAGAAAATGTAGCATATTCAAATATTACTACATAGTTACAACAAAGAGAAAGAAAGACATTTGTTGATTGAGATTTATCATCAAAGGGGCTGAATACATCTTTCTAGTTGACATTTTATTTTATAATTACTATTTCCCTCGTATAAATTCCTTGAGTCTCGTGTCATTTTATTCCTTCATTGTTTCTTGTTCTTGTTTCTTAAACCAATTGCTGGTTAGAATAATAAAAGGTTGTATTGTCTTGATTTAGTTCAACTAGTTCTTAAAGAATTTGAGCGGAAAAATTATTGAGGTAAAAGGCAAGAGTGTGTGAGACTATTATCGGGAAAAAAAATCAATTGAGAGTGAAACACGAGTGGAGTGCCATTATTCAAGTGTAAACACGTAAGGGAGTGTGTGAGATTTTCCACTAACATTCTTTTTGTGCAGTGCATTAAGATGTCTCACAAGAGTGACTCATTACTAAAGAGGATGGTAGATAACTCATTCTTTCTGTTGCATGCCATGCAACAACAATTTGAACGGTTGAATTTGGTGTTGGGAGAAGTGAGGGACATGATAGATCAACGAGATGCAATGTGTAGAAAACTGCAAGGTGGGAGAGATAGGAGGAGGTGTGAGGCTAGTATTTGTGAATAGTTGAGCAAAGTCACCACCTCAATCGAGTTGAGTATATTTTCTATATATTGACATTTACAATATGTATGAAAGGAAGGAATAAATAATGGAAAGAATTAATTTTGTACAGATGAATCTCCTAAAATCAAGATCATTGTGTCAAGCCGAGTATTAAGGAAACGTCTAAGGTAACATATCCTTGACACCCCCCGCAAGCTGAGCGTCGGATTTGAACGGACATGAAGCTTGGTACGAAAGAATTCAAAGAGAGAGCGAGAAACACTTTTGGTGAAGAGATCGGCAACCTGTAGATGAGAGGGCACATATTGAGTGCGAAGTTTGCCAGCAACAACAAGTTCCCGAAGAAAGTGATAATCCAATTCAACATGCTTGGCCCGTTTGTGAGAAACGGGGTTGGAGCTTAAGAAGATCGCACTTTTGTTGTCACATAAGAGAATAGGCTTCTGGGTAATGGGAACCTTGAGATCATGAAGTAGATGAGTGAGCCAAAGGAGTTCAGCGGCAGTAGTGGCAAGAGCTCGATACTCAGACTCACAGCTGGAACGGGAAACAATGGGTTGCTTCTTAGCACTCCAAGAAACCAGATTATCGCCAAGGTAAATGGAATAGCCAGAAGTGGAACGGCGAGTATCGGGACAATTAGCCCAGTCAGCATCAGAGTAAGAAACGAGGGCACCAGAAGCAGTAGAAGGGCGAAAAGTAAGGCCAAAGTGAAGTGTGCCCTTGACATAACGTAAGATGCGCTTGATAGCAAGAAAGTGATCTGTAGTAGGGGCATGCAAAAACTGACTGACAGAGTTAACGGCATGAGCAATATCAGGGCGAGTGATGGTGAGGTACTAAAGAGCACCAACGAGAGATCTGAAGAGAGTGGGGTCCGAGAAAGCAGGACCATCGCTAGTTAAATGCTGAGAGACGACCATAGGAGTGTGAACAGGCTTGCTGTCAAGTAACTATGCTCTAGTCAGAATATCCCGAGCATACTTCAGCTGACTGATAAAGAGACAATCAGAAGTGGGAGTAGCTTCCAAACCAAGAAAGTAGCTAAGAGAGCCCAAATCATTGGTGGCAAACTCATAATTGAGCTTACGAGCAAAGCTGTCAAAAAGAGAAAAGTTGTTGCCAGTAATGATAATATCATCAACATACAAGAGCAGATAAATAGTGTTAGACTTATGATGAAAGACAAAGAGAGAGGTGTCTGCACAGCTGCAAGAAAACCCAAGGGTGAGAAGAAAGGAACTGAAGCGCTGAAACCAAGCATGAGGAGCCTGTTTGAGGCCATAGAGAGCTTTCTTCAACTGACAGACATGATTCAGGTACCGAGGGTCAATGTACCCTAGAGGCTGTTCCATATAGACATTTTCAGTGAGAGTGCCATTGAGGAATGCGTTCTTCACATCAAGTTGGCGGAGAGGCTATCTGTTAGTGATGGCAAGAAAGAGAACAACACAAACAGTAGTAGCCTTAATAATAGGACTGAAAGTATCAGTGTAGTCAAGACCATGTACCTGAGTATAACCTTTGGCTACAAGATGAGCTTGAGGCGCTCGATGGATCCATCAGGCAAATTTTTTGTCCGGAACAACAATTTGGAACCGACAATATTGGTGTTGGCAGGTCGAGGTACCAAAACCCAGGTGCGATTATTTTGCAGAATTTGGACTTCTTCATCCATGGCAGCAAGCTAAGTAGGATTCTTAGTAGCAGACTTAAATCCTTTAGGCTCAGTGGAGGCAAGAAGAACAGAGAGAAGTCCAGAGGATCCTAGAACGCTGAGATTCGCTGGATGAGGGGTCTTGAAAATACCAACTTTAGCTCGGGTGAGCATGGGATGAGAACTCAACAGAGGAGCTGGAGCAGGAGTAACATCAGAAGCAACAGAAGGTGGTCGGGGCTCTGGAGGTGGGGAAGAAGGACCTACAAGAGACTCAGTAACCTTCAAAGACTCGTCCATTGGGTCAGTACAAATAACACACAAGTTAGATCCGAATTGAGTAATAGACGGAGAATGGTGCATAGTAGACAATGGAGGTGGTTCAGTAGGAGGCATGCTTGGTTCAAGAAAATTTGAAAAATGGAGAGAGGAAGGGGTCTGAGCCTGGGTGCTATCTCTGGAGGGAAAAAGGATTTCATTAAATTGGGCATGGCGGGTGATATAAAGCCTGGAGGTGGTGGGGTCAAGAAAACGAAAGCCTTTATGTGAAGGGTTGTACCCTAGAAAAATGCAAGGGATGCTGCGAGGGGAAAATTTGTGAGACATATAATCACGCAGACATGGATAGCCACGACAACCAAAGGGATGAAATTTTTCATAATTTGGGGATGAACCATAGACAAGCTCAAAGGGAGACATACCTCTGAGAAGCGGTGTGGGCAAACGGCTGATGATGTATGTTGCAGTGCTGAAGGCATCAACCCAAAAACGAAGAGAAAGGTGGGAATGAAAAAGAACTGTCAGACCTGTTTCTGTCACATGTCGATGTT